>JAEQBH010000685.1:0-697615 GCA_016808115.1 Tetrastigma voinierianum | reverse complement strand
CAAGTATGTCGATTCGAATAGTTTATCGAGCATGCCATGCCAGCTGGAATTAGAGCATAGAGCCCATCAAAATCGATGTCGGATGACGCAAAAGTGGCTTCCGGGAGAAGCTTGATGCTACAACTTTAAAGGAATTGGATGAATTTCGGCGAATGAGGGGCACGAGAATGCTCGAATATATAAAGAAAAGACGAAAGATTGGCATGACAAACATATCATGCGAAAAGAGTTTGAGGCGGGTCAGAGGGTCCTCTGATCCACCCCGACCAAACTTTTTCCCGAGAAATTAGTCACGCGTGGTCGACCATTTACGTGACCCGTGTGTCTTCCACATGGAGGAGCGGAGATTATACACCCTGAGAAAGGAACATTCAAAGCGACACACAATGGTTGAAGCCATACTGGAGGCTAGATCCATGCGACAAGAAAACTATTCCCGCCTAACAGTACTAAGTATCACAGAGAGTCCGCAACTTTAACTCGGGAACATTGAGATCCAGGGAAGTCGAGCTAACGACATTAAACAAAGCACTACTTGGGAGGCAACCCAAGATTTTTGAACTCTTTCTTTCCATAATCTAACTTTGCATGTTTTTAAATTTTTAGCATTACACTTCTTCAGAATTCCATGCTTATTTTGATTGTTTGTTTTCAGGACCCGAGAGAGCAATGGAAGCGAGGAGATAGTCGATCGCCATTTCGTAATCGCGAAGGGACTCCGACTCATCTGTGTGGGGTTTTTCTCAATACTTAGAAAATTTCTGAAATTTTTTCAATTTGACCTTCTCTGTCACGTCGCGACATTGGATCTCAATGTCACGACGTTGTCACTTCACGACGTCCCAACGTCGCGAAGTTGACTGAATCATGAAAAATCAGCCTCGGTCACGTCGCGAGGTTGGATTTCAACATCGCGACGTTGGCTACCCCTATTTTGGATTACCTTCCCAATACGCCGCGATCGCTACCTCCACGTCAGCGACCAATCGCACCACATTTCTCTCGCCACGCCACGACATTGCGGTATACCCTTCGAACGTCAGGACGCTGGTCTCAACGTCCCGACGTCACACAAACCTCGCCAGCACATTGCGACAAGCTGAAAGCCGTAACGCCGCGACGTTCCTGTTTTATGAACCTCCACATTCTTTCTTCTCCCCCACGCGAACCCTAAGCCCGAGCTCTCACATCTCTCCATTTTTTTTGCAAAGTCCCGACCACCCATCTAAGCTTGCTCGTACTAGCCCTAGGCTACTCTTACCAGCTCTAAGACCATCCCTAGTGCCTCCGTCCCCCATTGCCCTACATTGCTTGGTGCCCTCATCTAGATTTGTCTACGGCTCCGGGGAAGCTCATAACCATCCTCGAGTGCACCCTGTTACTCTTGCTCTCAAGTAGGTCTAGGAAGGCACCTAGTGGACTGCTTAGGTTATAGGCGCCTTCTGCACAAGCACTTCATCTCCACAAAGGCCCCCAGTGTTCGACAATTTTCCCAGGGAGGGTGGTGGGAGTTGTGGTGGAGTTTAATGAAATCCCCACTCACATCACTTGGGTGTTAGAGGTGTCGAGACCACATAGAGGTAAGGCACACTTTGGCTACCATCTAAGCCCACCCATACGCACCAATGTGAAATAAGCGGCAAAAGATGATCACAAAGAGAGGTCGGGCCAGTGAAGAGCCCGCACACAATTACGACCATGACAAGTTTGTCAATGAGAGTGCGGCCGAGAGGTTCGACCTCATCTCTAAAAATCGGTCTTTCATTAAGGAGAAGGGGTTTCACCACCCTGAGGATTTTTTTTGCAAGACAATTACGAACAAGGGGTGGAGGGCACTGGGCCAACCCCCTACACCAGCTGCTACTATGGTAGTTTGAGAATTCTACGCCAATCGCGCCTCCCACATGAATAAAAAGGTTAGGGTGAGTGGGATTTGGGTCGAATTATGTGCGAAGTCCATAAATGAATTCTACAATTTGGAGCCCATGGACACTGTGGTGTTTGATAGCCTTTATGCGGCCCCGAACTACCCCGAGATCCTTAGGGTATTGACCAATGGAAAAGGGGAGTAGAAACTAAATAGTGAGGGACATGCTCTAAATTTCCAGGCCAAACACCTCGCATATATCCCAAAGGTTTGGCACCACTTCATCACCACCCGCCTTACCACTCACCAATGTCTGCGAGGTGATCCGCTGGGCGTTGAAGTGAGCTTACTTTTTGCTTATCTCATAGTGACATCCCCTTCGATGTAGGTCAGGTTATAGAGGACGCGATCCTCTATAACAAAGATGCCAAGATGAATTTAGGACACCCATTCCTTATTTTTGGCCTATGCAAAAGGGCCGGGGTCCCCCTAGAGGACAACGAGGCGTGGATACACCCCATAAAGGCTGAGACGGCCAAGAAGGACAAGGATTGCAAAATACGCCCGACCCATGTATGACTGGGCAATGAACCCTCAGATGAGGATGAGCTTCGGGAGTATCAGTCCCGGTTTGGCCCCTCACAACCCCGGTGACGCCTGCTGTCTCCCTCCTGTAATCTACCACCGCCACGCACTTCTCCCCTCCTCAACCACCACAACCGTCCCAAGAGGCGGATCCGATCAGTCCTTCCACTATCATCGAGGACCTAGTGCTTAACCTCACAACTCGTTTCGAGGCCTACTAGGATGAGACCTAGGAGCACCGAGTCCTCATCAGCCAGGATGTGGAGGCCTCCAGAGTCACATGCACACGCCCTGGGCCAACCGTGCGACCATCCTCTATGCACCCAAGCAGCCCCACAGACCAGCCCATCCGTATCCTCAACCTCCTCCAGCCACCGCCGGCTGCCTCCCCAAGCAAAGGATCCGACCGATCACCGGGAAGTTTCCTCGCACCTCTCTGCCTTTCATGCATACACAAATATCCACTTGCTTGGGCATCGTCGGTGATGTCGTTTTGGTGTTTGTGTGTTTTGTTTTCGGAAGCTATATTTCGCGCTTTTCTACTTTAGTATCGCTCTAGGCACATTTATTATATGTCTTGTTTAGGCTCAGGTGAGGTATTTTTCTGCTTCGGGCCACTAGAGTTCTTGCCGCTTTGTTTCGGTTTTAGGATTGTTTTAGGTAGTGTGTGCGCGATGCCACGAATGCAAATCGAGGATCACTTTTGACTACTTCGAATCTTGTTGGAAAAACACAACATAATCATAATAATCATAATAATCATAATAATAATAATAATAATAATAATAATAATAATAATAATAATCATAATCATAATAATAATAATGATAATAATAATAATAATAAAAACAAATATGAACACAATAAGTGGGATCTTCTAATCTAATCCCGCACAATCAGGCCTTCGTGCCTAACGCCCGAGCTAATCGTCGGAGACGATTTCACCGCCCATTACATGGGACGTAAGATGGAAGTTTCTACGCCTTAGGGCCCTTAGGAGAAGCCGAGTGTTCTGTGGTGAAGTTCGAGGGGAACTAAATGCCCGTGCCCATAACCAATCGTGGGGAGCCACCAACTAATCTCCCTCGCTACTGTGCACACTCAACATAAACTTACTGCACTAGTTTTTCTTCAAGAGTAGGTATGTTAAGTAAATACAAATGGTGCGTTTATCCTTCAGAAGCTGGACGCCCAAATAAGTGGGTTGAATTCAAGCTTAGTGGATATCGTAACCGAGTTGTACACTCAGTGGATCATGTATCAAATGCATACAAAGCTCTCAGAATGGCTATCAAGATTTAGAGGTCGAAGTCACTGTCCACTCAACCATGTTCACCGGGAAAGTCTTCGAAAGTCGAACATCCTTATGGATCCTCTGAAATTCGAAAGTGAAAAGATTTGTAAGTCTACCATTTTGATCCTTCTCGCAAAGAAGCATCACAATGATGGCGCTGAGTTTAGTATGTTGTGGTTCTGTGTTGAGTTTGAGTCGGTTTCTTGCTTGGGACAAGCAAGAGGCTAAGTTTGGGGGCGTGATGAGTGCCTAAAACACTCATATTATACTCGCGTCTGCTTTATGTTTTTAGTTGATTTTACATTTAAATAAGCGCATTATAGCCCAAGATCTGATTTGTGGAGTTTTTGTGAATTGCAGGTCGTAAGGGTGGTTTTTGGGCGATTTGGAGATGAAAAGAAGAAACAAGAGAATCATTGGCAGCCACGTTGCGACGTCACAATGTCGCGACGCCTGGTCAACAGAGGAAAGTCAACAAGTGACCCAACGTCATGACGTCACAACGTCGCAACGTTACCACGATTTATGCCTCAGCATCATTAAAAGTAATGGAGACCTAATTTCGAGGCATTGAAGAGCGTGCGGACTGAGCGCGAAAGCAAGAGCAAAGAAATGCATCATCATTGAGAAGACTTTCTTTTTTTATTTCTTTCTTTCGACAAATCGCGATGATATAGATTGATTATGTATATTCAGCCTAACATGTTCTAGATTTCATCTAGGTTTTGTCGAACTATCACAAATTCGAATGGATTAACAGAGCGGAAGATATATATTTAAGTGATGAGTGATTTAGGGACGATTGCTTTATTCGTGGATTTGAAGACATGGCAATGTCTAGCCGTCACTATATGATCCCGTCGGGTATCCGAGACTATAGATATGACTCCTGTGGATCCGACATAATTTCGCTTAACCCAAGAATGAGATATCCCATTCCGAGTGTGGCAATTAGGCTCTGAAACATTTAAGCCGCTTTCAAAGTATTGGTCAAAGCAAGATGCACCCAACCCTACTAGCGAGATAGGCAGATATACCTCGAGAGAGGGTATCTCGTAGGCACGATCACCCCATCATCAAGAAGTCATTAATAGACTGAGTAGTAATTCTTATAGGTAAAAATCCATCAAAAGTGGCAGGGGGAGACAAATCCCTAGTCTTTACACGCAGAGTAATTATACAAGTTAATTTAGCTTTATTTCTAATCACACACTTTAGTTAGATAGAAATTCAAAGTTTAAGTTCGGATAATATTATTAGAGTAATTTCAGTAGTCAACACACTTCTCCCCGTGGATCGATATCCGCACTCTTAGGTACATCGTATTACTTCTGATACACGCCATGTACTCAGCACATAGCGCTCACATTTAACACACCACGCTTTTGGCCTATCAGTCTTATATGGACATCTAGAGAGAAAGTTATGCCTAAAATACGAAAAGATGTTTAGTGGATTACGAGATGATTCGGAAACAACTTTGCTTCCTATTCTTAGTTTTCCTACTCATTTTCAAATTCTATAGGCTTGTCAACACAAGGGTGACAAATCTGTCCAAAAGGCTTAAAAGTGTTTTAGGTCTCATGGAGAAAAAATTGGGTCAGCCTTGTCAATAAAGTTATTGAATCTTTACCCAAAAGCAGTTTCGCTATCAATCAAGAGTCAGGATCTAGCTCACACAAAGAGCCACACATATGAAATATAATCGCGTGCGCAACTCTTGTAATTCTATTTATTTTCTTTTACAAGGGTTGTACTTTAGAAATACCCACACCCGACCCGCTTTCTTTATTTATTTACTATTCTTATTGTTGATATGATTTGATAACATGTCCATGCATTTAAATGCTATACATGAATGCCCACATTTAATGTTTGCATACATATCATTTTTCCTAAAGACATGATAATTAGATTGTCCTATGTGCTTTTCTCTTTGTTCATCTTTGATGGAACAATTAATTAAATAATGTGCTTAGCTTAATTAGCTAAACTTCTTTGCAAATTCACAATAATTTAATTTGTGGTTTCATGAATCATCTTGTGAAGCCTTTGTATTTTTCCAACGCTAATAAAATAAAGATTTTATTGATTAATGGTAAATTTGACTTAGGCCAAACCATTTTATATACTAGATTTACCTAATAGTTACGCCCACTTAATTTATGGATGAGATTGTCTAATTAACTTAGTAACAATATGATTGGACTCATAATTTGATTAGAGTTCACATCTTAGTAATTAATTATATAGGATATAATAATTGGCTAGAATTAGAAGACATATGATGTTTTATATATAGAAAAACACTCTATTTCAAATAGTGAGTGGGAGAAGTTATATGACAATATACTCCTCGGGTTCCATTATTAGTGCAACACCGTGAGATATAGATGTAGCTCAGCTTATTGCTTAGATTTCTGCTCCTTCCCTACTTTAGGTGCTCATTCATACACACAAGACTGACTTCTTAGAGACAGGATTATGATAGTTTAGGATTGTTCTACTTACTACTCAACTTTGAGTTAAGTTATTAATCTTGGGCTAATAGGTCACACCACTCACAAGTGGTATGAAACTGCTTCATCATACTCTGACTAAATTTTTGACTCGTGAGTTAATAAGTAAAAGAAAATATGAGATATTTTGATTTTTGCTTATTAATTTGAGATAGTCTCAAAGTTGATTTGAAATTGAATGACGTATTCTCATTTACTCCATATTAATTGTTGAATCAATTCTTATCGTGATTAGTATAAGGTTTTATGTGTTTTACTTATCAGATTCATGCATCACGTTTACTTTTCCAAAGTTTGTGATATTTATTTTCATTTATAGTAATTGTTTGAGCTATTTAATTTCAGCAATCATGTCATCAAACAACCCCATTATCGCTTACTCGCTAATGAAAAACTCGAGTGAGAACTTCGTTAAATTGAAGTCAAACATTAATATTGTGCTAATTTGCGAGAACCAAAAGTTCGTTCTCACTGAGGAATGTCCTCCAGAGCCCCCTACTAATGCTTCTCGTATTGTACGAGAAAGATATGATAGTTGGATTCATTACAACAATATGCTTGCTAGCGTGAACGATGTTATTAGGAAGAAGCATTAGGACATGGAGACTGCATATGAGATATGGGAATCTCTCCAGGCCATGTTTGGGCAACACCCGATCAAGGTCAAGCCATGAAGCTATTCGTAGCTACATGAACGCTAAGATGAAAAAAGGAGTTTCAGCTGGGAACATGTTTTGAACATGATCAACCTGATGCACGAGGCGGAGATACATGGGCCCACCATTGATGAGCGTACTCAAGTTAGTACTTTCCTGAGTCCTCACACCGCTTCTCATAGCTCACTACCGACTACTATGTTATGAACACGTCAAGAAGATAACATGACCTCACCTCATGAATGAACTCAGACTTTTAAGGCCATAAGTAAGACTAGGCCCAAAGCGGGAGAAGCAAATGTTACTAAGTTATAAGCCATCTTCCTTTTGGTAGCAAGAATAAAAGAGGAAGAACACACAAGGTGGTTTGGCACAACCTCAAGAAATGGAACCAAAGGCAGGAAAGAAGAACAACCTAAGGACAAGAAGTTTAAAGGAAAGTGTTTCGCACAAGTTGAAGGTCATTGGAAGAGAAACTGTAACAAGTATCTCTCCGAATTGAAGGACAAAAAGAAAGGTGAATATGATTTACTAGTTTCAGAAGCCTACTTAGTGGAAGATGATTTGTCACCCTGGATAGTTGATTCAGGAGCCATTAACCATGTTTGTTCTTCTTTTGCGTATGCTTAGTTCTTCGAGGAACTTGCCGATAGGACGTTACTATGAGAGCTGGCAAGGGGGAGGTCAGTTCGAGCAAAGGCACGAGTCAACCGTTTAAATTTTAGGAATAAATTTCTTGTTTTGAACAATGTATTTTTTATTTCTGGTTTTAGGAGAAATTTGATTTCTGTTTCTATGTTGCATGAACAATTATTTAGTATTTCTTTTATTAATAATGAGATTGTTATTTCAAGAAATGGTTTAGATATTTGCCAGTGCTAAACCTGAAATTGCTTGTATCGTCTAAGGCCAACTCGAGCGATCATTAAATAATTCAGAATTATTCAAAGTAGAACATCCTAAAACTAAAAAACGTAAAAAAGTTTCCCATAGTGATGACACGTATCTTTGGCATCTCAGGTTAGGCAACATTAAACTTGATAGAATAAACCGGTTAGTAAAGGATAGTCCTTTAAGAAAGCTAAATGTTGGCACTCTTCCTGTTTGTGAATCATGTTTAGAAGGTAAAATGACTAAGAGACCTTTCTCAGCAAAGGGCAAGAGATCAAAAGAACCTCTTCCACTTGTACATAGCTTAGACGTCATGCTTCCACTATGTACAAGCTACAGAGCAGAATGTTTTGAGCATCTTTCTTATTGGGACTATCATTCAAGATTACCTATTATGTTTACCCACGCACAAGAAATTTGAGACTTTTGGAAAGTTTAAAGAATTCATGGCAGAAGCTGAAAAGCAGTTAGGTAAATCACTACAAACTCTTCGATCGGATCGAGGAGGTGAATACCATGATACAGAGTTTAAGGATCATTTGATGGATCATGGAATCCTATCCCAACTCAAAGCACCCGAACACCACAAATGTATCGGTGTTGCGTAAAGTGAGAAACAGACGCTACTTCAGATATGGTTAGATCAATGATGAGCTACTGCTACCAATCTCATTCTGGGGATATTCACTACAAACTACGGTCTACATTTTGAATGTAGTTCCATCTATGTCAATCCAAAAGACACCCTTTGTAACGCCCCAAAAATACCCTAGAATTTTTATAATAATTTTATTATATATATTCTGGGTATGAATTGAGTCAAACTTGGGCTTTTCCGGGTAATTGATAAATTGATAAATTGTGAAATGTAAATTTAAAGTGTGAGCATATAATTGAATATTATATGCTAAATTGAGAAATTGATTGAACCCGGAAATAACCCAAGTGAAAAAGGGCAAATGTGGAAATTTGTAAAAATGGGGACCTAAGGGTCAATTGTTATAAAGAATAAATGTCTAGGTGAAATTATGATAAATGAATGGCCAAAGTGAAAGAATAGGAGACCTAAATGAAATAATGGGTTTTGAGCCAAACATGGCTTAAAGAGAATAAAATGATTTAAGACCAAAAGATAAAAAAATGAGAAATGATAAAAGTGTAGGCTAAACAATGTCTACACTTATAAGGTTTATAAAGACCAAACATGTGGTCTTAGGGCTCATTGAGAGCAAATCTGCTGGCGGCTAAGAAAGGGCAAAAGGAGAAAATCTAGGGTTTGGGTATGAGGAGTGGCTTGGGCTGTTTTGCTTTCATTTCAGTTCCTAAGAGACCAAACACCATACAAGAAGAGATTTGAAGAGGTTTAAGGTAAGAAAAATCAAAACCCTAACCTAATATTTTGATTTGGATTTTGGGGAAAAGCCCTAACTTGAGGAAAATGGATTTTTATTGAGTATAAACCACATTTGGAGTTGTTTTTGGGTAGATTCCATGGTGGATTTTGATACGTGACCACTGGGAAAGAGTCAGGAAGAAAAAATGAAAAACAATGTAAAATTCAAGATATTTTTAGTAAAACCCTAGGGGTGTATCGTATCGTTGAGCTGCATTGCATGTGGCGCAAGGGCACTGTATTTTGTATAGCTTCAACCAGATTGTAATAGATATGGATAATTTATACTGTATACAGTTTGCGGGTACTGCATTTGTTCTAAAGCAGCCCTCGTTTTGACATGTTACGCACCCGTTGTCCCGTGATTCAAAACCGATGTCTAGGGACCCTAAGAAATGAATAATGGGGATGGGTTCAAATAAGGATAGAACCAAGTGAAAACGCACCGCACTGCGCCTCTATGAAGCCGTTGCACTTAGTGTCTTAACCTAAGACTGTTAACAAAATAAAATTGTAATTCACTAAAATCGCTTAACACCGTTTATCCACTAAGAGTGGCATGAATGTTATTGACTAGGATCAGTGGATCGCTCAACCCAGATCGAGATCAGTTATATGAAGCTAGGATTCGACAAATTTTCGTTTGTTCTCCGACTCTATTCTTATTTCAAGAATTTTGGTAGTTTACCAAGTAACTATGAAATGAGTACATGAATGAGTATATGAAATGAGTACATGAATGAGTATACAAAATGAGTACATGAATGAGTATATGAAATGAGTACATGAATGAGTATACGAAATGAGTACATGAATATATATAAACGAGTACATGAAATAAGTATATAGATTGATATATTTTGAAGACAATACCAAAAAGAACATTTGAATCGAAATGACATTTTAAAAGCCAATGAATGTGAATGACGACATGACGATCTGTCAATGAATCCGTCATAAATGTACTGAATGATATATTTAATGAACGCCTCGATTACCACCTATCCGGCCATGAAGGCACCCCGAAATTTATCCAATGTCCCACTTGGCGGGATGCCCTAATCGGCATCCATCATGATGGCGTATGGCATTGAAGAAATGTTCCCACTTAGCGGGATGCACCAAACGCAGATCCGGCCATGATGTGGTGTATGGTATTTAAGTGATATCACATGTCGGTGCACCAAACGCATCCGTCATGGCTGGAGACCGACAAGTGATACCACATGTCTGGGGCGACCAAACGTATCCTTCATGATGGGAGACTAATTGTTAATGTGTAAGCACATACCGGTCGATAATAAGGGCGGGATTCATCAAATGAAATCCGTCATAAATGTGATTTGAATAGTCAAATTGAAATAACCAAAATTGACGAGTGTAAATGGGATTTTTATGTATATGCTTAAATCTCATAAATTGAATTGTGAAATGAATTATTGCATTGAAAATGCATGTTATGATATTGTAAATGATTTGTATATTGAAAGCATGCGGAAATGAATAGCATGAGTATATGTTGATATATTAGGCATGGTTTAATGTTGAATGCATGCCTAGTTAAATTGAATATTGTAATAGAACTGTATAAAACCACTAAGCATGAAAATGCTTAGCGTGTAGTTTTATCTATGCGCAGGTATCGAGTAAGCAAAGAAAAAGAAGGCTAAGATCGTGCAGCGCAGAGTCATAGAGAGAGTACAGCGTATAAGTATATACTCCGTAATTTGCATATCATCTCTTTTGAGCAAGTGGTATTTTATAAACAAAAGGGTTAAACTCCGAACCTTGATTTTGTATATCATTTTGAAAAGGCATGAATGCCTTCTTTGTAAATGTGATTCGTGCCACAGTAGGCTGAGCTAAAATCAACAAAATTTATATACACCTGTTCTACTACCGCGTAGTCAAGCTACTCGCAGCGATAGTGGTCTAGGATCGAACACTGTGGGATGGTTTTTTATCTTGTGGGCTGATGGCAGGTATAAAGATAAGGCTTTCATTCGACTCTTGGATTTGTGTTTCAAAAATAGTGGGAATGGTTTGGAACCGAAAAGTTGTAAAACTGAAAGAAAAAATGAAAAAGTTAACTTTGTGAAGATTTAGGTCACTAACTTGGTAAAGTTAGGCAAACAAGTCTCGGGTTTTATCCAAGTATGACATGCAACCTATAGTCCATACGGCATAACCGATCTATGTTTAATCAGCAACCTCAATTCTGAAACAACTCCTATTTGAGTCAATACGTGTAGCATGCGCTATGGCCCCTTACCGCTTGAAACCCAACATTCAATATCATCTCGTAGGTCAGAATTATCTAAAGAACCACAAAGACATCTCTCACTCAATATGCACCGATTCTAAAGCATGGAGAGTATTGGCCAAATTAATGAACATTAAATGCTATGCAACCCTAATTTGAAAAACCCTAACATATAAATATCATTTTAGAGGCTCGTAAAGACCATCTAAAGAACCACAGTACATCTCTCACTCAATATGCACTGGATTCTAAAGCATGGAGAGTATTGGCCAAAATAACATTAAATGCTATGCAACCCTAATTTGAGAAAATAAGTACAGCACCTGTAGCCTTTAATACAAGAGGACAACATGCCTATGCCCCACCACCAAGCTAGCTTCCTTCCTCTTCAAAGAAAGGAGGCTTAGCCAAGCATCTCTTGAGTTGTCATCCTCAAGAGGGTGTTTGGTAGCCGAAAGTAAGGAAGTAGTGAGAGAAGAGAGAAAGCAAAACCTAAAAAGACTTTATTTACAAAAATAAAAACTTACAAAATTATTCTTCCCAAAGTTGTTCTCTCTCCCCCAAATTCTCTATCTTTACAAAAGAGTAGGGGTTTATATAGGCCACCAATACATGAAAATACCAAAAACCTACAAATTCATAAGTTATGTGACAAGAGAGTAATACACCAAGTTTGAAGTCTGGCTGGCACACTACAAAACATGACGAGGCATTAAATTTCGCTAGGTTGAAGAATTTCGCTAGCTAGCGAAATCACAAGGCCTAGCGAAAATGGGAAATTTCTACAAGGCCGTGCACTTTCACAGCTAGCGAAATTTCGCTAGCTAGCGAAATTTCGCTAGCTTAGCGAAATTTTCGTGAGTAGCGAAAATAGGAATTTTCGCTAAAAATGGTGCCTAGCGAAACTGGGGTGGTCTAGCGAAATTCGGGAGATTTCTCGCATAGCCATGGGGTTCTTTCGCTAAGGTTGCGAAATTTTCGCAATCCTAGCGAAAATTTTCGCAACTCTAGCGAAAATTCCTGCTTTATTGATCTTCACTCCTTTCTTCTACTGCATCCAATTTTCTTCACTTTGCCTTGGTTTTCCTCATTGATTCTTGGCCGGTTGATGACTCAACATTGAATCAATCTTCATGATTCATCATTTGACTCGAAATCAACTCCAAGAGTGCGCAACACCGCAGGAAACAACCAAAAATACTTAAATGGCATAAGTGGTACTAAGAAGACTTGAACACTTCAATTGGTATAAATGACATGATTAATGCGCAAAGCACTCAAAACCTATCTAATATAGGTTCAAAATCGCATTTCGACACTAATCAAAATGCATTTTGTTAAACGCTACGCCTACCGATTTGCATTGAATATGTAAAGGATTGTGGGCTTTCCCAAAACTGAAACCGCTTCCGCAACAAATGACATAATAAAAATGTTCGATAAGATAAATGAAACTAAGTAAACCGATCGTTCTGATCCACTGTGTCGGGTCGGACGGTCACGGATAATTCTTTAAAAAAAAAAAGAAAAATTTTAATAACATGGAAAATAAAAAGAATTAAACAGAGTCCCTGGTTTCGGGGTCAGACATCGCCATTCAGGACCAAAGTCCGGAGGTCGCTACACCCTTGAGTGCCAGGAATGGACATAAACCTAGTTTACGTCACTTTCGCATATGGGGGTGTCCGACACATGTGCCGAAAGGAAAGACCGGGAAGTTGGAACCCCACATAGAAGTGTGTATGTTTGTAAGCTATCCAAAAGGCACAAGGGGAGGTTTGTTCTATAGTCCTTCGGATAAGAGAGTATTTGTATCGAAAAATGCGACTTTTCTCGAAGATGACTATATGACAAACTTCAAACCTCGCAGTAAAGTTGTATTGGAGGAACTACGTTCCGATCAGATTAGAAAATCATTATCAACCACTGATGAACGACAAAGTCAAGAGACCACTATTCCTATTCAGAATATCTTGGTACCTCGACGTAGTGGGAGGGTAGTAGGATTACCATCCCTACGCAATACGGGGCGAGAAGCACAATTTCTAAGGTCACCACTAACCAGGATGATCCATTGACATACCGTGATGCCATGGATGATTCTGATAAGGACAAATGGCAAGATGTTATGAACAAAAAAATGGAGTCCATGTACTCTAACTCTGTCTGGGAACTTGTAGATCCACCTGAGGATGTCAGGCCCATAGGATGTAAATGGATCTTCAAAAGAAAAAGAGGCATAGATGGGAAAGTGGAGACTTTCAAAGCTAGGCTAGTGGCAAAGGGTTATACCCAAAAAGAGGGAGTGGACTATGAAGAAACTTTCTCGCTAGTAGCTATGCTTAAGTCTATTCGCATTCTTTTATCCATAACCACTTGTCTCGATTATGAGATATGGCAAATGGATGTCAAGACGGCTTTTCTGAATGGCTATTTTGAGGAAAGCATCTACATGATGCAACCACAAGGTTTTGTGGCTAAAGGCCAATAGCAGAAAGTCTGCAAGTTGCTTAGGTCCATTTATGGACTGAAGCAAGCTTCTGTGTTTTGATGAAACTATCAAAAGGTAAGGTTTTGAGTAAAATGTTGATGAACCTTGTGTATACAAGTACATCAAAGAAAAGAAGGTGGTCTTCTTGGTTCTTTACGTAGATGATATTCTACTCATTGGGAATGATGTAGAAACATTAACGAATGTAAAGAAAAGCCTAGCAGAGCAATTTCAAATGAAAGATTTGGGAGAAGCAAGCTATATTCTTAGGATCCAAATTATAAGAGAACGTAAGAACAAGATTTTGGCATTGTCTCAAGCATCTTATATTGATAAGGTGCTAGCTCGATTTCAAGAAAGGTCTATTACCGACCCGACATGGAATTATCCTTTCCATGGAGCAGTGTCCTAAGACACATCAAGAGGAAGAGGATATGAGACGGATTCCCTATGTCCCAACCGTAGGCGTACCATGTATGCCATGCTGCGTACGAGGCCCGATATATGCTATGTAGCAGGATAGTCACTGCTACTAATCCATCCTGGAATGGGTGATTCGAGCCACAGTAGGTGTATCAGAATCAACAAAATTTATATCCTAAATCCTACTACCGTAGCAAAGCTACTGCAATATAATGGTCTAGGGTCGAACACAAGGATGAGTTTTCTTTGTACAAATGATTTGCAGTGATTCAAAATGATGAATTTAAGTTTGGATTTTAAGGTTTGATGAAATCAGTGAGGGTTGGTGTTGTTTGCAGGCTGAAAATAAAACAAGAAAAAAATGTAAAATAGAACCCCTTGAAGTGTTAGGCCACTGGGGTTGGATTTCTAGGGCAACTAAGGGTTCCCGATCTCATCTCGAAGGCTGGGAAGGATGACATATAGTCATTTCCGAATCGGATCTTCATTTAGCTTTAAACCTAACCCTTAATAATTATCTCAAAATCTTACATCCATCGCCATCGCGTTTCGGTCATTAAAACGCAAATCACCTTTACTCACCTCACAATGGATCATAAATGATAACTAACAAACATCAACGGATCTAACATTAAGCATCCAATGAGCCCAAAAGAGCCACGCACAACCATTCAAGGAGACTAAAAAGGAGGAAACCTAATGTTAAAAGGAGAACACCTGACGATTGATTACCACGCGTGAAGAACAGGACCTCCAAAGAGCCTGCATCCCGCACCCGCAGCCTTCTCGCTATGAGGAAGGGTTTACCGCCATCCTCCAAGTTATCATCCTTGGAGGGTGTTTGGCAACCAAGAAAGGGAGAGAAAAATGAGAGAAAAGGAGAGAAAGGAGAAGCCAAGGAGAGCCGGGAAGCTTCCCCGTCACTTTATCGATCGGGGTTGATCGATACAAAGTTTTGGCTGCATCGAGGCTTATATGTATGCTCGTAAGGAAGCACAAAAACCAAAATTGGAAGGCTATTACAGGGGTAAAATGGAAAAAAACCAAAAACAAATGCAAACAGGGCATAGCGTAAAAAGCAAGAACTAGCACAGAGTGAATAAAGGTCGAGCCGGGAACGCTGTCGCAGTGAACCAAATTTCTCAATGCTCCATTTTTCTTCACTTTTTGCTCTTCTTTCCTTTTGGGATCTGATCTACAACGATGAGTTTGACTGGAATTCTTCGTGCTTGGATCGACTCAACAATTTTGGCATAATTAGCTCGCAAAAACTGAAAAATTTGCCACAAAATGCGATCAGTAGAATAATAGGGACCTTAATGTGCAAATTGGGTTAATTAGAATGATTAGTACACAAAAAGCACTCAAAACCTATAATAAATAGGGTTCAAATTAGCACTTTTTGGGCAATAATCAATGGGTGATAGCAGTGAAGCATATTCTCAAGTATCTTAGGAGAACGAGAGATTATATGCTTATGTACTCAGGTGGAGACCTGAACCCTATTGGATATACTGACTGGAGCCTAATCAAACAAAGAGAGTCGAAGTCGATACGGGGTCACTTATTCACTTCGTGGTGGAGCTATAGTTTGGAGAAGTATCAAACAATCTAGTATTACGGATTCAACCATGGAAGCCGAATACATAGCGGCTTGTGAAGCAGCTAAAGAATCGGTTTGGCTCAAAAAGTTCTACACTGATCTGGAAGTAGTTCCAAACATGGAAAAACCACTTGTTTTATACTGTGACAACAAGTGATGTGCAACCCAAAGAACCAACCAAATACATATATCTCAACAGGTATTACATGCAGTTGAATACATTCAAGATACAGATCTGAGACCAGCCGTTATGAAGATATCATCTAAATGTAACCTCATGATCCGCTACTAAGACTTTAACTGAAAGGGTGTTCATGGGTCACTTAGAGGGACTAGGTTTATAAGACATGTCTTACCTGCTTTAGGGCAAGTGGGAGGTTGTTGGGCATGGTGCCCTAAAAGCATGTAATTTGTACTGCTTCATGAAAATAATTTTCCATATTTGATTCTTTATACATGTGTCGTATAATTTAGTAAATATCAGAAAATCCCAAGTTTATTAATGTAACTATAATCTTAGTATATAACTATGACCCCCCATTTCTCAGGGGTCCAGTTGACCACCGTCAACCTACGGAAAACCTGTGTGTCTCATATCATAAGACCCATACATGAGTAAAACTGGCCACGTTGGGCCCATACATCAATACTTACCAAAAATTTAACCAACTATATTACAATAGTTCAAGAGTTAATTACACTCTTAATACAAAACATTTCAATTGTAATATTTCATACATGTTTGAAAAAACATATATATCAAAGCCACATGTTGGCTTTCTTCTCAAAAGCGGCTCTAATGCGCCTGCCTTCTCCCGAACACTCCCCCGTACCGAAAAGGATCCCACGGTGGGTGAGCAAATGCCCAGAGTGATAATCTCCTACATGGGTTACTCCCCACCTAAGTGCTCATAATGCAAACCAACATTCAAGCAAACATATGTGTCTTACCAAATGTCTACATGAAATGGATGAGAATGTGACTCACCCCTTTCCTCTACCCTCGAAGCCCTCATTGACTCCCCCGCGCATGCCTAAGCCAAGTGTGAAAATACGTTTTCAAAACAAAAGGTTTTGTTCTGAAAACATTACACCGGTTTTGGTAAAATCTATTGGACAACCTCCGAGGTAATTCGCCGGGTAATTCCTCCACAACATGGGCCTTTGACGGAACCGTTGGACAACTCTCCAAGGCAATTCTTGAAAATCTTCCTTTTAAAATTCCTTCAAGAACCATTTTCCTTTTTCTTTCACGTCATGCACTCACACCTATTGTTCTAGGTTGCCCCGGTGCATATGAATGCATTATGCCATTTTCATACAACACATGCCAATATATCAATCATGCATAAGGTTAGCACCACATACGAACCACATGTTATTTATTCATAGCAATAACATCAAAATTAGCTCACATAGGCTAATAAACAATTTTAGCAATATTATGCAAACAACACACATGGACAATTTCAGTCCAACCATCAACTTGGGTTGTTTTAGCCCCTAACAAAGACGGGATGTCCATGACACCATCAAGCATCTGCTCCACTTCTTGAACCGAAATCAATGGCCATTTCCGGCCTCATAACACCCAAAACCTCAATTTGCATGTTATTCAATTATCAAGCAATAACACACAAATATAACACACATATAAGGCACACAAGGGCCATTTTCAGTCCGAGATTAGTCTGGGACTGTCCAAAACGGGTCCCGAAAATTTTTAGCATTCAGTCCCAATTTTTGGGATTGACCAAACGGCCACTCACGGCCTCATACCATCCAAACCATTTTAATGGCTCTTCAGCCGAAAATAAACCGAGTGGGAGAAGACCCCTACCTCTTGGAGTTTTCAAAACTCCACAAAACCGATGCCCACGCGTAGCCCTTGCAGCGTAGAGTAACTTTGCTTCTTAGCTCACCGGGATTCGACGGTCCGATCACCGGGAAATTTAGAGAGAAGTTGGAGCCTCTCTCTTTAAAATCCCCTCCTTTCTCTCTCTTTCCTTTTCTCTCTCTAAAATCCTCTCTTTCCCCCCACTCAAACGGTTGGGTCAAGTTGGTCAAGTGGGAGAGTACTCCTCTTGCCACATGTCAGCCTACTATTGGCTCCTATGATTACATCTTATCCCCTTTATCCATTTACTTTGGATTTCCATTCAATTAGGAGATGCCACATGTCCATGTGGGCCCCACTTGGCTCTCCTTGTTTGACTAATTCTGCACTTGACACGTGGCACACTATGAGCCACTCAAAATGTGTCAAGTGTCCCGCACTACCCTTGTTGCCTCGAAAAATGTGAAATTCCGAATGTCTCGTAATTTAACGAAATTTGACATGGTAGCTAGATTTCGCGAGACGATTCCAACGATGAATTCTTTTTTGTCATCCGAAATCTAGAAAAATTCCAGCTTTTGACTAAAATTACCATTTTACCATTTTTTCTTAAAATTAGATTTTCTTGCTCACACAACAGCTATATATGAGATGATCATGATTTAGATAATAAACTAAAAATGTCCGTAGTAAATCAAAGTAGGACTTTTGATCTATAATACTACTAGTACGGTCCATCGAACATTAAGAATGCAAAGATTCTTGATTTCGACATCGATGTAGTGACATTAAAATGGAGGCTTTATGTAATCTCGATTATATAGATAAGACTGCATACGGATTAAACTCTAAATAATATACCGCTATAATTGGGTATTTAAACTCCGTGTCACTAGATGATCATATGCAGATTGATCTTAATCCCGAGTAGCCATGACTCTACTCATTTCAATAGGGCCTTTTGATTCATAGGTTACTTCGCCGTCCTACATCAACCCACACCATGTCTCGAGGTCCAATGAGACAGGTGGTCGGAACACAGCTCACGTGATATGAACTTAAACTCTGACTGCTTCTTAAGTTGTTAGGTGTCTAGAATCAACAAAATTTATATCCTAAGATTTTACTACCGACGTAGCAAAGCTACTGCAAGAGATAGTGGCTCTAGGTCGAACACGGATGGGTTTTCTTCGTGGAGAGTAAGAGCCGGCGTGCATTGAAATGGTGCTGGATCTTTAGGTTTGTGAAAAACAGTGTGGGTGAATGGTTGAAAACCTGAAATAACTTGAAGTAAAAAGTTAATAAAGAATTCCTTGAAGTCTCGGGCCGCTGGACTTAGGGTTATAAGTTGAACCGATTACAACTCTCGAGTCTTTTCCCTCGCGTCAGAGCATGACACATATAGCCATTTCGAACCTGATATTCATTTAGCTTTAAACTCAAACTCCTAAAAGTTTTCCTCTTTGAAAGATGGCATTTAATGAGCATAAATGATCCTAAACAAGTGAGAACACACCTCCTAAACCTACTCATTCAAGAACTAATAGGAGACAAACTAATCAAGTATCATGGATCTAATGATAAGCATCCACTAACTCCAAAAAATCTTTCCAAATACATCGTTAGTGAGAGTATGTTTAAGAGATTTAACTTTTGTGAGAAGTTAGAACACAAATAATTTTAAATACAAACATGAAAAGTATGAGAACATGCAGCTTTGCTCAAAACTAACACTGGCGGCCTTTCCCTTTCAAGGATGAGGTTTAGTTTAGTATCCTTGATTTACACATTGGAAGGGTGCCTGCCAGAGAGAAAATGCAAGAAAGTGAAGGAAAAGGAGAGAAAATCACAAACAAGCCAAGGGAGAGGAAGCTTTGTGCCCAATTTTATTGATTGAATGATGGAGTCAAAAGTTGATTGATTTACAAACAAGACTGAGCTTATATAGGTGCTCAGTAAAAGGAAATTACAAAAATATGCAAATGAATCAAAATTATATCAAGGGAAAACTTCAGAGTAAAACCACAAAAGGTCAAAAGGCCATTAGTAGGTAGGAAAGAAGGTTAAGTAAATTTCGCAACTCGCGACTTTCGCAAAGCTGCGAAATTTCTCAACCCTGCAAGATTTCCACTAAGCTCTCCTTCTCAATAAAATTTTTGCTCCAAATTTCCTTTGGTTCGATCATGCATCTTCGAATTCGGCTCGGGTTCATCGTGTTTGAATCGAATTGAAGATAATTAGATATTTGCCCTGCAAAACTACAATAATAGAGCTACAAAACATGATCAGTAGTAGAGCCATGACCTTAATGTATCAATTGGGTTATTTAAGTCGATTAGTACGCAAAAAGTGCTTAAAACCTGCTATAAACAGGGCTCAAAATAGCACTATTTGGGTACTAATCAAACCCTTCTTGAGGGAAGCTAGATAATTGGTTCCTTTAAGTGTTAATTCTGGAACTGAACAGTTTGAGCGCTTTAATTTATAACAGGTTTATAAATTAACTGTTCACTAGTGAATTAATGGAACTTAAGGATAAAGATGGACCAATTTTGGAGGATTGAATTGCATGTAATGATTATATCAATGGACTGCTTGAATATCACTACGTAAATTATTCTATAATTACAAGAGTTCGGGCCAGATTTAGTGGAATAGGGAACTAATAAATTAGATTAATTGATTAAAGAGTTTAATTAATTATTAAATTTATTGGAGCTTGGAATTACAAGTCCATAGGTCCCCGGGCTGCCTTTGTAAAACACTGTACATGATTAAATTAATAAAGAAATCCCTTGGAGGTCATAGTTGTAAAAGAAATTGTTTCATAGCAATTATGTAGTAATTATTGGATAATTAAATGTTAATTAATTAATTATTGAATTACGATTTATTATATTTATAGGGAGGAATGGTGACATTTGAGAAATAATAACATTAATTAATTATTGAATTAATTAATTAATAGTAATTACTATATATGGATGAAACGTTAATTTGGAGAAATTAATCCTATATATTTTTTGTCACTTAATTTGAATTAATTTAATTAATATTTAAATATGCCACTCGATCCAATGATTGATCAATTCAAGGCATATTATAAATAGAGGCAAACCCTCAAGGCCAAGAAGTGATAAAAAATAGAGAAAAAAAAAGAGAAAGAAAGAGTTTCCATTTTATTTTTACCTCCATCTAACCCTCGAGCTCATGTGTGTCGAGAATATTAAGAGTTCAAAAACAAAACCTGCTGATCCAGACGCCTACACATACCCCGTAGTGAAGATAAAGACTTGGAAGATCGTGGAAAACAAGGAAAAAAATAAAAATAAAATGATCTTGAGTTGTCAACCCTACTTTCAGAAAAAATCTTCTTACCTTGATCAGGCTCTTTTCTTATTGTTTGTTGATATTAGTGATGCATAAAATATAGGATCGTGAAAAGAGTTCTTTTATTATTTTTTAAATCACAGAAATCTCTTTGTTTCAACTTTTTAAAAACCTTCATGTGACCTTCTATAGTCACAAGGGGAGTTGCTCTGATACCAAATGAAGGTTTTTAAAGGTCAAAAGAAAGTTTGCAGCAGAAGATTTTGGTCCAGTAAATTTTAAAAATTAATAAAAACTCCTTTTACGATCCTATGGTACATGCATACTAATCAACAAACAATAAAGATGAATTACCGCAATTAAATTAAGGAGATTTTTATGGCAAGTAGGGTTGACAACTCAAGATCCTTTTTTTTTTTTATTTTTTAAAATTCTCCCACTGTAAACTTTGTTTTGAACTTTAAAAACCTTCAACAGGTGGGGTGATGGGGATGATCTTGATAGTTCGAGTAAGGGCAGTGATATGGGTGGGTGAGGGCAGCGGTATGGGTGGGTGAGACGTAGGTTGACAGTAGGACGGGCGAGGGGGAATGAGGTAGACGGTGCTGGATAATCGTCCGAGGTGAACAATGAAGCAAGGAGTGCATAGTCTATTTCTATTACAGATGTGGTAGAGGTAAGGGGAGACGTGAACAGGAAAACATTTTCCACAAACTTGACATGACAAGACACAAAGATTTTTGTAAGGATAGGGTCAAAACAGAGAAAAGAACTTTGAGTGGGGGAGTAACCGAGAAAGACACAAGGATTGGATTTAGGATCGAGTTTGTGGGAAGAATAGGGACGCAACCAAGGAAAACATAAACAATCAAAGACACGGAGTTTAGAGGCGTCAGGAGCTCCGTGGAACAACTTTTCATAGAAAGAAACCAAGGGAAATACCAACTTTAGGCTTTCATTTATTAAATAGGCAATCTTAGCAAAGGCATATGGCCATAAAGTGAGAGGGAAGGATGCCTGATGCAGGAGAGTGAGGCTAGTTTCGACAATATATTGATGCCAGCATTCAAAATACCCATTCTGTTTAGGAGTGTGGGGAGGTGTAGTGAGATGGGTTATACCATGGATTGCGAGAAAGGACCGAAGGGCTAAAAATTCGCCCACATTTTGTGTAAAGTGTTTTAATGTTGGTGGTAAAATAATTTTCAACAAGTTGCTTGAAAGCGACCAAGGTTGAATGAACATTCGATTTTTGACGTAATGGGGTAAAGGCAGATATACTTTGTGTAATGGTCAACAAAAATAACATAGTAATTAAAACCATCAAAAGATGTAACAGTTGAGGTCCAAACATTAGAGAAAATGACATCAAGAGGAGATGAAGAGCTAATGCTTGATTTAGGAAAAGGTAACGTGTGGCTTTTATTAATATTACAGGAGGTATAAGAAAAGGAACATAAATGTTCTTCGGTAAAGGAAATATTTAGAACACTTAGAAATTTCATGGTAATATGGAAGATGGATGGATCGAGACGAATTATGCCACATGCGCTGAGATAGCAAAAATGAGGATCAAATCGAAGAAGACAGAACTAAGGCTAAGACCGGCGGGACTGACTCTTCGACGCACACACAGAGCACTGCCTACACTACCCTCGAATCCGCAGTGACCTATGATGATCCTGCACTTGAAAGAAAGAGTCAAATAATAGGATATTAATAGGGTTATCGACACAAAGGGTAGAGACTGAAATAAGGTTCTTAGACATGGTAGGCACATGTAACACATTGGTAAATAATAATAGGGTAGGTAGAGAGGGAAGGGTGCAAGAGCCAATGTTAGCAATAGATAAACATGTACCATCACCAATAATAACACTGTCAGAGGCAATATACGACTTATGAAGGGCCAAGGCACCAAGATCTGCTGTCACATGGTGAGGCACCCGAATCAACGACCCAATCCGGAGAATCACTACAATTAGGGTAATGGACTACAGTGTGGGCATAAGGTACAGTGAAGGTCGGGCGCGGAACTCGAGCAGGGGCGGGAGGAAGAGAAGCAAGTGCCGAGGTGGATAGATAATTGCATTACCCAATAGAGTGCCTAGTTAAACCACAAATTTGATAACGCTCGAGGTAGCGACTATGCCCAAGTCAGGCGGCGAACCGATGCCGAGGAGACAAATGGAGGAGGAGTCAGGCTCTGCATTGCTCAAGCCGGGTGGCGGAGTCTATGGATTGAGGATCGGTGAGGGAGCTCTAACGACGCTTGCTCTGACCAACGATGTGACGCCCCTAAAACCCAGGGGTTCATTGACCAATCACAACTCGTTAAAACTCGTGGGATATCTGGGCACCGATACCGCACAATGTGTCCCATTTATCGGGATCCACAAATTTAACAACTAAATGGCCATTCTAGGTCCATTTATCCCTTTTCATTTAAAGCATGCAAGATTATAATTAAAAACAGACCATAAGGGGTTAATTACAACTCTCTTGCATAATAAAATACATGGCAAAACTAGTTTGCACATAAAGTTTACAAAAGGGTTTTCATAAGCCACAATCCGGCTTTCTTCACAATTGCGACCTCGAATGAGTGCCATCCACCATTATACTCCCTGCACTTGAAATGTTTTCCCATATAGGGTGAGCCACACCCAGTAGGGAATATTTCATGCAGAGGCTACTGCCCACCTAAGTGCAGATGCAATGGTCATGTTCCACAATTTCACATTCACATTCCAAGTAAAAACATGCAATTTCTACTATGGAATCCTACGGCCATGCCATGAAATGAGATGAGAACTTAATCATGTACCATGCCCCAAGTCCTTACCGACTCCAAACATTTCCAAGTCCTTATCGACTCCCAACATTCCCGAGTCTTTATCGAATCCTACCACACAATGCAAAGCCCATGTGTGACAACCGTCATCGATGACCAGGATTAATGAATACTTTGAAATGTGTCGCTGAGCGAGGAAACTAAAAATTTATGACAAGCCAATATTTCAATGATTTTATAATTAAAACCATGCTTTTTTAGGCAGCAATTCGGGTTCACCGCAGTCAAAACCCGTGGTAAATTGAATTTTTCCAAAAAATGGCAAAACGGTAAATTGTCGCTACAATACAAGTTGAAAACCTGGATTTTTTCTAGATCACATATGACAAACGATTCCCACCGTCACGTGATTCTTCTCAGAAATCTAGCTACCTGCACGAATTTTGTTGAATTCCAAGACAGTTGGATTTTCACGATTTTCGAGGCGTCGGGTG
Organism: Tetrastigma voinierianum; assembly: GCA_016808115.1. Taxonomy (NCBI): domain Eukaryota; kingdom Viridiplantae; phylum Streptophyta; class Magnoliopsida; order Vitales; family Vitaceae; genus Tetrastigma; species Tetrastigma voinierianum. The sequence goes on along the minus strand of JAEQBH010000685.1, from coordinate 673,175 downwards.
CTTGGTGAACCCCAAAAACGGGATTTTTGAGAAAAATCTCAAAAGTGAAAAAAAATAAATTAATTAATGTTCATTTTAAAATAATTTGAACCTGAACCAAAACGAAATAAATTGTTTCAGGACTGAAACGGACCCGGACAAGTCCTGGACACATGACACGATGTGGGCCAAGTCTTTAAGACTTAAGTTAAGTAAAAAAATCATATTGAGGGGGAGAACCTGGATTTTCCCGCTTTGAGAGAAAATGTTAGAGCAGTAGAGAGAGAGAGTCCACTTCTTCTCACGATCTACGAGATCTATTATCGAATTCGTCGAGAGCTAAGAAACTTAAGTTCATCTATTCGACGAGGGCTATGCGTTGGTACTGAACACACGGGATTTCTCTAAGGATTTAAACAAAGAGTTTTGTGAAACCCAAAATGCCTTCTGCCTGCAGCGTCCACCCTGACTCCTGCAGCTTTCTTCACACCCGCGACGCCTATCTCTCAACCTAAGGACTCAAGCCGTTGTGCTTTTTGCCCTAAGGGGTTGTTTGGTTGGGTTTTCTACCCTAAGAGGCTGTTTGGCTGTGTTTTTTCACTAAGGGGCTATTTGGTAAAATATTTGGGCTGTGGGAATGCTACCCTGTTTTGACCCTATACACTGTTTAGATTTTAGGATTGATTTTCAGTTGGGAAAAAAAGGGAATTTGGACTAGTGTTCTTCATGGAAGTTATAGCCGCATCTGTGAAATTGATGTAGGCTTTTGAATCACCCAAATTTGACCTCTATAGATTAAGTTATGGTCCATTTTTCGGGACTGCCATAGGCTGCCTTGTTTTGACCCCATACACTGTCCATATTTTAAGACTGATTTTCGGTTGGGAAAAAGAGGGAATTTGGGCTAGTGTTCTTCATGGAAATTATAGCTGCATCTATAAACTTGATGTTGGCTTTTGAATCACCCAAATTGGACCTCTTAAACTCAAGTTATTGTCTATTTCTCGGGACTGCTACAGCTTAGGCTATTTAATGGTTTGTGTCAAGATTTTAGGACTGTTAGGGACTAGTTTCTGAACTGAATTCAGAACTATTCTATGGTCTATTATGGCTTGTTATGTGGAATGTTTTTTAGGAATCTCTATGTCACAATTGGTCTTGAGGATCAAGTTGTCATTGCTTGAGTTTGAATGACATGCTTGGTGGTAATTGATTGGAAGTCAATATGTGTGTCATAATGTATTGACATGCGATGAGTTTGTCTATGAATAAGGCCATTGCATGGCTTCTTTGTAGGCTATTTGTGGACATGTTATGTCACAATTTGGCATAGAGGATAAAGTATATCATTGCTTGATTGGTGATGATTTTTTGATGTTGATATATGTGTGTGCAAATATATTGACATGAAATGCGTGATCGTTTGGAAATTTTATGCTGATTGATATATTTGTCCATGATGCATGGGTGATATGCATGAGTAGAATTGTCCATATAGAATTCATCATATATGTGACATGGTATAGGCATGAAATGGCACATCGCATTGCATATGCATGAGGACATCGCATGAAATGGGTGTGAGTGCATGGTATGGATCAACACTGCGTTTGGTGTTTGATGGTGGACTCCTAGATTAGGATAACGCTCATTAGTTACATTTAGTATATGAAATGAAGAGGGGTAACCGGTAAAAGCAAGCAGGGATAGATACCCTCTTGGGTTAAAGACCCGTTATTTTTTTGTTATACATGTGTCCAACAGTGAAAGCCCATGAAAGTGTAGGAAGGCTTGTGAAGCCTACAGTGAGACCCTAAAAAATTCGCTACCCATATAAAGACACATGGTTTTGAATATAAATGATCATTGAGGTATAACATCCAAAAAGCTTTTGGTTTGAAAACAAATGAATTTGTTTTGTAAAATGATCATTGGATGTAATATAGAAATGATGGATTTTATAACGCATGGGCTTTGGCATTGTGTGATAGGAGTCGGTAAGGACTTGGGTGTGAGAGCAACATTTATATCGGATTTTAGTACCTTCAGCTCTTATTTTTCTCTCATTTTGTATAAGAATAGGTGCCTTTGATCGTTCTAGTGTTTTTGGACTTGTGCAGGTTTTTCGGGTCCCGTGCATAATTGTTATAGGGGTTCATGTCTAGAGAGCGAATGTGGATCATTATGAGGATGGCAAAACAATGCTAGAAGTCTCGAAGTGCGATGGTGTTGGGGAACATTTGTAGAGGCACTCGGTATTCGTACTGTGCAAACCAAAGATTCTGCACCCCAAAGCAGAAATCACCAAGAAGCTGGGCGGTACCAGACTGTGCAACCGGCACCGGTACCCCAAAGCGTAAATTCACCAAGAGCATAGTGGTACCGGTACCAGTACCTCATCGGCACCCGCACTAACATAAATTTTTACTGGATGAGTAGATTTCCCACCTTGAGGAAGCACGCCATCCTTCCTCGACTACCACCCGAAGTTCACAAAGGAAAAGGGTATAAAAGGTAAAGAAAGGGTGGTTTCTCAAGTTTCTTTTATGAGTAGCTTCTTATCAAATATGAATCGCTTTCTAGTTTCAATGAAGTTCTAAACTCCCATGATGGGGTTCTAAAGGTGGAAACTCACCTCCATCGCTGCACAACCTCAATTCCTCTTTTTATACCTCAACGGGATTGTACAATGTTAAGCACTTGTAGAAAATTCTTATAAAACTGAAGCTGGGCAATCTTTCTGACAATGTGAATCAGAACCCCCACACATCAGGCTTCGATCGCAAATGCACTCCGCGAGTCTCGAGCAAAATCGTTTGAACAAGTGTTTAACATCGCTCGATCATTTTTCGTTCTAAAAGAGCTTTTAATGTAAAATCTTCCGTCGAAGACCATTCATCAATGGTTCCTAGATGAGATTGTGAATAAGAGGTGGGAATTACTTGATCGGTAGTGAGTGGAAACCTAAGAACCTTATCAATCACCTTTCTATTTTAAAATAGTCAACTTAATCAGTTACTCAATCAACCAACCACAACCTAGATTTACTTAACCGCTTTATTCCTCGAGAACACTCCCAAGGATCATCTAGAATTTCGTGGAAATGACCCGTGGACTTCCACAAGAGGTATAATGCTTGACGACCTTAGTTCCTACGCTTGGGAATAAATTTAGCATACGAATTAGACGAAGCACATGGTACATGGTTGAGTCTCATCTCATCTCATGGCATCTAGAATTCCAACCTATGATTGCATAATCTTGTTTGGAATGTGTGAATTGTGGAGCATGACCATTGCATGTGCACTTAGGTTGGGAGTAGCCCTTGTAGGAAATGTACTCCACTAGGCATTGCTCACCCTATATGGGAAACATTTCAGGTGCAAGAGTACACTAGTGGACAACGCTCACTCGAGGCTGCGATTGTGAAGAAATCCGGGTTGTGGCTTTGTATTCATTTTTGTAAAGATGTTTGGAACGAACTAGTTCTAGCCTGTACTTTTTTGTATAAGAGTGTTTTAATTAAACTCTCAAGGACTATGGTAATATAGCCTTGTATATTTTTTAGTATGGATAAATGGGCCCGGTTGGGCCACTTTTACTCATAAATGAATCCCGTGCGGTCATTGTGTTATATTGGGCCCCGGATGGGTCATGTTATTGTATATTCTATAGGTTGTATTTTGGGTAGAGCTCCCCATACAAAGGAGAATATCCGATTTTTGTTAAATTATGGGTCCTGGTAAAGGGGGCACAACAGTGTGGTATCGAGTTTCCCCGACATCCACAAGTTTTCCGTGCTTCGATGATCGTCAACTGACCGTTTCGGGGGCCACAACTTGGTATCGAGTTTAGGTATACGAACACCAGTCTGGTGGGCATGGGTTTAGACATGCAAATATGGCACATTGCCTAGCTTTATGACAACCCGGTGTCGATATATCCGGTACCGCCTTCACAAGTGAGACAGGGGGTGGAGGATATTTAGATATTTGACGGGCACAGTTTCAGACTAATGTATTCATCAGGCATTTTTCATGCTTCAGGCTCTAATATACTACATGATTGTGTTCTATTTGTTGTGTGAATTATATGCATGGTAAAATGTATATGGAAAAAGAGGAACACTAGGGTTAGAAAACATAACCTTTGGAGTTTGGAAAAAGAATGAACGGGCAAGTTCGGGATGTTGAGGTTTATTAGTGGTTGGCACATGCGCTACTAGTTAGACAATGAGAAAATGTCTAGCAGCATTTGGAAAATCCCTAGTATGGTAGGATTGGGTCAAAGCCTCAAGGGACTTGGAGGCAATGACATGGGAAGAGTTCCATGAGCTCTTCATAGGCAAGTATTTCCTGGCATCTGCTCGACATGCAAAAGCTCGGGAGTTCCTAGAGTTAAAACAAGGAACAATGACAGTGCTCGAATGCGTGGCTAAGTTCACTGAGTTATCCCGTTTCACTGATGATTATGTGGCCACAGATATGGCCAAAGTGAGAAAGTTTGAGGATGGTCTGAAATTTCCCATCTAAGGTAAAATTGTGGGACTTCTCCTACAAGACATGGACTTGATGGTCATGATAGTAATGGCCATTGAGAGAGAGGTGGACGATGCACGAAAAATTTGGGAGGTGGGTCTTAAAGATGTGTGAAAGATTTGGGCTTAGAGGTTGAAACCTTGGAATAGCCATTACATGTGGGTTCTCCCCTAAGAACTAGGGTGAGTGTTGATCAGATATGTCGGGATTGTGAGTTAGAGATCTCAGGGATTCTACTCACTATGGACTTCGTGGTCAAGTGGCATGCCTGAGTTTGGCGTCATCTCGATGACTACAATATGGCACACCGAGTCGTCATTGATTGTGATCGTAGGAAGATTACTGCCTACACGTCAGATGATGTTTGTGTTATGTTTCAGGGGGATAAAAACGATGCCTTACCCCAAGCCGTGTATGACTTTAGATGGCACAGGCAGTTGATAGGCTGGCTAACAAGCCTTACCTTGGAGGACGAGGCTAGACAAGAGATGACCCTACCTCGGGTGGTTTGTGAGTACGAGAATGTTTTTCCGGATGAACTACAGGGACTACCTCCCTATAGGGATGTAGACTTCACTATTGAGGTGCGCCTTGATACATTGCCTGTTGAGTTGCAAAAACTCAAGGTCCAACTGTAGGAATTGTTGGGCAAGGGTTTTATTAGACCGAGCACTTCACCTTGGGGAGCTCCGGTTTTGTTTTCCAAAAAGAATGAGAAGACCCTTCGGCTAAGCATAGATTATCGACAGTTGAATAGGGTTACTATCAAGAGTAGGTACCCCTTGCCGAGGATTGATGATTTGTTTGATCAGTTGAGAGGGGCTCGGGTCTATTCCAAGATAGATCTCCACACGGGTTATCATTAGTTGAGAGTTAGGGCGGAAGACGTCCCTAAGACAGTGTTCAGGACGCGGTATGGGCACTTCGAGTTCAAAGTGATGTCATTCGGATTGACAAATGCTCCAGTGGTATTCATGGATCTCATGACCAGAAGATAGTTTTATTTAGATTGGTGCGAGGCAGTTTTCATTGAAGACACATCTTGGATCTACTCCAAGTCTCGAGGAGGATCATCGTGTCACTTAGCCTGTTTCTCCAAACTCGAGAGAATATTTAGTCAGGCGCCAAATTCAGCAGGCGTACTTTGGCTTATGAAGGTGAGATTCTTAGGACACGTGATATCGACTTCAGAGGTATCCGTGGACCCGGAGAAGGTTGAGACAGTGATGATTTGGGAGAGACCGAAGTCAGTCTTGATTAGTGCTCAAAAAGTGCTATTTTGAACCCTGTTTATTGTAGGTTTTGAGTACTTTTTGTGTACTAATCAGCATAATTAACCCAATTGGTACACTAAGGTCTCAACTATGCTACTGATCGTATTTTGGGGCAAATTTTGCAATTTTTACAACTATTTATGCCAAAATTGTTGAGTCGATCCAAGCACGAAGAATTTGAGTCAAACTCAGCAATGCAGATCAGAGACCAGAAGGAAAGAAGAGCAAAAAATGCCAAGAAATTTGAGCCACAGGAACGGCGTGCTGAGAAATTCTCGCACCGCGCAAATTCGCATTTCAAATGCATCGTTCCTTCCTCACGCCTGCTTTTGCTTTTTTGTCTCTTTTTTGGTTTTCTTCCTTTTCGCCTCATTGTAATAGTGTTTGCTATGTTATTTTGTAATTTTAAAGGGGTTTGCCATAAAAGCCCCTGCACAAGCACTATAACATATTAACTTTTTGCTAAGTAATAAATTGAGGGTTTCTTCTACCTTTCCCCGTTTCTTTTCCATTTTCTCACTTTCTCCCCCTTTCATCTCATTTCTAGCAAATAAACACCTCCGAGGATGACAACTCGGAGGATGAGCGGCTAAAACCCTTTCCTCCTTGAAGTGGAAGGCTGCTGGGTACAGGATCTTAAGGCTGGAGGGTTCCATGTTCTTCATGCAGGTACTCACTGGCAATTTTGTGTTCCCTTTCTAACTTTAGGTTTTTATCCCTTCGAATCTCCTTGAATGGCTATTATTTCGTAATCTTTTAGGGTTAAGTGGATGCTTATTGCTAGATCCACTGAGATTTATTAGTTACCCTCTATGACCCATTCGAAGGTGAGTCAAGGAGACTTATTTTTCACTATCGGGGACCACTGCTGCTCAGTGAACACCATTTTTCAAAAGGATAAATATTTTGGGTTTAGGTTTTTATAAATTTAATGAAGATCCTGGTCAGGGGAGATGACTATAGGTCATCCCTCCCAACGCGAGGAAATGACCTGAAACCCCTCGCTACTCCTAGATCCTATGCCCATTATACCGATACTTCAAGAGATCCTTTATTAGTTTTTCTATTTTTCTTAGTTTATTTCTTCAGCATGCAAACCACCAATTCTCACTGTTTTTACAAAATCCCATAATCCAAAGCAAATTCACCATTTCGGAGCTAATCGCAAATCATTCAGGCGAAGAAAACTCATCCCCGTGTTCGACCCTAGAGTCGCTCATATCGGCAAAGAGGGCTATGCTACCAGAGGGGAGGAATTTAGTTACAAATATTGTTGATTTCGTACACCTACTATAAGGTACGAATCAAAATGGCTGCGATCGAGGATGGTGCTTAAGTGCATTCGATGAGTCAGTGGAACACTCAGGATCCCCCACTCACAAGTACCCTATGAATTTCTTCTATATTCCATCACATTTTTTCTTAGTTTCATTTCACTATAAAATAAAAAAAAAAAAAAAAAAACTTTCTGCAAGATTGTTTCTGTGTTGTTTTGTGTTACCCTGTTTTTACTGCAGGAATTTCCAAAGGATTAGAAATCCATAAGGTAGGCTACTCAAAGTCAAGCTCCCTCGTGAACCCGGATCGAACTTTCGACCGAACCAAATGGAACACCTGAGGAGAGCAAAGATACCAGTACTCGTGAGAGGAACCCCACGCATGATGTCAATGAGGGATTACAACCCTCCCCATGGCAGACAGCAACCCGTGGAGAGAAATCCAAACCCATCTAGGTCCATGAGGGACTATAGAAACCCTCCATGGATGAGTGCATCCTTCTGCAGTGTCCCCCCCACTAATGCACCATATGACAGTACTTACAACCCTAGTTAGGGGAACCACACAAATTCCTCATGGGAATTAAGACCTCCACAGTATGCACCTCTTACTTCTCCATCTTGTGCTTCAACTCCTTAGCCACCACAGTTAATTTCTCCAGTTGAGCAAGCAATACTGAACCTTACCAAGCTGGTAGGTGACGTTGTGGAAGAACATAAGAAATTCAATGCCCAAATCGAAAGTAAAAATTCATACCTGTTGAGAACTCTCTCAACCAAAAGCATGGGCTTCAAAGTGAAATTGGTCAAAATTTGACAACCCGCAAGTGGAATCAAATGTAAATTGATAACTCGCAAATCACTTCTAAGGCTCATTAATCAACATGTTCATCAATAAAAAGAGAGTCAAGAGGAAGAGTGCCTAAGTGACACCATGGTAGAGGAGTAGTGTCAACAACAGCTATTATTGGAATCCTTAGACATTGGTGCTGCCAAGCCTACCCATGGAGAAGAAGTAGCAATCTCCTCGTTGTCGATCGATACAAAGTGAAGAACACCAAGAGCACAATTTACCCCTGCCCCCTACTGACTCAATCTACATACTGCCTTCACCTACATCACAATCCCAATCCAAAACTCCTGCTGCTGAAACCAAGGCTAGTCCATCACTACTTGTGCAAAACTTAAAGAGGTTAGTGGCCTCTGCTCAAGCCTTTTCCACAACATCAAAGACATTAGCAACTATTCACACCGCATGGCATACGAATGGTTCAGGCCGGGTTTAAACTTGCAAAGATTGACCTAGCATTTCTACAAGCTCCACCAGCTTCCAATAGTCAGCAAGAACTAGCTCGGGGAGGCTCGCCTTAATTGCTTTAATTTTCCCGCTTTATTTTATTTTATCGATTTAGCTAATTTTTCTTTAGATTTTCTCAATTTTAAGTTAATTTTTGTGTTTACATTTTATTTTTTCATTTTTTCTTCGTATTTTATTTTTTAAAATTTTTTCCAATGCTTATTTTCATAGTTGCTAAAATCAACATGCATCACATAGCTTTTTTTGTTTTTTTTGTTTTGTTTGTTGTTTGTAAAATTAAGAGTAGAGTACTATTCCATTTTTTTTTTTTTTCTTTTTATGATATATATTTAAGTTTGTTAAAAAAAATTCGTGTTTGAAAATATTAGTACAAAATAAATAAAAATTTTAAATTTAAAAATTTTCACACTCCGTTTTGGGTAATTTTGGTATCGTTGGAAATCTTAGAGAGTGTAGAATCTAAATATAATCAGAAAGAACACTTTTGAAATTTTTATAAAGGTTAAATTTTCAAAATGCTCAAACTAGTCACTTTTTTCCTCTCTTTTCTTCTCCTAACTTGTTTATTTGAAGCCCAAATGGAGTGGATAAGGTCTCGATGGAAAGCTTGTGAAGTCTCCTATCCAAAAACGAGTACATCTCATCAAGGGAGGTAGCACTTCCTTCCCTAACTTTCCATCCGGAGCCCTATCATAACAATGTGACATTCGTCTGGGGAGAGTTAGCGAAGGAAGTGGTATTTATTTATGTTTTTGTTACTATTTTGAGCAAGCCCATTTTGTGATGTTTAGTGGCTTGTTGGTTTCCCTTTTTGTGAAGCTATTATAATATACAGCTTACTTTTTAAAAAATTGCACCCATTTTTTTTGTGTTTTACCTAGCTTGCGGTTTGAAAAATTGAAACACTGTCTAATTTTATTTATGTTAGATTGTCTGCCTAACTGAAAGTGGATGATTAGTTGAAATCCTGTTTCTTTTGACCTTTTCTTCCACCCCAAATTTTACCACACACTATGCACATCAGCTTCCAAATAATAGGTCAAAAATTGCCTAACTCCTCCTAAACTCTCTTGCGAACCTATCCTAGTTTCACATCAATCTTTTTAATAGGTTAAGGTCTCCCACGAATAGAAGGCCAATGTGTCTTCCAAAATAAAAGAAGAGAAAAAGAAAAAGCAAAAAAAAAAAGAAAATAGAATAGAAAAGTTCGACGCCACAAACCCGAGCACCTGGCCCCGAGGGTATATTACAAAGGCCTTAAGCCCTGCGCCCTGCCAACTAGTCCGGAGCCACCGACTTAGCGTCGCTACACGGTGGATGGGTGGAGTTTAGTGTTGTGGGCTGAGTCCCTAAATCATTCTGAGTCCCGTAAGGAACCCTAAGAGTTACTGGTCGAAGACCCTATGCACTTGGGTGCCCTAAACCTTGACCTGGTGGGAGCCACTCAGAGATCCCCGTTACGGACTTTGGTGAGGTCGATTCCTCAAAGATTGCACCCCTACAACACAAAAGTTGTGGAATAAGAGTGGGTCCCTGATCTATTTAGGTTGGTTAGTGGGCCTGTGTGGAGGCAAAGAGTTTGGCTGGGGAGAGCTAGCTTAGTAGTTTATCAAGTTGAGAACTTATCAACCAAACACTTAGGTTTTCGTGGGAAGTCTCCGCTGATTCACCAAGAGGGAGGCTTTCTTCATACTCAATTTTGTATGGCATTCATTCTCGAGATGGTTATCGGGCGCGGTTTCAAAGTGATTCCCTATCGAGGGTTAGCATTACTCATTCAACCTTGAAATATAATTTTTTGCGGAACATAATTTTGATTTTTTTGTATGCTCTTCTTTCTTTCTTCCATCAAGTATGGACTAGCAATGTGTAGGTTAGTCAGATTAAGGCTCAAAAGTGCTATTTTTGAACCCTAAGTACTGCGGTGGTTTGAGTACTTTTGTGTGTACTAATCGTAATAATTAACCCAATCTGCACATTATGTCCCAAAGCATCGATCGCATTTTGTGGCAAAATTCAGAGTTTTGCGCCATTTATGCCGTAATTGTTGTTCAACCAAGCACGAAGAATTCGAGTCAAACTCAAAGATTGCATCGAGACCGTATGAGCAGCAGAAATGCCAAGAAATCGAGCTCGAGGAAATTCTCGTACCGCTAAATTTTAGCAAACCGCGAAATTCAAGGTGTCAAGACTGCTCATCTCATCGCTCACTATTCACATTTCAGCCACCGCTCCTTCCATGCCGCCGCTTTTGCTTTTTTTTTTCTTTGGTTTTCTTTCCTATTTCGCTCCCCACCGTAATGGTTCTTATGTTATTTTTGTACTCAGAAAAGGGGTTCGCGTAAAAGCCCCTGCATGCTAATCGTACTTATTTTTTAGGCAGCCAAACACCCTCCAAGGATGGCAACTAAGAGGATGAGCGGGCAAAACCCTTTCCTCCTTGAAGTGGAAGGTTGCTGGGTACAGGATCTTAAGGCTGGAGGGTTCCATGTTCTTCACGCAGGTACTCACTGGAAGTTTTGTGTTACCTTTCTAACTTTAGGTTTATCCCTTTCAATCTCCTTGAATGGCTATTATTTGTATCTTAGGTTCAAAGTGGGATGCTTATTGCCAGATCCACCGAGATTCATTAGTTACCCCTATGACCCACTCCGGCAGTGAGTCAAGGAGACTTATTTTTCACTGGCTTCGCGACCATCGCCGCCAAGGAATGTTCATTTTTCAAAAGGATAATTATTTCTGGGGTTAGGTTTTATAGCTAAATGAAGATCCTGTCGAGATGACTATAGGCTCATCCTCCCCAACGCGAGGAAAAATGACCGAAACCCTTAGTCGCCCTAGATCCTAAGCCCAATATAATCGACATTCTCCAAGGAGATCTCTTTATTATTTTTCTTATTTCTTTAGTTTATTTTCAGCCCGTAAACCACCACCTCACCGGCTATTAAAATCCCATAATCCAAAAAAAAACAAATTCACCATTTTGAGTCAATTGTAAATCATTTGTACAAAACCCATCCACGTACTCAATCCCAGAGTCGCTATACCGCAGCAGGGGGCTATGCTACAATGTGAGAAGGAATTTAGGTTACAAATATCATTTGATTCCGAGTACACTCATCACCGTGGCACGGTAATCAAATGGCACGCGTCGGATGGTGCCTAAGTGCATTTGATGAGTTGTGGAACACTGGTGATCTCATCACAAGTACCGTGAATTTTTATATTTTATCACGCTTTTTTTTTTAGTTTCATTTCACAAAAAAAGAAAAAAATTGCCGTAAGATTGTTTCGTGTTGTTTTGTGTTGCCCGTTCTTACCGCATACTTTAAAGGGATTAGAAATCCATAAGGTAGGCTACTCAAAGTCAATGTCCTCAATGTCCCACCAGAACTTGGTGAACTTGAATTGAACCAAATGGAACACTAGAGTGAGGCGATCACAGTAATTTTCGGTGGAGAGGAACCCTAGTGCATACATGTCGTGAGGGATTCTGAGAAACGCCTCCTTGTGCGAGGAATCGGCGAGCCGTGGAGAGAAATCCAAACCCATCTAGGTCCATGAGGGACTATAGAAACCCTCCATGGATGAGTGCATCCTCTGCAGTGTCCCCGAGCTAATGCCATATGACGTTACCCCAACCCTAGTTGAGAACCACACAAATTCCTCGTAGAATTAAGACCTCCTTGGTATGCACCTCCTGCTTCTCCATCTTGTGCTTCAACTCCTCAGCCACCACAACCACCACAGTTAATTTCTCGATTGAGCAAAAAACGTCACCGAACCTTACTAAATGGTGGTGGCGTTGGAAAAACATAAATTCAATGCCCAATTAAGTAAAAAAAATTCATCTTTGTGAGAGAACTCTCTGAACGAAAAGTAGATGGGCTTCAAAGTGAAATTATTAAGGGTGACAACTTTGCAAAGTGGAATTGATCAGAAATTTGACAACCTCACGAATCAATTTCAGGAAGCACTTAATCAACATGTTCCATCAAGAAAGAGTCAAGAGGAAGAGTGCCTAAGTGACACCATGCTAGAGGAGCGATTAATCGACAACGACTATTATTGGAATCTCGGACATTGTGAGTGGCGTGTCTACCCATGGGAGAAGAGGAAGCAATCTCCCGTTAATGGCGGCGAAGCGAGTGGAAGAACACACCAAGAGCATAATTTACCCACCCTGCCGAGCTCAATCTATATCTTTGCCTTCACTTGCATCACAATCCCAACCCAAAACTCCTGCTGTTGAAACCAAGGCCAGTCCATCACTACTTGTGCAAAACTTAAAGAGGTTAGTGGCCTCTGCTCAAGCCTTTGCCACTACATCAAAGACATTAGCATCTGCTCACATTGCATGGCATAGCGGATGGTTTGGGTGCCTGATTTTAGCAAGATTTGGGAGCACTTGGACCTTAGCATTTACCCAGGCTCCACGCCCACTTTCCCGGTAGCCTCGAGCTAGAAGCTGAGTTTGAGTCTCCCACTTTTGTTTAATTTTCCTGCTTTATTTTATTTTATTGTGATTTAGTTAATTTTTCTTTTTATATTTTTTCTAATTTTAAGTTAATCTTTGTGTTTAGCTTATTTTTCATTTTTTTTGTATTTTATTTTATTTTTTAAATTTTTCCAGTATTTATTTTGCAGGTTTTTTTGTTAGTTTACGTGGCATAGGCAAAACCTAAAAAAAATTTACTTTCTACTGCAAAAAATTCGCAACCAGCGAAATTTCGCGATTCGCGAAATTAACAACATGAAATATTTACAGTTTTTTTTTTTGTTTTGTTTTGTTGTTTTGTAAAATTCGTAGTGATCTTATTCCATTTTTGTCTTTTATGATATATATATATAAGTTTGTAAAAAAAATTTTGGTGTTTGAAAATATAATAAATAATAAATAATAATTTTAAATTAAAAAAGAAAAAAAAAAATTCCGCACACTCTTGTTTTGGGTAATTTTGAAAATTATTGTTGGAAGCTTAGAGAGTGTAGAATTTAAATATAACGAAATAACACTTTTGAAATTTTATAAGGGTTAAAAATTTCAAAATGCTCAAGCGGTCACTTTTTCATCTCTTTTCTTCTCTAACTTGTTTATTTGAAGCGAATGAGTGAATAAGGTCTGATGGAAGCTTGCGGCCTCCATATCAAAAGCAGTACATCTCATCATGGAGGTAGCACTTCCTTCCCTAACATTCCAATCCGAGCCCCATTGCGAACAATGTGACATTTGGTTGGGGGGAGAGTTAGCGAAGGAAGTGGCATTTATTTATGTTTTTGTTATTATTTTGAGCAAGCCCATTTTGTGATGTTCAGTGGCTTGCTGGTTTCCCTTTGTGAGATTGTTATACTATACAACTTACTTTTAAAATGCACCATTTTTTTGTGTTTGCCTATCTACTTGATTTGAAAAGTGAAACATTGTCCAATTTTATTTATGTTGAATTGGTTCCATGCACCTATTAGTGGATGATTAGTTGAATCCTTGCTGCTTTTGACCTTTTTCTTCTACCTCTAGCTAGCCACACACTGTGCACATCAGGTTTCAACAATAGGCTAAAAATTTTCCTAACCTCCTAAACTTTACGAAACCTATCCTAGTTTCGTTGACCTGTATAATAGGTTAGGGACCCCACGAATAGAAGAGCGATGTTTCTTCCAAAATTAAAAGAAAAGAAAAAGAAAAAGCAAAGAAAAAGAAAGAGAATAGAAAAGTGCGACTCTTTGCTTGATACTAGAGCATGGTCGAGGGGTATATGGCAACCTTTAAGCCGGTGCCCTAAGCCAACTGATTGGGAGCCACCGACTTAGTGCTTTCGCTACCCAATTGGATGGGTGGAGTTTAGCAAGTTGTAGGTGTTGGAATCTCGAAATCATTCGGGTCGGAATTGAAACACAGAGTTAGTGGTCGAAAGACCCTTATGACTTGGTGCCCCCTAAACCTTAATCGGTGGAGTCATGGTGATCCGTTACATGGACTTTGGTGAGGTCGATTCCTCAGCATTGCACCCTACAACACATAAAGAGTTGTGGAATAAGAGTGGGTTCTGATCTATTTGCCCAGGTTGGTTGCTTTGGGTGGAGCGTGTAGCTTGGTTGGGAGGTGTCTTAAGTTTAGTAGTTTGTTGTTGGCCCAGTCAACCAAACGCAGGTTTTGGTGGGGGAAGTCCTGCAGTTGATTCTAAGAGGAGGCTTGATACTCAATTTTGTATGGCATTCATTCTCTTGAGATGGTTATTGGGCAAGGGTTTCAGTGATTCTCATTTAGGGTTAGGCATTACTCATTCACAATCGTTTTGAAATATAATTTTTTGTGAACATAATTTTGATTTTGTTTAGAATGCTCTCTCTTTCTTTCTTTCTTCCATTGCTAAGGGACTAGCAATGTGTAGGTTAGGGGTTGTGATTAGTGCTCAAAAAGTGCTATTTTGAACCTTTGTTTGTGCGAGGTTAGTACTTTTGTGTACTAATCAGAATAATTAACCCAATTGGCACATTAAGGTCCGAGCTGTGCTCTTGATCGCATATTGTGGCAAATTTTCGATTTTCAAGCTATTTATGCCAAAATTGTTGAAATTCGATCAAGCACGAAAAATTGAGTCAAGCTTCGGCATTGCGGTCGAGAGACGAGGAAGAAGAAGCGTGCCAAGAAATTGGTGCGAGGAAATTTGGCGGCTGCGAGAATTTTGGCGATACCCGCTAATTGCATGAGTTACCTTGTTCATCATGTGCCACTATTCACATTTCACCCACTGTTCCTTCCTACTGCCCGTTTTTGCTTTTTGTCTCTTTTGGTTTTCTTCCTTTTTTGCCCCCATTGTAATAGTGTTTGCTATGTTATTTTTGTAATTTGTAAAGGATGTTTTGCTATAAAAGCCCTCAGACAAGCACTGTACTGATACTAACTTTTTGCTCAATAATAAAATTGGCGAGAAGCTTTCAGCTTTCCTGCTCTTTTCCATTTTCTCTCAATTTCTCCCCTTTCCTCTCATTTTCTGGGTAGCCAAACACCCTGGGGATGACACAGCTTCCGGAGGGATGAGTGGCAAACCCTTTCCTCCTTGAAAATTGGAAGGAATTTGCTCCGGTACAAGATCTTAATTTGGAGGGTTCCATGTTCTTGGCGCAAGTACTCAGCGCGCGAGTTTGTGTTCCATTCTAACTTTGGGTTTTTTATTGCGCCGAATCTCCTTGAATGACTATTATTTGGTAAGCTTTTAGGGTTCTGTGGATGCTTATTTCTAGATCCCTTTGAGATCCATTCATTACCCTCTGCAATTAAATTTGGAAGGTGAGTCAGGAGACTTATTTTCAGCTGATGGTGACCAGCTGCTTTGCTCATTGAACACCATTTTCAAAGGATAATTATTTAGGTTGGAGTTTTATAGCTAAATGAATCAGGTCGGAATGATTATAGGTCACATCCTCCCAGCCTTGTGAGAAATGACCTTGGAAACCCTCGGTTGCCTAGGATCTAAGCCCGATGGCCCAGTACTTTAAGGAGATCTCTTTTATTATTTTTCTTATTTTTCTTTAGTTTATTTTCAGCCTGCAAACCACAATTCTCACTGTTTTTACCAAAATCCCATAATCCAAAACAAATTCATCGTTTTGAGCGAATTGCAAATCATTTGATATGAAAACCCATCTATGTTCAACCTAGAGCCATTATAATGCGTGGTTGTGCTACGGCGTGGGAGAATTTGGGTTACAAATATTGTTGATTAAATTTACCTACTATGGCACGAATCAAGTCTTCGAGATACACATTTTCTTGGGATTGGAAAGGTACTACAAGATGTTCATTAAGGACTTCTCACAGTTAGCTGCCCCTATGACGAGATTAACCCGGAAGGAGGTCAGGTTTGAGTGGAATGATTTGTATGAGAGGGCATTCTAGGAATTAAAGAGGAGGCTTACTTAAGCTCCTATTTTTATAGTTAGAGAGGGGACAGAGGTAAACGGTGTATTGTGATGCCTCACAGGACGGACTTGGTTATGTTTTGATGCAGTCTGGGAGGGTAGTGGCATATGGTTCTCAGCAATTAAAGAACCACGAGCGAAGTTACCCTACACATGACATGGAGTTGGCGGCCATTGTCTTTGCTTTGAAGATTTAGCGACACTATATACGACTACCTTCCTATTAGCGGTGGCTAAGTCTTGGGATGGGACATACAGAGATATTGTCCACAGGGACCCCCGGGAACATCTGGTGCATAAGAGGCAAGGCGGGCCATTCACACGAACGGTAGTCTTCGGTATAGGGAAGAGTTGTGGTTCCCCAATTGGTAGATCTGAGAGAGGAGATCCTCAGGGAGTTCCAATGCTCTCATTTTGCTATGCATCCAAGTGGCACGAAGATGTACCATGATCTTCGTTGCCAGTATTACTGGAGCGAGATGAAGAAACACATTAGGGACTTTGTTCGTCGATGTCTCATGTGTCAACAAGTAAAGGATGAGCACACCAAGGCGATTAGGATTACTCCGACCCTTGGGGTAGTGGTGAGTGAGACATCATCGCGATGGACTTTGTGGCCAGGCTGCCCGCGGACATCGCGAGGACATGGCCTTAATGTGGGCGATAGGTGGATTGGCTTGCAAGTCGGCACACTTTTTGGCGGTGCAGATGACCTTCACGTGGAGAATTCTATGGAGTTGTATATCACAGTGTGAGTTCCCACACATGGGTGTGGAGTCTCTGAGTGTCACGATCGGGATCAAGGTTTCTGGCTCATTTTGGGAGGATTTTTAACGAGCCATGGGAACACAGTTGATGATGAGCATTTCTTTTCATCCTCAAACGGACGTTCAGTTAGAGAGGACCATCTAGACTTTAAAGGACATGCTACGGGCATGCATCCACGGATTTTGGGGTAGTTGGGGAAGGCATTTCCCTTAGTGGTTCGTGCGCAGACAGGTGTCGGGTGAGGCATACAGATGGCACCCTATGAGACACTCTATGAGAGGCCATGTCAATCTTTGGTTTGTTGGACGGAGGTGGGGAAAGGACCCTCCACGGGTCCGGATTTGTGCAAAGACACCTCTCAGGAAAATTGAACAATCTGAGAATCGTCTTCTCCATGGCTTAGAGCCAGAAGCCAGAAGAGCTTTGCCAACGGACGGCGACCTCTAGGTTTGAGTGGGGATCCGTCTTCTTGAGTAATGGCTAAGAGGAGTGGTCGAATTTTATGGCTTGATAGCTATCGTAAGTATGTCAGAGCCCTTCGAGATACTCGAGAGGGTTGGTATAGTTGCGTATCGGTTGGCTTTATTTCTAAGTTTATCCGGTGTTCATGCAGTGTTCCATGTCTCCATGCTCCCGAAGTACACTCCAGATCCGACTCATGTAATGGATTGAGGTGAGCTTTTTGATTATGCGGATGGAACCTTCGAGGAGGGACTGGTACGTATCATGGATAGCCGGGATCAGGTTTTTCGAGGTAAGACTGTGAGGTTAGTAAAGGTGTTATGGCGGCACACAGTGGAGAGGCTGCGAGGGCATTGAACAGCTGTGTGACACCCCAAAACTAAGGGTTATATATATGTTTTTTTCGCGGTATCCATGAAACGATGTTTGTGAGAAACGAACATGTCCAGCAGTGACCCAAATGTGCACAACATTGTGCATTAGCCATAAGATACGTAGTGTGCGCATTAGGCGCGTCGAGCTCATTGAGAGCATTGTCACGTGCCGAATCAGAATCTATGTCACGAGCGCCCGGCTCTATGCAGCGACACACTTTCGGTAGCCAGGCTAGTTCTTGTCGGAGACACCTAA
Organism: Tetrastigma voinierianum; assembly: GCA_016808115.1. Classification (NCBI taxonomy): domain Eukaryota; kingdom Viridiplantae; phylum Streptophyta; class Magnoliopsida; order Vitales; family Vitaceae; genus Tetrastigma; species Tetrastigma voinierianum. The sequence continues at coordinate 655,006 of JAEQBH010000685.1, read as the reverse complement.
AACTCGTCGCGACACTAGTGGGAGCTCAGAGCTCTTTCGTGACGGGAAAATCACGTCACAACAAAACGAGGGACAGTGATCTGTCGCGACGGGAGATTCCTGTGCGAGCTAGAAACACATGAAAAGCCTGCTCCTTTTTGCCACGCACTTTCGGTCGCGGCGTGAGGACATTGGTGGAACTGACGTTTCAGCGCCTAAGCCCACTATACAGCATGTGCTTCATGTAGCCGGCGACCCAAGGCGATCCTGAGCGATCCAGCCACGTCGCGACCTGAGTTTGTGACCGCAACATAGAAGTGAGCCATCTCTATGCATTGGCAAGAGTCCTTCATCATGACAGTGCAGGCTTTGTGAGCATGTCTCCAGGACACTCCCGAGCTCACACGGTCCTGCGTGCGGCGCGAGGAGTTGTCATCTTAAGGCGCTGTTGTGCATGCCACGCCTTTCCTATTGCGACACCGCTGCAATGTCGTGACCTAGAACTGGAAATGGGCAATAGCCCACCCCATTTGTTCCCCTGCACCTTTTTTGTTCTACATCTTGTAAAACCTTGACAAAGCGATTGTAGCCCACCCCTGAGCTACTAAAACCTGGAAAACTCACCAAGATGTATTTATTATACAAAAAGGAGTTTAATTACAAATTGTCTTTAATTACAAATTTCAAAAACTGGGTCTTCTACCCAGAATTCACAAAATAGGGCCAAATCTAGCCATTCCTTCGCCCCTAAGGCCTCGGATGCATTCCATCCCCAGGTGTACCTTTAGTACCTGAAATTGTTATTCCCACGACTGATTCTTGTCGCAATAGGTTGTTCCGGAATCAACAAAATTTATAAACCTAAATTCCTCCTACTGCCGTAGCATAGCTACTATAGTATATCGGTTTTAGGGTCGAACTCAGGGATGAGTTTTCTTCGCACAAATGATTTACAGTGAAGGCTAAAATGGTGAATTCAATTTGGATTTTGGGGTTTTGTAAAAATAGTGGGTTTGATGGTAGAAAACTAGAAATAAAATGAAGAAAAATATAAAAAGAACTCCTTGAAGCATTGGGCTATTGGGGTTGAGGTCCTAGGGCAAATGAGAGGTTCTCGGGTCCTTTTCCTCGCGTTGGGGAGGATGACCTATAGTCATTTCCCGAACCGGATCTTCGTTTGGCTATCAAAACTGAACCTTAATAATTTTCCTTTTGAAATATAGCATTTATTGGACATAAATGTTCAGAGACGGAGTGAAAATCTATCTCTAAAAATCTGCATTAACTAATAATAAATCTCAGTGGATTTAGCAATGGCATCCAACGAACCTAAGCTTTTATGAAGTACGAGGTTAACAGGTACATCGAAGAGATTGAAACCTATTATGAGAAATAGAGACATAAATACCCATAAATGCTTGCATTAAATATATGAGAACCGTCATTTTACCTCAAAACCCTAGCCCCGTAGCCATCCTCTTCAAGGATGGAGGGGGTTGAGCTAACCATCCCTTGAGTTGTCATCCTCAAGGGTGTTTGGCAGTCGATAAAATAAAATAAAAGCAAAGAAAATGAAAGAAAAGAAAAACGAGAGGAAAGCTTACACAATATGTCTTATGTAAGAAAAGTGAAGTCCTTTGGTGTTTGTAGGCTTTAAATACTACCCCAAGAAAACAATACAAATTACCAAAATGAACAAAGTAGTTAACCTATTACGAGGAATGAAAATGGGAAGAAATAAAAAGGGACATAGGAAAGTCAAAATGTCAAGGCGGCATGAGCAGGTGGTAGCGGGAAGGAAATTTCACACCGGTCTGAAATTTTTCGCACCGTAATCTGAAATTACCGCCTTGTGGTGCGAAATTCTCTGCTTCTGCTCCTTTCCTTCTAAATCTTATCTGGAATGTTGAGTTTGACTCGGGTGTCGTGTTTGGACCGACTACGACAATGGCATAGCCAGCTTGCAAAAACTACAAATTAGCCACGAAAGAATTGATTAGTAGAATAGCGAGACCTTAATGTGCAAATCGGGTTGGTCGGTTGATTAGTACACAAGCGCTCAAAATCTACAATAAATAGGGCTCAAAATAGCACTTTTTGGACACTAATCACTCCCCCCAACTGACACATTGCTAGTCCCTTAGCAATGAAAGAAAAAAAGAAAGAGCAAGCAAAATAATAACAAAATTATGTTCTCAAAAATGGTATTTCAAAAAGTATGTGGATGAGTAATGCCTAACCCTCAATGAGAATCATCGAAACCACACTTGATAACCATCACAAGAGAATATGAATGGCATACAAAGTGTATCAAAAGAGTTTCCTTCTCTAAGAGAATCAACGAGAATTTCACAAAAATCTAAAGTGTTGTAACAATTAGTTTTCAACAATAAAGCGCAAAGTTGCACTCTAACCAAACTCGCTGACCTAGTTCACTAACCGACCCTAAATAGATCCAAGACCCACTCTTATTCCATAACTCTTTGTGTTGTAGGGGTGCAATGTGAGGAGTCGACCGCAAGTCCATTATACTTGAGGGATCTCTGGAGTGACTCCCCAACCAACTAAGAGCAGGGCATCAAGTCAAAGATTTTCAACCACAAACCTCTTCGAGGTTTCTCTGGACTTGAATGACTTCGAGACTCCAGCACTTGCAACCTTTCGGCCTCGCGTCCACCCGTGGCAAGCACTAAGTCGGTGGCTCCCGACCCCGATTAATAGGGCACCATGCTTTAAATACTTTCGCCGTATACCCCTCGAACCGTGCTCGGGTTTCAAGGCAAAGCATAGCAATTTTCTTATTTTTCTTTTTCTTTTCTTTTTCTTTTTCTCTTCTTTTTATTTTGGAAGACTCATTAGCCTTCTTTTCATGGGGTCCTGAACTATTGAAGGTAGTAAACGAAGGCAAAGGAGGCTAGGCAGTTTTTTTCAGGTTATTGAAGAAACCTAATGTGCACTGTGTGTGGTTAGCTAAAGGTGGAAGAAAAAGGTCGAAAGCAACAAGAATTCAACTAATCATCCACTCAACTAGGCATGGAATCAATCTAACATCAATAGAATTGAACAAAGTTTCAATTTTTCAAACTGCAGGCTAGGCAAAACGCAAAAAAAATGGGTGTGGTTTTGAAGCTCTAGATGTAAGCTGTATAGTATGTATATAAAAATAAATGGCTATGTTTCAGCTTTTCAAAAACAACTAACAGTTTCACAAACAGACAAGCAATGACCAGAACAACACAAATGGGCTTCGAAATAGTAACAAAAGCATAAATGTAAAAGCGGCACCTTGTAACTCTCCCCTGACCAAATGTCACATTGTTCGCAATGGAGCTCGGATTGGAAAGTTAGAGAAGGAAGTGATACCTCCTTGATGAGATGTACTCTTTGTTGGATAGGAGACTTCTCAAGCTTTCCACTGAGACATTATTCACTCCATTTGGGCTTCAATTGAACAAGTTGGAAGAAGAAAAGAAAGGAAAAAAAGTGAACAGTAGGAGAATTTTGAAACTTTTGCCTTTCTAAAAATTTCAAAAGTGTTATTTCTAGCTATATTCGAATTCTGCACTCTTTAAGCTTTCTAACGGTACCAAAATTACCCAAAACGGAGTTTAGATTAAAAAGTTTTGATCAAAACAAAATGGGGCTGCAAAATTAGGAGGGGCTTGAAATTTTTACAGTGCGAAATTTAACCTTTGCTGATCTTGAAAATTTTTAAAATTTTTTTTTAAATTTTTATTTAAAAATAATAATAATAATAAATTCTTTTGAGAAAACAAAATAATAAATTATTATTATTATTATTATTTTAGGTGAGATATAAAAACAAAATTTATATATATATATATATATATATATATATATATATATATATATATATATATATATATATATATGGAAATAAGAATTCGCAGTGCGAAAATTTACAACTTCTCGGTGTGAAACTCATCTGCGACATTTGCTTCAAAGCTTTAGCTCCCTCAGCTACAAAAACTTTTGTACAGGACACGCAAAAATAAACACAGGAAAGTAGTTAACTATTACAGGGACAAAATGGGAAGAAATCAAAAAGAGACACAAGAAAGTCAAAATGTCAAAGGCAGCATGAACAATGGTGCAGGAAGGAAATTTCGCACCAGTGCGAAATTTTCGCACCATGGTGCGAAATTCTCTTCTCTTGCTTTTCTACGCCTGCTCCTTGCGCCCATTACGGATCTGATGCAGGAATGTTGAGTTCAACTCGAATTCTTTGTGCTTGGACCGACTCGACAATCTAGGCATTAATAGCTTGCAAAAAGTACAAAATTAGCCACAAAATGCGATTAGTAGAATAACCGGGATCTTAATGTGCAAATCGGGTTAATTCGGGTGATTAGTACACAAAAAGCGCTCAAAACCTACAATAAATAGGGCTCAAAATAGCAATTTTTGGGCACTAATCAACGACGGGGTGAGCAATGCCCAATAGTTTAATTTTCCTACATGGGTTACTCCCCACCTAAGTGCTCATGCAATGTCAACCAAACAAACATTTAAGTAACTCATGCATATTCCTACTTGAATGTCTACATGCCCCGTCCCATGCCTCGAGTCCTCATCGACTCCCTCACACATGCAATTTTCCATGTATGATAAATTGTTCTAAAAACAAAGATATTTATTTTTTGTGGACAACCCTCAGATATTATTATTAGTGAACATACTCCGATAAATAATTATTGGTCAACCCTCTGAAATCATGTCATGCAATCACACCTACTGTTCTATGGTGTCCCCGTGCATATGAAATGCAATATGCCATTTCATACCAATTCATGTTAATATAACATGCATGAGTACACTAACATAATTCACACAATCATCATGTTATTCATTTTTAGCAATAACTTCCAAAAAACGACACACTTGTGACGATCGACAATCGGTGATTCGTCTTGGTGCCTAAAAGCAGTTTCACGGTCGGAATTTGTTTAAACAGTCCTAAAAACCCCGTGCTCAGTTCAATCTTTGGGATGAAATCATGGCCATACGAGGGCCCCCGAACACTCGACCATTTGTATGGTTCTTGGCAGACCTAAACCAAGTAGGAGAAAACTTGTTGCTTAGCAATGTAGAACCATGTGTCATTGATAGAAAATCTCTCTCAATTCACGTAGTATGGGGAGTTCTCTCCACTATTGGTTTCGGACTATAAACTGAAGATCAGGTAAAATGTGAATCTGAAAATTTATTTTTAATAATTCATGAAAGAGATTATCCCAACCTCTTGGAGTTTGTCAAAACTCCCCAATCCCGGTCTCGATGTGAAGCTCTTTCTGCGAGGATGAACTTTCCCTCTTGCTCCCCCGAAAGACGATGGCTCAATCACCTAGGAATCTAGAGAGAAGGTAGAGCCTCTCTCTCTACTTTTTTCTTTCCTTTATTTTCTATTTTTTCCTCGTTCTTCTTTTTTCTCATTATCTCTTCATTTGGATCCCCATTGACCTAATTGGTCGAAGGAGGAAATTTCCTCCCCCTGTCCTCCATGCCACATGTTTCCTCAACATTTTCCCCCTTATTTTCTTTATTTCTATATTCCCTTTTTATTGCATCATGGACTACATGGCTAATTGTGAGCCACTCATTCCAAGTGCACTACATGGCTCTTGCCATGTGCCACTCCCTTAGGGCGCCATGTGGCATCCCCTTGATCACTCCATGTGTCATTTGACACCCTACGCCTTGAAAAACGTGAAATTTCAAATGTCTCGGAATCCTACCAAATTCGACATGGTAGATAGATTTTACGAGACGATTCCAATGATGAAGAGCGTTTCGTCATCTGATATCTAGAAAAATTTCGGATTTCTGACCGAAATTACTGTCTTACCCATTCTAAAAAATTTGGATTTTCCGAGGTTTTACATTCTTCCCCCCTTAAAATAATTTTGTCCCGAAATTCCACACACATACACCTTGAGTCACATGCATATACAACCTTACACAACTCTAGAACTGTTTCTTGTATAGCTGATAACCCTCATAAGGTCATAATCACTGACAACTTGATAGGCCATCAACTCATCCATGTCAAGAATGACATCAAAATCCAGTATGCCCATCACCCGAAGGTCCACTATGAAGCGAATCCTATGATCTACGTCTCCTGAATCCCAACATATCGATCAACTCACCCTAGGTCATGGGGAGAGATTCCCCGAACAACGGCACTACAGAGGCCTTAACCTCAGCTTTAATTTATCACACCAGATGCAATAATAATGAATATGATGCATCCTACAACAAGTGCAAGAGTAGAAACATGCCCTGCATACCCAACTAATCTACACGCTATTTGAGGCACAATACGTGGGCACGCCCCAGGGTCCTCAAATCTTAGCCTTAAGAATTAATGTCCACGACCTCGACCAGTATACGAGGCCTTTGGCTGTACGTGCTGCCAGGAAGGTGCTTGCATAGCACTCTGCGTGAAGCGTCCCTCGACCCATCTTAGGGGTGAGAAGGACAAAGCGTATCCCTTTTTGTCACGATAATAATTAGGATTGCGCGGGGCCAAAGCACAGGGATCCTTATACGAATGATCAGCCTCATGTCATTACATTGGCAATGGAAACATGACATCTGTCCTACCTGGTACACTCGTGGGACATACGTCCTCTGCCTCTTTCCCAAACTAGAAGAAGGTTGATTATCCTTCCTCTTATCACTAGTACCATTAACTCGGATGCACAATTGCACCTCCCATCTCTTTCTCACATGGTTAGAGCCATCTCGACCATAGAGTCCATCAATCTATGGTAGTCTTACAATCTTGCCCTGAATGGACAACTGGCCCATTCTCAAATGTCCTCACCTTAGCCATATGCGTGGCCACGTGGTCGGCGACAAAGCAGGCTAACTGTTAAATATCCGTGCTCCATCCCAGTCCGTTACACGTTCCGGGTCCTCTGCACGCGCCCACAAGTCAGTGGGAATACGCCGTGGGATCGAACTTTGATCATTTGTCTCTGCAGTGCTAAACGCGCGACGCGCGGTTATCTCTATTGATAAATAATCTGATCTTTGATGCCGGGGTAATCTCGTAGCCTCGATACCTTCTCGTAATAACCGGAACCAATGGTTTGTCACCATCGGATCCCCTCCCCCTATAAACGTCGGAAGATGATGTGACTTGAACCGCTGGAGGTTTTCGGACCTCCACGGCTCCCTAGTTGCACTAGCACGTACGTGGCGGCAAGCTGTGACCCCTACGACCTCTATAAGGCCGTGATAAAAATAGGTGGTGCTTGACTAGCACCTCGTGGACAACCTCTAGGTCCTCTCCCTCGACTTGCCATCTACACATGTCAAATGGCAATAAAATTTATCAAATTTATACTATACCTCGCCTATTTAAGAAGGCACTCACAACCACGCATAGACTTAATCAGTCATGAACCATCCCTGCTCATCCATTTTTCCCGTGAAAGTTGAACCGCCAAACCACTAACACAATTTAATTCAATTTCCGAATTTCCATGTTCATTTTGTTTTTCCCGAACCCCTAAAGTTATATTTCTCAACCCTAGTGTCCCAAATATAATTTCCTCATGTATACATTTCATATAATTTAATCACACATCACAATTTAAGTCATCACAATGCACCTGAATGCATGATCTAAACCTGTTCCCCATCGAGTCCTAGGTATTAGTGTACCTAAACCTTGGCACCAAACTATAATTCATGGATACCAATCTCGAGCTCCCTAGGTATTCGTATTCCTAAGCTTTGATACCAAGCTGTGAAGCCACAAAACCCGGGGGTCATATATATATATATATATATATATATATTTTAAACAGTATCCATGAATAGTGTTCATGAATGGTGTCCATGAACAGTGCACAACACTATGCACTATCGTAGAGTCTGTCGTGTGCACACTGCGCGCGAGAAGCACGTGCGCTGAGCATCCTGTGTCGCGCTCCAAGGCGCTCTATCGCGACACACTCGGCTGCCCCAACCCTGGGACCGTCATTAACACCAAACTCGTCGCGACACCAAAGTGCACGCTTTGTCGCGACAGGAAATCCCGCTGCCAAACAGAGAGCCTGGACAAGTCTATCATGACATGATTCCTATCGCGACAAAAATACCAAAGCCCGTCGCACTTGCCGCAAGACTCGCCACGCCGCACGTGACATCGGGTCGCGGGCGCCGTTACGCGCCCTCGCCCACCGTGGGCGAGGAAATTTGGCGTCGCACCCAACGCTTGATTCTCAAGGCGCGCAGACCTTGCCGCGATTATTGCGGATCGTGGTCACGCCACAGAGCGAGCCATCTCGTTGCGCGGAGTCCTCCATCGCGACAGAGTACCTAAGGAAGCGACCGCACTGTGTCTTCCCAGACACTCCCGCGCGAAAGCACACGCGTCCTTTCGTCAGGCGTGTGCTTTATCAGGCGCACAAAGTGTCTCGTTGAGCATGCCATGCCTTTCCTATCATGACACCGCTGTAGTGTCGCGACCTAGAACTGGAAATGGGCTATTGAAATGGGGCCCTAAAAACCCATCACTGCTCCACCTTGGGACTTAAATCACACCACAAGCCCCAAACACTCCAACCATTTGTATGGTTCTTAGCCAAAGACTAAACCAAGTAGAAGAAAACCCCTACCTCTTGGAGTTTTTCAAAACTCCCCAATCTCGGTCTCAATACGAAGCTCTTTCTGTAAGGATGAACTTTCCCTCTTGATCCGCCGGAAGATAATGGCTTAATCACTTGGGAATCTAGAGAGAAGGTAGAGCATCTCTCACTACTTTCTTCTTTCCTTTGTTTTCTATTTTTTCCTCATTCTTCTTTCTTCTCATTATCTCTTCATTTGGATCCCCATTGACTGAATTGGTCAAAGGAGGAAACTTCCTCCCCCTTTATTCCATGACACATGTTTCCTCCATATTTCCCCTTTATTTTCTTTATTTCTTTATTCCCTTTTTATTGCATCATGGACTACATGGCTAATTGTGAGCCACTCATTCCAAGTGCACCACATGGCTCTTGCCATGATCCACTCCCTTAGGGCACCATGTGGCATCCCCTTGATCAGTCCATGTGTCATTTGACACCTTGTGCCTCAAAAAACGTGAAATTTCGACTATCACAAAATTCTACGAAATTTGACATGGTAGCTAGATTTTACGAGACGATTCCAATGGTGAAGACTGTTTCGTTATCCGAGGTCTAGAAAAATTTTGGATTTCTAACCAAAATTACCGTTTTACCCTTTCTCATAAATTTGGATTTTCCGGGGTTTTACACACCATGCGTGCCAACTATCCTTTCCTATTTGAGGATAAAGGTATTTTTTTAGTCATTTGGTATTAAATGACTGTTGCATATGCAAGTGATTGTGTGACGCCCCAAAACCCAGGGGTCCCATTGACAACCCTTTAACTTGTGGAATTCCTGTGGATTTCGGGTAACCCGATACCACACTATTGTGTCCCATTTATCGGGATCCATATTTTCACAAAAAATCAGGCAAAGTCTCCTTTGTTCGAGGAGCTCTACCCAATATACAACCGTATAACAAGAAACTACGACCTATTCCAAATGGTCTCAAATGTAAGTAGTAATGACCATACGGTGGCTCATATGTCCATATCCACAATATACAACTATATCACAATAGTCCATAAGAGTTTATTACAACATTCTTATACATACATATTAAAACTAATGTCTAATATAGTTTAATAAATATTTATCAAAGCCAAGATCCCGGGCTTCCTTCAAAATCACACCTCAAAGTGAGCTATTCCTCTAGTACTGCCCTGTATTCAAAAAATATGGTCCCAATGACGAGGATGGAAACTTTCCAAGAGAATAATTCCTACAAGGGCTACTCCCCACCTAAGTGGACATGCAATGCCATTTCACACATTCAAGTAAAAACATACACATTCATACTCAAATGTCTACATGTCATGGATGAGAATGTGACTCATCCTGTCCCATGTCCCGAGTCCTCATCGACTCCCTCACACATGCATATGCCAAGTGTGAAAACCGTCATTTATGTTCCATCGAGGACCATTTTGCCAAAACAAAAGCTTTTTGTTTGATAAACCAAAATCCATTGGACAAACTCCGATATTCACTTGTTTTTACCAAGTCCCGTGTGTTTTTGTGGTTAGTGAATTTCCGGGGTCTCACCGCAAGGTTCGCACACCTTCTGACACTTTCGAGAACTTTCATCGCTGGATACATATGTCTAACCAAGAATACCGAGTTTTTCACCTAAGGGGGTATCTATCTCTACTTGCTATACCCAACACACGTATTTTTCATTTCCTTTTTCTTTTATGTGACCATGAGACTCATTTTAGATGTTGTCCCATTTTACCGATCCCACCATCGAACACCAAACATAGTGTCAATCTACCATGTAATTACTTGGTGATGGGCCATCGAACACCAAACATAAAAATGCTGAGGCGATCACTGCCGCGCCACACCCATGTCATGCGATGTCTCGTGCATGAATTCAATGCAATGCCATTTCATGTATCTCATGCTATATGCACAATGAATGGCACGCAACAATCAAATCAAACATGCCGGGCATCATGATACCTCATATTTTAATACAGGTTGTAAGGTAGTTCTACATCCATTCAATTCAATATGCCACTACACATTTCAACATGCTTCCATACAATAAAACATGATTTCATTCTTCATGCACTACGCTAATACATCAGTACCAAGCATCAATCATAAGACGCCAAAGATACTTGCATCCTTTACCAACGGTGGCATAAACAATGCCCACAAATGGGGCAATCCATTGTAACCTTTGCGAAAGTGAATAGAAAACTCCATGAAAATTCGAGCACCAAATTCAACTGTCGCTTATATGCCAAAATTCCTAGCTCCCAAATAGTTTCTCATGAGTTCATGAAACTGCAATTTTTTTGAAGCTCACAGAAATATGGTCTTTCTCCAAGTCAGTCAAAGCCATATTAGCACATGCAAAACTGAGCCATCTCAAACTGAAAAGTGACATACACGTATCACAACACGGTCACAACCCAATCACAAATAGTCCTGGTTCAACCCAGACTACTATCTAGTGCGGAGCATGTAGGTCGGATGCCCGAACACAACGGTCACCAGAACTGGGCGCTACACACGGTGTGCCAAGAGGGTCCACTTCGTCTCTAAACACTGTGGGCCCTGGCCCGCTATCACCATCAATAAACATAACCCTAAGATCAGAGCTGAACCAAAATGGTATGTCTGCAGATAATACCAAGAAATAACCAAAGTAGAGAACCCTGTACCTTTGGAACTTCTGAAGAAAAATTTAATTCCTCGTACCCAGCGTAGCTCTTTATCGTGTGGGACTAACTTTGCTCTTCGCTCCTACGCTGCTTCAACTACCGCCTGCCGGAGATCGCTGGCGCCAATGCTCCCTTTTCTTCTCTTCAATTGTCTTTTTTCCTCCATGCCTCTCACGCACTCTCCCTCCTTCCTTTCTTTTCATTTCCCTTTTTGCTTTTCTTTTTTTTTTCTTTTCTTTTTTTCTTTCCTTTTCTTCTCACCTTACCCATCGAAATTTTGATTTCTTCAAGGAGAGGAAGCTCTCCTCACTTACTTTATTCATCTGGGATGTGTGACATTTTTCTCTCATGGTCCACGATCACATGGACACATGTTTTAGCAGACTCCACACCACAGCGTGATTTCATGTCATGTGTCCTTCTCCCCATCAGAAGCCGCAAAAGGTACTTGTCATATGCAAAGTGTGGCACCACCCCATCCTGGTCAATCAGCACGCGGCGGCTCAAAAAATGAAATTTCGACTCATCTCGAATTAAAAACTAAATCTCGACTAGTAACTAGATTTTATAGAACAATTCAATCTTATAAAGTCCATTTCAATTATTCCGAGATCTAGAAAATTTCCATATTTTCCATTCCAGATTTAGGAGTGGCAACATCGCTTTTTCCATCTTTCCAAAAACGAATCCCTTAACCAGCCCTTACGTGACTGACCTTGTATGTGTGCGTGAATCGTGACGCAAAACTATCTTAAATATATGGAAGTTTGTAAAATATAACTCAGTAAATCTGAACTTTCCAAAACGCAAACCAAATTCGTTGTTATGCAAAGACAAACAGAAATCTCGAATCCTTTTTCTAGATCTCGGGATGATGTACCGGACTCACCATCAGATCTGCTTTGTGAAATCTGGGGCTACCTGCATCGGGGATTTCATCGAAGTTATAGACCATTGATTTTCGTACAATTTTCTAGGTATGCTCTGGCAGGTTACATGGACTCCAAATGATTTTTGAGGAAAACACGTAAAGTGCAAAAATAACAAGTAATGTCTTATTTTAAAAATAATGGAACATAAATCTGGGATTTAAAATAAAATTGTTTAAATGTAACGGACTGGATGTTTTAATGGACACATAGTAATTTATGTGGGCAAGTCTTTAAGACTTAGCTGGTTAGAAAAATCAAAGATTGTGAGGGGGCAGAACTCCATTTCTTCTAGAGAGAAAACGTTAAAAAGAGATAGGAAGAGAGCTCCAACTTCTCTCTACGATCTACTGATCGCTTATTCTGAATTATGCCTAGCCAAAATGAAAGTCTTCATCTACTGGCTAGAGGCATGCACGCTGGTATAAAAAACATGGGATGTCGTTTATAGATCAAGAAAAGAGTTCAAAGAACTGGTGAAAGCCTCTAAGTTTAGGAAGTGTCCACTTCTAGACTTCTAAAGTTTCTTCACACTTCAAGAGGTATGAATTCTTCAGATTTTTGGCTTATTTCCACTATAGCCGTCGGCCAGGTTTTTTCGCGCCATAAGGGGCTGTTTGGAAAAAAAAATTTTTGGGGTTGTGTGGAATGTTGCACGCTTTTGACTCCTATACACCGTCCGTGATTTTGGAAACCCATTTTCGCCAAAAATAAGGGAATTGGACTAGTGTTTTTCATGGAAGTTATAGCGTATCCGTGAACTTGATGTGATTTCTTAGAATCACCTAAATCGACCTCATAGCCTGCTATGGTCCATTTTATATGTGGACTCGCTACATGCCACCTGTTTTCAATCCTGCTACACTTACCCATATTTTGAATGATTTCGTATTTAAAAGCAGGAATTTGCATTTGCAATCTTCATGGAAATTTATATCCCGCATTCAAATCACGTAAACGACCCCGTAAAATCTACCCCCGCCGCTCACCTTATATCTACCTGACCACGCCAGTCGCCAACGGTCGCGCTCACATTTAACTGTCACTTTGTTTCAACCCAGTCAACCGCGGTCCGCCATGTACCTGATGGAGCACGGCTCGTGGGCATCTCATGCCATAACTGGTCCTCATGACCAGCTAGCTACTACTGAACATGGATCAGCGGGTAACTCACAGATCAGTCATGTGGTCCTAATGTACGACATGATGAGTTCAGGCAACATGATGTGAGCGCCACAGGCACATTGAGCCAGGCCATTGTGATTACAGCAGGCCGCAATTTACCGATGATGGGCACAAGGTCATTAGACTGGTGTGATGATCAATGGATGTCGAGAGGAAATACAAATATATTGATATGAAATGTGCGTGATCATTTAAAACGGCATGTTAATCGATATAATCACCACTTAATAATGGTAGATATACTGTGAGTGGGAACTGTCCAGCATAGCATTCCATCATATATGTGACAGGTGGTTATAGTGCCGAAATGGCTCGTCAGACGGTGATATACCAGGACATCATTTAAATAGGAAAGTGAGTTCATGGTACGGATCAACACCGGTCTCGCGCCCAACGTGGGGACCCTGTGATTGTGGGACAACGACCAACAGAGCTGCATGTAGCCGCATGGCGCTGAGCGGTCACGCGGTCGAAAGTAAAAAAAAGCGCAAGATGGAAGCCTCCGTGAAAGACCCATATTTTGGCTATACATGCGTCCACCCGCGGAAAGCCCAGAAAGTGTAGAAGTGCAGGCCTCAAGGTGTGACCTCCGGCACTCTCAAGGCCCACAAAAAGACACATGGTTTTTGTAATATACATGATCAATGAGAAAATGATCCAAAAATAGAGGCTGGTCTTGAAAACAAACGGAACTGAGCCGTAAAAACGATCACCGAATGTAATCCGAAAAACGGTGACGATCACACGCACTGCCGCAACGTGATGAGCCCGCATGATCCGGCGGTGCCTGAGCTCAGAAGGACTCTGGCCTCGTGGCGGTTACGGCTGAGTCCTCATCCTCATCCTCATATGTAGGAATCAACTTTGTGATCGTATGTAATCCGTTTTGATCGTGTGAATTATGGGGCATGACCACCAGACAAAGAATTTTAAAGGAGCATCCTTCAGAAAATAGTGCTTTCTTCACTCTTCCCCATCAATGGTCAATCCCTATAATGGGAAATACTCTGGTGCAGGAGTTATTACGTGATGATTTGGCGCCACTGAGGCCAACATCAAGAAAAGCCGTTTGTGGCTTTGTAATCATTTCTTTGCAAAGATGTTTGGAAACTAACTATTTCTCGTACAATTTCTTTTGTATAAGAGTTGTAATTAAACTCTTGCAGGACTATGGTAAATATGAAATCAGATATTTTTAAGATGGATAAATGGTCAATCCGGTCAGCCACTTTTACTTCAGCAATGGACTGTAAGGGTCATTGTGTTATACGGAACCTGGTCGGGGCCATGTTATCAGATATCCTGACAGCTGTATTTTGGGTAGAGGTCCCCATACAAAAGAGACTATGGTCCGACTCGTTAAATTCATGGGTCCCAGTAAAGGAGACAAATGAGCGGTAAGGAGCCCGTTTCCCAACATCCATAAGCTTTCCTGGAGAGGGCTTGACGATTAGCTGGATCTTGATTCTCAAGTTCAGGCGCCGCTAGCAGTGATACCACACGCCTCCAACACTTCTTTTGACTTTCACTGCGGAGCGTCTCAACTACCCGCGTCTTTCACCCATAGGATCTAGTCTTTTTCGGCCAGAATTTGGTGTTATTGCTTTCTTTGAGCCATTTTATTCAATCAGGATTCCTATTGACTTCATCTAACTCGACCGAAATTTCACCTAATCAATCACTAAACACATTATAGATTTTAAACTATATTTACACTCATTCTACGTAAGGAGGCAATCCTTGATATATAAATAATGTACTATTGAAGAAAGAGTCATGACACAGAGACTGAATGCTACATGGATACTGATAATCCGCTTACCTCACTCATCGGTTATGGATGTTATTCGCCACGCCACCCCAGAGATAGATGATCCGAGCACGATCATTATCTGGCTCTGAATTTGGCATGCATAAGATATAAACATCAAGATTATAAGATGTCATTTTGATGTTCGCCAATGACAGTTGACGATAATCTGGGCCGCTTAACGGGCGATATCATTCGTGACATAAAATCTACCACATGTCAATACATTAGAATCACACATATTGACATCCAAAACATGTCACCCTTAGTCATACCGACGTCACTCTCATGTCACAGATAATGGCTCCCAAAGAAAGTTTCGCCACAATCACAACTCAGGTGATTTGGACCAACCCCAACAAAGTATAAATACGCAGCCTCAACAGCTGGGCCATAAGCACGCCTAGATATTTTACTCTCATCAGCTGGTAGGTGGAAACACACTTTCACCTAAAGCAGGCAAAAGCCCTCACCTCGCCTAGTAAATATTCCTCGCTGGCACCCCTCCGCCAGGCGAAGACTCCTCCTAGGGAAAGCCCCATTCTCACTTAGCTGAGGCGCCTAACACAGAAAACCCTAACATCCACTTATTTCCAACCCCCACACAGCAAATAAAACTACAAAGAAATCCCCACCCTCTGGAGTCATTTAGAACCCAAGAAGCCCTGTGGGCACTTCCTAAACCCAAAACCTCACTTCCACCTCTCTCGGATCTCGGCAGTATGATCCCCTTTCTAAGATGACACACACGGCCCTCGCGAGTCGATGAACTTCCTTCTTAGCTCGACGATCCAACCAAGTCGTGAGCTCAGCTAGATCAGAGATGAGAACTGGGACGCCCTCGATTTTCTCTCCTCCCCTTCTTTCTCACGCGAAAACAGCTGAAATGGGCCCTGCGCCTGACCCTGCCCAACTCTTGAGTTTGCTGAGGAATGGCTCACGCTCAGGCCACGTGTCCACACTTTCTCGGTTTGATTTTTGCCTCAGTTTACTTATTTTCATCCTCACTTTTAAGTTCAAACTAGTTTTCATAGAACTTAACTTTAAGTTTATTCCATAACTTCCGAGATTTTCATAAAAATCTTGTTTTCAGAGTCACCTAAACTAAAGCCCCCTTAAAAACGTGAAAGTTCCAAATAAACTTCGACCAAATCTAAATTCAAGTTTTAGTAACTAGATTTCGTGAGACGAATCCAATGATGAGGTCCATTTTTTCATCCGAGATATAGAAAAGTTTTAGGTTTTCAACTTATACTATAGCGACAAATTACCGTTTTACCCTTTTTAAAAAAAAATTGATTTTTCTCAGGTTTTACAAATGATGTGATGAAGGGCCAGCCGAAGTAACCAAGGAAATGGCTAGAGTGAAGGCGGGCGGTGCTAAAGGAACCAAAATTTTCAATTAGGCCTCGTAACTAAGTAGTTGATAAAACAATTCCTCAAAAGTAATTGGAGTTTCCTACTTGTAAGACATGAAAGAGATATGTTCGAAAGCAGTGTTCGGCCAAGTCCGTCAAAACATCGATGGAGAGCTCATCAAAGCCACAGAGACATTCATGAGGGCAAGAGAGCCAACATTGTGTCACACCTGTGCGTTAGCCTGCAGAATAGCCTGACATCTCGTTAAGGAATGTTAAGATTCGCAATGGGTCATGATCCATCCATGCAAATGAGAGGCATACGATTTCAGATCAGTCCAATGAAAGTACCTAGACGCCGGAGTGAGGTAGATTATAAACTACACCAGGTAGATACTTAATCCCAACAATCGTATTGAGGCGCAATTGGTCTCTAGCTCCTCGAGCCAGAGAATATGGTTTAGATTTAGGGAGAGGGATACGACATCGAAAGGTATTATCATTAATGAGACAAAACTGGAAAGCCACCCATTTTCTGCTGGCAAATTATACCCTAATACGAGACGGAATCGAGTCGCCATGAATAATTCGTGGTTGTGAGTTTTACCGGCATCTCGAGCATCTGCTATATCGAGAACAATTAATTGCCAGCATGTGATCCCTAAATCAGACACGCTCCAAATCTTAAGACCCATTTCAGTGAAAGGAGTCAAGCAAATATGAGAACTATAAACTCAAGTATCCTTACATCATTCTAAACAATTATCATGAAAATATGTAAACTTACAAAAAAAAAAATATAATGTATAAATATATTACAAAATAATATCATACACCCTCACCTCACTGAGTGATCAATATATTTCGTCAGGTTATACACAAACTTTTCATCGTTAAAAATATATGTACATCGTCGAAAATAAACCAAACATCATTGGACGTAAAGCACCCACGTCGTGGTCGGGCCTTCCCCGACGTGTAATATCCCTTGACCATCATCGCCTCCTCGATACACTATACCTGATAAACACCCGTGCTGCTTTATAACTTCTGCTGGGATCCATATAGCATGGACAACCACTTATAATTTGATTCTGCTCTCAAACACAAGGCATGTAAATGTGCATCTAACTATACATATACATATACATTTAACCATTTCTATCATCAACACTGAACATAAGGTAATAAATCTGGCCACCTACACTAATTATTTATTTTGCATATTCAAGGACATTCATTAATCTCTGGCCTTATGAGTCGCGGCTTCATGTCTTATATCCTATCATTTATAATTTTATTACATTTTTCATTTCATGTAATTTCCATGTTTTATGCCTTTTATAAATGTTACAAAATTTTCATATCATCTTATGTCATGCCTTCATTTTCCAAAGAAGTGGATCATGGGACGGAACTGTATGTACCCTAAGGTACTATCACTGTATGAGACAGTGATCTATAAATTGTTATGTATCAGTACTTAACAAATAAGCCACCGTAATGATCCAAACGGATCCAAGTCATCGACCCAAATGGGGCCACTGGTTTCATGTCGTGACTAAAAGATTGTTATCTCTATAGGCATGCCCCATTCATCCAACTACCCACATAAGTGTGCAATCGCTTTATTATGTTTTCTTAATACACCTTTCAAATATCAAACACATATCCCATATACATGAATAATTGACTGATATCCCTGTATGCCAAGATATGGATATTCACCTAAGACCATTCTCAGAATACGTGATAGTCACGATTTGCCATGGATCACTGAATGATTCCAGACATGTTTTCAACCATAGAATAAAATTTCATAAAACACTTTCTCAGTCACAACGTGAGTTCCCATGATCCCTTGCATTCCAATCATCTCCAATGATATTAATCATATCATATGTAAATCATTATTCTGTTGTTATAAATATACATCTTCATTATTGCATACTCATAACTAGGCACATATCTCTTTTTATTGGTCTTCTATAATCATTTAAGAGACATCTAAGTGTCTCAAGGTCATATAGGAGAAGACAATGGAGTCTTCTCACAAGCAGGAGTTCGTCTCGCCGAACCTTAACTGACTGAAAATAGAGCTCCCATTTTGTAATTTTTTTGGGTACAATAGGGTCCAAATTTGATTACACATCCTTCATGGAAGTTGTTCTCCTAGAAGTCTAGTTTAACCAGAAATTGGAATCACTGCATTTGGATCAACCTATCCTAAGATATGACTCAAACGCTCAAGGCTATTTTGGACAAACCTTAACTAAATGAAAACAGAGCTCTATTTGATGAATTTCTGGGTACAATGGGGTCCAAATATGAATCCATTTCCTTCATGGAGGTTGTTCTACAAGAAGTATAGTTTACCCAGAAATTGGAATCACTCATTTTGGATCACCAAAACTCAAGATATGACTCAAACTTCCTGT
Source organism: Tetrastigma voinierianum (assembly GCA_016808115.1). Classification (NCBI taxonomy): domain Eukaryota; kingdom Viridiplantae; phylum Streptophyta; class Magnoliopsida; order Vitales; family Vitaceae; genus Tetrastigma; species Tetrastigma voinierianum. The sequence goes on along the minus strand of JAEQBH010000685.1, from coordinate 635,984 downwards.
TATTATTCCAAGCTGCCAATCAAAACCGAGAACTTTGAATTAAATTGCTATTCAGTGGCTCATAGTACCGCCATAATCTGACCTGGTATTTCCTGGATATTTAAATCTACAGGTCTTAGGATTCTCCTCCAATTAGAATCATTCCATTTGGAGGTCTATAGGTTAAGATATGGCCAAACAAAAAACAGGGGTTTTAGAAAAAGTTTTACAATAAATCCCTTAAAATACCTACATGTTTCTTTACACATTTTTCACACAAAACTCCTCCATTGAGGATCCAAAACAAAATCACAACCAAGGATGGAAATATCGGTTTCGACATATATATCGGCACTTGGATTTTATGGATATATTGAATATATCGGAGATATATTTCCAGGATATTTTACATGTGAGTATCGAGTATATCAGTAAATTAATAAAAAATACTTTGAAATTCATAAATATTTCTTATAAAAATGTAAAACTGATACTAATAATCAAAATATACACATTGAGTTATTATATTGCAATGAGGTTTCAAAACTAAATGAAGATCGACGTGGCTCCATCGTAGTTATTTCAGTTTTTAAGGAACCCATCTCTGTGGAAGACACTATACTCAGACATATGTGTTTCTGATAATATTGATTATAAGATTGAAATATGCCAGATGCATAAATGTCTTCTGATTTGAAATTTCCACAACCTCTCCATGGATAGGAAATTCAGGGTTCACCTATTACGTTCAATGCTTGAAATCCTTGTCGATTTGATATGGAATATGGAATGACATTTGTTTAGCATGAGATGTTAATTTATCATTCCATATTCTTTCCATCATCAGTCGGTGATTTGAGGAAGGCTAACCATAAATCATCATGTTAGAGGAAAAATGTTGTCGCCATCGATGTGATGAATACACAATCGAAAGGATAATTATAACTAATCTAACACATTTAAATCATAATGTACTCACATTCGGGATAAGAATTAATTTAATCTCTTCCTGGTGGTTTTTAGATTTGTGCGTCTCTTCGCTGTGTTTAAAACGTAAGTGCACAAGGATGTAAGCTCTGGAAGCCATCACACAGTTAAACGTGGATGGAAGAGAAATCGACGGTTTCGAACCCTAAATAAGCAAGGAGTTATTCGATACGCCAAGTCCATCTAGAGGACTCCCCAAGTCCTCTCAGAGAACTTCACGAGTACCTGGCAAAGAAGCGTCCTACTGGGTAGAGAACTAAAGTCCCACTCTGTGAGAACTCTTCATGGAACTATGAACTGTCCAAGACCAATCCATTATGAGTAGCCTCGTGCTAACCAAGTCTGGAAAATCACTGGAGGCCATAAAAGGAGGAGGACACAAGTATTGTGAGATCCCTTTGGAGTCTTTTTAGCAGTTTTGAGCCTTCACTTCTAAAGGTTTAGGGTTTTAAGAGTTTTTCTCCATTTTTCTGAGTGGTACTTTGTGTATCGAGATTTGCATTTCCATTCTCGTGGTTTCTGATTCAAGAGAGTTTGTAATTCAGATCAATATTTGTGCCCCGCTTTAAATCTTAGCATTCCATATTTTCTATTCTCGCCTACAAGTCAATTCCTTCTCGATTTCCTCGCGCTGTACCTGCTTTTGTGTTAATCGTTTCATCTTTAATTGTTCATACAAGTTTTATGAGCTCTAAACCCCTACTGCTGGGATCATACGGGGGAAACTCACCCCGATCAAGGTAAAATCCCCTCACCTCTGATTTTCAATGATCGTGGTAATATTGATCACTTGTGCAGAGGGTATATTTAACCTTAGTTGACACCCGACAACGTGTTAATTTGTGTGATATTCCTGCACACGCTGTGCTCGATCATAATGCCAACTAAGGGTTCATTTTAATCGAGAACAAGTGTTTAGTATTACTTGATCATCTCTATTTTCCAAAAGCATTTAAAGATAGCAATCCTCCATCAAGACCATTTATCAATAAGGTTCCTTAGATGAGCTATAAATAAGAGGTGGACTTATCCGATCAAGGGAGCGGACCCTAAAACCCAGCAATTCAAGTTTTTCATTTAAAATATTCAAACTAATCTCAACTATCTAATCCAAACAACACAACACTACGCTTTTTAAATCATACTTTAGTGGAGAATAGTCTTCATTGATCAATCGAATCGCACTCACTGCGGAGATGACCGTGGATTCCCACAAAGATTACAATGCTAGACATCATAATCTCACGCCGGGAATGAATTAGTATACCACCACTTCACATTTTCAAGGCCAAGCCAGCCAAAGGAGTGCCACAAACTGCTGATCCTCAAGAGAGCTAGAGGTACCTGCAATTGCATTGCAAACCAGAGACGCTTCCATTTATCTTTTTATTTGCCTTGTTTTAGTTAGAAATCTCAGCTGGTGTTTTGACAGAAAAGTTGCAGTTTGATGTCAATTCGGGGCTCGCAAATTCAGAAACACTCACTAGTCGAATTGTGAATCCCCTAGAAACTCCGAGAATCCATAATAGAAGCCATGTCTCAAGATAACATTTTACCTCAAATGGATAATCCCGAATCAAACAAGTGACTCTCATGAGCCTCCACAACACGTGGGACAATGCTACACCTCCAATAACACCCAATGACAGGGAGGAAATGCAAGTAACCTCGTGGGTAACCAAGATAGAGTTCCCCCCGCTCCTTGCCCAACGTAGAAAAGAACCCTTCAGAAATTCTACAACCTCAAGGACCACAACCACCTCAGATTCGCCTTCCCGATGAGGCCAATCAATTCCCCGACGGCTTCCGAATGGATCCGCCTTCACTTCCCGATACTAAGGGTTCGACCGAGAACCCTTACTCATTTACGAGGGATTTCGAGGATGTCTCCGTAGTTGCATTCCCTTCCACCGTCACCTCCATAATCGTCTGTCTTATTTCCTTTCTTTAAAGGAGAAAGCTAAATCTAGCTCCCATTCCTCGCACTCTAATTCGACCTTTATTTGGAAACACGCTTAATGTGAATTCCTCAATAAGTTTTTCCTCCCGCACGTACTGGGTCGCTTCTACGAGCACCCAGAATCTTTTTCTCGGTGCCGTGAACCCTTTCTGCAGCTTCGTGATGGAAAGATATGCGCAGATCTCCTCCATGCTATCTCTCACGGTCGGATGTCGACAAATTGCGTACACTTCCTTCATCAAGGATTATCTCTAGGTAATAAAATAAAGATATCCAAATGATGCAGAGAATTTTTAAGCAAAGAGTTGTCAGCAGGCAATTCAACTTTGACACTAGCAGCGCAGTAACGCCTCGAACCCTGGGAGACAAACACTTTAGACATCGCAGCGTATGCTGCAAGACACTGGGCCGTGGTGGAATCCACCACCTAAGAGAGAATGATGAGTCATGAGCAAGATCACAATTTGACAAGGAAATTGTGAGGCCATGAGACGAAGAGAGCGGACCCAGGTAACTAAAGGTACCTCAAATAATTCTGCTACCCATCGGACTGCCCAGAGTGGAGGGAACCATGCATTATATGCGATGACTGCACACTCGACCATTAATCGCCAAATCTTCCTCGCTAAGTGGAGCCATTCAAATTGAACAAGCTAACGCCTCTTAATCACAAAGGAAATCCTTTCAACTCCCCATACTCCCAAATACACCCCGTCGGGGTAAGGTCCCACCTTAGGGCCGAGAAACGAGGAGTGACCACCCGAACCCGCTAAACAACCATGCCCTCACTATCCAAAACCAAGGTTTTCCAGTAAATTCCATTCCTCCATCCCGAATCATGGGCCCCCAAGGATTTCAAGGAAATCTAATCAAGGTCATCATCCCATCAACAGGGAATCAAAACTCACAAATCTTACTAACTCCATGCTAAGAGAAGTAGTATGGAGGACATAGTCACACGCTCAGATAAACTCCAAGACAGAAACTACAAACACAGCGGGACCCGAATCATTCGAACAGTGATGAGATCCCAGATAAACTGTTAACCTCATCAGCAACCTTCAATGTGTTAGTGGAACTCTCCATCACAATCCATCCAAAACCCACAAGGTCAAAAACAAAGGTGGGAAGTTTGTAAGTTCCAAATGAGGTACCGAGCATTGTAAGGCGCCACTAATTCCCTGAGTGGTAAATGGCTCACAAAAACTATTCAACTAAGTGGAACCATCACAAGAGTCTCACAGTGAATTAGCTGCAGAGGATGAAAAATCGTACACACCCCATGTCCCTACTACAAATGACAAAGATGCTAAACTGCAGGAAGATAGTCTAACCATATCCCTCCGCCCCATACCCTCATAGGCCAAGAGTAATCAAAGAAAGTGAATAACCATGTTTGGAATTTATGAGTTGTTCGTTGTGAAATCGAATATCCCCTTGTTAGAGGCCACTACAAATCCCATCATATGCTAAATCTCCCTCGTGGCTGATCTAGGCACCCAGAAAAGGAAACTAGGGTGTCAACAAGGAGGCATTCACGATCGAACAATCTATTTACCCCATCTTCTAACAACTTCATTTCCCCAAAATACAAAGACCTGTAGTCCCATTTATTTCTATATGTGAGAAGGGAAATTCAAAGTCAGTACGCTTTGAGCTGGACTTAGGGGTGGGCGTTAACTGTCATTTTTACTCGCAGATATGTGGACTTGTGGTTAGAGAATTAGAGCCAACTAATATCACCTCCAATCATCGACCAGGTAGGGTTTGCAAATTCCTAGGGAATAGCGAAGGGATGTCTGTCCAAGTGGGACAAATTTTTACCCTCACGATTTTGTGGTGCTTGACACTAACCCAGAGGAACCAAGGAACTCGTCCCACTTGGTTTCTAATTGATTGCAACCCGCAATGCCATTATACACGTAGTGGGGAGGCCCAAATCGACACTTCTCATTTGTGAACACGACCGCGACCGAATATTTTCAATGTAATCGTAAAGGAAACTGGGGATGAAGAAGACGCAGAAATTAATATGGACGACCAGCGGTACAAAATACCGGATAATGTCTCATGCCATGATGATCCCCCAAGTCGCAACCACCCACCGTGGATGCGGCTTCACCACTCGGGAGCCGAAGTCCACGATAATCGAGCACAAAGATGTATTTGAAGTTAATGTGGTACGAATTGGAACTCACACCAAATGAGGAGAGGTGACATTGCCTTCTGAGGAGAAGCCACCTCAAGCTCGAGCTAAAACCCTTACCAACACATCTAAAAGATGCATTCTAGGGTAGCATGACACTTTCCAAGAATTCACATTCCTTAGAAGTGACTCAAGAAACTCCAACTTTTGGAAATATTGAAAACTCCACAAGACTCGCTTAAATGACAATCGCTAGACATTAAGGGAATCACCCCTTGATCTCGCAATACAGAATTCACTTAAGCGACGTTAAAACCTTCAGTAACCACGCATTTATCAACCCAATAATGAGTTAGCGCAAGCATAAAGCTTTAAAGCTCGATGGGTTATTTACCCTATTGCGATATGCCAAAAAGAAGTGGTTAAATCCAACACAGAAGTTCCAAGAAGCTCGAGTCATAAAGAGTCGCCAATGCAAAATAACGTAGCCTATTCCTCACTCGTGTCACTGTAGGACGGAGAGTGTGCAGATAGACTATAGAAGCTTAACGCAGCATTTGCAAAGACCATTTTCCTTCCGCTTGTTGATCAAATGCTGTGAGAGGAGTCATATGCATGAATTTTATTTCTGATGGTACTGTGGTACAATCAAATTGAGATAGCTTAAAAGATCAAGAAAACGCCTGGCATTCACTTGCCCTGTACCTTCGCAAAGAAAATGCCCTTCGATTCGCAATGCAATCTTAACATTCCAACGATGCATGATGGAATCTTCAAGATGATGATAGAAATCATTTATCGGAAATCTTCACGGATGATTTCGCTGTGACTGCTCGAGTCATGAGAACTTACGCAGTTTCGAGAGAGTGCCAAGAGAAAATTCGTGTTAAATCGGGAGAAATGTCATCACGTAAAACATGGCACCTATTCTAGGCCACATTGTATCAAAAGATGGAATCAAAAGTTTAGATATGCCAAAGTCAACCCCGATTTCCAACCTCCCTACTCCTATGTGTTAGAGACATAAAGGTCATTCTCGTCGCGCTGGTTTTTATGTGGTTTGATAAAAGATCTTAGCAAGGCAGTCTCTAATTCCTTATGTGCCTTGCTCGCTAAAGATGTCCCTTTTCAAGGCGGTCACAAGCCAGACTCATAAGCTAAAAACATGCTAAGAAACAACACCAATCACGCTGGCCTCAATCGGGACCTCCCATTCGAGATCACGTGGCGATGCTGATTATGCCATAGGAGCCGTGAGCGGGGATGCAGGAGGACAAAAAGGCTTTTGTCATTTACTCATGCCGAGAAGACACTGGTGATCGCTCGTGCCAACTACACAACCATAGAAAAGAGTTTCTAAGAGCTTGTCTTTTGCTCTAGAAAAATTCGCCAGCTTCATATCGCCGGGCTCCCCCGTGACCATTTTTGCGCATCATGCAAATTTAAGTACTAAAGCTCTGGCAGGATACGGTAAACCAAGGTTAACTGTGTGGATTTTACCACAAGAATTCAACTCACCATTAAAGATAAAAAGTGGGGTCGAGAACGTGGTCACCACCACTTATCTCGATTAGTCTGCATCCAGACCCCATGGTATACCCGCATGGTGATACTTCCCCGATGAACAACTCTTTCACTACCATTACCCATGGTATGTCGACATAGTGAATTAATGAAGTCATCGTGCCGATTCCAAATGAACGTAGACTTCCTCAATGTAAAAGAAATTCTCGCAGATATTAAGAAATACTATTTTGATGATCCATCTATTTAAATAATCTGGCCCGTGATCAAATAAGAGGAGATGTACCCAATGATGAGTGTGTACGATTTTAACTTTCTTTTCGCATTCAAGCCTCATGAGATATCACTTCCGAAAAATAAAGCAGACAAGATTTCGTGTCGGTTTTACTCTATTTTAAAGATTGTTTTGATTTCTGCAAAAACACGCGGCTCAATGCCGCAACTGTGAGGGGGTCGCTGTGCTAAACATGATGCCTTTTACCCCAATTCTAACTTCATTAAATTCGCATTGTTTGGTATATCGACTTCCGCCGTTCTTTCCTTCTTGGTGGCTATTCTACATTTTATTATCCGTCGACCACGTATTCATGGTCAGGCAATTCTAACGAACCAATGACCATAAGGTTGTTTTGAAATTTATGAAGTGAACATATTTTTCTCTATTGAACGCCCCGCAATTATTACTGACATGACTCACTTTGCAATCGATCTTGAAAATCGTTAGAAATATGGAGTCACCCATAAAGTATCCATACATTACCCATTGCACACTGGTCAAAGGTTTCAGCTAGCTATCGTGGAGATAAAAACACATTTTAGAAAAGACACTTCGTTCCTCGACCGAAAAGATTGGTCACCCGTTTTACCGATGCTCTTCGGGCATACCGTAGATCGCTTTAAAATCGTTCGTATGTCTCCCCATAGGCTAGTTTATGGTAAAGCTTGCCATTTGCCGCAGAGATGGAACACCGGCCATCAAGGCTTTGAACTTTTAATTCGATCTAACTCAAGCAGTAAGCGCCGCTTATCAGCTTAAATGAACTCAAGATTGGCGTGAGGGAATCTTGAGATGAAAGTCTAATTTGCAAGGAGCGCCGGTTATTCCATGACAAGTCTATTACCAAAAACTTCGAACCTAATCGTAAAGTATCACAGATAGTTCCCCATCAGATCTATTCTCGAGTCTTACCTCAGCTTGATCGGCCCTTCACCGCCAAGGTGGTTTATCCTGTTGGTTTGTCGCGGGAAATTGAAAATCCTGACAATGGAACTCTTTCGCGCTTGACTCAGCCAACGCCTCAAACCATTCGAGAGCATTTCTCCCCTCACGAAAGCACACCGTGGACGGTAGACCCATTTACCAAAACTCTCCTTCCAAGTAACCTCGGCCTCAAATCACAGAATAATGCTTTTATTTTGTTCTTGCTTTCTTAGCTCTTTATTGTTTTATTTCAATTGCGTTATTTCATTTGCTTTTCAATAACATAGAAAATAAAAATCTGGGGTCAAGTGTTTTTGTGATCCCTCAAATTCGTCGTGGGTACTTGGGCCACCGACGGGGAGGCCAATGCTTCGCTTTATGTCATGGGTAGTGTACATGTCAATGTAACTATTATGCGCCGTTATATGTTCAAGGTCAAATTTTCAAAATTTATGTCTGGGAGTATTATGTTTTATATGCACTGCATATTACCGCTGGGTTGATCTCATATACTCCCACATCATCTTATCTGATGCCATCTTTACCAAGACTTATATTCTTCCTGAACCTGCTTCCCCTCAGATTCTACCTACTTTTGGCCTTCACCCAAACCACACTCAGGCCAAAATCCCCCCCCCCTCCGATCTTGCCTCGGTGATTGTCAATCAGGCATCATTTTAGCCGGTCATGTTAATTTCATGCATCATAGTCTTTACTTTAACACTGCGACAAGTGGAAATGACAGAGGCCATCATTTCATACCCGTGGATTTGTAAAGTGTCTCAACCCTTGCACCTATTTGAGCTTTCACTGTCAAGTTTATTCGAACCCTTAGAACTGATTCATGGAACAAAGAAGGATTCTCAATGAGTAGCTCAGATATCCCAAGAATGAATTGCGCACAAGCCCATAAATGCGCCTCGCTTACGGAATTAACAAGAGAAAATAAACATGCGTAAAAACTCCTGGATGAAAGGCGCTGAACAGTGTCAAGATGTATACAAGTACCACTATCCCAAAAGTGAAAATATATATATATATATTCATTACCATATATATATTCAAAAAAAAAAAAAAAGAAGAAGAAAATTCCGCTTCGAGGTAAGTCCACCAGAGAACTTAAAGTCCCACCTAAGAGAACTTGTAAATGTGGCAAGGTGTTAAGTCCCCACCCAAGAGAACTTGCAAGTCCTGAATTCTGCAGGATCTGGCAGAAATTGGGAAGAAGGTTTTTTTTTAACCCAAAAATCTTGGCACCTCTTCATATTCGTTTTCGACACCCAGAACAAGAAGAGGGCCCTGTACCTCGGTGTTCCCCAGAGTCACACCCCAAGCCCGCCGCTCCGCTGTGGTTTCTGCCCGAAGTTCCGTATTGGTTACTTCACAACAAATATATCGCGACGCGGGTAAGCTTTACAACCCCATTAGCATTGTTGGATCTCTTTCGCCATACGGACTGCGCTGGATTTTGCTGCTATTATTCCGCGATTGTCGATCGGAGGCCAGCTCTCCATACGCGTGAGATCAATATTAGACGTACATATTGCAATACCGCTGGTTGGTCGGAGCTGTGGTAATCGGATATGATGATTTTATTTCGGGCCATCCGGCCGCGTTATTGCTATCATTGCCATCTCCATGGTATCGCTCGGGTTAACATGTGAGTGGAAGGCATCGAGGTCCCCATGGAACGAAGTGAAGAAGAGAAAGTTCGATGCCACCCAAACATGCTGAAAGATAGAAAAGGAAAACAGCTATATCCTCTTCAGAAGAGGATTTATCTCGAGGAGAGCGTCGATGAAGAAAATGAGGCTATGCTTTCACGGCATTCCGAGGATGTTAATGAAACGGGTTTCAGTTAACGCTTAATAGAGGTTTCCGGCGCGGTAGGGTGTCAACTGGGAAACATTCTTATATTCGCATCCCATCGTGGTAATTATCCAAAGAACAAAATATGTGCACTCTCAGCACTGGGATCGCACATTTACCTAGTCAGGAGTTCTACCCAATCTGGTACGAAAATCACGTCGACAGATCAAAACTTTCGCTGATGGGAAAGCAGTCGTGTCACTCCCGACCATAGCACATGCTCTGGCACCATATTCTACCGACAGCCTGACGCCATGTCCACTGTGGCCATTATCGATTTCATGCCCACTATTCATCGAGGCTATGCACCCGCCTGTACTCCATGAATGGATTTACGTAGGATGCCAAGAATTTGTTCCTCGAAAGCAAGCCCAATACGCCTCACGTAACAAGATCATCCACAATCGTGTTCGTCGAATATCGAAGCTGTGAAAGTCTCCCGGGCCAAGAATGTATCTGGGATTGCTATAATGAGGTTAGACTGAAAACTTATCGACATGCACTAGTCATATGGCGCCGATGAGAGAGTTTCTGGCAATATTCTCATGCTCAAACCGAGTATTCCGTCCCTTCACTCAGACTAGTATGTGGTAGAAGAAGAAGCGTGATGAGGGGAACACCTCGTTGAAAAAGTATGATACCACCAGAGCGCATCACGACTAAGACTTCACAATGAAAGAAATTCTCCACTGTATCATTACCTCTGCCTTCAAATTTCCTCCCATCGACCATTTCTTCCACAGCCCAAAGACTCATGAGACACATCGCCTTGAAGAGGATGGAGCTGGCTGATCAACGGGATGGTTCAAGTGCATCCCTCTGGGAAGCGTATAGCCTAGGACCGATCGCCTCCGCACTTGAGAGCCACATCTTCTGGGGAGAGCTATCGATGGCGATGCTACCTTCCAGATTTGCAGTGAGACCAGATGAATCGACGTATCAGGTGACTATGACGCATTCTCTCATGAGGATGAGGCCACAATCGCAGTCAGGCAGACTCCGTTTCAGTGGCGGCTGGCACCCGCAGTGCACCTTAGCCATGCTATGCCAACACCCGCTTTGATTTTCCCTTTTCTTTCATTGGGCATCTTCCATGGTCATTATAAATCGTTAAGACCTTTTTGATTCAAGAAAGTGTTTTCGCTCCTTTTGACTTCTATGCATGATGGTTACATGTTCTATGTTATATGATTAAGTTTACCTTATTTTGACATCATTATACCAATTATAGCATGACTACTCATAATTTCTAAGAAACCCATAATCCTTCTTCTTGAACCAAATTGCGTTAACGTTATAATGTTCATTGTGTGTTAACGTGGTCGGGCAATTGAGTCATGCTGGCATACTTTAACGCGGTGAAATGCTCTACTCCATAAATGCTTATCGCAGTGGCATGGTGTGGTGCAGGTGTGTGTGTAAAAAGGCAAAGGTGTAAGGTGTAAAGGTGGCAAAAGGTAAGTGGTGTGGTAAGGTGTGGTGGTAGTGGCAGGGTGTGCAGGCATGGGGCAGGCAAAGTGTGTGTGTGTGTGTGTGTGTGGTAAAAGGCGCGCGGACTTAAACCTGATCGCACCGAGCCGCCTAGGTTTCATACCCAGTGGTAGTTCCGATCTAAACTCGCTTGGGACTACAAGACGCAGTCGGTGGATGTGAATCACACAAATCTGGGAAAGGATAATTATAACTGGAATCTAACATACTTAAACCACAACATCACATCGGTACAAGAATGTGTACTTCTAACTTACGTATTTTTAGATTCAGGCAGGTCTTTCAGTTTAAAACTATGCACAAGATGTAAGCTCTGGGAAATAATATGAAGCAACGTGATGGGTGAGAATTCCACTAAGTCAGAACCCCAAATACAAATAGAAAGTTTGACGTAGAGGATAAGTCCCACCCCAGAACTCAAGTCCTACCTTAATCCTTGCTGGAAAATGGAAAAGAAGAAGTCCCACTTGGGAGGGAACCCAAAGTCCCACCAGAGAACTTTTATGAACTCATGAATCTGTCCAAGCAATTCCATCCTGATGAGTGCTACCTCTTCAAGCTTAACCTTCAAAATGTGGAAAATCACTTGGAGGTGGCCATAAAAGGAGAGTGACAGTGCACAGAGGATCCTCTTGAGTCTTTTTAGCTTTTCGAGTTTTGAGTTCTTCTACTGTGGTTTGCCTAAGAGTTTTCTCATTTTAGGTGCAGAAATTTTCGTGAGATCGACTCAGATCACCCTTTAGAAGCTCCCATCCAAGAGCCTTATAACCCAGATCAACATTTATCCCAGCTTAAACCATATCCCATACATTTATCCCACATGTTTGACCCCACTCATAAGGTACTTGTTCTTTACAGTTTAATCAAGCCTTCATCTTTAATCTTCTGAACATACAAGTTATGAGTCTCCCAAACCCCATCAATGGATCACATGGGAACTCAACTGACGCAAAATCCCCAATCCTCTCTCTTGATTTCAATGATCAACAGGTAATAAACAATCACTTCATGCAGTATTTAAATCCAATGACAAATTCGATAACAGAAGTTTAATCAGATATTCTTAAGACACTGCTGTGTCACTGGCAATGCCAACTATGTCATTTGAACAGAATGCTAAGCTAGTATTACTTGATCATCTTCTATTTCTTCCACAAAGCATTTAAAGATAAATCCTCCATCAAGACCATTTATCACTTTCCAGCCCTGTGATGGAGTTTATAAAATAAGAGGGACTTATCACCTTCATATCAAAAGTGAGTGGAACCCTAAAATCCCAAAGAGAATCGCGTTTATTAACAGTTCAAACTAATCAACCATTCATCAAAACAACACAACACTCAGATAGCTTTTCGAACCATATTTAAAAAGAGAATAGCTCCGGTTGATCAACTTAATCACACCCCCTCGTGAGACGACCGCGACTCCCGCATGATTACAATGCACGACTATAATTCCTACGCTGGGAAATAGAATTTAGTACACAATCGTGACGGGCAGACGAATCACCGACGAGCGCAACGCGTTCGATCAAAACTACCACAATGAACCCTCATTAAGTGGTGTGTCATCCTTCGTTGTCAGCTCTCGATATGCCCAATGACCCAACATCGGACCACTCTGTAATCTCTGGCGGTTCATCCTCTGTGGTAAGACGGTGAAATCATCTCTCACCGTATGAAACTGACTTAATGATATTGACTTATTTTGTCGATCCGTTAATATCCCCAACACTACTTCCCAGATTACTACCATCATCGTCCTCCTTCCTTTGTTTTCATCATAACTGTGGTGTATATCGACAAAAACTAGGTATACCACTATGTACAACACTGAATCAAATGAGTGGTCAATAAGCAATGTGGGGCCGCTGAAATGAGTCTCTCGGGTGGTTCGATCGAACTTTACTAAGAACCCATTCGCGTCACTTCAGAAGGTGAGCTTAATCAACAAAATTTGTTTCCTATGTTCCTTCTCATCACGAAATGCTTACTACAAAGATAAATATTCAGTATCGAACACGAGGATGGTTTTCATCCCATCTAATGACTTGCATCGTTGTTTTAAATGGTGAGGCTTTTGTTCGATTTTCTGGGATTGGCTTTTAAAAATCGTGGGAGTTTGTTGTCAATTGCCAACGTAATGGCTTAAAGTGAATTGTGAAATAGTAATCTCAAGGCTCGGGGTCACTAAACATAACACGGGGTATTAAGGTGTCCCCTGGAAGTTATTTCCTCTGATTAAAATGACCTATAGTCAAAGCCAAAACCTGATCTTTTAACTATAAAACTCTGAACTCAGAACCACTTTATTTGAGTCGTCCTCAAGTACTAAGCATTCAGTCCCATTCGCTTTTAAACTCCTAGCATTTGCGAACTCATTTCGCTCGTGAATGGCATTCTTCAAAGGATATCGCATCTAGTATTACATGACCAACCCTAAAGACAAAAGTATCAATTAAAGGAACAACAACATTAAATGGTTTAACCCTAGTTTGAAGGTATGGAACCATAAATTTCCAATGGTTTGTATCATTTAAAGCATGAGGACAACCCGCAAATAACCCCAAAATCGCTTCAGCCACCCTCCTCTCTTCACAGTTATGAGGCTTGCTAAGCATCCCTTGAGTCGCCATCCCGCGGTGCCTGGGTAGCCTGTGAAAACGAAAGAAAGAGGAGAGAGAAGAGAGCAAATGAAACCCCCAAAACAAAAGTCAGGAAATCCTCATAAAAATGAAAAGTCATGGTGTCGCTAGGGTTACAAGTTTACGGGTTTATAGTACAACTCCAAAGTGTGAAAATACAAATTGCTCTTAAAATACATTGGTTTACATAAGGCCAAAATGGTAATGTACACCAAACTGGTCGTTTCGGGGTCAAGAATACAAAAATCACAGAGCAAAGAATTCGCTGAGGTAGGGAATTCTCACAGCATAGCGAAATTCATTAGCATAGCTTAAAATTCGCTAGCCTAGCTTAAATTCTGAAAGAGAGATAGCTAAATCGAGAAATCATTATCGTTGAATTCTGCTGAATAGCTTAAAAATTGTGTGGAGAGATAGCGAAATTGGTTAATTTCTTCGCTTAGGTACAATGCAATTCGTTAGTTGAATAAATTTCTTAATTAGCTTGGGGCCTTCCAATTTCGCTGGGGGATTGCAAATTTTCGCTATGATTATAAATTTAATCACACAAATTTTGCATCCCAATAAATTTCGCAATCATATAAATTTCGATTGCTTCGCTTCATCACATTGTCATTGTGTGATCTCCTTTTTTACATCGTGATCCCACTTTCCTTCAAATCATCAACTCATTTTTGCGGTTGAAAACACCGCGATGTTCCTCAAAGATTTGGTATATATCTTGTAAGATCGATCAACTAAATGACCGAGGTATTCAAAAATCCTCAAAATCACCATAAAAACAAATCTTTAAATGGCATCAATGGTGTCAAGTGGACCGCCATCCAAACGATCAACGATATGATTGGGTGACGCAAAAAGCACCTCAAACCTTATCTCGATAAGGCTCAAAATAGCACTGGGTACTAATCAAGTGAACTCTTTGTATAAAATACCTGCTTAACATCAACACTACCTTCTCGACATGTAAAGAATTATGATCAGATTTCCATCTTCTATCATCCAAAATGTGAGAAGAGTCTAACTCCATAAATAATTGATTATCCTCTTCTTCACCAAACTCAGCTGAAATGTCGAGTAAATCAAGGTAATTCTTTTCAGTAAGAATCCTTTACTCTGCTTTCTCGCGCTTGCATATCAATATCTTTAGTTTCATAATTCACTGTTGGAGCTTAGGTGCGTTTCATTTTCTTTGTTTTTGTATAGCTAGAGCAAATGTGCTCCAATTTATCTCATTAGGCATGCTACAGAAGATGCAATGAGTAGAAAGAACCTTAATGGCCAAATTCCTCAATACTGGAGCGTGGTTTTCATACATAAACCACCATTCAACTCCAATAAAAATACAATAAGTAAAATATCTACAAAATCTAATAATAACATGATAATAGACTTTTACTTTTAAAGTTTTAATGAGAAAAAGCCACATCGACTGTAGAACCATTAAATCCCGAGGCTATCATTTCGTCTATCACCTAATCCTCTTTCACATCTCTAAACATTATAAGTCGTGAACTTGAAAACGATTGGCTAAATCAATATAAGTGTAAGGCGTAACCAAATAAATTGAACTCAATTAATTGTGGAATTGTAACCTATTGATGTACCTCATTTCCAAAATTACCATGTATCGTGAATAGTGTAAGATAATCTCTGCAAATACTTCGTGAATAACTCGAGGCAATGTAATACTACTAACCCAGTTCATATTGAAATCTCGATTCAAATAATATGCCAAAAAAGTAGATTTAGAATTGGTGGTGTGATAAAATGAAGATACATTATACATTAAATGTGATTATGATATCACTTAGTTTATGCCACATGAAGAGGATGTTCGAGGGTTCTCATCCCAACGTATCCGCGATGATTATTTTCACCCAATCTCAGATTGCTTCAAAATTTTGCTTCATTACTCTAATCACCTATACACAAATGGCATACTGGACGACTTTAATCACAAATGCCAAGAACTCAGATATAGTGTCTCATAGATTGACACTGCTAGCCAGAGACCTCCTCCCAATATGTAGCTGATCATACATGAGTTAATTTCAACCTCGCAGTCCAACGGTCGATCGACTAAGCTCGTGGAAAAGCCCATTCATTACTAATAAAGATCTTCTTCAAATCAGCCCATTTTTAGAAGACTCTTCTAGTATGCATGTAATTTGTCGCAAATCTTATCGCCCCCGCACAAGACAATATTCCAATTGGCTGCATTCGTCTTCATTTCGCAAACTAACCAATCCACGATCAGACATAGCTGGGTTGATTTCGCGCCGCATCGTGTAATCAATTCCGAAATGGTGAGCCTTACCAATGTTCTCAAAACATCAAGTCAACGCAGCTGTGTCGAGCAATGAGACAAATATAAATTGCATTTCTTCACAAGAACTTTCCCACCTTCACAAAAGTGTCGATCCATTGTTCGTAATAATTTGCAAACATTTGCTTTTACTAACTTCTTGACACATCCTTCGGTCAAACCATAAATGTATTTGTCGGTTTTTATCTTGTCAAATTTATCAACGATCCTGAGAATATCAGGCTTCCTTTAGAATAGTGTTATACTTTCATGAAATTAATGATGCTCAATTTTATGGCTCTGGCCCATCCATCACACATAATTGTGCACCCATAAGTTTCCATTTCTCCCTCGATGTTCATCTTCCATGCTCCTATACTCCATATCCAAGTATTCGCTTTTGATTTCATATGGAGCTGGCTCTATTCCCATGCCTACTGTAAGTAGAATTAATGGAATTAATTATCTAGTTTTCACCTTATAATATAAGATAACACCTATTAGAACCTAAAAGTGATCGTCACACACAAATTGGTCAGGTACCAATAATCATGTTCAGAAGGGGCGAGAGTCCCGCTCGAGACGCAACACTTGCTATATGAAGAATTTACCGATTAGCTCTACGCCATCGCTTTCTTTGATTGCCCTACCTTTCAAAGATTTTTAATGTTCTTTTGTCTTGTTACCAAGATTGTATAATGACGGAGCAAGAGGTGCGATGGATCCGATTGTCTCACACTTCGAGATCTGCATGTGCCTGCTGGGATTAGCTCGCTACATTGTGAAGGCTCACCGTTGTACATCTCACTAAATCAAGCCAATTCGCTTATTTTATAAAAACACTAAGTTAAAGATTTACCCATTTTTCGGCTCAGAACTCTTCTCATATTCGCTCCATTCAATAGCTTTGACACCCATATGTCGCTCAAAATTTAAATTCTTTCATCGTGGAGGCCACGGCCACCCGTGATATTATATACATCCTCCTCCGCTCATCCTCATCATCGTATCAATGATGTCTATCGATCCCCTAATCAGGCCTCTCTGTGAGTTCAAATGCAGCCTCCTTCATGCTACTTCTTCTCTTTTCTTCATTTTTTACCAAAAGTTGGCCTCATTTATTGTTTCTACTGTGAGGCACATTTGGGGGCACTTTTTTGTGTCAGAGCTGGATCCGTAATGTGATAGTAAATTTAAAGAAGTTATAATTGGTTTCCTGTATGAAAGAATCATATAAACTATCAAATTGTTCAATATATAGTTATTTTAAAGAAGATATCACTATACTCAAATATATAATCTAATATAAACTCATAGTATTATTAAATTTATAATACTATATAAAACTAATATATTTCTATATTGTTAAGAAATTTATAACGAATATTCATTATAAAATAAAACTAATATATAATTATTTTAAAGAATGCATTACTATTAAATTTATTATACTATATAAAATCATATAGTATTATTTAATAATAATATATTATATATGATATTTTTTATTCTTTAAACTAATATATTTTATATTTTATTAAATTTAGAATCTTAATATGAAATTATAAAAAATAAAACTTTAATATAGTTATTTTGAAGAATGCATTAATATTAAATTTTATTATACTATATAAAACTATAGTATTATTAAATAATATAGCTATATAAAGATATTTACCTTAAACTATTAATATATTTCTATTTATTAAATCTTTATAATCTAATATGAAATTATAAAATAAAACTAATATATAGTGATTTTTGAAGAATGCCTCATTATTAAATTTATTATACTATAAAAAAATAATAGTATTTTTATTTAATAATATACTATATATGATATTTACTCTTAAACTAATATATATATTTCTATTTTATTAAATTTATAATCTAATATGAAATTAGGTAAATAAAACTAATATATAGTTATTAAAGAATGCATTACTATTAAATTTATTATACTATATAAAACTATAGTATTATTTAATAATATACTATAAAATGATATTTACCTTAAACTAATATATATTTCTATTTTATTAAATTTAGAATTTAATGTATTTAAATTATAAAAATAAAACTAATATATATGTTATTTTAAAGAATGCATTACTATTAAATTTATTATACTATATAAAACTATAGTATTATTAAATAATATACTATAAATGATATTTACCTTATACTAATATATATTTCTATTTTATTAAATTTATAATCTAATATGAAATTATAAAATAAACTAATAAATAGTGATTTTAAATAATGTGCCTTACTTATTATATTAAATCTTATTATACTATATAAAATAATATATTATTGGAATGGTTAACATATATATGATATTTCATCAGAAACTAATATATATTTCTATTTTATTAAATTTATAATCTAATATGAAATTATAAAATAAAACTAATATATAGTTATTTTTAAAAGAATGCATTACTATTAAATTTATTATACTATATAAAACTATAGTATTATTTAATAATTTGGTCATATATGATATTTACCTTAAACTAATATATATATTTCTATTTTATTAAATTTATGGATCTGAATATGAAATTATAAATAAAACTAATATATAGTTATTTTAAAGAATGTCTACTATTAAATTTTATTATACTATATAAAACTATAGTATTATTTAATAATATACTATAAAATATATATTTCATCTTAAACTAATATATATTTCTATTTTTATTAAATTTAGAATCTAATATGAAATTATAAAATAAAACTAATATATAGTTATTTTAAAGAATGCATTGTCATTAAATTTATTATACTATATAAAACTAGTATTATTTACTTTAATATACTATAAATAGATATTTACCTTAAACTAATATAGTATTTTTATTTTATTAAATTTATAATCTAATATGAAAATTATAAAACAAAACTAATTTATATGTTATTAATGTTATCGCAATTACTATTAAATTTATTATACTTATGTAAACTATAATATTATTTAATAATATACTATATATATATATTTAATTTTTTTAAACTAATATATATTTCATTTTTTAAATTTGTAATCTAATATAAAAATATAGAATGAAACCAATCTAAAATATGAAATTATACTATATATGATATTTTCCTTAAACTAATATAAAATTATATTGTTAAATTTGTAATCTAGTATGAAATTATAAAATAAAGCTAATATATAGTTAACATGAATACAAAACATAAATGTAAAAATTATTAGGTACACAAAACATAAATAATAATAATGACAATGAAAAAAATTAATCCTTAAATACATACTTTAATTAACCTTGTTGAAATTTGAAACTTGAAAACCTTTAAACACTAAAATTCTACCTTTTTTTTAGATATATAACAAAGAAAAAAAATTTGGAGTGAAATGAAGATTGGATATGAGTATAGATAATTTGTAATAAAATTGAATGATTTTAGAGGTATTTATAGATTTTTTTGGGGTCAAACAAGTCATTTGATGGTCAAAATATATTTGTAATTTAATTCTAACCGTTGAATTTAATTTCGTGAAAATATGACCAAGTAGATCTTCTTTGAACCTGCATCAATCCATAAATCGCGTTGATCAAGTCAAGATTTCACCAGCCGTTTGGATAAAAATCGACCGTTGCATAGCATTTTAAATTCGTGAAATCGGGGTCATTGGATCGTGCACATTCAATCTAGCGACTACCAAACTAGCCGTTGAAATTGTTTGGAAAATCGAAAGTAAAATAAGGACCATTGGATCATCCGGCAGCGACAGCGGCCAACCGCTGATCGCCGCCGATATGTCGCCCAATATATCGCTTTATAATTTGAAGAAAAGTTTCCACTACTGCGGTCTCACAAATTAAATATCCAACGAAATATTTCCGGCCTAATACCAATATACGCATAAGACATCGATTTTTACTGATACCTTTCCTCAACATTGTCACCGCTGGTATCGTGTCGCTTAGTATCGATATCCGGATATCGACGGCTATATCGGGTCGGCGTGACGCCAACTAGGTCCGCTTCGATTACCCACAACTCCATGGAACATTCGTGAATGCTCTGATGACCTACACTTCACGAAAATTCCGGCAAGAGTCCCTTTGTACGGGAGTTTCCACTAAATACAAAACCTCGTGACATACCGTCTCCAAACAAGGTAATAGGATCCAATATATCCAATATATCCAATCACATGAGTAATACTACCACTGGGCCCACAACCATAATTACCATAATACATACCAACTATGAATCCAACTATATACCAAATAGCTACAAGAGTTATAAATATTTTCTTCACTTATACAATACACATTAAAATTCGGGACATTTCAATACATGTATATATCATCAACCAAAGCCACAACCCAGATTTCTTCTAATCTTCAACTCGTGACGAGTCAGTCCCTCACACTCGTGACCGTAAAATAATATCCTCGACAGGTGAGCTAATGCTCAGATGAATCGCTCTGTGCTACTTACTCTCCACCCATAGTGCAATGTTCCAAAATAAACATACATTCAAGCAAATGGATGATCCTACTTGAATGTCTACATAACATCCCGATCCCAGTCCTCATCGATTTCCATCACACTCTCGCCTAAGCCTCGTGATGAAAATTATTATTTTGTTTTGTTCATGGACAACCCTCCAGTATGTGTATATATATATCAATCGTCATCCGAATGATTGATATTTTAATTTGACTATCTGGAGCACTATTACATTTTTAGATGTCCTCTCCGAACTGCTTTCTATACTCATCTCTATACTACTCCATAGTCCTAGTGTACAACAAACAAGACATGAATTTATTTATGCGCCCACAAGGCTTCCACCACACGTAATATATAAACATGCATATATTTACAAAAAACAACTAACACACAATCATGTCATGTAAATCTTCATTTCATACATCAAAATTAGCTCAATTGGCTAATGATCAAACACGAGCAATTTAGTTTTAAATCACTCGACTCAAACATGATAGAGCCACAAAATATATTTTTCGAGAATGACTGCCGAATAGTGAAAACCCCGCTACTATTCCCGAAAAAAATCACAATTCATCGCTCACCTTGTGAACTCCGCATTTCACTACACCTCGCCAATTTCAATCACTACACGGGATTTAACATACAATTCATACCATTTCATTTCAAGCACACAGAAGGTATCAACACTAATACAAATGATTGATTTCAAATTTTCCTTATTACTCAAGTTCCAAAGGCTCGGGATCAACCCAAACCGTGGCCTTAACGGCTCCTCAATCACTCAAACATTCGCAAAGTTACTTAAAGAGGAATAAACCCCAAATTTAGGAAACCCCTACCTCTCATAATTCTGAGAAAATCCCCAACTGCGCCCGGAAGCCCTTCCGTGAAGCTTCCCTTCTTGTCCCGAAGATCCGACTGGCCGGATCACCGTATTTCTAGAGAAAGCCGCACCTTTCTCTCTTACAAAACCCCTCCATTTCGCTAATGCACTCAAAAAAATTCTGCTCCCACTGCTTTTTGAATTCTGAGGATGAACACTGTGAAGATTTTGCTCAGTGACTTAAATCAATTCCTATAATGCCAATTTTGTCCCTCTTTCCCAGTTTAATCTGCACTATCCTCGGCCGTCCACATTCATGCTATTTCTCTACCATACCACTTCAAGGCACATGAGAAGCATCTGTTATATGCGACTTTCGTCAATCAACGTTTACGACACCCCAAACGCCGCATGCTCGAAAAACCCAAACACCCGACCGTCTCCTGCACTGCCACGAAACGAGGTGCTAGCTAGATCCATGCAGACGATTCCAACTGTAAAATCCGTTTCATCATCCGAGATCTAGAGAGAATGTGTAACGTCCACTTATTCTTCCCAACCGAAACTAGACAATTTGGTAACTCAAATTAATATTTGCCCTTTTTTCCATAAACTGGAATTTCTGTGTCTTGACAGAACACTTCCCCCTTCAAACGACTTCGTCCCGAAATTCCCGACACTTCACATAATTCACAATCACATGCGTATGCAACGTGCATTCTAATATGCATGCAAACAATATTTAAATCTTAAACTACTAACACGCCGTACCTTCATCCCTAAACAAGAAGTGGATAGTGGCCCCATCGCACCCCAAGGCCCCAGCGACTCCCTCCACTCCAGGCAGTACTCACCAGCCTCACACCACCACGTAAAACCCATCACGGCTATCAACACACACCGGTCCCTCCTCGAAGGTCCCATCCGCGGTCAACCTCAATCCCCCCAACCACCCACATGAGCCGGATCCAGAGTATTTTCGAGCATGGGAGGTCTGAAACACCCCCGTGACACTCTAACATGTCGGGCTGTACACTCCAAGACAGACCCGGTGCCTACCCTCGAGTATCTCGAAGTGGTCCACTGAACCCTGGGAGGCAGCTCTCCACGCGCTTGGCTTCAAAACCCAACCACTCCCAGCATCACCTCTGCCAGACTGATCCCCAAATCCTGAACTCTAAGGGTCGACAAGCACATCCTGCGCCTCCGCCGCCCGAGTCGTAAGAAGACGTCAACATCACAAAGCCTCAATCCCTTCCTGAGGGGCCTTTAATCGACGTAGACACCAAAGGATGGCTTCTCCATCACCCCGCTCCAACATAACTTGACTGAGACGGCCTCCCATACCTCACGGAAACATCCTCCGATACTCGCCTTAATAACTACTGCTTAGGCTTGTCCCCAATTAAGGAAAATGCTCCTCCCAGCTACCCTTATGATCCAGACGGTGTCAGCACAACTCACACCAGAATATCCTCTCAGACCACCAGAGTCCGTTCGAGGGTGCAACTGCATCAGCCATGTCACCAGTGCCCATAGCCTTGGAAACCTTCAAAAAGCCACAACTTGGTCCCTATCCGACACACTACAGTGATACAAAGTACCCATGTAGCTCTGACGCCATCTCTCAATGCAGATAACCGCCAGAACCCGTGCCGCGTAAGGTCATCCGCACGCGCCAGAAAATGCCAACTTCGCGGAGTCGCCGTCCACTATCACCCATACCGCTGGGCCATGCCTCCGGTCCCATGCGGGTTACAAAAAGTCCATCGTGATTTGCCTCGACTTCTACTCCTTGCTGCTCACTCACTTCTATCGGGCATTCCCGCCGGCTTTTGTGTCAAATTCCTTAACTCCGTCATGTGAGACATCGTCGCCATCAAAGTCCCCACGTGTCTCTTCTTCATTCCACTCAATGTTCCACAGATTTGGGATCCTACAGAGATCTTCAGGCACTGATACCGAAAATCGAGAGTATGAAACTCCTCGAGAATCTCCTCTCTCACACCATCAATTGGGAACCACTACCCGTCCCCTATATCGGCAGATCACATCTCAGCAGTGGAATCCGGCCCGTACTCGTCACTCCAGCAGATAGATTTCCACGCATTTTGGCCCCCTGATGGACAATATTCTCATGCCCCGCTATTGGGGACTAATCACTGGGCCAAATGCAGATGCAGGAAAAGCCACTAAATCCCTCCCCAATGTGCCCCGAGTCTCGTCTGATATCAATAGGCCCAAATGTCCATGCTCCCGGAAAGCATCTCCTCCACTCCCCGAAGCGCCATACTAGCCAAACGCTTCCTGATCCTGGTCACAAAGAGCTCAGGCTCAACATGATTTCGCTCTTCTTACCAGATGGTAATGCAAAGTGAAGCTCAACTCTAGTAAAAACCTCATCCATCTCGTTGCTCTCATATTGAGCGTCCCAGCCGCATGAAAATATATCGCATTTTATGCAGTCCAAAGGCATGCCCTCGAACTTTGCGAAGAGGCAGCGGTGCCAAAATCTTCAAAGGCGAAGACTACGGCCCCAACTCCAGCAGCATCGTAGTGCACACCCACTGTGATTCTTCAACCGACGAACCAGGTAAGCCACTACCCTCCCGGACGCATCAAACACATTGTCCCAATCCGGCCCCTTCGAGGCATCAATACACCGTGTACCCCCCGTCCGCCTCGGGCGTCCCAAGACTATCAAGATGGGAGCCGGCAGCCTCTCCTCAACTCCCCGAATGCCTCCGCACGACATCATTCCACTCAAACCACTCTTCTTGGTCAACCTAGTCATATGCCGCTATCCTGAGAAAATCCCCAATGAATTTCTCAGATGTTCCTGTACCAATCCAAAGAAACTACATATCTCAAAGATTGACTTCTACTCCCAACTCATCACCGCCGACCTCCTTCCTAGGTCGACCGACACTGATGTCGACACCACGCAATCCCAAAAATCTCACCTCGCAGCCAACTCACACTTACTAAACTTGGCGTACAGCTGATGGTCTCTCAACAAATCAGAAACGATCCTCGGGCGATACTCATGCTCCCAGCCACTCGATCAGGAGTAGATCAAGATGTTCATCCACTAAGACTATGCCCATTAAACCCGATCTAAATAGCTGAATATCCTATGCATGAGATCCATGAATGCCGCCGACGATTTCAATCCAAAGGCATCACCCCGTAAAATCAAAGTGCCCATAACGCGTCCTAAACACCGTCTGCAGTGGACATCTGGTCCCACCCTCACCGATGGTAACCAAGGCGGTTGTCTATCTCGAGCAGACTCGCGCCTCCTCTCAACAACCAATGAAACAAATCGTCAATCTCTAATATACCCGATTCTGATCGTAACCCAATTCAACTACCGGTAATCAATGCACATTTGAAGGGTCTTATCCTCTTCGCAACAGAAACCGCATCGCCTCTGCGGTGAAGTGCTCCTGGCCTAACAAACTCTGCTCCAATAGCTCTCAGACCTATTCCGAGTTCCCGCAACTCAACTGGTGCCATCCTATGGGGAGTCATAGAGATGGGTGAAGCAATTCAGGTGTAACTCGAGATATCAAAGTCTATCACCCTCTCGTGAGGTAGTCCAGTAAATTTTATATTTGGAAAACATTCACATACTCTTCGTATACTACTCGGGAGATCTAAGTCTGGTCTCTCCGTCCTTCAGCAGGCTCGCTTAGCTCAACTCCGCTTAACTGTCTCTCGACACCTAGACTCATATACCACCGGGGGCAGGTCATGCTTGTTCCCTAAAAACACCACATCAGTACCGTCCCGCTGCGGTAGTTTAGAAGGCCCCACGCCAATCGATAACGACTCTATGTTGCCACCCAATCTTAATCCTTTGTGATTTATATCATCTCCGATAGCATCCATGATCCTCATGTCCACCGTGGAGTAGAGTCCCCCGAGATCTCCAAACGTTAACCTCGACATATCAGTCCCTATTCTGCTCTAATCCCTTGGGAGAACTCACATACAAAGGCTCCTCTTAAAGTCTCCCAACCTCTAAGCCCAACTCGATCACAATCGATGGCGAATGAATGCAGCTGCCACCAAATCAACAACACTCTAGCCCATAAAGCAGATAGCAAAAACGCACTCGTATAATCGGCTAATTTCCATCGGGATCATCATGTAGACGGTGTGTAGACACGCCCGACCCCCTCGATGTCCCTCGCTCAGGCGCCCGCTCCGCCTCTCAGGCCCATACTCCGCTCCCTGGCTCGCACGTGAAATGTGGGTGCCCGTAGGGCCTAAACCGGATCGCCCTTGCCCGTGACAAAGGTCAGTGGGAGGGAACAAAACAGAATCCCCTCCCGTCTTCGTTTACTAACTGACTGCGGATGTCCAAAGTCCCCGGATCCCTCGTTCTGGGCAATCTTGCTCATGTGTCCAGCCGCCGACAATGGTAGCACACCATCTCGGCCCCGCCCGACCAAAGAATCCTCATCTCTGTCCCGGCCCGATGGCCGCGACTCGAGAGATCCCCCGTGGAACTCAAAAGCCTTCGCTCCTTTCCCCGAACCGGAAGAAGACCGACCGTCCTTCCTCTTACCACTAACACTCGCATCCCGAGTGCTTCAAGCATCCTCCATCTCTCTCTCTATGGTCAGGGTCGTCCCAACCATGGAATCCATATCCTATAGGCGGAGTCCTATAATCCTAGCTCGAATGGACAACTTCAGTCCATTCTCGAATCTCCTCACTCCGGCTGTGCCCAGGTCACGTAGTCCATCACAAGCCAAGCCGCCCTCAAAAGCCAGTCTCCTCACAGCAGTCCCAGCCTTCGTGATGCCTCGCAGCCCCTCCGGAAAGTACTTGCCCATGAACGCCCCAAACTCGCCCATGTCATAACCCTAAGTTCTAGAAGTCCTAGCCCATCCCCATCCATACATGTAGCCTCACCCTCTAGCCTGAACATTTAAACCCGATTCTCGGGTCGTATCGGAGTGACTCCATAGCTCCTATTACTTCCTCGATCTGCATGAACCAATGGTCTGCCACTATTGGGTCTCCTCCCCCTGTGAATGTCTGAGGATGATGCGCTCTAAACCTCTGAAGGTTACAAGGACCTCCTTGACTACCTCGCTATGCTAGTCTCCAGGCGATAGCGTACCGTGGCCGTAACACCTACAAATTCTCTACCACAGCGCCCTCGCTTAATCAAATACCCAAGAATGGTCAAACAAATGCGGTGCTCGACCAGCGTCTCCGTGCCGGACGCCCCTCTACGCCCTTGTCTTCTACTAGCCATCTGCCACAATTAACATGACAAGAATCTCAACACATTCTAAGGCATAACCACAGCCCCGAGACACTAATCATACAGGTTACAAACCAAAACAGTAAGGCACATTTCTGTCCTCGTATTTACAGTAATGCAAGGCAATCATCTTGCATTTAAACATTGTTTTCAACAAAAAAATTTATTTTCTAAAATTTCATTTTTGAAAATTTTATTTTTCAAAAATTTTAGCTCATTTTATTTGATTTTGATTTGACTTTAATTTTTAAAAAAAAAAATTTCGTTTTTCTTTATTATTATTATTATTTTTATTACTTCCAGTCACTGGAAAATAAAAAATATAACTATATTTTCTTTTCATTATTATCTTCCAAGATACTCAAATAAATTTATAAAAATTTATATTCTATAATTTTCTTCATAATTTTTTACAACTTAACCTTAGAAAATTATTTTCTGTTTCAATCCCTAAACCAAGTGTTAAACTTATAAAATTTATTTTTCTTTTTATTCCGACCATGTTGTCCAACAATTTTCTCAAACCTCCCGATCCAACACTAACCCTCTAGGTGTTCAACCTCAAATTTATAAAAATTTGATTTCATTATCCACAACCAACTAAATTTAAAATTGTTCCATTTTTCTTCCTTACTTACACACAAGTAAAACTCCACCATTTTCTAACACATCTATGTAAATCTACTAAGCACTCAATCACCAAAGCGTGGGTCTCACAATGACACACAACATGTTATACACCATTCATCAAATCAATAATAAAATAGCAACAAACACATGCATGCACAGTCCGTTTTGTTCCCGTGACTTCCTAGGTAATTTCATACCACGCTCAACATCGAACCACACCTGAAGCGGTGATGTTCTTACACCTCAAAGACCACGTGCCTGTAATCTAAAATCCCCCTGCTTCTCCCATCGAGTCAGAGATACCTAGGCTCGATACCGTTTGACGCCCCCAAACCAGGGTCCGTGATCGTCGCCCGTCAACCCATGAAACACAGTCTCCGTGGAATGTCAGACCCGACATTTCTCACTTAAAACGCAGTCTCCTTTGTACTCCGGGGAGCTCTACCCAAATACAAAACCATATACCGTCCCAAACAAGGCAATAGATCCAATATATCCAATATATCCAATCACATGAGTAATACGGCCACGCTCCCGGGCCCACAAACGACACTATAATACATACTAACTATGAATCCAACTATATACTCCTGTAAATAATAAACAAGAGTTACAATATTTTCTACTCTTATACAATACATATATTAAAATTACATTTCCAATACATGTATATATATCATCAACCAAAGCCACAACCCGGGCTTTTCTTCTTAATCTTCAATCCCTAGGACGAGCCGTCCCTCGCACGCCCTCAGACTGTAAATAATATCCTCGACAGTAGCAAAGTCATCCAAGCTGAATCGCCCTAAGTGGGCTCACTTCTCCACCTAAGCGTAGTAACGTCTAAATAAACATACATTCAAGAAATTACGATCCTACTTGGAATGTCTACATGACCACTCGCATCCCGGAATCCTCCACTGAGTTCCATCACACTGCCCAGTTTTCCTCGTATGAAATTATTATTTTGTTTGTTCGTGGACAACCCTCCGATGTGTATATATCAATCGTCGCCCGACGATTGATATATTATTTGCTCAGGACTGGCCTCCGATAACAATCGGGGTCAGTCCACGATGATATTTTTAATTTAACTACTCCTCCATAATTAATATTTCTTTTAGATAACCCTCCGAACCGCTTTCTATACTATCTCAGCGCACTCACTCCTATAGTCCTAGGGTGTTCCAAAGGCATATGGAATGCATGTATGTTAGTTCCAAAATACAGCCTAATTCACATGTAAATATATAAACATGCATATATTTACAAACAATCAATTCACACAATCATGTCATGTAAATTTCATTTCATACATCAAAATTAGCTCATATTCTGGGGTTGAATGATCAAACACGAAAGCAATTTAGTTTCAAATCACTCACTAAACACATATTATTTTCACAATAAAAATATATTTTGAGAACACTGCTTCTGAATAGTGAAACCTCTGCTACTATTCGAAAATCACAATTCATCGGTTCCTCACCTTGTGAACTGGGCATACTCACAATACTCCATCAATTTCAATCACTACATGATTTAACATACAATTATACCATTTCACGCCTAAGCAGCCGTGGTCGCCACTACCGTGCCATTTTGATTTCAAATAGCTTCACACTGCCCTGCCTTGGGATCGATCAAACGGCTCCCTAACGGCCTCAATCGACCAAACATTCAGAAGTACTTAAAGAGGGAATAAACCCCAACAAGGAAAACCCCTACACCCCTCATGACTGAAAATTCTAAATCCCAGACCACTGAAGCCCCCTCTCCGCGAGAAAGTTTCCTCCTTATCCCCTAAGACTCCGACGGTCGGATCACCAGATTTCTGTAGGTAGAAGTCAGACCTTCTCCTCCTCTACAAAACCTCCATTTCGCACTTAATCAAAATTCTGCTCCCCTAATGTGTTTTTGTTTCTTTTGAATTTGAGGAGATGAACACTGTAGCATTTTTTGTCTTTTTGTGACTTAAATCAATTCCTATAATGCCAATTTTGTCCCTCTTTTCCCAGTTTTGACCTTCGGCACTATCTCGGCCGGGCCCATTTTTATCATTTCATACTCATATCACTTATGGCACATATACTTGTTATATGTGTCTTTAACAACCTGGTCTTCATTATCTCGAAACGATGCCCTTAAAACGTAAATTCGACCGTTCAGAAAAATCCGACGAAATTTTATGTGCTAGCTAGATTTCGTGAGACGATTCCAACGGTGAAAACCTGTTTCTCATCCGATCCAAGAATAAATTACGATTTTTAACCTAAATTAACAATTTTGTAATCGAACATTATTTATACTCCTTCCATAAATTGGAATTTCTCGGGTCTTACACGATATATCGGATATTTTTGTCCTTGATCACAACACCAACAAACACAAAATAGTAGAAGGAAATCTCAAACCTTAACCAAACTTCAAACCCTAGTTGTCTTCTTCTTATCTTTCTCCTCTTCCTTTCTCCTTCTTCTTCCTTCTCACTTAAACAAGTAGATCTCCAAAGAAATTAGGAGAGAAAGCAACCAAAAATGGCTCTTCTCCCTTAAGAACCCGTAAGCCCTAGCCCTCTTCTCCAAACACGCAAAATGAGAACTCCTCTTCTCATAAGACCAATTTTCGTCTTATCACCTTTTTGTTACAAGGCCATGTTTGGGAAAAAAAATCTCATTTTTGGTTAAACTTTCTTATTTTTTCATTTTAATCCCTTTTCATTTTATCATTTGCAAATCACTTAAGAATTACAAATCAATATGGTATAATATCATTCTTAACTTAATGTCTTCTAAGTCCTTAATTTGGTAATTGAATCATTATACCCTTGACTTTTTGA
Organism: Tetrastigma voinierianum; assembly: GCA_016808115.1. Lineage (NCBI taxonomy): Eukaryota > Viridiplantae > Streptophyta > Magnoliopsida > Vitales > Vitaceae > Tetrastigma > Tetrastigma voinierianum. The sequence continues at coordinate 605,793 of JAEQBH010000685.1, read as the reverse complement.
TTAATTCCGGGTTTATCGTCTTCACATATCCTTAGCACTTAAATTTCGAAAAAAATACAAATTTTACTTTTATTGTACCTCTAAACTGTAATAAATTACTAGGGTATAATTTGGGGTGTTACAACTCTCTCCCCATTAAAAGAATTTCATCCTTGAAATTCATACCTGAATCAAAAGTTATGGATACTATGCCCTTATAGTTACTTCTAGCTCCCAAGTAGCTTCCTCTCTGCCATGGTGTTGCCATATCACTTTCTTACTCGATTGCCCGCAATCAGCCCACTCATGAGCCGCAATAGCCTTTTGCTTCTTCTTTTCATCATACGAGAAATCCAGCCACAAATTGTACTTTGTACCGTCAGATATGCGATTCATTTGAATAGTATTTCTCCGCCCATGCATTAATATGGAAACACATGCAACTTGGCTAACTCTGGAGGGAGAGCCAAACGATAAGCCACTGGTCCAATTCTCTCCAAAACCTCATAAGCTAATCAATGAACCTCCTCATCAGCTTTCCTTTCTTTCCAAATTTGAGTACTTTTTTCCATGGTATAAAAGAAATTTCTGTGAAAAGACTCATTCCAACTTCATATTCAATATCTTTCCTCTTCAAATAGGCATATGACTTTTGTCGATCACTGGCAACCTTTAACCTTTGTCGAATAATCTGAACTTTCTCTTATGTATCTTTTACTATGTTTGGACCAATCACTTTATGCTCATTTAATTATGTCCAACATACGTAAAGCCTTCATCAGCCCACAAAGCCTCATATGGTGCCATGCCAATGCTTGATTGATAACTGATGTTATATGCAAATTCAATCAACGGAATATACCTATCCCAACTTCCAAGAAGATCCATAACACAACCCCATAACATATCTACGTGAAAAGTCAGACCGAATTGAGACGAAGTACCCAATGCCGATCAGAATCGCCTCCTTAAATCTTGATAAATCTTAGTCCATGTCCGACACAGCAATTCGACAACGAACACCATGCAATCGGACAATCTCATCCACATATAGCTCAGCTAGTCGATCAATAGAATAGTCAATCCTGACTGGTATAAAAGGGGCCGACTTTGTGAGCATATCAACTATCACGCATACAAAATCATGCTTCCTTTGCGTAAGAGGAAGTCCAATCACAAAATCCATGCAATACACCGTCCCATCACACTTAAATTGAATGTGCCATCGCATTCTGATGGTATCTCTGATGTTCAACTTGGGCTTGTCACACGTTAAACATTTGATACATAGTCTATCACACATCTCTTTCTATTCTTCCATCAATAACACCGCTTCTTCCAATCTTGGTGGTGCATTCAGCCACCCGTGATTTTATAAATAAGTCAGAGTATGAGCTTCATATAACAACTTTTTCTTTTCCGCTTCACATATCAAACAGAAGATATATATTTCTTATTCCTGAAACAAACTTCATCTTCTTTTTAATTAAAAATCAATGTTTTAACCATCTCTCTTAACCAATTGTAAATCCTTTCTCGAACTCTTCATCATTTTTTTCTAAGCATCTAGAATCATTTAGTTTAAACAAGCCTTGACTTTCTTAATTGAGCTTATATAGTCTGACATTCCCATACTATTTTCCATTCACCATGCCATATAATAACAAAGTCGCCATTGCCTTTTGCTTAGCGGCATCTATCAAACACATTAGCTTTTCCTAAAGTAAGGTTGTTAATCGATATTCAAAGAACATACAAATTTATTGACACTATTATCAAAAGATCGTCAGATTATCTATTCTCGCCACACGTCGCCAACCCCGTGTCATCTAAGTCCCAAATAAGTTTGTAATCATCTGAGCATTTTCATTAAGAAAGTAACCATATCTTTTATTTTTGTGTTTTGATCCATTATACCACAAGTACGTCTAATAAATGCAAGTAATAAATGTGGATAAAACCAGATATCGATCCTTCCGCCGCAGATCTCAAGAATTCCAAACCAACTACTCCCGACTACTCAATCTCTCTATACCAGTTTGGACTCGATAGACAATTGGAATTAGCTTTGAAAGCCTTTCCTAAAATAGAAAAACTAAAGAATTGAATTAATAACAGAAACAGAATTGATTAACGAAATAATAAAATTACAAATTAAGATCGAACAGTTTATCTTTTTAAAAAGAGTTATTGAAAATAAATTATTGTGAAACATCAATTCCCGCAGACACACCTATACTTGTTTCAATGAACCACGCATTTAAACTAGTCCAAGGAATATGATAGTGCAACTTCTGATCTCTCCAAACCCCCACTGCTCATTATCTAATCTTCACTCGTTTCTCTCGAAGACGAGTGATGCATAACTACTTTTAATCCGTTGCCTTGTTTCCTTAAGTATTTTTCTTTCTCAATACCATACCCATACAACATGATCGCAAACCTTAGCTCCCAAGATTAAGTCATTGCATTGGTCAGCACTATAATCGTTCTCTTTCCTCAAAATTAGAATAGCTCATTTTTTCCTCGATTAGATCTCCCGTTTAACACTCTGATTAAATTCACTATTCGAACCTAGGAACTCTTCGCAAACTTAAATTGAAGATAAATAGCTCCAACCATCCTCGTCCCCAAGTGAGAAGAGTGATTTATCGCTTTAATTTCACAGAGCACACTAGATGAACAATATCGTGTTATCTTACCTTTAAATTGTTCATCACTCAAGAATGCCTCTTCAGTCACTCTAAGGGAGGGCCTCCCGAAATCGAGCTTGAAACAATCCTTCTGAATGGGTATGAGACACTCCATGAAGGATCAATAAATGTAAAATATACAAGACCGCAGAAGTAGATTTACAAATCAAGTTCAAAGATTAATGAATAAAATTCCGCAGCAGCATGGCTTCGACGATAGCTAATTCAATGGAAGCCGTGTTTCTAAATCACCGGATTACACCATACAACAGTTTTAACATCAAGAAAGCAACTCAGAATAGGCAACCCGATAGCTCGAATCTAAAATTTGTCTCGAAATTCAAACAACTTATTAGTAACATGAAGCAAACACTCTAGTCGCTAAAATTTTAAATACCTAACGCTCATATCCAGTCTTGAAATAAAGAACAAACTAATCTAAAAAAATGTAAAGAAAGTTAAAAGAAAAATTTAAAATACAGAGCCTTCAAGAATCCATCTCCCCTTCAAGTCGCCGAGCCGCTTCCTTCGCAGGTACCGCATTTATAGGGAACTGCCAGTCCACTCACACTTTTTGGTGGATCGCAAACCGAATCGGCCCATTTTACCGGGCTCTGCGTCGCGAAATTCGAATTCTTGTCACGACATCAGTTTGTTCCAATGTTTGTTGCAGCAGCTTTAGCCTGGTCGCGACATCCTCTTGATGCTCTGGAATTCCCTTTATGTCGCGACGTCGATTCTTTTGTCGCGACATCATCTATCTCAACTTTTGTTTGCAGCAGCTTCCCCTGGTTGCAACATTCTTTCAGATTCGCGACTTGCGTCGCACTCCTCACTTTTGTCGCGACATCAACTATCCCAATATTAGTTTCAGCAGCCTTAATTATTGGTCTCTGACTGGAGTTGTTCTCATGTCGCGACATCAATCTCTTGTCGTGACATCAATAGTCTCGCATTTCGTTTCAAAGAGTTTTCTGTTTGTCGCGACATCAATATCTTGTCGACATTAATGGTCTCTCATACATCACAAAATTCCCGTCATGGTCTTCGATGTCGCGACTTCAAACTCTTGTCGCGACATCACTAGTTTCACTATTTGTCACACCTCCTTCATCTTGTCGCAGAACCCATTCTTAAATTTCGGGCGCGGTGCTTCGTGTCGCGCATTAATCCGCGGTCGCGACACGCTTATGCCCGGGTGTTGTCTATCCTGTCATGGAAGATCCGGTGTCTACCACGCCTAGTCAGCAAGACCTCTCGCCTCATACTACGCTATCGCGAGCCAAAGGCCTTTGTCATGACAAGGTAAGTCAAGCCGCTACTTTATGCCGCGACATTAACTTTGTCGCACTGAGTGTTCATGCGCTGAGAGATCATCCTGTGAGCCAATTTGCTTCACTATGTCGCGACCTTTTCTGAATGTGCCACACGGGGCTTCACAAGTATTTTTATTCTTGTCGCTAATTGCATGGATGTTGGTGTCGCCGAAATACCAGCCCTGCCTTCATTAGTTTTTAATCGTCGACTGGAATTCCTTGCCTCGACCATTTTCAATTTGCTCTCGATTCTTATGTCGCGATACATCCCGTTTTCCTGCGAAGCTCGAATCGTAACATTTTTCCATTTTTATTCAAAACCACATTCCACAGCTTCTACAAATGCCAGTACTCTTATGCATCTCTCTACCGGCAATAATCTCCTTTCTTCTTATAAATTCCCTCAAGTAAATAACAATTGGTGAGTTTCTTCATATTTCGTGATATTAATCAGCTCTTTAGATTTAAAAGCAAGCAGAAAAAATGGACTAAAAAAATATATGACTTTTAATCTCATCAAACTCCCAAACTTGAAGTTTTGTGTTTGTCCTCAAGCAAAGAAAGAAAGATTTATGTTTGTCCTCAAACAAAAGGACATTTTTTCTCGCTCGCTTGCAAGAGTGCCCAATTTAATTGAAAACTAGAAATTGCATTCTTTCTCGTGGTATTCACTCTTCAAGTCCAGATCAAGGTTGTTTTTTTTTTACTCTATCTGCACACAAAACCAAACTTTTGGAATTTGTTTTACAACAAGATATGGGCTTAATTGATCCTACGAAATGTAAGTTGGTTTTCTCTCATTTCCTTAAATGAGCCATCATTAACCCTTAGAGGATGTTCACGCTTGATCTTTCCTCGATTTTCCAAATTCCATATGCTTGTTGTTCATATTGATCTCACTAATGTAGGTAATTCCAACTCTTCATGACTCAATCAGCCCACTTGTAATGTTAGGGCTTGGGTAATGGTAGATGATGGGATTTTCTTGTGTTAAGATTACCAATACTCTTTTCTTTTCTTACTCACATACCGCCCCTTTTTCTCCTTTGTAATTCTTTAATAAACTCCCGAACTTCATGTTTGGGATACCACCTGATTTTCTTCATTCAAATCGTATGCTCCCATTTCTCATTTGTAATTCAAATCGGGGAATTTTTCTTTCCCTGGTCACCATTCAGAATAGTGCAATGTTTTGTCTTTTAGGCTTTCTAACACTCTTAGTGAACTTTAAGTTAGTAGCCCCATACCAGATGGCATTGTAAGTACTAGGTGCTGAAACATCCCAAGAACTTAATTGTTCAAGAGAGTCGACCACAAGACAAACCCATTCCCTTGCTTTTTCTCTTTTTCTGCTGTATTTCCTGTAGATCTTTTCTTCATTCCCCTTTTCTATATTTTTCCTCGAGTTCCTCAAAATTTATACTCCCCCAAACTTTATTTCTTCCCTCTTCTTGAATTCTGGGTAATCACGTGTTCTTTAGAGGATTTGATTCTTAGGATGGGTTAGTCTCCATTGGCTTATTTGAAAATAAGGCTTGTTTCTGCTCACTTTCTGAATCCAAAGTATATGCATTAGCATATAACAGATGGCTAGAACTGTAATTAAACTTTCCAAGGATGGCTCAGATCATTTCTTGTTAGTTGTATCACCTAGATTTCGCCTTGATCACTAATCTAACAAGTTCTAGAATTTGCTGATTAACCTGTGACTATCCCCGAGGATTTTCTGGATCATATCGCTGATGAGGATTTAAATGATGTTATATCCAACAGGTTCCTTGACTCACTGTTCATACCACAAACTCAAAAAAACATGTTTTGTTCCTTCAATTGTATAACCATCCTTATCCTGGACTCATCAGCCAAATTCAAACTAATTTGCAATTTGTGCTTCAATTAAATTGCATGTCATTCAGCCCTTATTCGCATTTTATTTGTGTTTCTCGATTATGCGTACTCGTCTTTCGAAAGAATGCACTATTTATTTAATTCCTAAACGTAAAATAAAATAACATAGGAACGTTAATCGCATCTACAACTTAATAGCCACTCTTTCGCCAACAAAATTTTATTCAAAGATCAAATTATTTCGATATTATACAACTAAGCTTACAAATAAACCCAGAACTAAGTTCAAGAAAAACCCTTTATTTCTTGATCTAAATTCCTATATCTTCTTTTTGAAAGTTGCAACTCCTGCTTCAAAGTTTGGCTTACAAGACCTTGAGCTCCTCCAAGAGTGATTCGGCAGTTAACAAGGTCGTTTCAACAACCGGGAGCTCTTTCCCTTTTTCTTGAGCTTCTCCCGGTTGATGGATTCTAATTAACCCTTCTTCCAATTCCTTTCTCACAACCACTCCTCTCTTAATTACACATCGTTTATGGAATAAGGAATCGAATAGGTTTGTTTTCGACCCATTCATTCCATAAACTCTCGTGTCATAACCTTGAGCTCTTCTTTCTCTTTTTCTCCATCTTCCTCATTTTCTTTGTTTATTCTTCCCTTGTCTTCCGTCCTTAGTGATTTTAGCTTCCCCTGGAAGAATCCAGGTTATTTATCTTCTTTTTGTTTTCAATATATGCATTGAATGAGACTCCTCGAATTTTCGTTTTCGATGTTTCCGATGGAAATTTTTAGAATGAAGTAATGAATATTGAAAGATTTTCCTAAATCTCCTTTGATTATTCTCTTCGAAAATGAGCATTATAAATGATGAGCTTAAAAGTCATCTAGTTTTAGTCCATTTTTCTGTTGAGTTTTATATAAAAAGGAATAATTAAGATGCAGAAATATGAAGAAACTCACCAATTTGTTATTTGCAGGAAGTATAAAAGAAAGAAGAAAATGCGTTGGAAAATGCGTGAATCGGGCGGAGTAAAATGCGTAAAATAGCAGTGGTAGAAATGAAAGTAACCGTTAACTAAAGTCGCAGCTGGGTTTGCCAGCCTATGATGAGGTCGCGACATCGAAAATTGAAGCAATGGATGCGTCGCTATTGTGATCACAAGATAGGCAGCTGAGTTTTGAGCAGAAACATAAGAGATAATGTCGCGACAAGGGATGGAGGTCGTGACAAGAGAATCGACGTGAAGCTATGACATGTTTAGAAGGATGAGCTGAGTTAACTGAAGGCCGCTGCCGCCACAGGACCGGGGTCACGACAATCGAAAGCAACACATGAGGCCTCCAAAGAAGCGTCGATGTCGCTACAAGAGATCAAGGTCGCGACATGAGACTTTTACTCGCTTGAAAGTCAGAAGAATTGAATCAAGGTCGCGACGTGAGATTGATGTCGCGACATCGAACCCCGCTTGAAGCCTCCGTGATATTTCCTTAAGCCGCAGGTTGCGATAAAGAGATCGATGGTCACACTACGCCTACCAAAGTCGCAGAGCTACGAAGTGAGGTCGCTGGCTAAGATATTGATGTCGCCGGTTATCGTGGAACGGTCGAGATTCCGCAGAGGCATGAAGTGATGTCGCAAATAAAGGATTGATGTCGCAAATGGGAACTCGCGAAAATCGCAGAGCCATAAGTCGATGTCGCAAGAAGAGATTATGTCGCGACATCAAGAGCACCGCGGAAAGATACAGTTGGCAACAAGATCAAGCATGCAGCACCATTGATGTCACGACAACATATTGATGTCGCGACATCATGAGAAACCAGTTGAAACCTGCAGATCCTTAAGCTGATGTCGCGACAAGAGATTGATGTCGCGACATCCGAAGACAAGTTGAATGCTGCAGAAGACTCAAATGAGGTCACACGCGGAGATTGATTTTGCGCGATCGCATACCACTGAAGGTCGTAGAATATTGAACTGAGGTCGCGACAAGATAACGATGTCACGACATCAGGAGAGACCAATTGAAACTTGCAAAAGCATAAGCTGAGGTCGCGACGTGAGATCGAGGTCGCGACATCAGGAATCATCAGTTGAAACCTGCAAAGGCATGAAGTGATGTCGCGACAAGGGATTGATGTCGCGCACACATCGTATACAAGGCAGTCGCAAAGATGGCCGATGTCGCGACGGAGATCGATGTCGCGACATGGATGACAGATGTCACGACAAGGAGCTGGAAGTCGCGACTAACATTAACACGGGCCAACCCACTTGAAATCCACAAAACCGCATCGGGATTAGGGGCCCAACCGAGAAACCCTATAACACGCAGCCTACCCACCATAAAGGCCACATGGCTACGCACGAGAGGTCCGGGTAGTCAAGGCCCATTTTGCGTATTTTTCTTTATTTTCTTTCTTTTCTTTCTTTTCTTCCTTTTCTTCACTGTTGATAGTTAGAGATAAGAATAGATTTAATGCTTTAATTTTCGCTTTTCCGGAATTGATGTAATCAAGTAGGTTGCCGAACGCACTCATTCTTTTTCAAATTACTACCCGAATGTTTAAAGTCCGCATACAAATTTCGAATTCGACTTTCCGCTCTAATTTAGTTATTCTTATGATCGTATAGAATGTCATAGCAGTGTAATTCAAGAATCGAGGAACCCAAATTTTTCCATTATGAATGCTATTGTCGAGAGATTATCTTTCCTAGAGTTGTTTCCCAAAGAAATCGCGACTTCGCTTTATGAATTTACTGGTCATGGGTTTGTTCTTTCATCTTAATATCGCTTCTTATACCCGTTAAGAATTGTTTCTGCTTTCTCTGTTTCTGAGGTCCTCCGAGTGACAATGTAGATGACAATCCCGAGTTATGAACATTTCTCTTTGAAGGCAAATTAACTCGCTATTAGAGATCTAATGATCTTTGTAAAGTTTACTTGATAAAATCCTCTTCTCACTTGGAAATCAAGACTCCATGTCAATAGTTATCAATTTAAATAAGTAAGAGAGTTCCACTTCACCTGATAAGAGGCCAATCCCGTGTTAGCCGAGATCTAATCAAGGAGAGGGATCATTCACTTGAGGAAGAGTAACTGGTTGTATATCCTTTGACCGATAACTTCATGGGAGCTAAGGTTTACAATCCATAAATGGGAAGGAAGTATTGCAAAAGAAAAATACCCGCATGTAGGATGTCCTTTAAAAAGTAGTTATCTCATTCCCTCAGATTCAGAGACTGTGTGAAATTAGATAATGAATGCAGTGTGGAGAGATCCAACAGATTTATCAAACGCCTCAAGTGTATTTAAAACTGAAATACACAAGTACCAATGTTGTTAATAATGTGAATTGAAACTTCACAATAGCATTGATCTAATGTGTGCTCTAAACGAGCAATTTGCTCCATTTCCAATTAGTTTCTTCCCTATTCATTATTCATTATTCTTTAGATTCAGTTTATTGATTAATCATCCTTTTATAATATACTAGTATATTTTACAAGCTTTTCTCGAGTCGAATCATATCATGTTATAGTTCAAATAGTATGGAGCTTGAGTAGTCGTGGTAGTTGATTTAGAATTTGAGATCTCTGGTGGGATCGAGTATCCGATTCTAAATCCAATTTATTACTGGTCGACCGCGGCACTTGCAAAGATATTCTAGCCAAAACCACTGAAAATGATTTAATCTTTGTACACATGTGTTTTGGTTCCGCCAACACAACCATCCGGTTCATTCCATGAATTGAATTTGCTGCATTAATTACTATCTAATTCCGATTTTAGCCAAGCTATTAAATTTAGGCAAAATAAAAGTAGTTCTGTTGCAAACTTCTTCCTCTTATGTCGCGACATATTAGTGTTTGTCGCGACATAATTAAACATTGAGGACAGTTATCAGCAGGCTACGACATCAGGCATTTTATGACATTGTTAAGTTGTCAGCACTCACTACTTTGAAAGAATTACTTGTCGCTAACCAATCGCTCACAAGGACAAATTTCTATCGCGATAACCTTTGGTCGCGACCACTCGCCCTTTCTTCTTTCAAGATCGACCGAGTCACGACATCAACTTCGTTGCGACTCTCGCCTCACGCGATAAGTTTTGTCGCGACCTAGTCTGCAATTGCCTTAAATTTAATGAACAGACAACTTTTCACTTTTGATTAATTAGCAGATTCTCATCATCAAACAAACCATTTCCACACAGCAATTCAAGCATGTATTCTATTCAATTTTCACAGAATTTCTATAGGAAAAGGAATGCTCCCCTTTTTCTTGTCGTTCTCTTCTGCAAGTTGCTGGAGATGTCCTGGAGTTGTCCTTTTCTCTTATTCCCTTGCATTTCTGCATAAGCACTCTGCAACATTTACAGAAAGGATTCAATTAAACAAAAATTAACTTCTCAAGTACTAACTAATCATTATAAGAACTAGAGAAACAAATCAAGGTGAATTCTAAAAAAAAATCAAAGTCTAAAATCGTAAACTAAAGTCTCTAGCGGGTTGCTCCCATCAGCCGCTCGCCTTTGAGTCCTTAAATAGACTTGTCAGTTTTGATTCTTTCTCTCTCTCAATGAACCACTTGTAGCTCTTCCTTCTTTCCTCCCCGCTTGATAATGCTTCACTTTGTCCATTGACTTTAAATTTTCCCAAAGATCAATCTTTAATAATATCGCTCCAAATGTAGTGCTTGACACTACTGCGGTATGGTCCACTCCATTTGGATTTTAACTTCCCGAAATACTAATCCGGAGTTAAAAAAGAATAACATGTTCTCCTCGCTTGAACTCTTTCGTAATCCTCGCATCATGTCATTTCTTGTTTTGTCCTTGTATATTCTAGCATTGTCATAGCTTCATTTATCGTCAGCTCATTCAGCTTGAGCGCTTCTCTTCCTTTGCGCTTAAAATCAAAGTTCAGCTTGATGGCCCACATAGCTTTGTATTTCGCCTCAAAGAGGTGATGACATGGTCACAAAGACAACTCGTATGGGGACATTCCAATGGAGTTTTGAATGCACCCGTAAGCCCAAGGTGCATCATCAAGTTTGGAAGACCAATCCTCGGCTGAACTTACGCCTTTTCCAAGATCTTTAATCTCCCTATTGGAAATCTCTCTCGCCGTCCATTGGCTCGGGGATGATAAGCTAGACTCCTTATATGTCGATCCCATACCTCAAGCCATGAGTTTTCAGAACATTTTGTTTGCAAAATGGCTTCATCACTAAATGATATTTAGTGTCAAATTCGCTTCAAAATATTCTTTTCAGAAGAAAACCACAACAATATTAGTATCATTCCTTGGACAGTTACACGTTTCCACTCATTTGGAACATAATCCACGCCGCCAGTGATATACATGTTTCCAAATGACGGTGGGAATGGTCCCATAAAATCTAATCCCCATACATCAAAAATTTGCATCACCATTATGCCTTTTAGGGGCATTTCATTGGTCACTGAGATTTCCAATCTTTTTGGCATTTATCACACAATTTGACCCATTCAAAGACAATCTCCGAAGATAGTGGGCCAATAAAACTGATTGAGTATCTTAGAGCTGTTCTTTTTCTCCAGAAAATGCTCCCATATGGTGATGCATGGCATTCATTCAAGATTTTACATTGTGATTAGTGCCCAACAAGGCTATTTTCGAGCCCTATTCAGATAGGCTTTAGTGCTTTTTGCGCACTAATCGTATCAATTAGCTTTCAATTGAGGTGTTCAGGCCTACTTAGTATTACTTATGCCATTTCCGAGGTTATTTGTGGTTATTTTGCAGGTTTTTGTGTACTGGTCCATTAAAGTCGACTTGATATCGTAGATTGTGTGAACCATGAAGATTGAAACTATTTCCGTACCATCAACATATCAAAAATTCAGCTGATGAAATGAAGGCAGCGAAGATGGAGGATGCAAAAAACAGGGTGCAAAGATGCAAAGTGTGCTGAAGAATAAAGAATTCCAGTGAAATTCACAGATTACTGGGATTGCTAAAATTTCGCAAACATAGCGAAAATTTTTAATCCTAGCTTGGGGTCTGAGAAATTCCTCGCTAGGCTAGCTAAATTCCCGCTATATAGCTTAAATCACCGTGCCTAGCGAAATTCCTTCATTTTCGCTTGTCTCTCACCTTTTAGCTAGGCTAGCTAAATTTAGCTATTTAAATTCACTGCGGCATAGCGAAAAATACTCATTTCGCTTATCTTCAGGTAATTTGCTTAGGCTATTAAATTTTCGCTACTCTAGCTAAATTTTCCCCGCATAGCGAAATTCCTTGCCCTATTAATTTCATAATTAATGCCAAACGACTCCCATGGTATTACTCTCCTCATCCCTTTGTATTAGCCAATATTTTAGGGTTTTCTTTGTAGTTTCACAAATCAAAGGCCTATATAAGCCCCCTATCATTTCAGAATTCCTAAGCAATCTTTGGCGACCTTTTCATTTTATAAATATCTCCCGCAGTTTCTAAAGCCTTTTAGGGTTTTCTTTTCTTCTTCTCTCTCCTTTCTTTCTTTTAGTTACTAAACACCCTCTTGAGGATGACAACCAAGAGATGCTCGCTAAGCTCTTATAGCTTTGAAGAGGAGGGTTGCTAGCTTGCTTTGTGTGGCATGGCAAAGCTGTCCTCATGTTTTAAATGCTACAGTAATCGTATTTATGGCTCCATATCTTCCAAACTAGGGTTGGAATATCATTTTAATGTCATTACTTTGGCCAATACTTATTATACTTTAGCAGATAAAGGCATACTATTTGCTGGGGACAAGATCATATTCTTTTGTATTTCTGGTCTTTACGAGCCACGAAAATGAGGTCGAAAGTGCTAGGTTTTGAAACTAAAAGGGGCCATGGATGCATGTTGCCCTGTGTTGACTCAAATAGGAGGGTTTTTGTGGTTAGGTTCTTTATAGTTAAACAAAGATCCGGTTATGGCTGACTATAGGTTGTTTACATAACAAGCAGGATATAACCCAGAGGACACTTGCTCGCCCCATGTTATCAAGCTAGTAACCTAAACCTTAAAAGCTACCATCACACTTCATTTCAGTTATTACTGCGCATTCAGTAACCAAACAACTCCTGTTCATTTTAAAAACAAAATTCCAAAATCCAAACTAAAAGCCTCACCATTTTCAACACCGATGCGTAGTCATTCATGTGGATGAAAACCTCATCCCCGTGTTCGACTCCTTAGACTCACTATGCCGCGGCAAAGAGTTTCTGACTACGGCAGGAGGAACATAGGAAACAACTTTGCTGATTCCGCTACCCTACCGTGGTACGAATCACACTGTTCACTCTTCCGCACACATCTTCCGGGCTAATCATGCTAGCACTTTAAATAGCAGTGGGTCATCCCGCATGCAATACCCGCTCGTCACCGAGTTTCTTTTCACTGGTAGCTGAATTCCTGAGGAACTACTCCACAAGCTAGGTAATTCACAATATCAGCATACCATGGAATCGGAATGACACCTTAAATACTGTTCATCTGGGAAGTTCTCTGTTAATTTCGCTCCTCTTTTTGTTTCATCTCCTGTTTCATCGGGATGCTGATCACCATCACATTGTCACAACCCTTTATCTTTAACAGATCAACCTTGCAGTAGCATCTCCACCTAGACACTGGCTTAGCTTCCTTTTGACATTAGATATTTGATGGCAAAGATGGTCCGTGTGAACTTGGCAACATGGGATCCCAAAATGTATGGCTCGACTCGCAAGCAAACACTATGGCTAGCATCTCCTTTCTCACTTGTGGAATAGTTTTCTTGTTCTTCATTGAAGGTTTTGCTAGTATAGTATATGGCCTCTGAATATTTTCTCTTTCTTTGTTCCAATACAGCCCTCTCTACTGCGAAATCACTAGCATCACATTATTTCTAATCCCCGATCCCATTCCTGGGTGCAAACATGATAGGTGCTTTCGAACTAATCGATCTTTGATTTCTTCAGCAAATTTCTGAATTATCAAAATTAAACTCAGGTCCTTTCAAAGAATCTACAGTGGTCCTAGCTATTTTTGAGTGTCTTTGATGAATCTCCTTATAAAATCCAGCATGCCCTAAGAAACTCCTTATCCCCTTTACTGCCAAGTGAGGTGCAAGGGTTTTGATAATGGAAATTGATCGGGTTCACTTCTCACTCGTAGCATAATTTTATGACTAAGAATAATACTCTTCATACTATGAAATGGCATTTTTCCCAATTTAGTGTTAGCTGCTTGTCTTTGCATCTTTGAAGTATCAAGCTCTGTGTTGTTCAGATATTGTTCAAAATCGATCTATACACCGTGAAGTCATCCATAAAATTTCCATGACTTCTCAACTAAATTTGAGAACATCGCATCATACATCACGAAAGTAGCAGATCACTGCGCCACTAAACAACTCCATGCTGTACTATAGGGGTACGTGAATGTGTTCTTTTCTTGGTCCTGTGTGCAATTGCACCGGTCGTAGCCTCAATATCCGCCCAAGAAAAATAAAAATGAGGGTGTCCCCGACCGCCCAACATCTTATCAATGAAGGCAAAGGGAAATCATCTTCCTCGGTTACGTGGTTCACTCGTGAATCACGCATACTTCCATCATGTCACGTTCTTGTTGGAATTAATTCATTTTTCATTGCGGATCACGTAACCACCATTCTTCGAAACTACATGATGGCTGGTAAGGACCTGGCTCAAATTGCATAGATAAAACAAGCATTTAACCATTTGAGCACCTCCTTCCTTCCTGACTACTTCTTTCATTACTGGATTCAATCTCCTTGATGTTCAACAGCTTGGCCTTTGCATTTTCTTCTAGGAAGTATTTTGTGCATGCATATTGATGGATCGATACTTTTTAACCTTCAATGCATCAAGCTATAGACTCCTTTATGATTCCTCCTTAAAAATTTCCAAGAATCTGCCTCCTCAAAGATCACCGAGTCTACTGAAATTATTACTGGTTTACTTTGAAGTCTAGGTAAGTATATTTTAAAATGACTTGGCAACCTCTTTAAAACTAGCCCTTCTTCACGGTTTCTGATGAAATTTTCTTCATTTTTTGCCTCTTTTTCATCCCATTTTGTTCAAGATCATCACTTTTTCGCAAGAGAATAAACCCGATGTGCAAAACTCCCTGATCAAAACCTTCAAGATACTCGGAAATTCATCTCTTTTCATTGATTGAAAATCAAGTAATACAATCATAGTAAAATCGAGTTGTTGACATATACATCTTCTATCAATTTTGATATCTTCCTTTCTATGTCTAAAATTCTCAAACTTCCGATTAAATTGCCACCACTTCTCCAACTCCAGATGGAGGAATTCCTCTTCCCATCGATTAGAGCTGTCTAGCTTGCAAGGAATGGCCTTCCCAAATGTTAGGGATCGTGGAATCTCCATATCCAAGATGATGAAGCTTCAATCGAAAATAAATCTTTCCCACCTTTACTGTGCCATATCTTCTATGATTCCTTCAGTTTTTCCAGGTTCTATCCTCATTTACCTGAGGGTAATGTGAGGGAAGTAAGCTCCTAAACTTAACTTCTTGGCAACAGAATAGGGCATTAAATTGATACTGCACTGAGCCACGCAGGGAGCTTCCAAACTCAAACTCCAATGGTGCAGGAATGGTGAAGCTCCCGGATCCTTTCCATCTCTTTCTCGTAAGTCTTGACACAAAGTGACTGCAAGTTGCAAATGGTCTACAATTCCTTCTTCAGCAATCTTCCTCTTTGCCCAAAGATGTCTTTCTGCACTCGCATAAAGTGGCATCTAAGTCACCACTCACAAAAGGCATAACGATCTCCTTACTTTCTCCGAAAGGTTTTCAAGAACTTTGGTAAACTTGTTCCTCTATCTTTGATTTCTGCAACTTCCTGTGGGAAATAGGACTACGTGCAGATTGTTCTGGGTTTTCTTGTTTCCTTCTTTCCACAAATTGCTCCTTTCTTTCTTTCCTCTTCTCCAAGAGCCAGCATTGTCCGGGCCCCTCTCCTCTCCCTTGTCAGCTTTCATCTTTTTCTGTCTTTTCCTCCAAGTCTTTCCCACTTCCGAAATGCATGTACCATACACTTCCGGGACCCTTCTTCGTGTCAACGGTTTTTTCTAATCTTCATCCTGCTTTGTGTGCCTAGGCCAAATGGTCTCATTTGTGTTTCTGTCTCGAGGGAGGCATTAGTGGTCTCCCCAAAATTCGAGAACTGGTGCATTCGAGGCTTCCAAATCTCAAACTTTTGCCTGCCAGGCCCAATGTTCTTGTCATTCCCCATGAACTGCAGCATCTGATCTCTCTAAAAATGTATTGAGCCTCCCACTCAGTACTCGCTTTTATTTTCACCTCCTTTGCCGCCGCAGAACCTTGGTGGCGCCGATATTGCCGAGATTCTCGTCTACGCCTGGGCCTCAGGAGGCCCCTCCCACCATATGAAAATTTTCATGGTTCCTCAAAGGTTGGATGATAGTAGTCAAGTGTGCGACTTGGTTTGAAGTGATAACTTTGGCTCCTCCAAGTACTTAACCTCCTCGCATCATAAAACAGCTTCTTCAAAGCAGTACATCAAAGACTTCCTCCTCAATAGTTCCCTCTCGATCGCTCCTATTTCACGAGCAGCAGCATCTTCCTCTCGTCAGTTCATTCATGAGCTGATGGCATCTTAACTTGTCTCCATGGTTGTCATCTTGCTCAGCTCCATGACTCCTCTTCCTCTGCTAATTACTCTTGAAAACTCTGATGGAGCTTTCATATTGCATTTAGCCGTGTCCTCAATCGATCTCTCGGGTCAAAGATCTTACGCTTGAATGCTCCACTTCAAGATGAAGCATCAATAATGCCCTTTAGATATCATTCAAGGCATGATACACTATGTCCATCTGTCTTCAAGTCTATTCCATGCATCGGCATCTTTTCAAAGAACCTTGAATCTCCTCCCATGCTACATGGGCTCTCATCATCCCCTGTCGAACACAACGACCTCCCTCCTTCCCATGCAAGTGACGTAAAGAATCCACCCAAGCAGCTCACAAGCCCTCCCCAAGCATCAACAAAAACCATATGGTACCTGATTCATACCATGTGGTCAGATTCTTAGAGAGAAAATGGGAATAAATGCAATTTTATGAGACTACTCACTCCCATTCAATCCCCTCATCATGCTCATGCATCCTCAGAAACTCCTTCCTGTGTGCCTACTGGGTCTTCAAAGTGGATGACCAAGAAAACTGTTGTTATGCCAAACAGCTGTAACTAAGTACGGGCTTCAGTTCAAAATTATTTGGTAATTCAATCGAGGTCAGTCTGATTGCAGAGTATTCATCCTCACAATAGGTCTCCAAAAGCTTCCATTGTAATAAAGATTGAGGCCTTCCGTCAGCTTCGTTTCATTCTTCAACTGGGTTCGCTTTTTGTATCTCGCTTATAGCTGAGTTTTCTACCCTGCTTTTTCTCAAGCTTCCCGAGTGTTCTTTCTAATTCAGATCCGCCGGAATCAGACGTTGTTCCGTTTCCTATGCACAAAGTTTTTCCCGAAATCAAAACACACTTACATTAATAGGATTAGTCAAAGCAATATTTTCTAAACACAGCCATAGTGTTGCTACGCTAAAAATAACCACCATTGAAAACGGCTTGGTTCTTTCTTTAAAATGTCCAAATTTAGCATTTCCTTCTTTCGCCTGAATATTGATCTACTAAATTCTTTCGATCCAAGAACGCGCCTATAAACTTGTTAATCGACCAAAAGACATACAAATTTATTGACACTATTACCAAAGGACTACTATCTATTCCCCAGCAATAATGCCAACAACTTGTACATTTTGTTCCATAGCTATTGTATTCATTCAGAGCATTTTCATTAAGAGTAAATCATTTTTTTTTTATTTTTTTGTGGTTTTTATCCATTATACTCGCAAGGTACTGTGCCGAACAAGTAATAAATCGGATAAGTCCACATTTTATCCTACGTAGATCTCAAGAATTCCAAACCAACTACCCTGACTACTCAATCTCTACTATTTGACTGGAGTAGACAATTGGAATTAGCTTTGAAAGCCTGAAATAATGAAAAACTAAAAGAATTGGAATTCAATAATAAATGAATTGATTAATAAATAATAAAATTACAAATTAAGATCGGGTCAGCTATCTTAAAGAGCATTGAAAATACAAATGTTATTGTGAAACATCAATTCCTGCAGATTGCACTGTACGTTTGCTTAATGAACCATAGATTTAAAACTAGTCCAAGGAATATGATAGTGCAGCTGGATTCTAAACCTCAACGTTTTAATATCTAATCTTCACCGCTTTCTCAAGACAGAAAGTGATATAAATTACTTTAATCCGGGGTTGCCTTTGTTTTGGGTATTTTTCTTCTCATTACTGCCACCTACAACATGGACTGCAAACTTTAGTCTTTAAGATTAAGTCATTGCATGGGTTTACACTTATAACGGTTTCTCTTCCCTCAAAATTAGAATAGCCTATTTTTTCCTGACAATCCTCTTGCTAACACGGATTAAATTCACTATCTCGACCGAGGTGAACCTCCAAACTTAAATTGATAAATATCCCAACCCATTCTCGTCTTCCAAGTGAGAAGAGGATTTATCGCCCACTCATTATACACTAGATCAACACATCAGTTAGCTTACCTTCCTCGTGTAAATTGTTCATCACTCCTCGTGAATGCCGTGGCCACCCGTAGGGCCCCCGGAAATCGTGAGCTTGAAACAATCCCAAGTAATGGTATGAGATATCGTATATTGGGATCAATAACAGAAAATACACAAGACCAGCAAGTAGATTTACAAACTGAAGTTCAAAGATTAATGAATAAAATTAGTGCAGAAAGATAATTTCCTCGAATAGCTCAATTCAATGGAAGTCGGGTTTCTAAATCACTGATTACACCATACACAGCTTACCGATCAAGAAAGCACCAGAATAGGCAACTGATAGTTCGACCTAAAATTTGTCCACGAAATCCAAACAACCAGATAAAGAATTGAAGGAAATTAGAATTCGCATTCAGCTGTAAATTTTAACACTAACGCTTCATCCAAATTTGAAATAAAGAACAAACTAATCTAAAAAAAAACAAAGAAAGAAAAGAAAAATTAAAATACAGGAGCTCTCAAGAACCCCGTATCTCCTTCAGCCGCTAGAGCCGCTTTCCTTCAAAAGAGTGCAAAACACATTTATAGGTTCGTTGGGCCTCACTCGATGCACTTTTGGTGGATTGCAAACCGAATCGCCCATTTTAACGTCCTTATGTCGCTAATTTCTCAATCTTGTCACTTACATCAGTTTGTTCTTTGCAATGTTTGTCGCAGTGAGTTTTAGCCCGGTCGCGTTACATCCTCTCATGCTCGAATTCCTTTATGTCGCGACGCCACTTTAATGCGACATCATCTAATCTCAATCTTTGCTTTGCAGCAAATTTCGGGTTGCAACATTCTTTCAGCCCCATATGATTTTTTGCGTCGCACTCCTACCGCTTTTGTCGCGACATCAACTTATCCCAATATGAGTTTCGAAGAGCCTCAATTATTGGTCTCGACTGAGTTGTTCTCATGTCGCGATATCACCCGTCGTGATATCAAGAATCCTGTGATTTGTTTCAAAGAGGTTTTCTTTTGTCGCGACATCAATCTCTTTGTCGCGACATTAATGGTCTCTACATACAAAATTTCGCTATGGTCTTTTTTTCCGGCGTCGCAATTTCAAATCCTTATCGCGATATCACTAGTTTCATCATTTTTCACCTCCTCATCTTGTCGCAACCTGTCTTAGCTTCATGGTGTTTTGTGTCGCGAGCATTAATCCGCTACGCGACATCGCTATAGCTCCGGGTGTCATTTTATCCCGTCGCGACATCCGAGTTCCGCCCCACGCCTAGGGGCTGGCACTCGTCGCCGCTACTTGTTTTGGCTTCCTGCTTCCGCACAGCCGCAGGTCAAGTCGCACGCTTATGTCGCGACATTAATCTCTTGTCGCGACCGGGCTGTTTCCCATGCAGCTCTCGATATCAACTCAGGGAGCCACCTCGTTCAACGCTAATGTCGCATCTTCTCGAATGTCACGACATCCGCTTCACCGCCAGTTTCTTTATTCTTGTCGCGACCTTGTGATGTTGTCGCGACATCATTCTCTATCTTCTGTTGGCTTAAATCACCGACTTAAATCCCTGTCATGACCGCTTCAATTTGCCTTTGATTTCTTTATGTCGCGACATTCCTGCCTTCTCTGCGGCGAGCTTCAAATCGCAACATTCTTCCATTTTATTCAAATCTGGCCATTCCCATTTCCCCAGCCCCTTGCCACTTTCTAAGCATCTCACTCGCAATAATCTTTCTTATAAATTCTGCAATAAATAAATTGGTGAGTTTCTTCAGTATTTCGCATATTAACTTCATTCCTCTTTCTTTAGATTAAAAGTAAGGTAAATGGACTAAAAATAGATGACTTTAAGCTCATCAAGAGGGGCCTATTATCGTGACGCCCATTTCGAGGGTCTCGCTGACTAAATACACCTACGGAAAACCTGTGTGTCTCATATCATGAGACCCATACATGAGTAAAAATGACCACATTGGCCTACACATCATACTCACCAAACTATATCCAACTATATTACATCACTATTAATACAAACATGTTTCAATTGTAATATTTCATACATGTTGTACAAAAACGTAATCAAAGCCACATGTTGGCTTTTTTCTCAAAAGCGGCCTCTAATGAGTGTTGTCTTCCCGACACTCAGACTCGAAATAATTTTCTCCTCGGGAGAAAGGAGTACTGCCCAGAGTGATAACCTCCTACAGGTTACTCCCACCTATGCTCATGCAATGGAAAACACACACATTCATGAATTTCCATGATTCCCACTCCAATGCCCACATGCCTAATCCCATGTCTCGAGTCCTCACTCAATCCCCCACATGCCATGCCATGTATGAAAACGCCTCAAACAAAATATTTGAGCTTAATTTATGGGCAACCCTCCGATATAAACGCTGGACAATCCTCCGAGGGAATTCCATAGTAACTCTCCAAAACAACTACAGGCCCCTCCGACGTGAATTGTTAGACACCTTTCCAAATGACACCCTTCGAACAACTTTCCGATAAAAATTGTATTTTTAATGATTTTGGTAAAAAGAATTCATCATCGGATGTTTCTTCGATTTAATTTGTCATGACTCACACCTACTATTCTAGGGTGCTCCCGATGCATATGAAATGCATTATGCCATTCAGATACAATACATGTTAATATGTCAAGCATGTATATATATATTAACAAAAATTAACACACAAATAAATATTTTGTCATTCATAGCACACACCAAAATTAGCTTTCATACACAATCTCAATTTGGCTAATTCATTTTGAACCGCCTACAACACAAATCACACACTCAGACCACTCAAGGCGCCCCAAATCCAACCCAATATTCCGAAACGCCAAAATTTCAATATCTGTCTCACTCTAGAGGATTCTGAAAACTCATGTCATTTCACTCTAAATACTAAAACCAAGGTACCTGTAATGTTATTCAATATCAAACAAAAACACACAAATATAACACAAGCCACACAAACATTCTGTGAACTGTCCAAAACCATTTTAGGGATTTCTTCACTTGGTCCAAATCTTTTGGAACCGAAAACACGGCCATCCAGGCCTTAACAAATCCCCATCCATTACTATGGCCCTTAGCCAAAGAATAAAACAAGTAGGAGAAAACCCCTACCTCCCGGAGTTTGTCGAAACTCCACAAAACCGGTGTCCATGTAGCCTCGCAGCGCCAGTAGATCACCTCTCCTTTGCTCGGATCGAAAACCGACGGTCCGAACGCCTGCAATTCAGAGAGAGAAGTGTACTCTCTAACTCTCTTTTCTCCCCTCCACTGTCGAATACAAGCCAAAAGAAGGAGAATATGCTCTTTATTTTATTCCCTTTATCCTCACTGGCCACATGTCAACCTTCCACGGGTTTACTCTGGATTACACTTTATCCATAATAGTGGATTTCCCATCCACTTAGAGACGCCACACATGTCCACATGGCCCCATCATTCTCCCTATTTGACCAATTCTTCACATGACACGTGGCACCTCTTGAGCCACTCAAAATGTGCCAAGTGTCCCGCACTACCCCCATTGCCTCGAAAAACGTGAAATTTCGAATGTCTTGGAATTCGAGGAAATTCGACGTGGTAGCTTGATTTCATACATCGATTCTAACGTGTTAGTTTTCCGCTTGTCATCTGAGATCTAGAAAAATTCCGGATTTTGACCGAAATTACCATTTCACCATTTTTCAAAAAATTAGAATTTTCTCGGGTTTTACAATTATGCAGTCATAATCTTCCAACAACTCCAACCACCTCTGTTGCCTCAAATTAAGCTCCTTCTACGTTAACATATACTTTAGACTTTTATGATTTGTATAAATTTTGCATTTTTCACCATATAAGTAGTGTTGCCATATCTTCAAAGTGAATACTACCATAGCCAATTCCAAATCATGTGTAGGATAAATCTGTTCATGTGGCTTCAACTATTTGATGCATATGCTAATTACTTTACCATCTTGTATTGACACACACAACCTGCACTAATTCTTAGTTACTATACTGGTATACTTTATCTTTAGGCTACGCTTAATACTGGGTGCTTCAACCAAAGATTTCCTTAACCGCTGAAACTATCTTGACATTTATCTGTTCACTCAAACTTTACCCTTCCATACTTGATATTCGCTCTTCTGTGCGTGACTGAATCGTCGAGATGAAGCTGGCCGGGTTTGATCGTTTCGCCGTGGGATCCACCAAGATTCTGCCTAGTTTGCCGACTTCCTCGCTGTGGAGTCAGTGGTTTTTCCTTATCTCCCCTTTACGTGAGTCATGCTTATTCCCTAGCTTCGCTAGGGAATGTGTATCCTCGGGAGGGCGGTACATTTTTTGTGCCGCTTCTTCTATTTCTGCTCTCTTTCTTCTCTCCTCTCCTTCGCCTCCCTTTCTCCCTCTCCTCCTTCGCTCTTCTTCCTTCCTTTCTTTTTTTTTTTTTTTTTTTTTTTACATCTCATTCTCCCCTTTTTGTTTCTTTCTTTTCTTCCACATCTGTTTCTCCCTCTTTCGCACAAACTCCTTCCATCCCTTTTCTTTCTTCTCCTCTTCACTCTCAAGCTTTCCTTTCCTCTTTCTTCCTTGGAAGTTTAATTCGAGGGAACTCGCTTGTACTGAGTGCTTCTAAGATGTAATGTGGATGACACTCATCGATTGTAATTGAATTTAACTCGATTGAATAAAGAGAGACTTTCTTTATGATCATGAACTTTTTCTATCTCCTATGCAATTTTTCCTTTTCAACATTATATTTCTCAGCTGTTTGAGACGCCCTCGATAAGATAATTCAGAAATGAAGCCGAATCATTAACTGGAAAATTGATAAATCTCCATTTAAGATTGGCAAACTAAGGCTATCTACTGATAAAAACGTTTAAGATGTTCCGCGTTCCAGGTATGCTGTAAAATTTTTCCCTCCTTTGTTTGGAGCCTGTGAATTGCCCCGGTCCGACGACTCCGAGATATGATGCAAGGGCCTTCCTGGGCCAGGGACCTCCAGCCTCCCATGTGCTTTATTCTTCCTCACAAGTAGAGCTTTTAAGACTTCGCATCACCCGACATATAGCTCCCGGGTTTGACTTCGTTGTAATACCTCGCCGTCTCTCCTTTTGATAGTCTTCTCTCGTACGCCTTAGGAACTCCGTTTCACGTTTTTCATCTAAGAGGTCCAATTTAGACTTCCGAGAGCTCCGCTGCCAGGTTCCACTCGTTTAACTCGATCCTGTGACTTCAATCCGACCCGATAGGCGATCATCAAATACAAAGGCCGTGGCAAACAAGCTCGGTTGCCTACTTCTCCTCGCTATCCTCAGAGGGGCCATAGTAATTTCTGTGGAGGTATTCCCACCCATTTTCCTAAGATTCTCTCCCAATTCGTCTTCAAAGCCACTTTATGGTCTCATGGTGACTTCGGCCCCACCGTTAGATCATGATGTCGGAGGACTAGGCACAATTTTAATTCCAAGCTCGCATAAAATCTCCCACCTGGGCGCTGCTAAATTGTTTTCCGCTGTCCGGCCACCTGTGGCCCCGGGATACCAAACCTCCGCATATGATGGCTCGCCACACAAAAACGCGATCTTCCTGTTTCTCCGTGATCGTGGCAAAGGCCTCGGCCAAACTCCATTTGCAAGCAATCTACTACGACGATGATGAATTTTACATTGGTCTTCCCTGCAAGAGGTCCCATTATGTCCAAACCCCATTGCTGGAAGGCCAGGCTCGTGATTGATGTCAAGGGCTCATGGGAGGCGCGAGATCTTAGCAGGTGCTCCTAGCGTATCTCTCACCTCCTTGACTAGGCCAGTTGCGCCTTTGAGTATTGTAGCCAAGATATCTCTATCTCAAGACCTTCCTCGCAATGCCTGGCCCGATATGATTTCCGCATATACCTTCTCGTGTACTCCCTCTTAGCACGTGATTCAGTTGTCTTTCCCTTTGATGCACTTAAGGATAGGTGTGAGAAACCCCGCTGTGCCAGCTTCCCTTTATGATTAGTGAACTGCAAACCCTCGTCTCCTTATTTTAGTCAGTTTCTTTCTGTGTCGTCGGTGCAGACGCTCCATATATTATATAATCCCAAATGGGGTCCATCCAACTCGGCTCGGACTCGACCTGTGCAACCTCCACGTCGCAGAGATCGATAGAGGGCTCCGCTGTGCATTCGACAGTGTCGACCCGCCGAGGTCTCCTCCCCAAGGCTGTTAGTTAACTTTGCCAAGGCGTTGGTTCCTGGAGTTCTCCGCTCCGAGGACATGTATGACTCGAACTGAAGACGACTCTTTCTCAATAAGTCTCAGACTTTTGATATAGGATCATCCTTCCGCTTTGGCCCTTCAGAGGTATCTTCTATCTGTCTTACTACCAAACAGAGTCGCTACTGCACCCAGCGCATCAAACCTCCTACGAATGGGCGAGGTCGAGGCTCACATGACGGCCCCACATTCGCCTCCTCATTGCTGAGGCTCAATCCGAACTGGTGCACTACCGCCCATTCCTCCGAGAGGCCGCATTAGTCACCGCTCCCTTATGCATTTGAGGCTCCATCTACAGAGAGCTTCCAGATGGGAGGTCACCTATTGTTCGAGCTGCTTCATCAGGTTCGCCGAGGTGAATTCCATGACGGTCGGCCAGACCGCCTTTACTACGGTTTCGGCTCAGATCCGATGTCGAACTTACTCACCCTCCCAATACGACCCACTGATCAACCTCTCGAGACTCTCGTTTATGCAACACCTTCCATCTGGGTATCTGGGCCTGGAACCGGCGCCATGAGCCCTCAAAGCAAGGGCGGAGTCGAGCCGCGGTTACTACACAGCCAAAAATTAGTTTCCTCCATCCTCGTACCTCTCTTCCGTCCTCTAAAGCTTACTGCAACAAGAACTCGGGTGTTGTACTCGGGTTTCTTATCTCTCGACGAGGACAAGCCACTGACGAGAAGTCTGATACAACAGATAGAGTGAGGAGCTCCCCTTCAATAGGACTTACTAGAATGGGAGTGGGAGCTCAACATGTTTTCTCAAAGATGAGAATGCCTCCTTCACACTCGTGATCCCATCGAAAGGCCTTCCTTCGTGACTCGAAGAAAGGTCGGCATTTATCACTTGCCTCGGATACGAATCACCTTAAAGCACAATCCTTCCCGCCGCGCTGAACTTCCTTATACTGATGGCGAAGGCATGCCTACACGGCCTTTATCTTCACTGATTTGCCTTTAATTTTGGTTGACTATGAAACCTAGGAATTTTCCGCCGATACTTTCATGTAAGGCACACTTGGTCGGATTCGCCATGTTGTAATTTCTCAAGATCTGAACGCTTCGGATAAATGAGCTATGTGGAAACAACTGTGGTGGATTTTACTAACATGTTGGCCCATGCATAATTTCCATAGCTGTCAGGCTTATCTCGCTTCTCGGGAACATCCGCGTTCACAACCTCCTCGATATGTAGCTCTGGCGCTTTTAAGTCCAACGCATCACACGATAACAATAGTTCCTCGCACCGCGGGCGACCCAGGTCTTTCTTGGTCATCAGTCCATACTTAACTGTCAGAAATGAGAAGGCATCCATAAAATCGAGGAGTTCACGGCCGCAAAGAAGCGCATCTTACTTATGAGGCCATCTACCGCAGAGGGAAACTGTCCTTTGTGCACGCTTTGTTAATGTCAGTGAAGTCGATGCAGAGTCGCCACTTGCCATTCACTTTTTGGACAAGTACGACGTTGGCTAGCCATTCCGGATATTCTACCTCCCTGATCGCTCCTGCCTGAAGGAGTTTGTCGACTCCTTGTTAAGGTCGCCTTCTCGCGCGAAACTCCTCCTCTTTGTTTGATCGTTTACTGACGGGCTGACGCTCACTCGTGAGTGATTACCGTAAGATCAATTCCTCCCATGTCCGCCTGCTTCCATGCGAAGACGTCTTTATTCTGTCTTAAAAAATGGATAAGGAGGTTTTTGAGGTCTTCCGCTAGCTTAGAGCCGATATAGGCGAGATGTTCAGGGTCATCGTCCAATAATACTGGTTCCAGTTCTTCTGAGGGTTCAGGTTGGGTGAGCACCTCGTCGCGCATGTCGAGCTTGTCCAGTATATGTCGCTTCACCACTATTTCACGGATGCCGAAAGCAAAGATTCCCCGGCCACTGCTGATCTCCCTTAGTCATCTTACTCCGCTTACAGAAACTTGATCATCGTGGGTATGCTGAGGGGATGGCTTCTTATCAGATTTAGAGAGGGTCCCCGCCAATAACATGTTATAAGCAGAGGGGGCATCTACGATGAGGAATCTCACGTAGTCGTCATCGCATGGGGGATCTCCCACAGAGTACCAGTTGTACTGAGCTCAGGGCAATATTCCTTTCCCCGCAGAACCCCTCGCAGATGAGGTGCTGGATCGTTCCAAGCCCTCTCGATGCTCCATTCCGACATCAAGCGCTGATAAGATGATATCAGCTGAACTCCCGTTGTCAATTAAGACTCGATGGATTGTTTTGTTGGCCATAACTGCGAGAACTACCAATGGGTCGTCATGAGGATGTTGGCATCCCTCCATATCTGAGTTAGAGAATGTGATGGTCGTGTTTAGCCGTAGTTTAGATAATCGCTGTATTTCCGCCATCTCCTGCTAAATTACACGCGAGATGGCCTTCCGAGCTGAATCGATTCTCCTCCTGCGAATCCTCCTGAGATTACCTGGATTTCACTTAGGGGTTGTTGGTGCTGAGTCGTCGTCTGCCGAGGTGGTGGTTGCTGAGACGGGGCCTCGGCCTCGAGCTTGATTCGACTCGATTTTCAAGGATATGAAGGCCGAAGATACCCGCCGTACTGGCATCACTCTATTTCTCTTGAGTTGTATGCAGTCGTCCGTACGGTGTCCGTAGTCCCTATGGAACTCGCAGTGATTTTGAGCTGTTCTTGTCAGGTGGCATGACTCACGGAGGCTACCCGTGAACTCCGCTCGCTTCATACTCGTAGACCTCGTGATACCGAGGCTGTTATGGGTGAAACGCCGAGGCTAATAGCGCCGCTGCCTTTCTCTGACATGTGGACTTGCATTTATCTCCGAGGTTTCATCGCCTTTGGGGACTGCTCTCCGCTTTTCTTTGGAGACCCTTCTTAGTCGCTTTGTCTTTTCGGGGGGGCTTCATCCTCGTCAAGCCTGGTTCTGGTCCCGCTTTTTTCTTTATGAGTGAGGAGCCTTTTTGGATATGAGGGCTTCTTCACCGCACATATCTTCGCTTTGCAAGCACCTCATCCATGCTTGCTTGGGGATTTTTGGAGATGGAAAACATCGATATTTTGACTGCACTTGCCAAGAATGACCAAAGGATTGCAACTTCTCATTTGTGTATATCCACCATTAGAGATCTTGCAGATAAATCTCTCCGACATAAGACTCTTTGTGCTTGTGAGCTCCGTTTCGACGGTCAGCAGAGATGATAACTTGGCTTTCATACGCCCTAGCCTCAATGAAGTGAGAGACGACGCAATGGATACTTCCATCGAGGAGATTGACGACAGGGATGTCTGCTTAAAACCAGTCAAGGCCAGCTCTTTAAGGTGATAGCTAAAGCTCGCAGACGTGACCGGATCTTGATGCTACCTATGCAGCTCCATTTGTTTTTGTGGCAAGTTGAGATGGATCGATTGATCCTTAACGCCTACGAACGCTCTATCAGGCATCCCGAATTTTTACGAAGAGGGAAGGAAGCACTTTACCGTGAAGCGGTGATTCATCATTATCAAGGCATTCCATAAAGCCGCAGAGCGCGCCCTCACCACTTCCTTCACTGGCCGAGCTTCATCGAGGCTCTTGAACTCTACTCCCATGATTGCTCTCCTGGGCCCCTTTGGCTTCGAGGTGACGTGTGAGTTCTTCGCCCCCATACGCCTCGTGTGTTGCTTCGTCAAGCCTCCCCAAAAAGGGCCAGATGTGATCCGCGCCCCGCCTCGCCAGATCAGCCTATTTCGGCTCCTCGGGGAGTATCGAGATTATGTTGTCCTTCATGAGGGGGAACGTCATGGCCTTCAGTCTACCGCGTTTCCCCGTGGTCGCCGATCACCGTGAGTCGTTCTAATTCTTCTATTAGACGTTGATTGGTGAGGCGGAGTGCTTCCACCTCGTCTGTGTTGGCTTGCATTGCTTCTAATCGTGCCGAGGTTTCACCCGCCCGCGTTGCCCCGTCGTCCCCGCATCCTCGGAGGATTAGCGTTGCTCCCCGCCAGGTTCCCGAGTCGATATCAATGCGAATCGAAATCACTTATATTTGTAAAGGAACTGTCGTTCCCACAGACGACCCCAACTGATGATGCTTTTTCAACCGAATCAGCCGGAGCATGGGTCGCCGGGCCGACTCCGGGATTGTCGGGCGGTTGGTCTGCAAGCCCGTGGATCGTCTGGCCGGCGTGTGGATCGCCGATGTGTCAGTCTGTAGCCCGGGGCGTGATACTCCTCCCGCGAGCCAAGAAAGAAGGAGGGTCGGCGAGGGCTTCGCCTGTACGCCCGGCGTCTGCCGGCTTTCTCGAGAGAAAAGAGAGGGCCGCGCGTAGCTGCTAAGGCGCTGCGATGTCCCGCGTATGAGTATGCGTGACTTTTCACCGATGGGGTGGCCTTGTATTTATAGTAGATGTCTACCACTTGTATGGTGATTAGGATCTATCTCATTGGATGTGATATTTCTTTGTTATTATCGTATCGATTTGCAAAGGATATAGAAAGAGTAGTTTATTCGGGGATAATTCTTCCCTTCCTTATCAAGTGATCCGATTCATGGATTTAACAAGCATATCTTCTTTCCTATCGTGAGATTTGGGTCGATTTTAAGTGGAATAAATATATTATTAGTGGCTGGCCTCTATTTTCTGTGTATCTATGAGATCCCACACCGGGGCCTTTAGCTGGCGAATTGACCTCATTCCTGGGCCGTGGCACCAAAAAGGCTTGAATGTCATAAAAGCACCCGAATGCTTCATACCGCGTGCCTCTTGGGGCTTGTTTGCGGGTCTCCATGCGGTTTGGTTAGGCTGGCCTCTTTCTCGGGCCTCGCTAGCGGGCTTAAGGAGCCTTATTTTTCAAACCCTATCAGATTTCAAAATAAAAATGGGTACCATAGCATTCGAGAAAAATATTTAATAGCAAAAGCTTCCACAAATTTGTTTTAAAAATTCGACAGCCGCAAATATCGATTTTAAAAAGATATTACTATATTTGAAAATCGGTTTTTCCCAAAAAAGAAAAAGAAAAAATTGTTGTTTTATTAATTGATAATAAAATTAAGCTTTGAAATGAATTGCTTTTTCATTGTGGTCTTACATATATACTAAATGACGATAAATTATCTTTTAAAAATATGATTTTGTAAGTACATTCAAGATTCAATGACACTTATACTTAATAATATCTGATGATGCTTGCCAATCGGAATCGGGCTTGAGCATGTTTGATTCATTGGCCTGGTCTACGACTCAGATGGCTTGACTCTCTATAAAAATAAGAAATAAAAGGATCACGGTCGCCTGCTTGCCATCCATGCCTAAGTCGGTTCTTTCTGAGGGAAGAGAAGATCAACTGCTTAGGGAATGAACTTTCTGTGCATAAGTCTACATACCTTTCACTGATGGGGTGGCCTGGTATTTATAATGGATGATGATGACAACTTTCCTAATTGGATGATGACACTAAATAGTATGTTTCTAGTCGATGATGACACCAATAGGTATGTTTCCTTGTTGGATGATGATAATTGAATAGTATGTTTCCTTGTTGAGGATGATACAAATATTTCTCCCACTAGGTAGGAGATTTTCTTCCTTATCGTGAAACCGATTAATAAGGGACAATCGATGGACAATAATCGGGATACATCTTTACTCTCTGCATCGTGAGATCGGGTGTTTTCCTAATATGGATCTCCTTGCCACTACCTCCTTTAAAGGTGAATTGAGCCCTTGTTTTGAGCCCATATTTGGGGGATGTCATCAAGGGCCCATTGCTAGCACTCGGCCCTTTAATCCCCATTGGTCATGCACCTATTATTTTAACCCCATCACCGTCTCAACCTTGGCTAAAGCTGCATGTAAGGGTCAGATTGCTTCCGGGAGCATTTGACTTTTGCCGAGAGGCATCGATTTGGTTGGATTAATATTGTTTCGCTAAATTGAGACGCTTAGTTCCTGGTCTGTCTGAGCTGTTTAGCCCCAAAACTAAGCTACCGGGCTCCAGGGCTATTGTGCCTTTTTTAGCAATGGCTTCGAAAAACTGAGCTACTGGGCTCTTGGGCGACAAGGTTGTCCTGAGTTGTTAAGCTCTGCAAATTGAGCTACATGGCACGTGGGCGCTAAGGTCTTCCTGAGCTGTTAAGCTCTAAAACCGAGCCATACGGCCTCACTACAAGGCCTTCCCCGAGCTGTTAAGCCTCGTAAATTGAGCTGGTCGGGCCCCGGACACCAAGACCTTCCCCGAGATGTTAAGCCTGCAAACTGAGCTATACAGTGGCTCCCAGGTGGCCGAGGCCTTCCTGTTTTCATTGCTTCCCGCAAACAGAGCCATCACTATCGAGCGCCTAAGGCTCCTCAGAGCCGTTGCTTCCCACAACCGAGCCACTGGCCAGGGCGCTAAGGCCTTCCCAGCCGGGAGCAGCCAGTAAAGATGAGCCATCGGGCCCCGCGGCGCCCGCAGACTCCCCGCGCGACCGAGCCACCGGGCCCCAGGCGCCTAAGACCTCCCGAGCCGCTAAGAAGTGCAAAGCAGCCACCGGGGCCCCGGCGCCAAGACCCTCCTACACGAACCGAGGTACTCGGGCCCCGGGCACTAAGACCTCCCGAGCCGGCTCTACGTGCTGAGCTGCACAGGGTTTTGGGGCAATAAGACCTCCTACACGAATCGCAGCCAACGGTTCCTTCGGGCGCTAAGACCTCATGAGCCGCTGCTCCCATGTCAGAAGCATTAGGCTCCGGGACTTAAGACCTCCTACGCGAATCGAGCCACGGGCCTCTTCCTCCCCGAGCTGCAAGGTCCAAGGCCGAGCCTACCGGGCTCCGGGGCGCCAAGACCTCCCGCGAATTGCTTACTAGGGCTCCCCGGGCGCTACACTTCTCAGCCGCTAAGCCTCGTGATTCGCGCCACAAAGAGGGCATCCCAAATCAACAAAATTTGTATCCTAAATTCTCCTGCACGCTGTGAGTCGCTTTTACCGCATAGCGGCCCAGGGATCGAACACGGAGACGGGTTTCCATCCTACAAAATGATTCAGATTATGGTTCAAAAAATGGTGAGGCTTTCTTGGATTTTGACGGCATTAAAAGTGTGGTTTTTGCAGGTCATTTAACACTCCAAATGTCAGTAACCAGTATGTGAATGTCAAGAATCTTAATACTTCCGGTCACTAAATGATACAAAACACAGGCTATACAAAAACTTCTGGTTATTTCCCATTAAAACTACATTATAGTCACAGAAAACTGATCCATATTAGCTTTAAAACACTTATTTAAGCCAAAACACTTACTGAGCATTTAATGTTCCAATACTTGAAGAATACACCATTTAATCTAATTTCAATGGCTCGTAGAATGATATCTAGACGGATGCCATATATTCAATATTAAGAATACACTAACCTCAAGCACAAGTATCGACTACAAAGGAAAAGAAATTAAAATAGCATTAAACCCTAGTTTGGAAAGTTTGGAACAATAAATGCAGTACTTGCTTCATTTAAAACTGAGGACCTCACCTGCAAACTACCACTAACTAACCTAGCAACCCTCCTCATGTTTTGAGGCTTAGCCAAACATCCCTTGGAGTTGTCATCCTCAGCGGGTGTCGGCAACAAGAAATGAGATAAAGAAGAGAGAGAAGTAGGAGAAAATCAGAACTCTAAAATGAAAAGTCATGGATTGAACATTTTAGCCAAAGTTGTGGGTTGCAAATTGTCATAAGGTGGCTTATATATTTTCATACAAGAGATGTGAAATATATGATTAGCATTTGGGACAAATGAGAATTACACAAAACTGTGGCCTGCTTGATCAAAATCAGAGGGGGAACACCCGCTTATGATAGCAAATTCCTATCATAGCTAAAATCCGAGGCATAAGGAAATTCAAAATTCTCGCTTATGCACAGCACTTTTCATTATGATAGGCGAATTTTCGCGAATACAATGGTAAAATGTGTGAGAGCTAAATTTTTCATGAGGACATAAATTTTCGCTTACCATTGCAAATCTCACAATCCTTGTGAATTTCGCTGCGCCATAGTTAAATTCCAGCCCCCTCATTCCCTCCCATTGCTTTCTCATCTTGATTTCTTGCATTTAGTTTTTGATATTTCTTCATCCATTGATACTTTTATTTTAACTCCAAATTGGTCTAATAAAATACCAGGTCCCTTGGTTATTTCTCGCATTGGGAGGATGACATATAAATGTATCTCCAACTGTAATTCTCATTTAGCTTTTAAAAACCCAACCTATAAATATTCATCCTTTGAAATGGCATCTACCGCCCATCCGTGCCGATGCTGAAGAATGAGTCTCCTGTACCCCTTCAACACATAGAGGGTAACTAGAATGAACAACAAATGGACCAAACAATAAGAATCCACCCAACCTAAAAGCTAAATAACACAGTAGCCATTAAAGGAGATTCGATGTGATAAAAACTCTGCAATTAGAAAGGAACACAGTTGACGCAAAGGATACCTGCGCAGCGATAGTGAACCTCCAAGAACCTCCGCATCCTACCCTCAAAGAGCCTTTCCTTCAAGGAGGAAGGGTTTTGAGCTCCCATCCCCTCCCAAGCTAAGCCATCCTTGAGGGTGCTCGGGCAACCAAGAAAATAGAAAAGAAAGGCTGGAAAGAAATGGAAGGGGCTGAAAACGGAGCCAAAAAGCTCCAAAATTCACTGTGATGTCGATTGATACTATAAACTCGACTCTAGCTTATATAGTGCAGAGCAAGGAAATTAAGTAAAAACAAACCAAAACAAAAAGCACATGCTGCAGAAGGAGAAAACTAAAAATCTGAGTCGTTGGATCAAAAAATGAGAAACAATTTCAAGCATTGCGATATGATACGCTTATCATAGCTTAAAATGGTGATAGGCCAAAATCCCCAGGGCGTAGTTAATTTTGGCCGCACTGCTTCATCACCGTCTACTGGTTCCCGCCCACCGCATCCCCGGCATCCTCTTTTTCTTATTTATTCCTTTTCTCGCCTTCTTCCTCTGGTCTCGATCTATGATGTTGAGTTTGACTCAGTTTCATGTTTGACTTCAACCCCAACAATGTTGGTATGATTAGCTCAGAAAAACTGTAAAATCATGCCAAAATGCGAACACAAGAGAATAGTAGGACCTTTTAATAAAAAAAGTAAATCGGTTAATTATAATGATTACATACAAAAGCACTCCAAAACCTATAATAAATAAATTCAAAGCAGTACTTGCACTAATCAACGGCATCACCAGAAACTCATAATGCTCACATATGTCCTCGAATCCAGCCTTTAGGGGAACATCACCTTCCGCACCTCAACCAATGATACTTCGACCTCAACCATCTTAGAGTGCACTTATGACCCTTTGATCCGATCAAATAACTCCATCGATCCCAGTGGAGGATACCGACACATCAGACCTGCTCAGCCGCTCTGCACCTATACACGACAGCAAACTCCCATCTTCTTTTCACGAAGAGAATTGAGCTCCCATGGGGATAGCTCGGCCTGTAATGAATCTCCTTTACCTTAAAACCCCTTCCTAATCGAGCCTTAAGCTCCCTCAACTCGTTGCGACCATCCTATAAGAAGCGGAATATAATGGGCCTGAAATCTCGTGAATCAAATCAATGGTGAACTCCACTTCATTTGGAGGTAATCCCACATCATCCGAACATGATCTAGGAACTCTCTAACAACCTGAATCTCATCCACTAGAGTCCCCTCCTTCCCTTCCACCACATGGGCTTCGATTAACCCCGACAACCCTTACGCAAAGATCCCTCCTCGCATCGCTGCTAAGTGAGATCATATCGGAAGATAACTCTCGCTGTGATTCCCCTGAACTTTACCTACACCTCCTGTCCTATGCAACTTTACTTCCTTTTGAGTCATCTAATGTGGCCCATGGCGAGACAAATCCGCCTATGCCAAAGAACCAAATCAAAATGTCACATATCTAGGGCTACAAGATCCATTGAACTCCCCGTCCTCGAGCCAGAACCCCACTATCTCACTACTCTGTTTGAGAATAACATATCTCCTCATTGAAGGAAATCCTCAAGGCCACCCCTAATGGTTGGTCTCTATCTGAAGCGATCTAAGAAAGGCCTGATAAACGAACATGGCTCCTCGGGTCCACTTAATGTATATGCATCATGATCAAGGATAGAAATAATAATAAGAATACATCTCGAGCTGCATTTGCATCCTCGCTGTCACAAAGATAAACTCCCGCTTAAGCACGGGGCCCCTACCGCATCCCTTTGGGCACTCACTTTGGGCCTCTACCATAGCCGCCCCCACCCGCGCCGCACCGCCCTCCGTCTAGGAAACCTCTCCCAGCGCCTCGAAAGTTTCATCTCTAATGTCGTAGCCGGGCTAGCCATCACGATGTCTCTTCTACCAATCAAATGAGGATACTCCTAATGAAAATGGCCTCCTCTCCCGTCACTTGGAAAACACTCGCACTATATCCTTACACTCCTAAGGTTTCATTTCCTACACATATCACAAGACGGAGGAATATCAACATCGGCAATGGGGGTCCCAACGATCCTTAACTAGAGGCAGTTCCCGACCGCACCTCGACTTCAGAATCTCTACCCTTCCTTTCTTCATTGATCGACTTAGCTCACTGGAAGTGCCCGGTGCACTTTACTTTCCTACCTACTTAATACATAGTTATAGTACTTTCCAACCTCAGCGGCCTCAACTAAGTCCTAAATATGTTCTGAGGAACTGAAGCGCATAAAATGAATCTCGGGATCCGTGTTGTAATCATGTCAAACTCGGCTGAACTTCTGGTGATTCATCAACTCATTTATATGAACTAATATGACTAGCTCGAAATGATGAGTCTAAACTCATCTGATTTTAATCCATTTTTCCTGAGTATATTATAAAAGATAATTGTTGATTCATATGCAAAACCAGTAAGGTAATTTACTCAAATTTAATCTTGTAGAAAATACAGCTAGAGCAAAATCCCAGCAAAATCGAAGTAATCTAAATGAGAAATGGTAAAGGAGGTCGGGAACTTGAAAATGGAAGTCGCGATAAGGAGCCTCGTTTATCTGGCTGATTTCCAGTCACAACAACATCAAGACTAGTTAATTATAAGGCACAAGAAAGTGTGGTTGATACGAAAGAAATTCTTTAAGGCGGTAAACTAAGGTCATGACAAGACCGAGGTCGCGATTTCTTGATCCTGGATGCTTCAAAGGTCACGACATGGAACTGAATTGGGAGTCACAACAAGGAGATCTGAGGTTGCACCTAAAAGAGAGTTGGAGAATCAAAAGGAGGTCGCAACCTAATATTGAGGTCACGATAAGAAACTGGTCGAGCCGTTGCCGTAAGTCCCATTTAGGAAATCTCGGGCTGCAACCACTTTTTTATTCAAGAACCTCAAAGGAGATCGCGACCAATCACTGAGGTCGCGACCTAAAGAAACACTGAACATTACAAAGCCATGTTGCAACCTAATATTGAGGTCGTGAATATTGAAACTCGCCAACGGTCCCATCGGCCAATGGAAGTTACAACCACTTAATCACTAAGATCCTGAAGGAGGCTTCTTACTCAATCACTAAGGTCGCTAATTCGAATACACACTGAGCATCAACATCTAGGTCGTAATTATGTTTAAAGAACCTAAGACAACCTGCAACCAGATAGAAGTAACGTGAGGTCGCGACGTCATATTGAGGTCACGACCTGTTTAAAGGTAAGGGGCTATCAAAAGAAGTCGCGACCACCATTGAGAGGTCGAACCTAAATTCGAATATATCAAGGCAAGACCAAAAAGGAGGTTTAACTAAAAAAGTCAGTACGACCAGAGAGGAAATAAATGTGGTCGTAACTCAAAATCGAGGAGAGAGAAGAGAGAAAAGCAAACCTAATTAAAACACAGACTTTATTTACAAAAATGAAAACTTACAAAATATCTTCTCTCCCAAATTCTTGCTTCCCAAAATTCCTCTCCCTTGATTACAAAAAGGAGGGGGTTTATATAGCGAATTCGAATACATGAAAATACTAGTGTGCTTCATAAATTTGGCTAAGTTAAAGGACAAGAGTAATACACTCAAATTTGAGTCGGTTAATATTAAATACAAAACATGACGAAAAAGCAGTTGAATTCGCTTTAGCGTGGAGCGGAAGAATCACTAGGCAGCGAATCACAAGGCATAGCGAAAAATAGGAAATTTCATTAAGGCTCGCACTCACAGCCAGCTAAATTTCGCTTAGCTTATTAAATTTTCGTGAGCAGCGAATCATGAAATTCCTCGTCAGGAATAAAGGCTCTAGCGAACCCCCATGTCAGCTTAAAATCCACACCTCACGAACTTATGGTAAATTTTCGCTTTAAATCAAGGAATTTCGCATCCAATAAATTCCTCGCAGCTTAGCTAAAATTGGCCGGTTTACGATTTTCAATGCTTTTGCCTCCGTCTTCTATCACATCAATTTTTTCTTCACTTTGCCTTCAGTTTTTCATTGATTCTGGTCAGTTCGATGGTCGATACCGAGAGTTCAAACTCATGATACACTTCAGTTTAATTAAACTCCCAAAGTGCGCAAAACCCTGCAAAATGTACCAAAAAATAACCCTCTAAACGGCTACATACAAGAAGACTTGAACACTAATTGGAAAGATAATGATATTGATTAAAAGTGCAAAAAGCACTCAAAACTCATCTAATATGTCAAAATAGCACTTTTCGGGGTACTAATCATGACTGGCAAGAAAAAGAAGAGTTTAGGCTTCAGCGATGTATATCTGCTATGAATCTAAACCTCTAGAAAGCTGTATTTGATGTTTGTTAGGGAAAAACTTCTAAACTATCCATAGGTTCTGCTTGTGGTTGGTTTAGGTTGATATTAGGATGTTATTGGAGTGATTCTATGTTTTGTTTTAGGATTTTATGATTTTTGAGAAAACTACAAAAGTACAAAAC
The DNA here is from genome assembly GCA_016808115.1 of Tetrastigma voinierianum. Lineage (NCBI taxonomy): Eukaryota > Viridiplantae > Streptophyta > Magnoliopsida > Vitales > Vitaceae > Tetrastigma > Tetrastigma voinierianum. Next base: position 568,129 of record JAEQBH010000685.1, on the reverse strand, counting down.
CTGGAAAACTGGAACGATCGAGCTCCTACAACATACAGAGGGTGGGACCTTACCATGGCGTAGACCTACGCCAAGGCATGGGATACCTCATCACGGCGAGGCCAAGGTGCCAAAATGGCACCCCTGCATGCTAATGAATGAGCACATCAGGCCGCTGCCGCAGCTACCGGTCTCACGCATGCACTTTGATTCTGCTTCATTAACACCTCGTATTCAGACACCGGAAGCAGTTTGCCGAATCCAATAAATTATTGGTATGGCCCAAATAAGAATGAAACTAAGTGAAAATGCACCGCACTCGCCACCGCCGACGAGTTCGCTCAGCGCACTTTAAAGGCGTCTTAAACCTAAAATCGCACGAAGATTAATCATTATTCACTAAAAAAATGTATAATAATTGTTTATCCACTAAGAGGCATAATGGTTATTGATCAGGACAGGTGAGACTCACCAACTAGGACTCCAGATCAAGGGAAGGAAGAGAGCCGATGTACTTGGTTAGTTTTGACTCTCATTCCAATTCAAGTATTGTTAGTTCTTTTGTTCACTATAATTATATCTATATTTCAAGTGTCTCAGCTAGCCAATAAACTCAATTGAGTATATGGAATGAGTATATCTTTGAAATGATATTACGAAAGGGCATGGATTTGAAAATGTGATATTTGAAATGTCCGACACCCAATCGTGACATGGAGCGGGACACTGAATTGTAAATGGACCATCACCTGCCATCTTGAATTGAATCGGAGCATACCAAATTACCAACATGGCTGGATGAACTAATCGCATCCGCCATGAAGGAAAATCAATTATTCAATGTCCCATGGCGGGATGCACCAATCGGCATCCGCCACCAAGTGATGGTGTACGCTATTGTTAAATGTCCATCAGCGGATGCACCAATCGGTTATCTACTGGGCGAGGGTGTATGGAATTGTTAAATGTCTCACTCTGGTGGGATACCCAATCGGCATCCGCTATGATGGCGTGCATGGATATTTAAATAACTACTCGTGGATGCACCACCGCATCCGTCATGATGGGAGACTGAAATTTTTAAATGTGTAAGCACATTACCGATCGACAAAAAGGACGGGATTCACCCTAACTGAACTCACTCATGAATGTGAATTTTTATAGATGTATGAAATAAATAAACTTTGATGAGTGAAAATGATATCTTTAAACTAACACGTCAAGATATATATGTTTGAATCTCATGATTTGAGTTAAATGGATTTGTTGCATGAAAACATATTTTGATATGATCAATAGATTTAAAGAGCGCGTGAAATGAATGTTACTATATGTTTGATATAAAAGGCATATGCTGCTTTATGATAAATACATGCAGTTATTGTTCAAAAAATTGGAATAGAATCAGATAGTAACTACTTAAGCAGCTTGAAAATAAAATAGCTGTAGTTTCATTCTATGCAAGAAATTTTGTGGTGCAAATGTGAAAGATGGCAAGATCGGCTAGCGTAGAGTCATAGAGAAAGTTGTTGCGTATAAGTATATACTCTGGAGTCATATGCATACTATTATTTTAACGCGGTGACATTTTGTGAATAAAAAGAGTTAATCTCTCGAATCCATTGTTTTGTATATCATTTTGTGTGCTGCATGATACGCCATTTTGTAAACGTATTGTATAAAAGCAAATGTTTATGGGCCTACCATTTGAACAGCTTCAGAATTGAAACTCTAAATGAAATGACATAAATAAAATGTTTTGATAAGATAAATGAAAACGTCAAGTGTGTGGTTTCAGGCTCGATCCGCCTATCTTGGCTCGACTGTGGATTTGGGTCGCAACACTTTTGAAAAAAAAAACAAATAAATAAAAAGTAAATAAAAAGAATTAAACGAGCATCCCGAATCTAGTTCGGACCTATCAATCGGATCGGACCAAAAAAGGGGCGCTACAATATTGTTTCCATAGAACTTTTTCATGGTATTCTCGGAGCTTGTTGCTAGCACCATTCTCTACTCATATCTATTTTAGTGTTTTGTATATATTTGAGTTTTTCCTTTGCTTTATGATAAGCAAAGATTTAAGTTTAGAGGTGTGATGAGTATCTTAAATACTCCTTTTATCCCCATGTTTTGCTTAGGTTTTAGTATTTTTATGAGATAAATAAGTGTCATAATGCTCTCTTTACTCAATTTTGTGATTAGGTCAACCACTGAGCTACAAATGCAGGGAATCATGGGGTACCTCCAGTGTTACATGCCGCAATAAACTCTTGATCCTTTTCATCTGTGTGATGTTCTTCCATGTCTCCCACATTGATAATAAGTACATTCTAGACTCATACTCTGCTGCATCATCAGCATGATTCGGAGTCTAGATGAGCAAAATACGACATTTAGAAGTGAAAGGACGAATTTTCGGATTAAGCGTGAGTGGACTCACACCGTTACGACGTGGTCATGAATGGCTCATTCCATTTTTTGCCACGCTGTAGCTGGGCGATCCGCTTACACTACAGCATTTGATGTTTCTGGTTTATGGTTCACAAAGCCCATCTCCTCTCTCTCTTGGTTTTGGCTTTATAAGAGAATGAAATTAGGGCTTTGAAATAGGAGAGTTCATGGAGGCAAAGAGGGAAGTCATTTTGGGGTGGAAACACCCTAAGGCACAAATCTCTTTGAGAATGGAAGAAGATTGAAGAAGAAGAGGAAGATTTGAAGGGGAGGTTGAGCATTTCATCTTCCATATAGGATATTTCTTCTCATCTTTATGTTTTCTCTCTTTTCTTTGGTTGTATTTCTCCTCTCCATGAGCTAATCTCATTTTCTAGGGTTTTTGATGCATTTTGACAATGAACTATGGTGTTGTGCTTTAATTTGTAAATCTTTGAACCTTGAATTTCATTATATTAAATGTTCTATTCTAGTCTTCATGTTTGTTGATGATTGATCTCCATTAACATGGTTTGCGACCTAATATGAGATTGAGGAGTGATAATTAGATTAGACCATGAATAGAATGTCATGTTTCACCATAGAATAGAGATATTTGTGTGTTGAATATGGATTTATGGATTCTAATGCTTAATGCATCCTTGGTTATGATGGTTTGAGTACACACTACAACAAATGTGGGCTATAGCGGCGGTTTTTTTAAGGTCATAGAGGCGATTTAAATTACCCCAACAAAGTGTAGCAATGGTCTCAACAACCCCCCAAAACCGCTGTTGTTCACACTGTCTCTACCATTTAGAGGCGGTTTTTACGGGGTAGGGTTGGTTGATAGAGGCGGTATGATTGAGGCGGTTAAAATCGTCCCTATCATAACTATAGCGGCACTCAAAACTACCTCTACGTGTGATGATAATCTACTATCATTCATAGGGAAGTGTTTAACCGCTTATAAGTCGACGCCATTTTAAAATTAAACTCGATACCCTTGTCGAGGCGGTGTGAATTGCCTCAAAGTTTTGGTGCTAATACATGTACAAAATCTATTTATTTGATAATATTTAAAGGCAATTTGAATCGTCTCTATATTTTTTCTACTGATTTTTTTTTTGGTAATTAAAAGCTAAAAATGATATTTTTGTGACCAATAAATATGATTAAATTGATAAACATCAATCATAATATATAAACCCATAAGAATATTAAATATCCACTTCATCAATTGCAATATCAAATCTCTTAACAAGAATTATAAATATAAGCAATAAAAAAACTAATTTATGTAAACTCTAACAGAAAATGTCTACAATTCATTCCCGCTTCTATGTGTAACTCAAAACTAAGAACTATGTCTAGGAACATAACTTGAATCTGACAAATGATTGTTAGTAGAAGAGGCGCGGTTGACTGCTAACCTGCTGATGTTACCGTAAAAATGATTTTTAATGGCAAGTAGAAAAATATATTGATAATAAAATCATGTTCAAATAATAGAATGCTAGCTTCGAGAAAGAAATTCTATAATTATACTTTCGTGAATTGTTAACTTTTCGTTGTACGATCCTTGAAATGTTTTGTTAATAAATGCACAAGATTGCAATGTCCTTATACTTCATTGTTTTGTGATGTGACCTTTATCATTATGCTCTAAGTTTTACCACTTCAAGATTTTGACTAATCATACACATCTATCTAGAAGACCTACATCAAACAGATGTTGGATCCAAAGTAGTGCTCAGAGTAGGTCCTAAACCAAGACCTCGTGACGAACCATTATGTTCGCACCTAATACCCTTGAAAATATTGTCACGCTCGATTCCATCCGACCTGATCATGACCTGAAACTTCTGGCTTTCTGGGTGCCAAACCATATAATCGACTCAATTTTCGCAGAGCTTTAACTTATACCCGTGGGTATACAAATACCTTGTAATAACCAAAAGTCATTCACATATACAAAGGAGCTACTAACGGAGTGGTATCCATTAAAATCTCTGCCACATATGCTAAGTCCCACTACTTATACAATTACTATACATGTATATATCTAATACAAACATCGAGATTATGAAAAGGCCGGTGAGCACCTATCTCCGATGGCCCTGTACTCGCTAGTGTGGAAATGTCCCGTCCCTTCTTTATCTCCGCATCTACACTGACACCACCCGTGGCTGCTTTACGCCAAAGTTTAGTGGAACATATGTACAAGAATGACCAATAACAATAATCGTCACTATCTTTAAGCATTTACTATGCATATAACGGTTTCCATTCTTATGTGACTCTAACTCATCTCATATTATAAGCATGTACATCTCTATTCTTTTCTCTTTATCTTTATCATTATCTTGTTCATATTACTTTCCGTGTCATGTATTCCATACAGGTTGTAACTCATATCTACTACATGCATGATAGATCAAATCATATATCCAAAGTAAATCCTATACGTATACAATGGCAATTCGTAATAACCAAATCATATCAATTCCCATACTGCGTTCAAACTTACTAATACCAATACATATTAGACTTATCACTATCACTACTAAGCTCTTAATCAACTCCCCTTAGAAATTACATTTCGTGATCCTGGGGATGCCCAAGTAAATCATTTTTAGTTTTCGTTTTATAAATTTTCATTTTCAGTGTCACAACACCAATCCCCTACTCGACCCGGACATGGATCCAAGCCGGAGCTCCGCGATCTGGACAGCTTAATCAAAACATTTATTTCGCCTTTTTTATTAAAATTTTCTTTTCAAAGTGTCGCGACCCGACCTCCCGACCACCTTTGCCACAATCCAAGTCGGAGCCCGGTTTCGATTCGACATTTTCATGAATTATCTTTCCAAAATACTTAGAATAGAAAAAAAAATGCAAGCCATGCTTATTCTTGATTTTGTAATTTTTAATTATTAATTTAGCACTTTTCTCGTAAGGGAACCCATAAACACTTATAATTTCAAAAGACCCTTAACATTTATATCTCAACAAAATGCATTTACAAATGATGCCTTTACTATGTCCGTAATGTAAAAGATACTTCTTAAACAATACAATTTTAATGTCATTTTCGCCATCGGCTCGTGATTTCACTTATAGCTACATAGAAGCGATATCTCAAATGGCTGTGCATTCACTTGGGGAATCCTACCGTTTGTCATTCAAAGAGCAATGTGATTTCACATTTAACAAAGATGATTCACTTTGACTATAGAATTCACATTCATGATGACGTAGCTGTTGAATCCTGTCTGTTTATCATTCAAGAGTAAATGTGATCTCACATTCATTATCACCGTCTCACATATGGCTGCTAGACCACATTCACGACATATCACTTGTTAAATCCTGCCCCGTTTCTTGTCATTCGCAGCAATGCGATCTCACATTCATTATCACCGTCCCACATATGGCTATAGACTCGACATTCACGATGCATTCGGGCAATGTTGAATCCTCGTCTCATTTGTCATTCGCAAAGAATGTGATCTCACATTCATTATCACCGTCTCACATATGGCTATTATGTAACGCGACATTCACGGCTGCATTCAGCTTGTCTAATCCTCGTCGCTTGTCATTCAAAGAGCAAATGCGTGATTTCCGTGACGCACAGTACATGATTCACTTTGACCATAGAATTGACATTCTGGATGCATTCGCCTGAATCCTCGGTCCGCTTATCATTCAGCAGCCATGATCCTTCACATTCAATATCACCGTCTCACATATGCCATAGGAATTCGACATTCACGATGTATTCATTTGTTTAATCTCATCATGAGTCATTCAAAGAGCAAATGTGGATTTCGTGATTTAATAATTATTGTTATCTTCATGATTTAATCTAGTTGGTGAATCCTTGGCCATGTTGGTCATTCAATATCACATTTCAAATCAGTTTACTTTTATGCAAAGAATTTTAATTTGTAGTGTAAATACACGTATACATGAGTATAAAGTGATAAACATTTCGAATAATATTCAAATTCATCATATATATATACTTATATATATTTCTAAGTAACAGTATCTATAACCGATCACAATCACATTTCAATTCCAATTTTACTCCTCAGATTATCTCTTTCAAAGATATACTCATTCATGTATTCCACTCACGATACTCATTTCTATACTCATTCACGTACTCATTCATACGCTCTACTTTACGATACTGCTTCATTTGTTATCATTTCTCGTTATATGTGATATTAATAATATATCACTTTAACCACATTATGTGTTCATGACATATTGCCTCGTATGTTCATAATCATGTTTCCAAATTCCATTTCATTTTCTATTTTCTATAATCATTTCTTATGTTTCTTGCGAATACATCTTTACATTTTCATTTTCTACATTTTCCTTTGTTTCATGCCTATTAAGTATATGGTACTTCATATTCTTGTGAAGTATGATGTATGGAATCACACCTCATTCATATATTCTATTCCTCTATGTATCTACTTTACTTAGAAGTGAATCAATCCAATCGGATCATTCAAACTTAAAGTTATACTCATGCCAAACTAGTCGGTTTACCCAGATTACACTAGAATGCTGTATTACTTAATTTTCCGGATCCTAACTTCATGTTTGACTTCAGGCTGTATTCTTTTAAAGATAAGGTGCTAAGGCCCTATTCCAACTAGAATCACTCCCACCCGGAGCACCGAAGCTCAAGTTACGTCCTAGACACCCGGACTACTCTATGTCTAAAGCTGGAACCAGAATTTGGCTTCTGCACATGGCCCCCACTTTGAGTGAATTTTTAGATCTCTTAGGATCAGAATTTCCATAATGCCTATTCTCTTTAATTTTTGTTCTCCTTGAAGTTATTTTGATGTAGCCACTTGAATCACTCAAATCGGATAAGAAATGAGCAAGTTATGGCCAAAATACAAAATCGGGCCAAAATCGAACAGGAACAAAGACTTGCATTGGTACATGTGTGACTCAGACGTACATGTTGGCCAAATGACTAGAATACAAGTTGTACCGGTACATGTTCAAGTTGTACCGGTACATGTCACCCGAAATGCCCAAATTGTGTGTTTTTCCCCCATTTTTCCATATGTTTCAACCCCAAATCAACTCTATACCTCATAAACACTTCAAGACCACTTCAAATTAATCTTATGATCACTTTTCTACTCAAATCCTCTTTCAATTACATGTATTTCTTCAAAAATCTTCCATGAATTTCAACACAAATTTCCATGGGTTATGACCCATACACAACCAAACATGATGATTAGTTAGGCTTGTTCTAAACCCTAACTCATTTACTTTACTATTAACCATGAATCATCCTTTAAAGGAGGATTCTATACTTTGCTTGTATTTTGTAGCTGTCCATCCTGCCACTTCCACAACACAACAAATCAGAAATGAACAATAAACTATTATATTCAGACTAATTTAATAACATAACACCAATGAACATTCAAAACTACATAATTCATAAATAATCTGTCCATACAATTTGTTGTTATAACTATACTTCTTAAATAATGATCCTGTCTCCCATCTTCTTCCTTCCTTCCTTCTTCCTCTTTTCATTTCTTTCTCTTCCTTCCCAAAATGAATTTTTAATTTATCTAAGGTGTCTGAGTTACTTCGTTATCTCATTTATTCCAACCCACTCAACAGTTTCCGCCAATGCTCTGCTTCCAGTCTCTCATATTTTCATTTGTATTCCTGTCTTCCTTTATTTCATTTTGGCCTCAACCCATCAATTCATGTCTTTAGCAAGTTTCCTTTATTTCATTTTGGCCTCAAACTCATCAATTCATGTCTTTTAGGCCCTTTTTTGGACAAATTACAATTTTTTCCTTAAGTTTTGTAACTTTTCGGGTTTCTCGTTTCTATATTTCGCATTTAACTCACAAAACAGTTAAATTATGCTTACAAAATACCCTAAACATGTCGAAAACGACTAGGGTATATTTTGGGGTGTTACAAATATGTTCATTTATATTTTGAAAATTCTCCGTGGAACTTTCACTACGCTCAACCTGTAAAGCAAAAGCTTTTTCCTGCAAATTTAAAGGATTATATTAACATAAAAAGAACAAGATCCCATGATATATATATACTAACATATGAAACCAAGCATGCAGGAGTACAATCAAATAGTTTGATAACATAAAGTAAGAATATACCATCAACTCCTTCGTATTTTGATCCACATATGTACCATCTTTCTTCTTGTGAGTTGCATCGAAAAATGTTAGGCGATCTGGAGCTTTTCCATTTTCTTTTTCCCACATTCGCAAATTTGTCACAGATTAATTAATGATTACAACAAAGTTGACTGCTAGCAATTCATAAGTAATAGTATAATTACCATTTCTTTTCTAAGTTTGGCATAGCTTTTTCTCCCATAAGTGTGTGCATTCTTCTTTTTCTTTGCATTAGCTGTGTTTGTTTCACTCATTTTCTATAAAAATAAATCAAAATTTAAATACATAATAAAATTTCATCATTATTATGTTGATTGAGTTCAAGAGTACAAACCTTTGTTCAGTATATCATCAATTCACTAATATACGCCACTGAGTTGCTTCAACACCTTTGGGTATGTTTCCCTGAATTTGCTCCCTTGGATTGAGAGGATCAAAATGCTATGTTTTTAGATCACAGTTAAAATCCCTCCACTTCTTGTTTATAGACTTGAGGACCCATCCTTTTGTTTTAGGTGGAAACAAAAATTTCTCCTACAATTATGCTCAATAAATTAAATCTTACAATCATACAAATATCATAAAAAAAAAATTGATACTTTCATTAATACAAATATAAAATATAAATTACACACTTACAGTTATGCGATGTCATCATGAAATACTTTAAAGTCTTTATATGATCGCCTAGGAATATCTGAAGACATATTTTCCATTCACGGCAATTGTCTAGAAAAGATCGAGATTACCTTCTTTAGAACATGGAACACCATATTCATCCACTTCTACATACATCTTTTAATTTTTTTCTAGATTATATATTGCTACCATTGTGGTTCTACCTCTCTTCTTAAATCGCTTGCCACTATCATCTATGGTAAGAACAAGTGAAAATAACAATTTTACAATCTTGATAAATAAATTTAATTCAAATAATTTATATATTCCATATCATTTCAGTGTAATCATCATTAGTTTGATTATTTTCTTGAACTGATTGTGCTCTTGAAACCAGTGAAAAATGCAATTTTTCTAAAAAATAGCAAAACGGTAATGTGTTGTTGTAGTACAGAAACCTGAAATTTTCTAGATCTCGGATGACGAAACGGACTTCACTAATGGAATCGTCTCGTGAAATCTAGCTACCAAGTAGAATTTCGTTGGATTCCAAGACAGTCGAAATTTCACGTATTTCGAGGCACGGGTGTCGGATGACACATGGAGTGGTGACACATGGCAGGACCATGTGAATGCCACATGGAAAGATTAGGAGGGCACATGGCATGAGAGCCATGTGGTGTGGCAGTTTCCACCTAGTGCATGTGTCCATGTGACACATGGCACATGGAAAATAGAGTCAAAATGTAAGGAAAGTGAGAGGAAGTTTCCTCTTTTTCGGTCCTTAGGTGTGAAGAAAGACGAACTGTGACTTTGAGAAACCTTTTTGTAAAAAAAACTAGATTGTCCATGTAATAGTTTGTATATAAGAGAGTTGTAACTCGAACTCTTATGAACTGTTTTAATAAAATTGTATATTTTTCTAAATATATATGCATGAATGGATCCTAGTTAATGGGACGTGATATGGTGGTATCGAGATATGCAATACCCACAGGTATTCCGCACGTTGATGAATTGTCAACGAGACCCTCGGGTTTCGAGGTGTCACAGCTTAGTATCAGAGCTTAGGTATATGAGTACCTAGGGCTTAGTGGGCATGGGTTTAGTACATGTGGTTATAGTACAGAGCTTAGGTTATGAATGCCTAATGTGACGTCCCAAAGAGCACAGGGGTTCGTTGACATAACAGATCGGCCGCGGAATACTAAATGGAATATCGGGTAACGAGCACGACTCCACCAATCGAGTTTCCCTTATGCGAGGAGCTACACGAGGTACCTAACACAATCTGATCAATATCATAAGATATAACATGAGTAAAAACGGCCGCGGGCGTACGATACCCGTCAATATATACCCGACTATATACAATAGTTTGAGTTAATAATTTACTCTTGCTCTGATATATATTAAAATTCTAGAATTCTAATACATGAGTACAACTAAAACACAGAAGCCCGCAGGCAGGCTTTCTTCGATTATATCGGCCTCACAAGATGATAGTCTCCTTGGAGAATGCTTCTTATTAGTGCCCGAAAGTCTTATTTTGAGCCTTATTTAAGATAGGTTTGAGTGCTTTGCGCGCTAATCATATGGTCGCCAATTGTCATGTGCATGTCCACTTAGTGCTTCTAATTTGTTTTGAAGTTATTTCGGATAATTTTGCAGGTCTTGGAGCTTCGGTCGGTAAACAGCTTCTTATTAGTCTTGAGATGCGGGAATCCTCGGTAATTTCACGGTAGGCGATGAAATGTCGAATGGGTTGAAAGAATTGGCAAGTGATGAATAAAAGTGTAAGTGATCTGCGGTAGCAAAACGAGAGAAAGCGGCGAGGAGCCGATCCCGAGGGATTTTTAAGCTAGGATTGCGAAAATTTGCGAGGGATAGAAATTCGCAATCATGAGTGAAAATTCGCAATCCTAAGCGAATTTTCGCTATGTGTGAAAATTTACGTAGGCTAGCGAAAATTTCGCTAACTAGCGAAATTTCTTGTTCTGAAATTCTCAATTCGCTATCTGCAAAATTTTTTATTAAATTTGCGAAATTTCACTAGCATAGCGAGAAATTTTAAGCTATCTTAGCGAAATTTCTTTGCATAGCGGAAATTGCTCGAGCTGTGTTTGTTTTTGGTGTTTTTTGATTCTAAACGACCACGTTTTGATAAATTACCATTTTGTCCCTATTGTAATTTCATATTTTAGGTAATTTTGTCATTTCACACCATGGGGTTGGCTATATAAGCCCCCTCAACTTTGTAACCCTAAGCAACTTTTTCATTAATACAGTTTCCCGTAGCTTTTCATTTTTAGGTTTACTTTGCTCTCTTCTCTCTCCTTTTTCTCTCATTTTCTCGAGCACGCGAGCACACCCCTTGAGGATGACGACTTCAGGGATGCTTGGCTAAGCCTCATAATATGAAGAGGAGGGTTCTTAGCTTGGTTTTGGGGTACAGCTGAGGTTGTCCTCATGCCTTGAATATTACAGTGCTGCATTTATGGTTCCCGACTTTCCAATCAGGGTCGATGCCATTTAATGTCTTTCCTTTGGTCAATACTTGTCATGCTTTAGGGTTCAGTGCATTCTTAATGTTAGATGCACTGATATCCTTTAGATGTCATTTACGAGCCATTGAAATGAGGTTAAATGCTAGGGTTTCAAACTGAATGGGACTTTGAATGCTTAGTATTTGGTTTGACTCAAATAGGAATTAGTTACAGAGTTGGTTTTATAGCTAAACAAAGATCGGTTTTGGCTTTGACTCACATGTCATTTGCCTAATGCGAGGAAATAACGAGGACACTTGATACCCCCATGTTATCAATCTAGTGACCCGAGCCTTGAGGTTACCATTTCACACTTTCATTTAAGCTATTATAGTTAACCCCGGTGAATAAACAGCCTCCGCACTATTTTTAACGAAATCAAAATCCAACAGTCTACGCCCCATTTTCAAACATTGATCACGAATCATTAGGTGGGATGAAAACCCGTCCAGTGTTGCGGCCACAGACCCTTTATGCTGCGGTAGCTTGACTACGGCGATGGGAGCGATAGGAAACAATTTTGTTGATTCAGATCACCTGCCCAGTGGCGCGAATCGACTCACGTACTGAAATGATATTCCCTTGGCGAGTGAGCTATCGCCCGATAGTGGAATTAAATGGGTTTACTCTCCTCTAGTGCATATCTGATACTCCGATTTAAACACACACTCAAATGCATCACGTGATCCTACTTGAATAATACACATGCCCACGTTCCATGTCTCGAGTCCTCACTTGAGCTCCCTCACACTTGCCTAAGCCATGTATAAGAAAAATAATCATTTTGAAACAAAACACATTGTTCTTGAAAATACACTAAGATCGGTAAAAGATGGGGCCCACCCTCAGGCGAATGTGTTGGAGAGCACAAAGCAGTCATGGTCCTCATCCGAAATGATCTGTTGGACTATCTCCCAACCCCATTATCTGGAAAATCATCCTATGAAATTCCTTTCGTAATCATATTTGTTTTTCATAAAATTCATGTCATGCACTCACACATAATTTCTAGGTTACCCGGTGCATATGAAAATGCATTATGCTTTTTCAATTATTTTCATACCTATATATCAAATATGCATATATTCTCAAATTTACAATCACACCACATGTAATTGAATTTGATCAACTGACTCCCAATTGACTCACTTGAGCCGATCCGCGATATCATCTCCAGTGTGGCTTCTGAAACCTGGCTGACGAAGCGATTCATGTGTCATCTGCGATGGCTGCAAACCTGACTCACTTGAGCAATTCACAATATCGTCTCCAATGCTTCACGCACCGCCGATTATATTCCATATAATTGTGACATCCGGCACCTAATACACTAAGTTCATGCATTAACCTATCCATTTCCTGAAATCGAGCGCCATTCATTTCATCAATTTCAAGCGCTGACACATGGACACGGTCCATTTCACACAAACCGACTATTTTACGATTAGCGAACCGCGATAATGCGATAAGATTGTGCGACCTACTCGTAGAACCACCAGTTCTTCTTTGGGAATGAATTCACATATCATTTCAGTTATCTGCAGTTTGAAAACTTGAATTAGTAAAAACCCAATTTATACCACGATTGCCCAAAATAGTCAAAGTGAGGGTAATCACTAAAGCTGCTTCAGAATGGGCTCAAAAATTTTAACAATTTGGTCCAAGTTTTGGGGACAGGATCAGAGCAGTGCTTTCATGACCTCAATTAAAACAAGCATCACATGACTACCGCTAACGAGGGTCAAAGCAATTAGGATAAAACCCACACCTCACGGGTTTGTGAGGAAACTCTCAAAGCTGCAGGTGCCATAGCGTTTACCCTCTCTGAGTAGACCAAAAAAACATTCTTGACAGAAGAATCCACAGGCTGAATTAAGAATTAGCCCGAGGATCTTAGAGAAGGCACTCTCCCTCTCTCTTTTCTCTCTCTAAGAATATCAAAACCCTAACTCTACAATTCGTTTTCCAGCCCCTCACGTTTTGGTCTCCTATTTTGAAGAAGAAGAAGACCACTATACACTCTTTTGTCTCATCCTCATTAAAACTATAATTACCAAAAATGACATCATTGCTCACTTCTGTAGGTTTTAACACATGGCACTCTCTCGGCTGAGTCCATTTCTATCATCTCTCTACTCATGCGACATATATCACATGGGTATATGTTATATGTGACTTTGTCGCATCAGAACTCTTCACCCCTGACTTTGAAGATACACCAAATTACCTCGAACGTTGCAAATTAAAATTATCGAATTAAAGCGAGAAGTGACGTGTTAAGCTAGATTTGCATGAAAACGATTCGACGCTGAAATCGTTTTGTCATCGAGATCTAGAAAAATTTGGGTTTTGACCCATTGCGGGTTTTACTTTCCAGTACAAGATTTTTGCCGGGGTCCTTTTGTTCTCCCTCACCCGAAAATTTGCGTCTCGAAGTCTGGGCCAAATCACTACGAAACACATGCATGTCACGGCATGCACTCGCGTGAGTGATGAGCTTAAAAGTCATCTATTTTTAATCATTTTTACGTTTGATTTTCATCAGAAAGATAGGTAATATCTCTTGAATTTTGGAAGAGCTCATGATTTGTTATTAGCGGGGGTGTGAAAGAAAGAAAAAGCGATGAAAAAATCGTGTCCGATTGGGTAAAAATCACGAGAAAAATCAGCGGTGAAATAAACAAGCTGGTGCAGCTAATGTTGGTTTTAGACACAGCGTCGTTATGTGGGTCGCGACATCGGGGAAAATTCAGGAGGGCTGATCGCGGTCGCGACGAACTAGCTCTAATGCCGAGCAGCGAGATGGCGGGGGCTTAGGGAATGTCGCGTGACATCGTGATGTCCGCGGCGAGGAATTGTCTTCGCGACAGCAAAGGGATGGAAGTCGTGGCAAAGCCAGCCTTCGCAGCGGGTTTGAAAAGAGTAAGCGGTGGCAGAGAGCTTAGAGGCGCCAGTCGCGGCGGAAGGGTAGCGTCAGCGACACGAAAGCTTCCTAACCGATTGAAGCCTCCGAAGACTTATAATCGATGTACTGTGAGAACGCAAAAATCGAAATTAGCGACATGAGACGCTCGGTTAGAAGGTTCAGTTGCCCGGTTTGATGTCGCGGCGAGGTCCGGTCAGCGACATGAGACTACTTTCAGTTGAAATGCAAAGCCATAAAGTGATGTCGCGATAAGAGATGGAAGCCAGCGAAGAACATGCCAAGACGACAGGTTAGCTGAGAACGCCGGCGATAATCGCGACGAAATCGAGGTGAACATCAGGGACTCCTTCAAAGCTGCAGACATGAAGTGATGTCGCGACGAGATCGATGTCGGCGACGCTCCCGGGAACTCATCGAGTTCAAAATTTGCAAAGACATGAAGTGATGCGACAAGAAGATAGATAATCGGCGACCATTTAAGGCTGCCAGATTGGCTATGAGCGTATGGTGATGTGCGCGACGAGAATGAAATTGCGCGCGACATGAGGGCGCTCATACGATTCAGATTGCGAAGACATGAAGTGATGCGGCGGTGATAGCCGGCGGCATGGGAATATATCGATTAAACCTCGGAAGAACTAAGTTGATAGCCAGCGACGAGAGATGATGTAGAAAAACGCGAAACGACGGTTGGCTGAGCCATAAAGTGATGTGCCGCGCGACAAAGAGATTGATATTGGCGACATCGGGAACCGCATCAGTTGAAAAGCTGCACGAAGAAATGGCGATGTATGCAAGCGAAGGATCGATAATGGCGACATCGAATGGCTGATTGAAATATATTGGAAACGCGTAGGCGATGTCCGCGACCGAGATCGATATTAGCGACGCAAGGCGACGATTGAAGATTCGCGATTCTTAAGTTGATGTCACGACGGAAATTGATATGGCGACCTCGCCAAACCATCAGTTGAGATTCGAAGACTAAAGGTTGATGTAAAACGTTGATTCGCGCAGCCGGCGACATTAGATGCGCCGAAAGCAAAGACGCGTCGCTGACTTATTATCACGTCGCGCAGCAAGTGCCGACTGGCGATCAGCCGGCGACGCGAGAATTTGAGGTATGACTGAGCGGTAACATGGGCGATCCGCGAAATCCCACGACGCGTTGGATTGGGATTGACGGGTACCAATACTGTTTGCTACCAGCGAGCGGCTCATGGCGACACTGAAAGAATCAGTTTCGGCGAAGGCTCTTTGTATTTTTATTTTTTTTCCATCTTTTTTCTTTTCCTTTCTTTTGTTTCGTTTTCTTTTCCATTTTTTAGTTAGATTAGAGTAGTTTATTTCGTTTCAATTTGGATTTGAACGTTAATTTGTAAGGATTTAGGCGAATCTTGATTTATATTTCTTAAAAATTCTGCCCCATCGGTTGTTTGAACGGATAAATTTTGGATTCAAAACGACCCGTTTCAGGTTGATGGTTTACTTGTCCCAGCAAAACCGTGTATGGTATAATCGGTAATTTAGAAACCGGCTTCCATTGAATTAGCGTTATTGGCGAAATAACGATACTCTGTAGTATTTTATTCATAATGATGAACGGAATGTTCTGTCGACTAACGGTTTTAAGTAATTTCTTGAATTGATCCCAATTTAGGTCGCCTGCATATGTGAGGTTGTTTCAGCTCTGATTTCCAGGAGGCCCTCTGGGTGACACAGAGAAGGCATTCATGAGAGTAAGAAAACAATTTAGAAGGCGCTGAACTTTGAATATTGCGATCTAATGCGCTCGTATATTTAAATCAATACATCCTCTTCTCACTTTGTAGCAGAAGTTGAGTTTGGTGAGTTAGCTAATTTAGAGTGGAGGTTTCTCACCTCGGTCGAATAGTGGTCGATCAAGTGTTAGCAGGATCTGTCGAGGAAAGAATGCGCTAATTCTAATTTTGAGGGTGAGGAACCGTATAGTGCAACCTCGAAACGGCGACTAAGTGGAGGCTGGTCTGGAGTCCATGTTGTGGGTATAGTAATTACGAGGAAGAAAAATACCGAGGAATAAGGCTACTAGTTTTAAAAGTAGTTTGTTTGCACCCTCGTTCGAAGAAAGCGATTAAGGTGAGGATAATGAAGGCTGTGGTTTGGAGAGATCGATCACGCTATGTTAATCCTTGAGACTGATTTTAAAAGAATCATGAGATTTCGAGAAAACAAAAGTTCTGATCTTGGCTAGCGAGGAGTGATTCTTCTACAATAGTGATTAATTCAATGTTTTTCTTTAGAATAGCTGATGAAATACAATTTGTTGTTTTTTACGATATTTCAATATTGATTCATTTGTTATTCATTCATTTTCTTTATCATTCTTTTCGGTATCAAACAAAATCTCATTATCGTATTATCGATCCCGAAATATTATAGACTTAATTAGTTGGAGTAGTTGATTGAAAATTTCTTGAGATCTCACGGCAGGATACAGATATAGGGCTTAAATCATTTGTGCCCATAGGCACATTGCACTTGCATTATCTTGGATCGAGAAACCACGCGAAAATGGTTTACTCTTTGCAAAATATTTTTAATAAGTGACCTACCTAAAGAGCTCACACTCGAAGTTTAATGGTTTATTTAGGAATTAGACAATAGTCAACCCAGGTAATCGAGTCTTAAATTTGGACAGGTGTTTTGATCCATAACAATTTATTGATGTAGTCTCAGTGAGTTTTATGGCATTATTCTTTGGGGATTAGATATGATAGTGGTTAAACGATCGCGTCGTAATTTTGTATCGTCATATGATGCCGTCAACATGCATGTAAACTAGTCATTTAAGTATTAAGCGACTAAGCAGGCGTACCTTGGCCAACCTACCCTGACCCACCACAGCTTTCGGTGTGTAGCGCTGACCTTCACAGGTCTGATATTGGTCGATGGGTAGTGTCCCCAATCCATGTCGCCGAATGACATCCCATTATCTTGAATCGCTAGCAAACTCCTGACACCGATGCAATTTCCTTTGGGTATCAATCTCTCTAGTCACTCCAGAGCTCTATCACTTCCACGACTCTAGAATCTACGTGATAACTTGACCTTGTGTTTTCATCTCGGGTCACTCCGGGCTCACATCACTTTCGACTCAGAGATCTCCGTGTTAAAAATGGCGGAGTGTGTTTCTCTCTCAATGACATAACTTTAAATTTCTCTTCTTGAGCCTCTTACGTTCCACTGAAATTTGGGTTCTTATCTCCACGGGTCTCTTACACCCGCTGAAATTTCGGTCTTTCATGACGGGTCTCTTACTACCAGAAATTTGGTTCACAGTCTTACACCCACCACAGAAATTTGGGTTAACCTGGTCTCTTACACCCGCGAAATTTTGGATTTCTCCACAGGTCTCTTACACCCACACAGAAATTTGGGATATCTCCTCGGGTTTCTTACACCCACACATAAATTTAAGGATTTTACTCCCAGGTCTCTGCACCACCAGAAATTAAGGTTCTCTCTGGGGTCTCTTACACTCATAGGGAATTGGGATACCTCCGGTCTCTTACCCTGAAATTAGGACTCCTCTCAGGTCCTCTTACACACACACGGGACCTTTCGGATACTACAGCGGGTCCTTCACTAACTCTAGGCCTGCCTTAGGGGGATTAACGTGACCCCACTTCTTGCTTTATGACACACTTTAATACTCTTCATTTCGATTCGAACTATGAGTCTTCACCATTGGGACGTAGTTCCACGGAACAAACTCGACCCACGCTCCTGGGTGGTGAATGACGCCGTGCACCACCCAGGCTCGTAGCGATGTTAAGATTGCACATGAAGGCGTAATGATGACATCTTGTGACACACCCCGTTCCGAGGTGCACGACGAATCTTGGAATCTCTGGCACCGTAATCGAAAACATATCAGGTCGACTCTCGCTACATCTAGGGAAGAACATCTATACACGGCTTCTCTAAAGGCCTTAACCTCTAATGAATCATCACACAAGATACACCTGTGACTGAATGAATATAATTATCTAATTTAAACATTACTCACGTGACGATTTGAGAGTAGAAGCATTACTTAACATCACGTATTCGTTTTTCTGTGTTATCATTTTTGTAGTATACCATGAGACCTCACTCTAAGACAATCTCGCCTCATATACACAGTTGTCGACATAAATAACATATCGTGCCACTTTGACCTGAAGTGAATCGTGGTGCTGTGTGACGCTTGGTCACCGCTGGCCCTGGCTGTGTTGTCGGGGTTAGCGTATAGCACCTCGAGCTACGCGGTTTATCCGACCATTTTTAGGGTGTCGGAGATGACCATGCTCTTTCTCTGCTGTTCTCTGACTAAAGCTTTGGGAGCTGGGTGTGCCCAAAATGCCGGGATCTTGTCTCTGGGAACAGGCTCCCCGTCTCACATGCCATTTGTCGTGGAAGTGGCATATCCTTTGCCATTTGTTGGGTCTGCCCGATCATTTGATCTGAAACTCGTGTGAAGAGTCATGCCTCTTCCCCGAACTTCAGAGAAATTTGAAGTCCTCCCTCTCTTACTACTAAACACCTGCACATCCAGAGTGCTCCATGCATCCTCGATCTCTTCTCTGGTGGGGCGAATCCGACCATGGGTGGTATACATGGGTGGATTCTGATCTGCACTACTGAATGGACAACTTGATTCATTCTGAATCTCTGACTTTGGCCATGCTCGTGGCCACGTAATCATCAACAAAAGCGGGCTGCTTTCAGTAGATCTAGTCATAATCCATCAGGTGTCTTCTCTGCTTGACTCTGGGAACTCTGAGCCTTCGCAGCTGCCTCGTAGTATACGGAAAGTACTTACCCATGAACAGCTCCACGAAACTCTACCCATATGTGTCTCTAGGTCTCTGAAGGGTCACTGTATTCCACCTTCGCGGGCTGCCCTCTAGTTCGAACCGCAGACTGATAAATCACAGTCGTGTTGAGGTAATCTCGTAACCTCTAACACCTTCTCAGCACGCAGACCAATGGTGCGCCTGCATCGGATCTCCTCCCCGCATGGATATCGAGAGGATGATCTTTTCAAACCTGCGGAGGTTGGACCTCGCGACTACGCTACAGCGGCAATGAATGTGTGCCATGACTACTCTGGCCTGATAGGCATAGTGATCAAATGCGGTGGTGGTCGAATGCGGTGGTGTCTTGCGACGAACCTCGTGGACCTTCTAAGTATAGCACAAGTAACCATCTCTGATTTAAATGTCGGTTAAAATACAATGGAGTGCTATCTCTAGGCATAAACATCCTGAGACCACTATTCGCACATAGATAATACAGGTTCGTATATGTCCACTGCATTATATACGATGTGAGACAACTAATTCCACATGTCCGTCGATTTTATCCTGAATTTTATTTTCGAAAATTTCATTTCAAAGTGCCACTCTTATTTTATTTGATTTATTCATGAAACAAATTCCAGAAAAGAAAATTTGCCCCATATGATGACGGTGTTGCGAGCATTATAAACGGTATTTCGAAGCGATCTGCGAGTCGGCGGGTTGGAGTGCACGATTTTTCCCCGAACCCGGGCTACGTGCTACGGCGCATGCACTACACCAGGCACGTGTGCTGCTCGAGGGCTGCGGCTGGTAGCGCTTTCGACGCCATATTCCACGACCGCCGCAGGCTCTGTGTGCGCATTGACGCCGTAACACCCGCAATCTGTTTGAGCCTCACGTGTGCACACTCGACCGCCACGCCATATCTGGTAGGCTCATTGTGCCTCGGCCTTCTATATGCCCGCCGTCTGGCCAAGGCCCTCACGCGTGCTGCTCGGCCCTTCTATGTGCCCTGTCTGAGTTGAACTCTTGTGTGCACCTTTCGAGGGGCTAGCGTGTGCTGCTCGGGCTGCTATAAATACTTTGCAGGCCTAACGCCTCCACCGTCCTGATACCTTGTAGTGTGCGATACAAAGCCATGTCTCCTGCTCCTTCTGGTCACGATACACTCAGTGTATTGTGACCCGTCTGTTTGAACCGGGCTTTCAACTTTGTAGCGATCTGATCGCAGTATGTTGCGTCACTCTGCTTCTCAAAGTCCCCACGATCCGATGCACTATTATTGTATTGCGATCTGATGCCATCGGCTTCTTGACCTTCTTCTTTGTCCGATACACTTGGTATGTTGCGCGACCTGGTCCCCCGATATCGAGCCTTCCCTGTGCGATACACGGGACAAACTTTTTAGTTGCAATACAATCCTGATACGGCGGTGCCGACCATTGCACACTCTTCTGTCTGATTCTTGCATTACTGATACACTTTGAACCTTTGCACTCTCTAAACCGGCTGTGTCACAATACAATTCCTCATTAGCGACTGATTGTGATAGTTCAACAAATTTACGCACCCATTTTTTTTTCATTTCTTCATTTTCATTTTTCACACAATTTACTCTTGGAAAATACCCAAAAAAATACCGCCACATATTTTTCTCATTCTCAATACACCTAAATAAATTTATAAAAATTTATTTTCACTTCATTCTTAGTTTACACCTTTATAAAAACCTTAGAAAAATTATTTTCTTCGTCTCATTTTTCATTTGATGGACCTGTTTTGTCCAAAAATTTTCAACTTCTGTTCTCACTACACCTAGTGTTCAACCTTAAAATTTATTAAAATTTTATTTAATTATCCAATAACCCAAATAAATTTATTCAAATTTATTTAATTTATTTTCTTTGTTCCAGTTTACACATTGTAAACTCCTAAAAATTTTTCAACACACCAAGTGCTAATTACCTAAGCACCCAATTCACACAACACACAACAATTCATGTTATGCACACCATTCACACAACATATCATCAAACAAACACATGATCACACATCATTCACTTAAACACCATGCATGCACATTACACTCTTTATCCGTGATTTCCTAGGTAATCTCATACCTAAAGCCCTAACATCGAGCCATACCCAGTGGTGATGTTCTTACATGACTATGGCCTAAGCCCAAACCCTCAAGCCCAAATTATTCATTTTACCTAAACTCTCTACCCACCCGAGCTCCCAGTGTCGTTTACCTTGGCTGCGATGCTAAGTTGTAGCGCCCCGAAACCCCGGGGGTCCGTTGACAACCCGTCAACCCCTGGGAATACTCGTGAATGTCGGATGGCAGGCCACGACTCACGAAAATCGGCGAGTCTCCCTTGTGCGAGGAGCTCTACCGAGTACCTAACTGTCTATCCAACATCATAAGATATAACATGAGTAAAAACGGCCGCCAGGCCCATACCAAATACCCATCAATATATACCGACTATCGATGTTGAATCCTTACTAAATGGGTTACTACCACTATTATATTGTGCTCCCGATTTAAACACACTCAAGTAAATACGTGATCCTTGCTTAACATCTATAAATACCACTGCCAGTTTCAGAAACATGTTTGGGTCATTGTAACTAATTTGAATGTTTATTAAATTAAATGTGACTCACTAAATGAGACTCTGAGAAAAATTACAAACTTCAGGACAAAGTATTATAATTTAATCTAAAGGGACCTAAAACATGATTAAAGATTAGGTAAAATGATAAAAGAAGAAAGTTTATTTATAATCAGAAAGAGTGCTAAACCAAAAGCAATAGCAAACTTAACCCAAAAAATGGGTTTTGGAGGGCCAAACAAGGCCTTAGCAAACATAGGATTTTAAGACAAATTGGTCTCATGTTTTGAGAGAGGGAGAGAAAGCCTTGTGAAGAGGAGGAAGAGGGAAGAAGATGGAGGAGGCAAGATCAAGGCAGCTAAGGTATGGAACTTTTGCGATTTTGGTATGAAACCAACCTTGATTATGAATTCATAGTTGGCGTGCCATCTTTAGTTTCCATGATGATTATTTACCTCCAGCTCTGAGTTTCTAGGTTTCATCTTAACCAAAATTATAAATGGTGGATAAATACTTCAATAATTACAAGAAGATCATGAAATCCTCTCTTTGAGGATGGATTCATGTTAAATTGAGAGTCTTTTCGAGTTAGGGTTTAGAATAAATCCTAACTAAACATCATGTTTTGGTTTGGTATAGGTCATAACCATATTAAAATAGTTTTAAATAATTCATAATGAGATCTGCAATAAGATAAACCAAAGAGATGGTAGAAAAGTTTACAATGAGCTCTGAATGAATCTTAGTGTGATAAATATAGGTGAATTGAGGATCAAAAATATGGCAAGGGCAGCCTACACATTACGGACATTTTTGGGTCATGTGTACCCGTTACGCACCAGTGTATGCAGTTTTATCGAAACGAATATTATCACGTTTTCACCGGAAGCGATATATCGCAAAATTTTGTTCAGTAAAGGTATAAGGTACCTTGTTCTGCTGTTCGGCCAAGTTTTGTGTTTTGGCTTCTCAACACTCATTTATTATCCAGTTTAGTGATTCAAGTGAACATTCAAATAGACTTCAGAGAACCAAACCTAAAGAAATAGGTATCATCAAATTCGGGCTTTAAGTGAAATTCACTCCAAGTGGGGCCGTGTGCAAGCGATTCGCATCCGTTTGAACGCTAAGTAGTCAAATTGTTTTTTGGGCGTATCTTGAGTTAGGTGCTCTGCGAATTGGTGATTCCAGTTCAGAATAGAACCATAGCACCTTAGATTTAAATTAGTATAAAGATCCAGGTGTCAAATATTGAGACAAGGCACTAGAAAATAAATGTTCCAAACTGTCCCTGGTAAAATCGGTGGCCAGGCTAGTTGGCATAGAAATGCCATAACTTGAGTTTGGGTGATCAGGTTGGATTGAGTTCGATTCCTAAGAAAAAATAGATTCATAGAGGAATGTAATACATGAATGATGTGTGGATAGGCATCATGTCATTGCAAGTATCTGAAATGCCATAAGGAATAGGCATGAAACACGAAAGCGAGTGAAACATGAAGACTGTGAGACATGAATATGAAAAACAATATTTCATGATCCGCGAGAATGTGATTAAAAAGAAGGTTATAAGTTCTGAAAGACATGATGTAATATGACTACCTAGGACCCGAGAATGAATGAGTGGGCGATCACGATTAAATCGCCGGTCACTCTGATTGGTGCTCGGCACTCCACGATTAGTGCTCAGGCCTCCTGATTAAATCTTGATGCTGCGATTGAATCTTTAATGGCACTCTGATTGATGCTAGGTACTCCTGCTGGTCTTCACGGCACCTCGATCTTTATATTGTACCTTAGAGTACTTGTTATCGCTGCGTCCACCCTTTCATTTTCTTATGATTAGTCTAGGTAAATTGACAGGACATATGATAAGACATTGAATAAAGAATAAGAGTGATAAAGATGCAGAAAGTACCTCATATGCGTCTGTAGTACCTCACGGTGCTCCTCAATATCTGAATAACTCACGTAACTCCCTACGGGAGTCTCGAATGATAATAAGCTTGTTATAATTATACGTCTTTGTAGTACCTCACGGGTACTCCACATGTACGATTAAGTTCTATAGTACCTACGGGTACTCCTGTATTTGATTAAGTTCTGTCGTCTCGAGTTTGGTTAAAGTAGTACCTTCGGGCACTCCACAGTATCCTGATAAGTTACGTAGTACCCTACGGGTACTCCACGTATACGGCCAGGATTGCGTGGTGCCTGCGGGTACTCCACAGTATCGATTAAGTTACCGTAGTACCTCACGGGTACTCTGTATTTGATTAAGTTCTATGGTACCCTACGGGTACTCACATGTCGACTAAGTTACGTGGTACCTACGGGTACTCATGTATACGATTAGGATTACGTAGTACCCTACGGATACTCCACCGTATCCCCGGTGGATTACCGTAGTACCTACGGGTACTCCCATATCGATTAAGTTACGTAGTACCTCAGGGTACTCTGTATCATTATGAGTTACGTGGTACCTGCGGTGCTCCATGTCCCGATTGTGTTTACGCGCCAGTACCTCTGGTGCTCACGCATCTGAATAAGTTACATGTAGTACCTCACGGGTACTCTGCATTTGAATAAGTTACGTGTACCCTACGGTGCTGTATCTGAATAAGTTAAAGTCTCGATTAAGTTAAATCTCTGCTTAAGCTCTGGTACCCTCTTGTACTCACATGTTTGATTAAGTTACGTGAGTACCCTACGGGTACTCACGTATCTGAATAAGTTAATCACGTATACGAATAAGTTCTGTAGTATCTGAGTATCTGTATCGAGTAAGGATTCGAGTCTCCCCGATTGAAGTCCTGTCTGCCTTAAGCTGTAGTACCTCAGTCACTCCTGTGTTGATTAAGTTCTATAAACTCACGGTGCTCACAATATCTGAATAAAGTTACGTCACCTTGTCTGAATAAGTTACATCACATGTCGATTAAGTTAAGTAGTAACTAATGGTACTCTTTGTATTAAGTTAAGTTATAATGCATCTCTCACGATTAAGTTACGTAGTACCTCTTTGTGCTCCTGTATTTGATTAAGTTCTATAGTACCTACGGTACTCACAGCTCATCTGAACAAGTTCACATCTTTGTATCTGAATAAGTTACGTCTGTATACGATTAAGTTACATGAGTACCCTAATGGTACTCTGTATTGGATTAAGTTATGTCTGTCTGCGATTAAGTTAAATGAGTACCTCACCCCAGTCCTCCACATTTGATTAAGTTAAATGCATCTTATTGAGTTACGCAGAGTATCTACGAGGTCTCTTGTATCTAATCAAGTTCACATGTAGTACCTATGGGTACTCTAAATAACGATAATATAAATATAAAGTCAGTGAGTAACACCACGAGATTGCTCAGTATCGGTAAAATAAGTATAAGTCCGGTAGTACCTAAGGGATGCTCGTATCAAATAAAATAAGTATATGTATACGTTACGATCACATTTGTTATGGACTAATGTCCATGCACGATATGTATACGTATCGTGCGATCGACCTGGCCTTGGGATATGATTATGATTAGATTCCGATTTATCTCTTACCTACGGTACCTTCGCACAAGTATAAGATCAGTGCAAAGCACGTGCTCGAAATACCGGTATAAGTTTTGTAGTACTTACAAGTACTTAATTATAAGAATAAGTTCCTTAATACGGTACATGTTAAAGTAATCCTCTGTGATACCTACGAATTTACCTCAGAATAAGTGTAAAACTCAGTAGTATAAGTATAAGTATAGGTTCGTAACTCTACAAAGTCACGTGAAAATAAAGTGCAATTTATAGTATGAAGTCTTGTATAAGAATAGGTTACCATAACTCTAAGTCCTGAATAAACATAAGAATTAAATAAATGTATAGGATTACGTAACTATACGGGAGTCCTGAATAAATATAAGTCCGTAAAAGTATAAGTTCTGAATAAGTATAAGTTCTGTAACTCCTACGGGAGTCCTGAATAAACATAAGCCTATTATAAGAAGAAGTACTTGTATAGTTCATAATATAAATGCATGAAATTTATATTATACATTTATTGTTTATGCGTTAAATTTGTATATGCATAAGACCATGTTTCCCACTAAACGTAAAAAACAGCCGCGGGTTCTGTCAGAATTGTAGGTATAGGAGAAGACATCCCGAGAAGACTTCAGCATAATCTTTGGACAGCCTGCAAGGAAGGGTTCACTACATGTAGGTTCCATGCTCTGATTTGTAAATGTAAAAGTTTAGTTTTGTATATGTAAATGGGACTCGGTAAATGTGTGTAGATTTTGATGGACACCACTTCGGTGGTAATTCTTTTGGTCTGTTGTTATATAAGATGTAGGCCATACCCCTGAGTTCGATTTAACAAAAGAAAAAAAAAATCAAGGAAAAAGTCCCAGTATATGGTCTCGCACCTCGAACTCGGTTCGGATCCGCCAATAGGGTCGGGCCGGGATTCGGGGCGTGACAATCCTACTTGAATGTCTACATGCCCATTCCCATGTCTCGAGTCCTCACTTAGGCTCCCTCCACGCTTACCCTAAGCCATGGATGAAAAATAATAATTTCAAAACAAAACACAATTGTTCTTGAAAATACACTCTAGGATTCGGTAAAAGATGGGGTACCCTCAGGCGAATGTGTTGGAGAACTTCAAGAAAGCAGTCATGGTCCTCATCAGAAATGATGCAATTTGGACTATCTCGGCCCCATTCTCTGAAAATCATCTGTGAAATTCCTTTACCGCAATCATGTTCGATTTTCATAAAATTCATGTCATGCGCTCACCCTAATTCCTAGGTTACAGATTGCTATGAAAATGCATTATGCTTTTGTCGTTTTCATCTGCGATATATCAGAATATCATATATTCTTAAATTTACAATCACACCACATGTAATTCAAATTTGATCCTTCACTCCCCCGAATCGACTCACTTGAGCCATTCAAATATCATCTCCAGTGGCTCTGAAACCTGACTCACTTGAGCAATTCCATGATATCGTCTCGATGGCTACACACACGATTATATTCCATATAATTGTGATATCTAATACACTAAGTTCATGCATTAACCTATCCATTTCCACACAAATCAAGCCCATTCATTTCATCGAATTTCAAGCACCCGACACATGGACGTTTTGGTCCATTTCACACAAACCGGGACTATTTTTATAGTCCCAAGCAGCTGCCGTGGGAATTTGTCCAGTGAAGCGACCAAGCTCTATCGACCTCGGTTCTTCTTTAGGAACTAAGAATTCCATATCCATTTGGGTCTCTCGCACCAACCACAATTTAATGTAATTTATACAAATTGCTAAAGCAGTTAAAGTGGTACATCACTAAAGCTACTTTCAAATAGGCTCAAGGGTACAACAATTTGGTCCCCGAGTTTTGGAGATAGATCAAATCTTAGCTCAGGCCTCTCAGTCAACTCCAAGCATCAAAAACACACTTAAGCGAAGGGTAAAACAAAGTAGGATAAAACCCCTACCTCACGGGTTTAATGAAACTCCTCAAAGCAGATGACCACACCTTTGCCCTTCGCTGCGTAGAAGCAAAAACACCCAGCTGTATTGAGAAGAAATCAGACGGTCAGATCGTCCAGGGATCTTAGAGAGAAAATTGTTTCTCTCTGCAAATATCAAAACCTAACTCTCTACAATTCGTTTTCAGCCCCTCACATTTTGGTCTCCTATTTTGAAGAAGAAGAAGACCAATATACACTCTTTTGTCTTATCCTCATTAAACAATTCCAAAAATGCCATCCATGTCCCTTCTCTTGGATTTTGACACATGGCACTCTCTCGGCTATCCATTTCCATCATCTCTCTACTCATGCAACATGTATCACATGAGTATATGTTATATGTGACTTTTGTCACATCAAATTTCGTTTTACGGCACCCGATACTCGGTGCCTCGAAAAATGTGCAAATTTCGACTGTCTCGGAATTCGATGAAATTCGACGTGTTAGCTAGATTTTGCGAGAAGATTCCAACGGTGAAATCTATTTCATCGTCCGAGATCTAGAAAAATTTCGGGTTTTGACCAAAATTACGATTTTGCCCTTTTGAAGTGGAATTTTCTCGATCTTAAGCTTTAAGGCTCGATCAATACCACGTCTAGCGTCATGGCAGTATCAAAGTATTCATTATGCAATTTTGTGAATCGTTGTGTGATGATTGTGTTACTTATTGTGTGGATTATATGCATGATAGGTTCTATATAGAAAACGAAGAACAGTAGGGTTAGAGAACATAACCTTAGGGGTTTGGCAAATGAATGAGCATGATAGTTCAGGAACTAATAATTACTAGTGTTTGGCATGATCCATCACTAAGGAAAAAAAAATCTCATCTTGCTAATTGGCATGTGGCGCGGCAAGTCGAGATAGGGACGAAAGTCGATCGGACGATAACTTGACCACTGTTTTTGACCCCTGGGCTTTTATCAGGGCAATGGGCGCTGCGATTGCCACCATTACAGGCTAGTCGGCTTGGGGTCGAGGAGATTAGTAACCTTAGAGGTTTAAAGCACATCATGCAGCTCATTCATAGGAGGAGATCAGATTAGTGGCGACCATTGGATGGCGGTCGAAGATATTGGAGGCAATGGAGATCACCTCCGATGCGGTAAAGATAAGATTAGTTGCGTTCCAGTTGGAAGGTGAATCCCAAGTATGGTGGGATTGGATCAAGACCTCAAGAATCACAGAAACCCGATAACATGGGAGAGTGCGAGAGGCTCTTCATGGGCAAGTTTTCCCGGCAGCCACTTGCTAAGACATGCGAGGCTTGGGATTTTCTAGAGTTGAGACAGGGAACAATGACAGTACTGCAATACGTTGCTAAATTCACCGAGTTAGCATGTTTCGCGGACGATTATGTGGCCACAGATATGGCCAAAGTTGTAAGGATGATGCAGCGTCCATCAGAAGCGAGGTGTGGGACTTCTCCCTCACAAGATATGGACTTTCTGGTCGAGACAACTATGGCCATCAGAAAGAGATTGATGGCGCCAAAGGCATCCGGGATGTGGGTGTTGGTGGAAGAGGAGGAGAACGATTTTCTTATCTGGAAGAAGCGAGGACCACGTTTCACGAGGGTTTGAGACAAGGTCGCGGATCCCAGTAGGCGAATGCGGTCATCTAGATGGGAGGCACTTTAGGGCTCCCTAGCCGAGCCCGAGACACTTTAGGCAGGTTACCCTTAGAGCGAGAGATCCGGAGTTATGGGGCACCACCGATTCACAGTCATCGATGGGACATCTAAAGACCACGGTTGTACCTCTACCCCATCTTAGGCGGGAGAAAATGATGTCGGTCGAAAGATTGTTGCCTGGCTTCTCTTATTTCCTGAGATAGGCTAGAAAGCTAGAGTATGAGTCAGGTCGGGGACAGGGCTCATAATTTGGGACCCGAGGGCCCAGGGGTGTGTCCCCCTTATTACACCATTGTTGAGCACAACGAATCGGTCAGTTCTTCTAAGGTATGTTTATGCTATCTCACCTTTGGGCAGGATCTTTGTTTGATTACGGTGCGTCGCATTCATTCATCGCTCACGTCATGTGTGAAAGAATTAGGCTTAGGGTTTAGACCTTGGAAGAATCGTTACATCAATACTCCTTAGGAGGCCCAGGGTGAGTGTTGATACGATAACCACAGATTGCCCAGGTTAGAGATCTGCGGGATCCAACTCGGTTGTGGACCTAAAGATTCGCTAGACATGTTGTAGTTTGATGTCATCCTCGGGATGGATTGGTTAACGGCACATCGAGTCATCATTGATTGCGATTTTAGGAGAGTTACTGGACAAACACAGGATGGTGTTTGTGTTGTGTTTTAGGGAGATAAGCACGATATTTTACCCTTGGCCAGTGTCACGACTCCAGATTGGCACGGACGGGTTGGTGGATTTGACCTTGCCCTTACCACACAGAGGGCGAGGTGAGACGGGGTTTGAGTCTGCCGGGTAGGTTCTGGAGTCAGGGATGTCTTTAGAGTTAGCAGCAGGGATTACCCTATGGGGGATGTAAGATTTTTCATCCGGTTACACCTGGTATAAGCCCATTTCCATGACTCCGCATAGGATGGCGCTGGTTGAGTTGCAAGAACTCAAGGTCTAGATATAGGAATTGTTGGACAAGGGTTTCATTAGACCAAGCACTTCACCTTGGGGCACACTGATTCTGTTTGCTAAGAAGAAGGATAAGACCCTTCGACTGTGAGTAGACTACGATAGTTAAACAGGGTTATGATCAAGAATCGGTATCCTTTACCGAGGATTGATGATTTATTTGATCGGGCGAGGAGGGCGTGGTCTACTGCAGATAGATCTCTGTAGGTTATTATCAGGTTTAGAGTTAGGAAATTGATATCCCTAAAGGCTGGCGTTGGAACCGCAGTTCGGGCATTTCGAGTTTACAGTGATGCTTTTCAGATTGACGAATGCACCAGCAACATTCATGAATCTCATGCATAGGGTGTTCCAGCCCTATTTAGATCAGTTTGTGGTAGTCTTTGTTGACAACATCTTAATCTACTCCAAGACGGAGGAGGAGAATGAGGATCATTTGAGGATTGTTCTCCAGGCTCGCAGAGAACATCAGTTATACGCCAAGTTTAGTAAGTGCGAGTTTTGGTTAACTGAGGTGAAATTCCTAGGACATGTAGTGTCAACTTCGGGTGTATAGGTGGACTTAGAGAAGGTAGAGGCAGTTATGAGTTGGGAGAGGCTGAAGTCGGTCTTCAAGATACACAGTTTCTTGGGATTGGTAGGGTACTACTGGAGATTTATTGAGGATTTCTCCCGACTAGTTGCACCTATGACGAGATTGACCCGGAAAGAGGTCGAGTTTGAGTGAAAGGCCAGTGTGAGAGGCATTCTAGGAATTAAAAGGAGGCTTACTTCAGCCTATCCACGA
Organism: Tetrastigma voinierianum; assembly: GCA_016808115.1. Lineage (NCBI taxonomy): Eukaryota > Viridiplantae > Streptophyta > Magnoliopsida > Vitales > Vitaceae > Tetrastigma > Tetrastigma voinierianum. Next base: position 537,036 of record JAEQBH010000685.1, on the reverse strand, counting down.
TAGTCCGGGAAAGGGTATAGATGTACCTGATATCTTCTGATGCTTCTAAGGACGGGGCCCCAGGATGTGTTTTGATGTAGTTCGGGAGGGTGGTAGCTTATGGTTCTAGGTAACTAAAGAGCCACGAGCGGAATTACGCCACACATGACATGGAGTTGGCAGCTATAGTTTTTTCCTTGAAGATTATGCGCCATTATCACATATGGTGAGAGCGGGTTCGAAGTATTCTGGACCCTGAGAAGTGTATATCTTTACACAACGAGACCTCAACATGAGGTAGCTCAAATGGATGGAGTATCTAGAGGATTATGACTTCACTTTGCATTACCATTTTGGTAAGGCAAGTTTGGTGGTTGACACACTTAGTCGGGAGATCACGGGAGTGCGGCTGTAGCTTCCCTCGGGAACAAGCGGATGCTGGTGTGGGACAGTTTAGGCCCCACAATACAATGATTTAGGCTCGAGGTGCCCAGGGGTTTAGTGGCTTCTCCTTCCCTGTGAGTGATTGAGTCCCGGACTGGACCTTGAGATATAGTAGATCCATCGGGGCCGGGTACAATTAGGTACAAGTGATGAAGGTTGGGTCATTCACACTGATGATAGCCTTTGGTATAGGGGATGGGTTGTGGTTCCCCAATTGACAGATCTAAGAGAGAAAATTCTCAGGGAGTTCCATTACTTTTGTTTTGCAGTGCATCCTGGTGGCACGAAGATGTACCAAGACCTTCGTCGTCAATATTACTGGAGTAGGATAAAGAAACATGTGGCGAACTTTATTCGACGATGTCTCACGTGTCAATAGGTAAAGGCTGAGCATCAGAGGCCAGCAGGGTTACTCCAACCTTTGGAAGTAACAGAGTGGAAGTGGGAACATATCACGATGGATTTTGTGACTCACTTGCCATGGACATCATGGATGTGAAACCCCGAGAAAATCCTAATTTTCTAAAAAAAGGTAAAATGGTAATTTCGATCAAAATTCTTCGGAATTTTTTTAGATCTCGGATAATGAAACGGACTTCACCGTTGAAATCTTCTCGCAAAATCTAGCTACCACGTCGAATTTAGTGAATTAGAGGCAGGTCGGAATTTGCACATTTCCAGTGACGAGCATAATGTGAGACGGCACATTTGAGTGGCTCATAGAGTGTGCCATGTGTCGGTGCGAAATGAGTCCCGACTTGAAGGCTCGAGTGTGGGACCGTGGACTTGGCATCCCCCAGTGGATGGAAATCCAAAGGGGTGGATGAAATGGATAAGGGTAATCCTCTCAACAAATGGGAGGTTGACAAGTGGCATGAGGGGACAAAAGAGGAATAAAATGAAAAGAAAAAGAGACATCTTCTCTCATTTTGGAGCTGAATCCGGCAGTGGGGGGAAATCAAATTCTAGAGAAAGTCACGGCTTCTCTGCAGATTTCCGACTTCGATTTGTCGGTTCGCATCGTGCGAAGCAAAGTTGTTCTCATTGCGAAATTTCTGGCGTTTTGTGGAGTTTCGAAAACTCCGGGAGGTAGGAGTCTTTTCCTACTTGGTTATATTCGGTTTTAAGATCCTTGTAAATGGTTTGGAGTGTTTGGTAGTGAATGGCGTTTTGGTGATCCAAAAAACTTGGGACTAAATTGTTAATTTTGGGACTGTTTGGGATCCGGGGCGATCCGGGCTGGAAATGGTCCCACCTATTGTTATAATTGTGTGTTAAATTATGGTTTTTGGTGTTGTTGGGCGAAAATGGCCATGGATTTGAGTTCCACAAAGTGGAATTGATGCTTAGTGAAGAGCATCCCACGAAGACTCCTTTGCTTTCGTTAGAGGCTGTTAAAAGCAGTCCGCACTTGATTAGATAGAAAATGGTCCATGTTGTTGCAAGCAAAATATTGCTTGAATTGGATGGCTTGAATTGTGTGAAAGAAATGTTAATGCATGGAATTTAATGTGTTAACTTGAGGTTGAATTATATAAAATATAATTGTGTGAGAGCCATTGGAATTAAAGTGAATTGTTGATTAACTCAAGTGAGCTAATTTTGATGTTATTGATATGAATTAAATAACATGTGATTAGTATGTAAATTATGTTAATATATGCATAATTGATATATTGGCATGTGTGGTTTGGAAATTGCATAATGCATTTCATATGCACTGGGGCAACCTAGAAAATTAGGTGTGAGTGCATGGCATGAAAGAAAAGAAAAATGGAAAATGGTTGTGAAAGGAATTTCAAGGAAGATTTTCCAAGAAATTGCCCAGCAGGTAGTCCAGTTCATCTCGGTGACCCATGGCTTGTTCGGAAAAATGATCCGACAATTTGCCTCGGAGGGTTGTCTAATACTAGATTTTTATGTCAAAGGCTTTCGGTAGTGTGTTTTGAGAACAAAAATATTTTGTTTGAAAGCGATGTTTTCTCGCATTTGGCTTAAGCATGTGTGAGAGTCGGTGGCTTGACTGAGATATGGGATTGGGCATGTAGACATTCAAGTAGGATCATGCATTTGCTTGAATGTGCTATTGTTAAATTATTGCATGTGCCCTTAGGTGGGGAGTAACCCATGTAGGATGAATTCAACCTCACTGGCGTTGCTCACCTGTCGAGGAACATTATTTGGTCACGAGGTGTTCGGGAAGGCAGGCGCTCATTAGGGCCGCTTTGAGAAGAAAGCCGACATGTGGCTTTGTATTTATTTTGTATAACATGTATTAGAATTCTTAATTTTAATATATGTTTGTATTAAGAGTAATGTAATAACTCTTGAACTATTGTGATATAGTTGGTTATATTTTTTGGTGAGTATTAGTGTATGGGCCCAAGTGGCCATTTTTACTCATGTGAGGGTCTCACGATATGAGACTCACAAGTATTCCGCGGGTTAAAGGGTTGTCAACGGACCCCCGGGAAATGGGGCGTCACAGCGGAAGCATGATGCGGTGTGGGTGATAGTGGACTAGCTCACCAAGTCGGCACATTTTCTGGCTGTGTGGATGACCTTCACATTGGAGGAATTCTACAGGTTATACATACAAAAGATCACCCAGTTACATGGAGTGTCAGTCTCTATCGTATCAGCCAGGGATCAGGTTCTACGACACTTTTTGGAAGAGTTTAGGAGAGCCATGGGAACACAATTGATGATGAGCACTACTTTTCATCCACGAACAGGCGACTAGTCGGAGATGACCATATAGGTTTTGGAGGACATGCTGCGAGCATGTGTCCTAGATTTCAAGGGTGGCTGGGAAGAGCATTTACCCTTGGTAGAATTCTCCTGCAGCAATTTATCGAGGTGAGCATACGGATGGCACCTGGGGCTTTATGGGAGGCCATGTCAATCTCCAATTTGATGGACGGAGGTGGGAGAGAGATCCACCACGGGTCCGGATTTGATTAAAGACATCTCTGAGAAGGTGGATTTGATACGAAAACTTCTTCTCACGGCTTAGAGCCAGCAAAGGGTTACGGTAGATGGATGTGACGACCTCTCCCAGAGTTGAGGTAAGGTGATCATGTCTTCTTGGTGATACTGAAGGTGATCGGGGTTTGAAAACGAGGAAGCTATCGCTGAGGTATATTGGGCCTTGAGATATTCAAGAAGAGATTAGTACTGTTGCATATCGATTAGCTTTCTGTAGAGCTTGTCAGTGTCCATGGTATTCGTGTCTCGAGTACTCAGGAGTACACTCGGATCAGGCTCATGCCAGTGGATTGTGGAGAGCTTATTATTGATATAAATGGGACCTTCGAGGAGGGACCGATGTGTATCATGGATAGCGACACAAGATTGTGAGGCTAGTGAAGGTGTTATGGTAGTCACAGGGGTGGAAGGCGATATGTGAGGCATTGAGGACACGATCGTGCCACTTATCCTTTCTTGTTGGGGATGAAGGTATGTATTTGTTTAGTCATTTGGTACTTAAATGACTGTTTGCATATGCATGAGATTGTAGGGATCTATGTGTAATTTCGGGGATGAAATTTTTTTTTAAAAGGGGGGGGGGGGGAGAGAATGTAAAACTCGGGAAAAATGCAATTTTGTTTAAAAATGGCAAAACGGTAATTTTTCGCTATAGTACAGGTTGAAAACTTGAAATTTTCTAGATCTCGGATGACAAAACATACTTCATCGTTGGAATCGTCTCGCGAAATCTAGCTACCTAGTCGAATTTTGTTGGATTCCGAAACAGTCAGAATTTCACTTATTTCCATGAGAGCCATGTGGTGTGGCATTTTCCACCTAGTGCATGTGTCCATGTGACACATGGCACATGGAAAATGGAGTCAAAATGTGAGGAAAGTGAGAGGAAGTTTCCACTTTTTGGGACCGCATGTGTGAAGAAAGCCGAATTGTGGCTTTGAGAAACCTTTTTGTAAAAAAACTAGATTTTCCGTGCAATAGTTTGTATATAAGAGAGTTGTAAATTGAACTCTTATGAACTGTTTTGATAAAATTGTATATTTTTCTAAAATATATATGCATGAATGGATCCGTTTAGATAAGGACCGCGATATGGTGAAGTAGCCAGATATCACGATACCCGCGGGCCGGCGTGTTGACGGGTTGTCAATGGGACCCTTGGGTTTTGGGGTGTCACAATTCTCATGATTTGTTTGCTAGTGAAAGGATTCTTCATATTCAGAATTATTGGTTATTATTCTGAGTCCACGTAAACATTTGGACCATGAAGCCATTAATTCAAATCTAAACCTACAATATCATGAAAAGTAAAAAGTGGCAATGTAAAACTCAGGTAAATTTGAACTTTTCCAAAAATAAAAATGGGGCGAAACCTTGCTAGACTTGTCACTACTGTCTGGGTTGAGAAAACTTGGAATTTTACGGATCTCAAATGATAAGCGACCTCCCAGGTTGAATTAAGTCACAAAATCCTAAAGTTAACCGTGAATTTCGTTGAATTGAGATAGGCGGAATTTCTACGTTTTTTCGAGAAGCCGATTAGTGTCAGGGTGACACGCTGGCAAGTCATGTGTCAACGCATGCAATACATGTAGGGCCTTATGGCAAGCCATGTGAGTGACACAAGGCAAGCCATGTGTCATCATGTAGGATTGGAGGAATTTATAATGGAATTCGTAGAGGAAATTAATTAGTGCTTGAAAATCTAATTTTGAACCTGTTTATTGGAGGTTTGAGCACTTTTTGTGTCATGTCAGCTTAATTACTCAGGTGGCACTAAGGTCCTGTTATTCTACTGATCGCATTTTGTAGCTAATTTTTTAGTTTTTACAAGCTAATTATGCCAAAATTGTTGAGTCGATCCAAGCACAAAGAATTTGAGTCGAACTCAGCATTACAGATCAGAAACTAGAAGGAAAGAAGAGCAAAAAATGCAAGGAAAACGAGGCACTGATTAGTACCCAAAAAGTGCTATTTTGAACCCTATATTAGATAGGTTTTGAGTGCTTTTTGCGCACTAATCATGTCATTTATGCCAATTGAAGTGTTCAAGTCTTCTTAGTATCACTTATGTTGTTTAGAGGTTATTTTTTGGTTGTTTCTGCGAGGTTTAACGTACTTTGGGAGTTCGATATTGAGACATATGATGAATCATGAAGATTGAACCCAATTGTCAACCGTAATCATACGAAAATCAAAAGAAAGAATGAAGGCAAAGTGATGAAATCAATGCGGTAGAGGGACGGAGGCCAAGCGGTGAAGAATCGGCGACATTCCGGGAATTTACAGATTACGAAAATTTATTTGGGATAAGCCCGAAAAATTACGCAGCCTTAGCGAAAATTTATAATCTTAACGAATTATGTGAATTTTCGCTAAGACTCGAGGTTTTAATAATACTTATTCGCGAAATTTCCGTTTCGCTACTCCCTGAAATTTAGCTAAGCTGGCGAAATTTAAGCTAACTCATGAAATTACCCTTTGCCTAGCGAAAATTCTTGGACTAATATCTCTTGGTGATTTCGCTGGCTAAATGAAATTTTTATTATGCGAAATTTTATTCTAAGCGAAATTTGTATGCCTTAAGCGAAATTCAACTGCCTTGTCACACTTTTATGATGTGCAAGCCAGAGCTTCAATTTTTGGTGTATTACTCCTTGTCCCTAAATTAGCCAAATTGTTAGGCTTTATGGTATTTTCATACATTTGGTGGCACATGTAAAGTCCCCTCCATTTTGTAACCTAAGCAAACAAATTGAGGAAGCAATTTTTGGCAAGTTTTTATTTTTGTAAATAAAGTCTCGTAGTTTAGTTAGGGTTTTGCTTTTCTCTCTTCTCTCTCCTCTTTCCCTTATTTTCTTGGCTGCCAAACACCCCTCTTGAGGATGACAACTCAAGAGATGGCAGCTAAGCCTGCTTTTCTTTGAAGAGGAAGGAAAATTTAGCTTGGTGGTGGGGCATATGCGGGTTGTCTCTTGTATTAAAGCTACAGTCTTGTTTATAGCTACTATCTTCTCAAAATAGGGTTGAATAACGTGAATGTTGTGATTTAGCCAATACTTACCATGCTTTAGGATTCTGATGCATACTTATTTGCTAGATATCTTTGTGGTTTTTTAGATGGTCTTCTGAGCCACTTGAAATGATGTTTAATGTTAGGGTTTCAAAGCTGTAAAGGGCCGTAGATGCATGTTATGCATGTTGACTCAAATAGGAGTTGATTTTTAGAGATTTGAGGTTTGCTAGTTAAACATAAGATGGAGTTGTGGCTTGGACTATAGGTTCTTGTCATAGCAAGGATAAAACCAGGGGACACTTGTTTATGATACGAGTTAGTGACTCAAATCTTCAAAGTTAATATTTTCACACTTCACTTTAGTTTTTTACAATTTCTGGGTTAAACTACTTCCTTTGTTTTTGAAACAAAAATCCAAAAAGTCGAATAAGCCTTACCTTTTTACATATACAAATCATTCTTAGGATGAAAACCCGTCCAGTGTTCGGCCACTGAACCTTATCACGCGGTAGTTTGACTCACGGCGTGGAGAACTAGGTATATAAATATTGTTGATTCATTTCGACCTCTTGGCCAGCGCAGATCAAATGGCGTAGATGCGGGATGGTGCCAAACTACGTTTGATAGAAGTTGAAGTGTACTTGTGATCCAACATCCGCAGTGGTGACCTTTTTAACCACTTTTTGAATCCCGATTCTTTATGGCACAAGTGTTCATCACTTTGCGATAAGCTGCCTTATTTTTTGTTTTTTACAATCGGTTTTTTTATTTTAGCTAACAATTTTTTTTGCCAGGCTTTGTTGGTACTCTTTGTTGTCTCTACAATTTTGTAGCAGGTGTTTATGCTCAGTGGGATAGAGACACATCGGGTAGACTCGTAGAATCGGTACACAACTTGACCCGGTCGGTGAAGTCGGTGTACGCAACGATACCTGTGGATCCTTTGCACGAAGCAGCGAGTCGACAAGGGCCCCGTGAATCCAGGCGCTGTAGGGCCATGAGGGACCACATCCGCCCCTCTTAGAGTTAGTGCCCACTTCTTGCATCGTACCTCCCTGGCCGAAGAAGTAGCGGTTGAGGCCTAACGAGGCCCTTTACTCCCCACATATCATGGTATGGAAAATGAAAATCCATACACATATTAGGGATTTGAGGAGTATGCACTACCTTTGGGAAGGGAATTATGGACATGGATTTGCTTAAGCTAAACATTTCCTTGACCACTAAGAATAAGACGAATTTGGCTTAACCATTTGAGGCTAGAACCATAGAAATTGGGGTTTGAAATTATGGCTTGAGTTTTTAAGGAATTCTTAGGTGCTCATAAGACCCGACAATTTGAAGAGACAAATTTACACCTTTGCGGCTCGAGATGGTGAGAGGTTTTATCGGTGTTGGGAGATTTATGGAGACCATCGGTGCATGCCCTCATCATGGGTTTTGATACATGAATCTTTGGTAAACCATTTCTATGGTGGTATGTCTCCTGCCATGAGGCGGCTTTGAAACCATGTGTGGAGAGACTTTCGAGTAAGCATCTGATGAAGCCATGGATTTTTAAACTACGTGGCTGACTTCTAAGGGTTGGGATGAGCGAGCCGGGAAATCGGAAACAATGAGAGCGCCCCGATGACCACTGGGAGGGATTTATACCTTTGCGGAGGATATAGAAATGAGCTAGGATTTCAGCCTTAGCTAGGAAGGTGGAGGAGCTTGCTTGAAGGAAAAGGCTCCGTGAAGTGCATGCGGTGTTGAAAATCCTTGCACAAGCTTGATCCACTGCACTAATTTCCAATCCCTGTACATCAGTAGAGGCAGTGTCCTATGGCCGGCTTCAATGAAGGATTTGATGTCGAGAATGTGCAAATCACGCTGGGAGTGTTATAAGCCACCACAACCCGATGCCATATGAGCGTACCTACAATTCCAATTGGAGGAATCACCTAACCTCTCATGGAGACCCAACCCCACAACATGTACCACGGGTGCCGACCTGATTTGAGAGGTACCCAATTTAAACCACAACCACCAAATGCCTCATCTCTGTGTGGTTTCAGCCATATTAATTTGAGTAAGATTGGTGAAGCTGATTTACTAATTAGGAACAAAGGAATCAATGTCGCGACTTACCCGCAGAAAAGTTGTCTTTGTAGAAAGTCTGCTGAGAACAAGAGAATAGATGGGCTAGAAACGATCCCGGAACGAGAGAAAATTGATAACCTACGATGTTCAATCACCAAAGTCAACAAGTTGTTGGAGGTACGAAGAGGAGGTTCCAGCCTATCAAGCGATTGCCAAACCAGAGGAATCCATGAGGTAGAGATTATAAATCGACAATTCGGGAATGGATGAGGTTAAAAAGTATAATTACCCGAGAAGTGGAAAGAGGTTGATGACCTATGCCAAAGCACATTTGAAGAATCCAAGCGGGAGAAGAATTGCGATCCCAGGCATATTCTCTAAGGAGGATTCAATGAAATCACAGCATACCTCCATTTCCACAAGCACTTAGAGGTAAGAGAGGCATACCGTGACCGGGCATTTTTAAGTCGCAAGGCAGAGTGAAGGGTTAACATACCTCATTGGACATAATCAAACAAGTACACCTTATGCAAAATTTTGAAAGATCTTTGCACAAATCGAGAAGGGATTAGGCATTGAGGAAGAAGGCATTTCTCATAACAGGGAAGTCGATTGCCATAAATCAAGTAAATACCACTGTCAAAATCTGAGGATCCGGGATCTCCCACAAATTTCGGTCAATATTGAGTGGGAATTGCATGAACAAGTCATTTACTTGATTTGAAGACCCCGGTGTGAACCTAATGCGAGTATTCGGTATACAAGCGGTTAGGTTTGAGTGAACTCGCTCTACCAACATCACCATATCATTAGTAGATAAGATCGAGTTAAAAATCCCAGAAGGGATAGTTGAGGGGATGTCTTGGTAATAAGACCAAAATTCTCTTACCCGGTAGATTTTGTAGTCTTGACAACGAGCGATTGCAAGTAGGAACCCAATCATGTGTAATCATATTAGGAGACCATTTCTAGCCCTGAAGCCAGTCGCAATAATAAATTTCCGGAATGGAATCATGCAACTTACCTTTGGTAACATGACCTTGGAGTTAAACATCTTTCATTTGAACAACAAGCCAAAGTTTCTAGAACATGAAAATCAAATAATTGATGAAGTTGTTTCAAATGTGTTCCCCCGGTATGCGAGGCTCTCGGTGTCCGGGAATTGCAGAATTGTCGGCCCGAGAGATGAAGAGATATTGGTCTTGCCATCGACATCGGCTGCGGGGCGATTGCTTTCGGTCCAGCCATCAGTGAGGACCACTTGACGATTGGACATCCAACACCATGGAATTCACCACAGAGACTCTTGCGGGGGGTTGAGGAGATCATTCTCCTTGACCCTCGCTTGAGTAATTTTTATTGGTAGAATTAAAATTGTTTCTGCGGATTACCGATTCCAGCGATTGCTTTTGTCTTAATTTAGTTAATTTTGATAATTTAGTTATTTTCGAAAATTTTCCTAAATTAGCGAGTTTTTCCCTTTTAATAATTTTGTTTATATCTTATAATTACTTTGTATTAAATTTTTTAATTTTGGTTTCATATAATAAATTTTATTATAATAATTTTATTTCATAGTACTAATATTTAAGTTATAATTTTTTTTTTGAATTGCAAAAGGTGATGCAGGCCAAGCCAAATTCGCTGAACCAACGAAATAATGAGGACAAAAACTCTTCGGCTTCCTCATTTGCCTATAAGAAGAAGGGAGGGGGTTGTTTATTTGGTGAAATTTCACATTCTCCCTCCACCCCAGCGGAAGCTACTGAGTCACCAGATCCTGCTTGGTTCGGGCCGTCTGCTCCGCCCTGCGCCGTTAGCGTGACCATAGCCCTTCTTCTTGCCTGCTTGATTCGGTGTGCAAAACCTGATCATTTGCCTGCATTCCCTTTCTGTTTGTATCTTAAATTCTGCCTTCCCTCACGGTGAGCCACCGGTCATCTGCTCTACTTGTAGCCTGAGTCCCGATCTCTGTAGTCGATCACTCCTTTGCAACCCGATTACATGGCCAGTTCTTTTTGCCTTAACTTCGAGCCATCTCTGTAGAGCCTTCATTGTACTCATTGCTAGTTGGACCTCGTGCTCTTGGATTGGTAGTAATGCCTGCCCAGTGAGTGACTCCGGTCACCTCAGGTGAGCCTCCGGTTCGGGTATTGATTACCTTAGATTGCATTTCACAATGGCGAGAGCCTCTTCGGTATTATTGATTTCGAGATATGGTTCGTGCTCAAAGTGGATCCAGCCAGTGTGGGTTGGGTCGATACACGGCGAGACCCCGACCCGGCCAGGTCCGCTCAGGTACCATCACCGGTCCCCGGCGATTACTGAGAGCCTCGAGAGTTTCGTCGTTATCGGTTACGGATGGGACCTCGGGCTGTCCTGTACCTCGAGAGGAGAGTTAGGAGGGCCGGCCCTCAGCGGGCCTACATCAGACCCCGGCCCGAGGAGTCATCTCCTCGGCCCCGCGGCCATCACGGTCGCATCGGGTGTAAGAGAAATTTACATCATCGCCTCGGTTATTAGCACTGCTTGCTCAGAATCGGGGCGGGTTGTTAAATGGGAACCGAATTCCAGGGAATGTCTGACTCCGTCACGGGCTAGTTCCATCTGGAATTAGGTACTATGATGTCCCGAGTTTGAGTGATCCAGGGTTTAGAGTCCATGAGGATTGATGGGATTGTTCCTCACCCCGCCTTCATGACTCGGCGACATGTGTACCCACAGTGGTCTTTGCAGTTCCTATCGCTCATGACATCTCGAGGTAAATAGTGCAGTGAGCTTAGGTTCTCCCAGTGATGATCGCCAGCGGGTACTCGGAAGCGGTAGATATTTCGGCGGCTTTGGGCTGCGTATACCGCCGACGATACGAAAGGAGTCCATAGAGATTGGGCCGCCCACCTCGTAGAGATGGTTGAGCCTTGGCGGAGACACTTCACGGCTGGACCCGGTATTTTATAGGAGGTAGCTCACGCCTAATCTTGATCGACCATTTATTAGGACGAAGTGCGATTTCGCTACGGCATTCGTGCGGCGGAGGGGCCATCTTGGAGGCTCTTCTGGGATCTCGGAGGGATATTGGATTCGATCCTCTGGTGATGACCTCTTGGTGCATTTCGAGGAAGGTCCATCGGAAGGACTGTCTGAGCGAGAGCATTCACGCTACGATGAGACTACTCTGCCGGGTTCTCGAGCATATGGGATTCCCGAGGCCCAGAAGTTGAGATAGAGTTCGATGCCCTTTGGCTCTGTCGGTGAGCGGTGATGAAACCATGCAGTATCTTTCCGTCTCAAACGGCGAGGACCGGGAGGAGTCTTTGCCGGGTCGGTGGCGGGACTTCCCATAGGAGCGATGTGCTGCCCCCAGGCCCGAGATCTGGGAGGAGTCAGGCTCAGCGGATATCCCCTCCATCTCCTCCTCCACACACCACATCAGCGGGCGCCAGGCGTGCTCGACCCATCTGACGGCCACCATTCACTGGGTAATGTTCGCGCCGGGTTCTGAGATTACGAGGTGTGATGGATGCCATCTACTCACTGCGACTACGATGACCCGGGATCGGAGGCGCGGTGTCCTCTAATACTTCAGCGGATCATGGCGCGCGGGCCTTCCTCGTGTTCACGATCGAGAGCCACCAGCGGCCTTTGACCCCATTTGGATGTTTTGGAACGCGGCCGCGACCGAACCGCCACCACCCACCGAGCGGTGGTGGTTGGGTTTCTTTATGATTTTGTATAGTTACCGGCTTTATCATTTGCGCCTACTAATTTTGATTAGGATTTATGTATTAGCCATAGTGGCGGTGATACTTTTGTATGTTAGCTTTGTGATAAATGCCATTAGCCATTTTATTATGTCAAAGCTATTCGATCTCTATATATCTGATTTTGCATACCATGTTTTGTGCCTTTACCATGTATATTTGTTTTTCTCTTCAATTGGACAATTGAATTGCTTCAAATTGGACAATTGAATTGCCTTTTATTGGAGAATAGAATCCTTGTTTGTCACCTTTATGTTAGAACAAATTCCATGTTTGAAACAGTTTTTGGTCAGTTGAAGTTCCGGCGTCTTTCGACTTAGAAAATTCCTCCCTTATGGTTTTCTACTTGCCTCCAGTTATTTCAATAGAAATTTTGTGAATTTGTTTACTTCCTTTCCTTTGCATAGTAGGCCTTAAGGTATGTTAGCAACCTAGGATAGGTTTGTGTTACCCGTACTTGAAGACCCGATATTTGTCTTCCCGAAAGGAAAGAAAGAAAAGCGAAAGAAAAGAAAAAGAAAGAAAAAGAAAAATAAAGTAGGTTTTTGCCTTGAAACAGACGCAATTCAGTGGGGTATATGGCGAAAGCCTTTGGCTTAGATACCCTAAGCCTTAATTGGTTGGGAGTCATCCCGATTTAGTGTTCGTTACATGGGTGGATAGGTAGAAGTTTAACGTTTTGTAGGTTCTTGATTTTTGAAGTCATTCGGTCCAGGTGAAGCACCAGCAGAGTTTGTGGTCAACGATCCTTTTGGCTTGATGCCTAAACCTTAATTAGGATTTGAGAGTCATCGGTGGACCTGATTACGCGGACTTTAATTGAAGTCGAATTTTAAGCATTGCACCACTATGATATAGTTGAATAAAGAAAGAAAGAAAGTAACTAGCCACTATCTAGGTTGTTCTATGACTTAAGGCCGTAATAGATTACTTTAAGGTTGGGAGGAGGGGACAAATTTTGCAATTTATTGGCTTAATGCAGTTATATAAAGAACCATTAGACTTGGAGTGGAAATTCAGTTGAAAGAGTCATGGAACCAATATTGACACGAAGTATTCTTGTATGGTTTGGTTCTTTCATGTCGGTTTTCAAACTTGGTGTCGATTTTTCGGTTTAAAGGTAATGTTTATATGTACATAAATCCGCACTGAATCATGAACTTTTTGAAAATCACTTGCACACATATCAACACTAGTTTTTGCATTGCTAGGGACTAACAGCGTTTAGGTTGGGGGTGTGATTAGTACCCCGAAAAGTCTTATTTTGGACTCTTATATTAGATAGGGTTTTGAGTGCTTTTTGCGCACTAATCATGTCATTTATGCCAATTGAAGTGTTCAAGTCTTCTTAGTATCACTTATCTTAGTTTAGGGTTATTTTGAAAGTTTGTTTGCAGGTTTTGCGTACTTTGGGAGTTCGATATCGAGACATATGATGAATCATGAAGATTAAAAACCCAGGTGTCAGCCATCGATCATGCAATCAAAGAAAGAATGAAGGCAAAGTGATGAAATCGATGCAATAGAGGACAGAAGGCAAAAGCGTGAAGAATCCAGCAATTCGAGAATTTCGGCTAAGATTCGCGAAAATTTATTTGGGATGCGAAAAATTCCGAAGCCTTGGCGAGAATTTCGCGATCTTAGCGAAAGTGAACTTCGCTGAGCTCAGATTTTAAGCTAAGCACTATTCCTAAGCGAAATTTCACGTTTCGCTACTCACGAAAGAATTTAAGCTAAGCTAGCGAGGAAATTTCGCTAAACAGCGAAATTACTTATACTAGCGAAAATTCTTGATTTCGCTATCTCTTGGTGATTTAAGCTAGTTTAGCGAGGGTTCACTTCAACTAACGAAAACCCTCAGCTATAGCGAGAATTTGTGTGTGCCTTAAGCGAATTCAACTTTGCCTTGTCACACTTTTGTAATTATTTTAAGCCAGGCTTCCCAATTTTGGTGTATTACTCCACTTGTCCACTAAATTTAATAAATTGTTAGGGCTTTATTGTATTTTCATACATTGGGTGGCTGTCTCAGCCCCTCCCATTTGTAATGACGAAAGAAATTGAAGGGAAGCAATTTTTTGGCAAGTTTTATTTTGTAAATAAAGTCTAAGTAGTTTAGTTAGGGTTTTGCTTTTCTCTTCTCTCCCTCTTTCCCTTATTTTCTTGGTACATTAGACACCCCTCTTGAGGATGACAGACTCGAGATGTAGCTAAGCCTCTTTTCTTTGAAGAGGAAGGAAGCTAGCTTGGTAGTAGAGACATATCACGGCGAGGTTATCCCTCTTGTATTAAAAGCTACGAATGCTTGTGTTTATATTTTATCTTCTCAAAAATAGAGGTTGAATAGCATTGAATGTTATTGATTTGACGATACTTACCATGCTTTGGGATGCGGTGCATACTTGTTGCTAGATGTCTTAGTGGTTTTAAGATGGTCTTCTGAACCCTTTGAAATGATGTTTAATGTTAGGGTTCAAGCGCTAAAAGGGCCATAGATGCATGTTATCTTGTGTTGACTCAAATAGGAGTTGATTTTAGGGTGAGGTTTGCTAGTTAAACATAGATGGGTTGTGAAGCCCCGGACTATAGGTTGCTTGTCATAGGATAAGAGCAGGGACCTTGTTTTGCCCCATGATGCCAAGTTAGTGACCCTAAATCTTAAGAAGTTAATATTTTTCACTTCACTTTCGAGTTTTTTTACATTTCTCTCTGGTTAAACTACTTCATTGTTGAAACAAAAATCAAAAAAGTCAAATAGAAAGCCTTGCAACCTTTTTACATATGCAAATCATTCTTAGGATGAAAACCCATCCGTGTTCGACCTAGACCAGCATCTTTGCTGATGGTTTGACTAAAATGTGGAAGAACAGGTATATAAATATTGTTGATTATTTCCATTCTTTACGTAGCCTGAATCAAGCAGCATGTAGAAATTTTGCGACTCTTGTAAATGCTTCTTGCATTTTTGGTTTTTGCTCCGTTAACCCCCGTTTGACTTCTTTTTTTGTGATTTTTCCAATTTTTCCCTTCATGTATTATGGGTATTAAGGGTATTTGTGTATTTTTTCTTATTTGAGCACTATATAGCTCAGGCAAAATCTTAATAAAGGGAATTTATCTCGAATTTTTCTTCTTTGGATATAGAACTGGGCGGGAGTTTCCACTTCTTTTCTTTCCCTCATTTTCTTTGCTTTTCTTTCATTTTCTCTACTACGAAACACCGGCAGGGGATGACAACTCAAAGGGATGGTTAACTAAACCCCCTCCATCCTTGAAGAGGGAGAGACTCTTGAACAACGGTTTTGAGGTAAAATGTTGGTTCTCTTGCTTTTAATGCTAACATTTTATATCATTTATGTTTCCATCTCTCACTGTAAGTTTAAATCTCTTAAATGTACCTTAATTAACCTGTATTTGGAAATCTTTTAAGGTTCGATTGGATTCTTGCTAAGATCCAGAGATTCATTAATTTGCCTTTTATTAGTTCTTTGTAGGGTGGGTTGGGGATATGTTCTTCTTGTCTGAGAGCATTTAATAACAAATTCGTACTATATTTCAAAAGGAAAAATTAGTAGGGTTCAATTTTTATAGCTAAACAAAGATTCGGTTCGGGGTGACTATAGGTCCATCCTCCACGTCTGCGAGGAAAAGAAACGAGAACCTCGTTACCTTGGGACCTCGACCCCAGGTGACTCGATGCTTGAGAGTTCTTTTCATATTTTACTTTGGTTTATTTTCGGTTTACCGTCACCAACCCCTCCCTTGTTTTTACCAAACCTTAAAATCTAAATTGAATTCACCAAATGATCTTTCTGGTTCTTTGTGTTAAACCCAGGTAATCTATCACGTATTCTCCGTCATGTCTGGTTCTTGTTGGAATTACTTTCGAGTTTTTCATTTGGATCCACAGTGAACCCACCTTTCTTTGGAACCACATGGGTAGGCTTAACCCGAGGCGTAAGTTGCATATAAAACCCGGCATTCAACCATTTGAGGCATTTCCTTTCATTCTTCTTTCATATGTTTGGGTTCGATCTTCTTTGATATTCAGCAAAATGGTTTACATTTTCCTCCAATGATATTTGTGCATACATATTAGTGGTGATACCCTTTAATTCATCTATGACCCGAGCAATCGACTCCACGATAATTCTTCAAAATTCCTCGGCAACCACATTCTTCGGCATCATGAGTCTAAGCGAGAGATAATCAGCTTACTTTTTGGTAGCTCCAGTAAGCATATTTCGGATGGTTGGCAACTCTTTTAAATAACCATACACTTGCCCGGTCTCTTGATGAAATTCCTTCTCTTCATTTTTATCTCCATTGTCAATTCTATTTTGTTTAAGACTCATCACTTTTTCGGTAGAGTGCAAACTGATGTGCGGAAAATCAAAATTAACACCTTCAAGATACTGGAAATTCATCTCATTTTCATTGATAGGAAGTTGAGCATTACAATCATAATAACATTCAGAGTTGTTGAGATAGACATCATCTACTAACATAATCTCTTCCCTATACATTGTCTAAATTCTTCAAACTTTGGAAGCGATTGAGAGTCATTTCTACTTCTTCTCGACCACAGTGAGAACTCAGTTACTTGCATATCTATTACACTTGACTCAGGTTGCTAGGAATGGCCTTCACAGCAGGAGGACTTAATGAATCTTAACTGATAATCGAGGATGATAAAGTCGGCGGGAAAAACAAATTTCCCACCTTAACAACCGTCTTCAATTACTCCTTGGGTTTAGCCATTGTTCTATACGCCATTTGAAGAGTAAGCAGTAGTGGGAATTAGCTCCCCCAAACTTAATTTCCTTACAACAGATAATGGCATTAAGTTTATCTTTGGGCAGGGTCACAAAGAGCCTTTTGAATTTCAAATCCTCTAATGGTGCAGGAATTGTGAAACTACAGGTCTTTCATCTTCTCACAGTAAATTCTTCTTTATCCTTTATAGCTGCGAGTAAGCGACTGATTCACTACTCCTTATACCGCCGAATCTTCTCTTCTTGCTTTCGAATTTCCTTCAAAATTTGGCATAAAGTGGCATTTGAGTTGCCATACGTGAATGGCATGCTTATCTCGACTTTGGGGTTTCAAAAAACCTTACTTGAGCCTCCTCTATCTTTGACTTTGCGATCTGCGGGAATGGGGCTGCGGGCATAGAGTTCACGGGCTTTCTTCTTCTTCTTCTTGTTCTTTTTCTCCTTCTTTCTTTCTTTCTCCAGTGACTCGGCATTTTAAAGGCTTCCTTCTCCCTTGTTGCCTTCATCTTTCGGCTTTTCCTTCTCTAATTCTTTTCCACTTCTAAAATTGCCTTTGCCATCCCGATCCTTTTGATTTTCTTCGTGTCAGGAAAAGCATCTTTCATGTCGGTCTGGCAAGGTCGGGGGCCGAGTTGCCCTGTTGTGTTTTGAGGTTCTTGAGAGAGGCATTGGTGGTCTTCTGAAAAATTTGAGAATTGGTATTTGAAGCTTCCAATTCTGCAAACTTTTGTTCATGGAAGTTAATTGGCTTTTATTTTCCTATGAAGCTGCGACCATCACAGTGTAGAAAGTCTGAGCCACTTTTGACCACGATATTCATTCACGCCCTCACTTCTTTCTTCTTCAGGACCTTGGTGGAGCATACCCACACTGAAAATTTTGCTTATGTCTTGGGACGTGTTGTGCTCCTACCGCCAAGAGAAATTCTCATGGTTCATATCTTTGAGGTATAATGGGTTGGCAGGTTGGGGTTAGGCTTGAAATGATATGCTCTCTGCTTGTTCAAATAGTTAGCCTCCTCCACTGCATAGGAAACCTCTTCAGCGCGCCCCTCAGCATTATTTACTCTTCCTTCTCTTTCCCTTGCTCTATCTACCGTTTGCGAGTGCATTCTTTTTTATCGGCCAGGTATAAATGCGCCCGGCTTGGCCTCTAAGGCAGACATCTTGTTAATCTCAATCATTCCATTTCCTTTAGCTCTGTGCTTGCTCCACGAGAGTTCGAAGGAGGTTTCATGTGCACCTTGCAAGATCTCGTCCCGGTTGTCTTGCTTCTTCTTCTCTTCTTCTTAAAGATACTTTCGTAGTGCATCAGTTATACCCTTTGAGGTATAATTCATAGAGTGGTAGAAGATGTCATTTGTGTCTTCGGGTCTATCCGGGTGCATGGGGCATCTCTTGTGACCTCTTGTATCTCCCAAGCGGTGTACAAACTCTCATCACTCCCCATTTGAAAGTACCGTAATTTCCCCTCTTACGTTGAAGTGAGGATGGAGAAAGAATGTCTGCCTAGGTAAGCTTCCTCGGCTCTTCCCATGTATTAGCGAGGATCCGTATGGTATTAGGTCAAACCATGATCTGTTTATATCTCTTAAGAGAATGGAAACCAAAAGCTGCGGCTTAATAACTTATGATCTCCACACCATTCAATTCATGTATTGGCCATTCTCGAGGAAACAGCTACAGTGTTCATTGGGATCTTCAGAAGGGTGACCTGTGAATTGGTTCTGTTGAACCATGGTGATCAAGGCTGGCTTGAGCTCAAAATTGTTAGCATCTATCGCTGGCTGTCTCACTGTTGAGTATTCATCTTGGATAACTGGTCTCCAGAAGTCCTCCATAGTGTCTCGCTCTTGAGGTACTTCTTCAGCGTTTCTGGTTGTACTCTGTCGATCTTTAAATCTGCCATCACGCACTATTTACGCACTCTTAACCTTTCTCGATCCTCTAAGTGTTCTTTCGATCTCGATTACTACAATGGCATCAATTTAGCTCCACAGCTACATTGCATGAATTAACTCTGAAATTATAATATCTTTGAGATCAAATGGGTCAGGTGATGCAAAAAAATTGTATTTAACATGAAAAGCTCTTCAAAAATTTAAGTAGCTTGCTAAACTACTGCTGTTGAATCATATTTTTGCAAATTTTCTATTTTCTTTTTGTAATTTGTATCCCAATTAGTATTTAAGCTTTTTGGTGAATATTGATTCACCCAGAATTCTTTAGATCCCGGAAATGACGGCGCGAAAACTTGTTCTGCGTGATGGACAGAAACACCTATCTGAATTGTGACATTATCACTTGAGGACTATTATCTAATCCGAAGTAATAATGCCATGAAACTTGTTTGTTGTGTTCCTTATCTATTATATTGATTTAAGCGGTTTTCTTAAGAATAAATCATTTTCTTTAGTTTTGGTCCCGGGGATCTTTGCAAGTGTGCGGTCCCGAACAAGTAGTAAGTGGATTTAAGTCCCGGATATCGATCCCGCGAGAGGGTCTCAAGATTCTCGATCAAGCTGCCACGACTACTCAGACTCTATACTGTTTTTGGACTTTCGGATAAAGCTGATTGGAATCAGTTTTGCAAACCTTGAAATGCAAAATAAACTAAGATATGTGAATTATTAACAAAATGAATTAAAAGCGAAAATTCGAAAATAAATGAATTCGGTAGAACAATTATCTTTTAAAGGGAACATTAAAAGTTGCTATTATGAAACATGTCTGATTCACATAGCTGCTGCCTTTGGCTTTGCTTCATGAACCCTGATTTAAAACATGTCCAAGAATATGATAGTGCGGTTGGATCTCTCCATACCCCAGCATTTCATCATCTAAACTTCACTTGTTTCTTGAAACGGAAAATTAGAGAACTACTTTTAATAAGGTTGCCTTGTTACGGATATTTTTCTTTTCAATACTATTACCCGAAACGTGAAGCGTAAACCGTCTACAAGGTACCGACATAGCATGGGTTTACTTAATTATTCTCTTCATAAAATTGCGCGACGATTCATCCTTTGTGATTAGATCCTTCTTAACACGGGATTGGACTTACTATTCGAATCGAGGTGACCTCTCTGCTTGTTTAAATGGATAAGTCATTCAACTCATTCTCGATTTCAAGTGAGAAGAGGATTTATCGATTTAAATTCTCAGAGCTCATTAGATCACCATTATCGGATTCGACATACCTTTCGGAAATTGTTCTCACTCTCGAGGATTGCCTTCTACTCTTGTCACTTTCAGGAGGGCCTCCACGGAAATCGAACAATGAGACAATCCTATTATGGGTATAAGGCAGCTCCTGATGGGATCGATTCTGAATACCCAAACCTGTGAGTAGATTTACAAACTGATAGTTCGATAGCCTGCGATGAATTTATGCGGAAAGATGAATTTAGACAGCGGAGTACATTGATGGGGCTGGGTTTCTAAATCGCTAGATTACACCCTCTGATGGCTTGTTGATCGAAAACCACTATAAATCGGAAGCGGCCCCAAATCAGGATTCCAAAATTTGTTGGAATTCGGACAATCGACGGTAATTTGAAAGAAATAGAATTTTGCATTCATTCTACTTTACTTGACTAAAAGTCAGGATCAAATTTGAAAAATAACAAACTAATCTAAAATAAATCAAAAATAAAGAAAAGAAAAGAATTAAAAATACAAAGGCACCATTACCGGATCTCTCTTTTTGGTAGATCGAGCTGCTTTCCTTTAATAAGCATTCAGTATTTATAGGGTTCTAAAGTTGGGCCTACCAGAATTCATTTTATCTCGCGTAGTTTAGGGTTAAGCGGGCCATTTGGTTGTTAATGTCTTGACCTAGATTCTTTGTCGCGACCTCAGTTGTTGCAACTACGTCGCAGAAACTTTTATTTGGTCGCGACTTTCTTTCTTTGCAACTGGTGTCACGACCACTGAATGACGTCGCGACCTTCTTTCTTTGCAACTAGTGTGTGACCCGCTGAAAGCAGCGTCAGCGACCTTAGTTCTTTGGCGGTGTCAGCGACCCTTGAATGATGTCGTGACCTTAGTTCTTCAACGGCGATGTAGCGACCCTTTGAATGATGTCGCGACCTTCTTTCCTTACAAATGATGCTTCGCGACAACCCTTTGAATGGCGTCAGCGGCGTTCTTTACTTCTGGCGGTGTCGCGACCATTGAATGGCGTCGCGACCTGGATAACTGCAAGCGGTGCCGCGACCAGCGAATGATGTCGCGACCTTCTTTCCTTACAAATGGTGTCGCAACCACTGAATGATGTCGCGACCTTAGTTCTTGGCCACTGATGTCGCGACCACTGAATGACGTCGCGACATCTTCTGATCCGATCTTGATACCGGCGACCTCTTCTAGATGCTTCGCGCTGACCTCTATGACCGATCTCTTGAAAATCTTATGTCGCGACTTGACCGATCTTTCGCGATCTCCATGTCTCTTGCTCGACCTTGATTCTTCGCTTCGCCGAAATTGTGTTGTGACATCATATCCTATTCTTCATTAATTTATGGTTGCACGAGCGGAGTTTGTTGCGACACGCACGTTAACGCCAGTTACCCTTATGTCGCGTCTGGAGTTTTGTGGTTGCGACCTTGATGCTTCGATTCTTAAATCCTTTGTCGAAGCGTCGCTACATGAATCCTTTTCTTCCTCGTGCATTTCTCCTGTTGCAACATCATTCAGCTAGTCGTATCATTCTTGCTCAGCCAGTTTCTGCTCTTTTTACTGCATTATCTTCTTTCTCTTAAATTTCTATTTGCATAAGCGGTTTAGTGAGTATTCGACATTTCTACGTAAATGGAGTCTTTTATAGATAGAAATCAATCAGAAAAATGGACTGAAAATGGATGACTTTTAAGCTCATCACTTTCCCGCGATATTGAAAATAAATTAATAAGAAAGATAATAAATATAATTAAAAAAAACTTAATAAAATACATAAATAAAAACTAAAGGTTAACAAGTTTTAAACTCGAAGAGTTAGTGAAACAAGTGGTAAAAAAACTTAAGAAAGTTTGAAATTAAATTAAGAAGATAAAATAGAAATATAGAAAAAAAAAAATTAAAAAAACTAAATAAAATGCATAAAAAAAACTTAATAAAATTAAAAGGTTTAACAAACTATTCACTTGTTGAGTGAAAAGCATAAAAGTTTGAAAATAAATTAATGAGATAAAACATAAAGATAAAAAACAACTAAATATTATTAAAAAAAAAGCTAAAAATAAAAATACACTTAAATAAAAACTTAATAAAACTAAAGGTTAACAAACTTGAATAGTTATTAAGCTCAGTGGTAAAAACTTCAAAATTTTGAAAATAAAAAATAATGGAGATAAATTAGAAAAATAAAAAGAAATAACTAAATCTAAAAATACATTAAAACTTAATAAAACTAAAAGGTTAAAAAACTTAAAAAGTTTGAAAATAAATTAATGAGATAAAATAAAAATATAAAAAATAACTAAATATTATTAAAAATAACTAAATAAAATACATAAATAAAACTTAATAAAACTAAAAGGTTAACAAACTCAAATTGTAAAACCTGGGAAAAATGTAATTTTTTTTTTTTAAAATGGCAAAACGGTAATTTGCCACTATAGTACAGGTTGAAAACCTAAAATTTTCTAGATCTCGGATGACGAAACGGACTTCACAATTAGAAACGTCTCGCGAAATCTAGCTATCCAATCGAATTTTGTTGGATTTGTCGAAATTTCACGTATTTCGAGGCACGGGTGTCGAATAACACATGGAATGGTGCCACTTGGCATGACCATGTGGATGCCACATGGAAAGCTTAGAGGAGGGCACATGCAGGCCATGTGGTGACATTGTCACCTAGTGCACTAACATCAGGTGACACATGACCCACATAGAGCATGGATCCGCAAAAATGTAGAGAATAGGAAGAGTAGGAAGCTTCCTCTCACTTGGATCAAACCAAGGAATAGAAAAGAATTCGGTGGAGGGAGAGAAAAGAAAAGGAAAAGAAAAGAAAGGAGACAAAAAGAAAGGAAAGGAGAAAAACAAAAGAAATGAGAAAAAAAGAAAAAAAAGGAGACAAAAAGAAAGGAAAGGAGAAAAACAAAAGAAATGAGAAAAAAGAAAAGAAAGGGGAGGAAGACAAAAGAGATGAGGAAAAACAAGAAGTGCGTGGGAAGGAGAAAGGAAAAAAAAAGGAAAAGGGCTCCGATTCTCGGTGTTAAAATGAGTGGAAAATAGGAAAGTGAGAGGAAGTTTCCTCTCCTTTGAGATAAACTCCAAGGAATGAAAAGAATTCGGTGGAGGGAGGGAAAATGAAAGGAAAAGAAAAGAAAGGAGAAAAACAAAAGAAAGGAGAAAAAAAGAAAAGAAAGGGGAGGAAGACAAAAGAGATGATGAAAAACAAGACGTGTGTGGGAAGGAGAAAGGAAAAAAAAGAGGAAAAGGGCTCCGATTCTCAGTGTTCCGACGGTCGGAAGTAGGAAAGTGAGAGGAAGTTTCCTCTCACTTTGATTAAACCAAGGAATAGAAAAGAATTCGGTGGAGGGAGGGAAAATGAAAGGAAAAGAAAAGAAAGGAGAAAAACAAAAGAAAGGAGAAAAAAAGAAAAGAAAGGGGAGGAAACCAAAGAGATGGGAAAAGCAAGGCGTGTGGGAAGGAGAAAGGAAAAAAAAAAAAAAGAAAAAGGGCTCAGATTCTCATGGCCAGACGTGTCGGGAAGTCGTTTGTCTAGAACTAAAGTTGAAATTACACTTTCGTGAGGAACTACGAGAGTAGGTGCTAAAAACAAATGAGGTAGGGTTTTCTCCTACACTGGTTTCTCTTAATCTAAGGGTCGTAAATGATCGTGTGGCTCAGCTCCAACCATGGGACTGAGTTTTTGAATAGTGTCGCATTTTTCGAGACCGGTTCGAGTAGGGTGAGGCCCCCTTCATATTGAATTATGATCGTTAATGACAGTCTTGAAATTTGTTAAAAATAAATAAATAAATAAATAAAACAAAAGCTGAAATTTCACAAGGCGAGTCAGTTATTTCGAGGCCGGGTATGGCGGACTTATGATCAGGAATGAAGGCTGGTTTATGTGGACTATTTATGTGTGTTATTCTTTGGAAATTTTATAACATCTTCCAGATGTGTTTGTAAATATGTTGATATATTAGTGTTATATATATGTGCAAGCGAGGAATGGATGTAAATTATATACTTTAGATAATTATCCATGGTACTGTATAAAATAGTTTATAAAAATTGTTCCATGTAGTGTATCTACATGTAACATGAGCTAACATCTTGATGACATTTTGCATTGCATATGCGGAAACATCACATTTCATGGGTGTGAGTGCATGATTGAGTGCATCGACACTATGTTTTAGGTTGATTGCAGGTGGGGCTCGGTTAATGGGAATGACTTCCATAGTTACTACAATTGCATGAAGCAGAAAAATATGTAATGGTATCAGCAAAGAAGGATAGATCCCCCGTCGGTGAAAAACACACTTGGTATGAATTAGACATAGTCCCCAGCGGTGAAAAGCTGTAAAAGTATGGGTTTCTTGGAGCCTACGATTGAGACACAATCGCGCTACCCATGAAAAAGGTGTATGGATTTTGAATATAAAATGATCATTGTGATGTATCATCCAAAAAGCTTTAGGTTTATAAACAAATGAAATTGGTTTTGAAAATGATCATTGGATGTCATTCAGATGTGAGGGAGTCAATGAGGACTCATGACATAGGGCATGATGAGTCTCATCTCATTTCATAGCATGTAGGATTCCATGTAGAATTGGCATATTCTTCATTGGAAAGTTGATGTGTGTATTATTGTGTGAACATGGCATTGCATGTGCACTTAGGTGGGGAGTGTTGAATACACAAAAGGGCAACATTTATATCGGATTTTAGTACCTTCAGCTCATATTTTGCTCTCATTTTGTATAAGAATAGGTGCCTTTGATCATTCTCGTGTTTTTGGACTTGTGCAGGTTTTTCGGGTTCCGTGCATACTTGTTATAGGGGTTCGTGTCCAGAGAGAAAATGTAGATCATTGAGGATGATGGCAGCCGCTGTTGAGAAGTCTTGGGAAGTGCTATGATGATTAGGGAACATTTTCAGAGGCAGTGGTACCGGTACTAGGCAAGCGGAGTCTCTGCCAGTGTTGCCCAAAGCGAAAATCACCCAGCATGAGTGGTGCGGTACCACACTTACTGATGCAGGTACCATGTGACACACTGCGAGTTGGGCATAATTCCAATTTCGGTGCAGGAATACGCTCGTCCTTCTACCACTTGATTCGAGATCACAAGGAAAAGGGTATAAAAGCGAAGGAAGGGTGGAGAGGAGCGAGTTTTTTTATTGGGGTTTTTGGTTTCCATAGAAGAGTGTTTTTCTCATTTTTTTGCTAAGTTCATAAGTAGAGTAAAATACTTACTTTTTCTTCGGTTCACAGATTTGAATTACGATGTAATCTTCCAGTTGATTCCTTACAACTCGGTTCTCTTACGAGTATTTTGTTCTTTTGATTCTCAATTCTTATGATTAAAATTGTGATTTTCTCAAGTTTCTTTTATGAGTAGTTTATTATCAAATGTATGAATCGCTTTCTAGTTTCAATGAAGTTCCTAAACTCCCATGATGGGGTTGCTTGATTGGAAACTCACCTCTCGATCAAAATTAATAACCCTCGATTCCTCTTTTCAGCCTCAACGGGTTGTATGATGCTAAGCACTTGTGAAAGTATAAAACCTTAGTTGGGCATCTTCTTGACAACGTGTGGCAGAGATCTCGGTAAGCGTTATTGCTTGATGTAAATGGAAAGCTAAGAGTACGAAGCGAAATTATGAACAAGTGTTTATCATCGCTCGATCGTTTTTCGTTCTAAAAGAGCTTTTAATGTAAAATCTTCCGTCGAAGACCATTCATCAATGGCTCCTAGATGAGATTGTGAATAAGAGGTGGGAATTACTTGATCGGTAGTGAGTGGAAACCTAAGAACCTATCAATCACCTTTATTACTAAAATAGTCAACCATTAGTTACTCTGATCTGACCCTGACCACAGCCCACGTATTTTGCTTTTAAACATACGTTCTTTTGGAGAATAATCCACTGAGGATCACACCAGGGAATACCACTCTACATGGAGATGACACATGGACTTCCCACGATAGTATAATGTAAGCGACCTTAGTTCCTACGCTTGGGAATAATTTCAGCATACAAATAAACAAAGCATTTTGGCGCCCAGTTCTGGTGATGGCAAAGCAATCTAGTTGATCCCGAAGGCTAGAGGTAATTTGCAATTGCATTTACCAAATCCGTGCGTTCTCCTTTTCTTTTAATTTGTTTTAGTGAAGAATCTAAATGGGTATGCGCGGAAGGAGTAGGATTGGTGCATTTTATTCCGTGTGTCGGTTTGGGCTCGCCGGCCTGGCTGGCAAACTTGTAAGAATCATACCTCAAAGGAAGCCCCCAGAAAGTCCATGTAAGCAATTGTTTCCCGAAACACCACCTCGAATGGACCATCCCGAGTCGACAACCTCTTTTTAATCAGAAATGCTCAAGATTGGCACTGTTAACCCACAAAGACTCCATGGTGACCTCCACAATATGGGGCCAGTGTTACCACTGCAAGCAACCCAATGATAGGAGGGAAATGTTAACTAATGAAAATCAAAATACTCGGGCTCCCCTGCGCCTTTAATAATGGAAGAACTCTCGAGAGATTTTGCAACCTCGAACCTGACAAATTCATGTATTCGCTGCCTAAAAATTTAACCAATTCTCGTAAGTCGGAGATGATTTGCATTCTCCTGTGTATCGAGGGTCGATTCGGAGACCACACTCATTCATCGAGAGACTTTGAGGATGTTTGCAGTGCATTCCTCTCTATTGGATTGCCTCTCCACATAATTTGCATGGTGCTATTCATTCTCTCTAAAGAAAAGCCAAAATATAGTTTCTTAAACACCCAATTCAATCTTTACACAGGATATACAAAATAGATTCCTTAACGAAATTCTTCCCTCCAGCGCGTCTGATCACCATATGCGAAGCGATTCAAAGGCTTTTATGAAAATCGGGTGTGAACCTTTTGTTGTGGTATGAAGATAAAGGACACTCCTCCATTACTATCTCGTCATGGGTTAGATGTTGGGCAAATGCGTGCGTATTTTCACTAGGACTATCCTTGAATAACAAGCAATCATCCAGAGTTGATGTGTGCAGGAGAGTTTTATGAGAAAAGTGCGAGGGAGGCAATTCAATTCTTTGATACCATAGCAGAAAATGCTCGAACTTAGGAGACTCATACCTCCTTAGATACTGCTAAAGTGCATAATACACCTATAGGGGGAGGAATCCATCATTTAAGAGAGAATGATGACCTGCAAGCAAAAATAGCTAACCTAACAAGGAAGTTTGAGGCTATAGAATTGAAAAAAAGTGAGATAAGAGGTAACCTAGTGTGCCTCAAGTACCCATAGTGCCTGTGGATCACAGAGTGGAGGAGCCATGCATCATTTGCGATGACCCCGCCCACTGACTATTAACCTACCCTGAGCCTTCCTCAAGTTAAGGGGCAAGTCAAATAGAAGTGACTAATGCTTAACTACCAAAAGGAAGCCCTTTAATTCTCCATATTCGAAACATATAATCGGGGTGGGGTAAGCACCGAATTTTGGATGTAAAATGAGGAGGCCCACATAACTTGCCAAACAGCAGGCCCCGATTATCATTAAGGTTTTCAAACCCCGGCTCACCGATTCGGAATCAAGGTCACCGAGGATTTCTACTTGTGAACCACAACTAAAGTTTCCGTCAGTCGAATCAAAGAGGAATCGAATCAACGACCTTATCTGACCTCCATAAGAAGTTTGGAGGATGTTATGAGCCGCAGTTCGTAGACCCGACAATCTACCAACAATTTAGGCGCAGATGATGTGAGATCCCAAATCACTATTTAACCTCTTCTATGGGAAATTTTCAACAAAGAAAAGGGAAACTCCGCTTCTTAAACCATCAATCCCCAGTCGAAATAGTGTTGAGTTTGGTCAAGTGAGAGCACCTTGAACATTGCAAAACATCCACCACTCTTGAAATTAGTAGGTAATTCAGCTTGAAACCATTCCAGCCCGAAGGGCCGATACAAGAGTTTCAGATGGGCGGTCGGGGATGATGAGGTGTGAGACCAAAGCCTACGTGTTCTATAGGGTGATATTATTGATGGTGAGCGGGGAACAAGATGAGGCCTTCCATATCCCTCCACCGCCATACCCACATAGTTGAGAGCTCGAAAGTAAACAAATGTTTGAAATTTATGAGTTGTTGAAGCGGGTGAAGTTGAACATTCCTTTACGGATGCCATTAAGAAGATTAGTCATATGCGAGTTTCTAAAAGATTTGTGCACTATAAAAACTAGGTTTTGACAAGAAGGCATGTATGGTGGGCAATCCACCTCAGTGATCAGGAAGCAAATTTTCACCCAAAAATCTGAGAGACCAGGAAGCCACCCTTGTTTCATAGTGGTGAGGGTCAAAGTTAAGACATGCTCTAATGGATTTAGGGGCTAGTGTTTACTTGTTGCCTTACTAGGTCTATGTTGAGTTAGGGTTGGAGAATTAAGACGACCGATATAGCACTAATGGTGGCCAGTAGTGTGAGGATTCCTAGAGGCATAGTGAAGGATGTATTGGTGCGAGTGGACAAGTTCTGCTCACATTAGTTTTGTTGTGATTGACGCTCAGCCTGTGGTGAACCAAGGGACTAAATTCCAGTGATTCTTGGTAGGCCCGTTCTTAGCTCTTGCTAATGCCATCATACAACAGGGAGGATTAATGACACTATCATTTATTAACATGGCCAGATTAACTTGAATATCTTTAATGTTATCAAGGAAATAGGGGATGAGGAAGACGTTTGTGAGATAAACATGATTGACTGTAGTGCGAAATACGTAGATAATGTTCCATGCGATGATCCTCTCTCATGTCTTGTCCTGTGTCAATCCCAGAGTTGGGTTGAGGAGGGTGACCACATCCCCTGAGTCGGGAGTTTCTCGCTCCATAGTGAAGACACGGTGAGGTGGTAGGAACAAATGGGTGGGCACTAGAATTTGAACCATTGCCACCCGATCGAGGCAATTATTACCGCCCGGGAAGAGAGAACCACTCGGCTATAGTTGAAACCCTTACCATCCACATCTGAATATGCATTTTAGGGGTAGAAGAAACTTTCAGAGTAATCATATCTTCCTCTCTAGAGTCAGAACAAGAAAATAAGCTTTTGGAGATATTGAGAACCCTTAAAACCACCATAGGATGGACAATTGCAGATATTAAGGGAATTAGCATAATGCACACCCACTGTGAATTCACTTGGGAAGAGGATGTTAAATCCTCTGGGCAACCTAGCGGCATTAAAACTCGATCCCATGAAAGAAGTGGTCAGAAAGAGATTCAAACTCTTGGGCGTGGGGTGTTATTTACCCATTCACGGATAAGCAAGTGGAATTCGGTAACTAGAGTGGTCCTAAAATGCAGGTCACTTTGTGGTAGCCAGTAGAAACAATGAGCTAATTCCGGCATCGTGTCACGTCGGGTTGGAGGGTTTGCATAAATTATAGGAAACTCAATGCAGGTACTAGGAAAGATCATTTTCCTCTACCTTTTGTCGATCAAATGTTGGAGAGAGTTGCAGGGCATGAATTTTATTGTTTTCTCGTGGGTACTCGGGGTACAATCAAATTGAGATAGCTTTAGAAGATCGAAAACCACATTCACACAATCCTTTTGGCACATTTGCCTTTAGGAAAATGCTTTAGTTATGTAATGCAAAGAACCTTCCAACGGTGCATGTTGGGATTTTCGATGATATGATAGAACTCATTTTGGAAATTTTCATGGATGACTTCTCGGTTTTGGAAATTCGGATGAGGATGCAGAGAATCTCACGTAAAATTATTGGAGAGATGTCGAGAAGAAGCTGGAATTAAATTGGGAAAAGTGTCACTTCAGCTGGTGACCTGAGGTTAATCTTAGGCCCGCATGGGATCGAAAAAGGAATCGGGGTGGATAGAATTTGAAGTCGGCGATCTCGGCCTACCCACCCAAGTGTGTTAGAGATATAAGGTCATTCTTAGGACAGTACTGAATTCTATAGGAGATTCAAAAAGATTTTGGGTGCTTATGCTTGAGTCCCTTATCACGGTTAGCGCGAGGACCCTTTACAGTGAGTCACGGGCTTGCTTGAGGCTGCCTTTGATAAACTCAAAACTATGTTAGTGTCTCCTCCTATCATGCGATCTCCCTAATTTGGGACGCTCCCTTTTGAGATCATGTGTGACGCTAGTGATTATGCTATGGGGGCTGTTTTAGGACAAAGGGGAATATAAAAGGCTTTTGTGATTATATGCCGTGAGCTTTAGATTAAAACAAACCCGACTATGACTCACGAAAGAGTTTTTGGCGAATTAGTCTTTACCACTGAAAAGTTGAGTCATGTGGGTCTCATGACTTGTTTTCCACATATCATGCGTGTGAAGTACTTGCTCTCTAAGTAGGATACTAAGCCTCGGTTGACTAGATGGATCCTACAATGCCAAGAATTTAACCTGACTATTAAAGATAAAAAGGGAGTCGAGAATGTGGTAGCTGACCATTTGTCACGGTTAGTTTCGGAATCCATTTTTATGCTTTGCCACGTAGGCGACGGTTTTCACGATGGCTTGACTTTTTTGCTCTTGTTCCGCGCCCGTGGTATGCGGACATTGTAAGTATCACGGTGGCCAGGGACAAAATTCAACGTAATGGACTCCTCAACAAAAGAGGAAATTTTTGGTGGACATTAAGAAATATTATTTTGATGACCCATATTTGTTTAAATACTGTTCAGACCAATTGATGAGAAGGTGTGTACCTAATGACGATCAAATTGGGGTGCTCACCTTTTGCCACTCGGAAGCTTGTGGAGGGCATTTCTCTGTAAGGAAAACGGCGGACAAAATCCTGCAAGTTGGTTTTTACTGGCCCACTCTTTTTAAAGATTGCTTTGAATTTTGCAAAACTTGTGCTAGGTGCCAACAATTAGGAGATTCTGAAGGAACATGATGCCTCTTACTCTATTTTAATCATTGAAATTTTCGATTCTTGGTGTTATAGACCATGGGGCCTTTTCCCCTAGTTCTTGTGGAGTACCTTTATATTTTGTTGGTGATTGACTATGTGTCGAGAGTGGGTGAGGCCATTCAATGAACTAATGATCTGAGGTTGTTTGAAATTTATAAAGAACACATTTTTCGCTTTGGGTGCCTCGTGCAATCATTAGCAATGGTGGGCTCCACTTTTGTAATCGATCTTTTGATAATTTGTTGAAAATTCACGAGTCACACCTGAAGTTTCCGACATACCACCCCGCAAAAACTAATGGTCATCTTGAATTGCGATAGGGAGATCAAACATATTTTAAAAGCGGTAGCCCCCAGTCGCAAGGATTGAGGTAAGCTTGACTTCTGGAGTGCTCTTTGGGCCTCTTAAATCTTGCTAAGAGCGATTCTTGGTATGTCTCCACTATAGGCTTGTTTATGGCAAGGCTTGTCATCTTCCGGTAGAAATGGAACGCAAGGCATATTGGGCTATTAAAACTCTTAATTTTGATTTGGCTCAAGCAGGTAAACAACGTCTGCTGCAGATGAACGAGCTTAATGAATTGAGGCGGGAGAATCATATGAGGCTGCGAATTTACAAAGAGAGGCTCGAGAAGCGTTCCATGAGACCATAGTTCGAGAAGACCTTTGAACCTCACCAAAGGTATTACTATGCGACTCTTGGTTGCATGTTTCGGGAAAACTTCGTTCTAGGTGGGTAGCCGTTCCGTTTGTCAGGTAGTTTTACCCGTATGGTGCGGTGGAGATTGAAAATCAGGAAAATGCAAATCCTTTAAGATCCATAGCCAGCGCTTAAACCATTTTCTCGAGCACTTTGACCGTCCGAAGGAGTAGTGAGAACAAGTAGATGCTCACCAGGGATGGTCCTTGGTAATTTCTATCCTACCTTGTTGTATATAAGTTTTGGTTTTCTTTCTTGCAGTTCTTTCTGCTTTCTTTATTTAGTCTGCTTTTATTTTCAAATATATATATATATAAACGAGACCACCCAACTGCGCTCCGCATATTTATCATACGCCTCCATTTATGTCGTGGGGGTGTCCTCTGTGCATTGAGGGCAATGCCTATTTCTATCGTGGGGGT
Organism: Tetrastigma voinierianum; assembly: GCA_016808115.1. Taxonomy (NCBI): domain Eukaryota; kingdom Viridiplantae; phylum Streptophyta; class Magnoliopsida; order Vitales; family Vitaceae; genus Tetrastigma; species Tetrastigma voinierianum. The sequence goes on along the minus strand of JAEQBH010000685.1, from coordinate 504,736 downwards.
GGGTTTGGGCATACACTAGTTGGCACTAATTATGCGCATGTTACATGTTCAGTGTATGGCAAAATTTTTCGATTTGAGGCTCTTTTGGGTATAGTACTTGACTTGTGATTTGTGCCATATGACCTCATGTATGCACTCCACGTAGTCTCAATGTATCTACACAATAGACATGCACAAAATTTTTGTGTTCATATTTTGGACCTTATCGCCCCAGTGCATTCTAGTAACTTCCTGGCCGTTGATTTTTACGTTTTGACTCATGTCTTGCTTGCTATCACTTCAGCCTGTACTCTGTTTTAGCATGCCTTGTTAATTGTATGAATCATATTCTTTGAGGAACACCCATGCATAACTGGAAGATGATTTTAGGCCGTCATTTATGCGTTACATTTCAAAATCATTTTGAGTACCTTTGCGCCATTTGAGCCTTGGATTGCGATTTAGTTGAACCCTAGGAACCATGATCGCGAGAAATGGTGGACCCCATGGTAGCGTGTAGTGTCGAGAGTGAAAAGTACAAATTTTAGTTTGTGAACACAATCGGGTTAGGCGAGTATGAGCGGGAAAGAAATGAGCATTCGAGTGGAATCGAGATGGAGGGCATTGAAAGAGGTATAGTTATATATTGCTTCTTGTTCCAAAAGAAAAAAAAGAAAAAAAGAATAGAAAAGGACGGTGAGTACCGTGCAGCTCTTATTGATGCGGAGTACCACCGCGCCAAAGGCGGTGGCCTTTTGAGTGCCGTACCACACTTATCGATGCCCGTCTGCCCGGCGTACATGGGAATTTGATTGGGTTTTACGCGATTTTGAAACCCTTCCATGTTCCTACTCCCCCATCACCATATAAGACAAACCCTAGCCCTTTTGTCCTCTCACACGAGCAAACCCGAGATCACACGTTCCTGCTAGCGTTTTCACCTTTCTAATCCGGATTCTTCTCAGTTCGTCGCACAGATGTGGTAAGCACCCCGCATTTCTTTGAGGGCATCTTTTCTGTGGTATTTCATTGTGTCTCCATGGATTTGTTTGGGTGGCTTGGGTTGGTAGGCTTGTGTTCTTAATTGGATTAGGGCATGTCTTTGCTAGTATGGGAGGAAGTTTCGACGGCCCGGCCCGAGCAGAGACCGGCCTTCCCGATACTTATGGAAATGGGCTGCTGGGATATTATTTTGTGTATTTGGGGCATGTTTGCTATATTTTCTATTCTTTCCATATATATGGCAAGATCGAAAAACATTGGAAAGAAGCGAGGCTCTAAGCTCTTTCTATGGAGCGCCTGTGAAAAAGGGAGAGAGTCGATGCCTAGCGAGGCCGTGAAGAGGAAAAGGAAAACGAAAGAGATTCTTCATTTTACGAGAAGCGAGGCATTGAAGAGCGAGAATGAGAGGGTGAAGCCATGTTTCTTGGAGTCTTTATTCGAGGAAACGAGAAAAGTAGGCCCAATCGGTTCTGTGAGGTTTTCATTACGACGAGGTGTGAGTGAACATTCTTATTCACCCATCCCTATCGGTATTATTAGGAGCAAAATTTGCAATTTGTTTGTCTTTGAAATCTGAGGTATCTGCCAGGCAATTAGGGAATTTTATTCAATTTGAGAGAAAATCGGCATATAGATACCATGCTTTCGAGACGGCGCATGGGAAGCTTGAGTTAAAGATCAGCCACGGCTGCGATAAGCTCGGTCGTTGCATTATGTACGCCTGCCCCCGAGGCCAGGCCTTACCCTCTCAGGGCCGTTCTTGGAGTTCGATGCTAGGTTGTTTCTTGATGCCGTGAAGCACCGCCCAGGAATAACCATGGGAGGTTTATGCCGCGAGGAGTTCGTTAAGGGAAGCTCGAGAACTGAATATGCATTAATGAACAAATTATTCACAATATGATCGGGCCAAGAAGAAAGAAATTACCCGACGGAAGAAATTCAGTTTTGTATGAGGTGATGGCGGGAAGATCGTGATTATGCCTTGGTTGTATGGTGTGTTATGCGGGACTTTCTACATTCCCCAACTGAAAACAGGCATATCCCATTCCCGACTCTAGTTACGAATCTGGTGGAAGTTGCGGGGATAAGGGGATTAGTTCGAGAAAAATGAATTCTTCTAAATTTGGGGCCCGTCACGAGCTAAACGGAGGCGGGCGTGCATCTCTGAGACCTCGGTCTTCACGTTCTCTACGGTATATCGGGCTTCTTGTCATCGGCTCATGGAGTCGATGGGCACATCCCACTGAAAGGATGGGCGTCGAATCGAGGTTGGTTCGAGTGCATGACCCAGGGAAGCGGCAATTGGGTAGTGATGAGTCCGAAAAACTCATTAGATTTTAATCCATTTTTACGAGTATGTTACGAGATAAATGTAATTTAATTGCTGAGAAAAAGTAATTAACTTTCAATTTCATTTGCGGAAAATCTGTAACTCATATCTTAGCAAAAATCGAAGAAGCCGGCTGCAATGAAATTGAGAGTCTGGCCCCGAAAATTTAAGTCGTGATAGGAATGCTCGATTCTTTAGAAAGATTCCAAGTCACGACATCGACAAATTAGACCACGAGAAGAAGAAATAGAAAACTTGGAGCAAGTGAAGTCGAGTGACTTGAAGAAGGAGGTTGCAATAAAGCGTGGTCGAGACTAAAGGAAATAGTGGGGAAAAGAAATTCATCGCGACATCACTTTGATGTCGAGACACGACTTAAAAGAAATGATGTCAAACACCACTGGGGTGTCGCGACGAGTCCGTCTATGAAGCCCGCAAGAGAGGTTTCTGCGAAAGAAAGAGGTTGCGACGGTTTAAATAAAAGGCTCCATTTGGTCGCGACATCGTTACGATGTCGCGACAGCCTAAGCGAAAGATTCAAAGTGCGGCTTCAAAGATAGAGTTTGAAAGGAGTGCAACTTGTAGCCCGAATGAAGCACTTTCCGAGGCGAGATTTGGGCCTTTCACCGTCGAAGGATCAGAAATGATGTGGAAGGCCACTCATTAAGGTCGCGACTGGCAGCGTGGCGAAGAAATTGATGTCGCGGCGTATGGCGAGTCGCGACACGGAAAATGAGTGGAAGAGGAAATTGGTTTTAGCGTAGAGGCGAGGAAATTGATTGTATGATCTTTAAGCACTTGTAGAAAATCTTATAAGGCCTTAGTTGGGCATCTTCTTGACAACGTGTGAATGAGAGATCCTCGGTACACATTGTGTGATAGCAAATGCAAGCTAAGAGTGCGAGCAAGTGTTTGAGCAAGTGTTTATCATCGCTACCAAATAAGTTTTCGTTCTAAAGGAGCTTTTAATGTAGATATACATCGAAGACCATTCATCAATGGCTCCTAGATGAGATTGTGAATAAGAGGTGGGAATTACTTGATCGGCAGTGAGTAGAAACCTAAGAACCCTATCAATCACCTTTCTGTTTTAAATAGTCGACAATCGAGTTACTCGATCAACCTGACCACAACCGTGTTTACTTTTAAACATACATTCTTTGGAGAATAATCCCTAAGGATCACCTAGAATACCACTCCCTATGGAGATGACCTGTGGACTTCCACAGTAGTATAATGCTTGACGACATTAGTTCCTATGCTTGGGAATAATTTCGGCCATCTGAAATAGGCAGAAGAGACAGAGACCCTTCGACGTGCATAGACTAGATGGTTGAACAAGGTTACGATCCCGATAATCGATATCGCTTTGTCGGATTGATGAGATTATTTGTCGGTGAGGAGGGCCGCAGTCTCTTTCCCGAGATAGATACATGTAGGTTATCATTAGTTGAGAGTAAGGGAGGTGATATCCTGGGACAGTGTTCGAAAGATGTTGTGCGGGAATTTCGGGTTCTGATGATGCCTTTGGAATTGATCCTCCCGAGACGGAAGGAGGAAGCGTGAGGATCATTTGAGGATTGTTCTCCAGGCCCTCAGAGAACATCAATTATACGCCAAGTTCAGTAAGTGCGAGTTTTGGCTTATTGAGGTGAAATTCTTAGGACATGTAGTGTCAGCTTTGGGTGTATCAGTTGACTCGGAGAAGGTAGAGGCAGTTATGAGTTGGGAGAGGCTGAAGTCAGTCTTCGAGATACACAGTTTCTTGGGATTGGCAAGGTACTACTGGAGATTTATTAAGGATTTCTCTCGACTAGTTGCACTATGTGAATTGGCCAGGAAAAGTCGGTTGAGTGGAATTGTAACACCCTAAACTATACCCTAGTAGTTTATTACGTGTTTAGGGTATAATGTAAGTTACAATTTGCATTTTTCGGAAATTAAGTGTAAAGTGGGAAAAAGGTTAAAATGGTAAAATTTCACATTAAGGACCCAAAGGTCATAATTCAAGAAGATAATATGTTATTATAAGAATTGGATAAGTGGATGTGTAAATGGAATGAAATTGAAGGACTAATGAACAAAAGGAAAAATTAAGCCAAAAATGTGATAAGCCAAACATGGCCTTAACTCCAAAATGAGTATAAGACCATAAATTGGTCTTAGAATTGAAGGGAAGATATTTTAGTGTGTGAAGTTAAGGCATTCCGGTGGGGAGAAGGAGAAAGAAGAAGGAAGAAGAGAAGTTTAAGAAATCCAGGTTTGGAATATCTCTTTTTGTATGGAACATTGGTATGGAACTCATGTTGGAAATATTTGTCTAAGTTGGGTTAGGAAAACCCTAACTCTTCAATACATGTGCATTTTGGTTGGTTTAAGTTAGTTTTGTAGTTTTGTTTCAAAATGGTTTGTTTTGGTTAAAAGATTTTCGGTGAAAATGGCTAACACTGGCCATTTTCTTCTGTACAACTTACAGCACCCTGCCGCTGGCGGACGAGACCCCTTAGATAAGTTTCTACTACGCTGAGCTTGATTTGCAATTCAGTTTTGTTCTTTCTTCGGTTAATTCTAGAATCCGTTACTCTTTTGTTTGGACTATCAATGGAAGATAATCAAGCATAAAATTGTATTAATTGAGGATCCTAACAAGTGAATGAAAGGGTCCGTACATGTATATAAATTATAAGTTATAAACAAGCTCGGAAACACATATAATAGTATGCTTGTCGAAGACCATATAGTGAATGAATAGGCACGCCTGATCAGTGCGACGACACTCCTGCTTGTGCTATGACACTTTTATTACGTGGGCATGCACGTCTGCATTGAAATACGACAACACTCACGCGCTGGTGCTTTCTGACACTTCTATTGCAGTGGACAGACGCGTCTGTTCAATGCGACCTCACGCTGGTGCTCACGACACTTCACAATGCGATGGGCGGTGCGTCTCTGTCCCGGTCTCGGCTTGATACTCTGCGTTGTGTTATGGCACCTTTGTTACGTGGCGAAACACGTCTCTGACCGATCTTGTCATAGCACCCAGCCGGTTACTTATTGTGCTACGTCCCTCTCATTCATTGTTACTGGTCTAGACAAGCAAATATTTATATGATAAGAATCTTAATAATGAACAATAAGAAGCATAAGACATTAGTTATGTTCTGTAATGTACCTATGGGTACCTTCTGTACAAGATCTCTATTCTGAACTCCTACGGGAGATATGAAAACCCCATTATAAGAAGTATGTTATATGAAAAATACGATTATATAGTGCATTTATCACGTAAACTCGATAAATGCATTATGTTATATGTATCCTAATTTTGGACCACTTGAATGGTCACATATGTTATTGTTTTCTCTTAAGCTATAAACTTAACACTTGGTGTTTCATCCGTGTAGGCATCAAGGACATCAGAAGCATTCGCATTAAATGCAGGCTAACCTGACAATAGGAGTCCACACAGTGTAGGTTTTGATTTATGGTTTATGTCTTAATATGTAATATTTTTTGTAATAGTGGAATTTGTGTAAATGCAGTAAATGGGACTGGGAATATATGTACGAGGACATTACGAAGTTTATATGTATATTTGAAATGGGCCTGATGTCGAGAAAATCGGGTAAAGGAGTCCCGATCCGAGGCGCACCCCACTACTCTTCGCCCGGGCGGGAGTAGGGGCATGGCCCCACATTTTAAGTGATGTATCAAAGTCTAGGTTTAAGCGTTCTGGAAAACTTATTAGGTTAAAAATGTACCTACATAGTATTGTGTTGGCTGTCACGGATGTCCTTGTTTTATATGGTAATACATAATGGATTAATCCTAGGAAGTTGTGGAGGAAACATCTGAAAGCGTCAATCCTATGGATCTTGATCCATCTGTCTCAGGTCCATCTGACTCAGCTAGAAGTAAACATGCTTCAACTGAAGCGTTGTTAAAAATTTCTTAGGACATGGCAAGGGTCTTAGATCGACTCACGGCCCCTCGAGCTCCGATTGATTCTTTAAGAAAACATGGAGTAGAGGAATTCCATGGTACAAGTTTAGAAGAGTCGATAAAAGTGAGGTTACGGCGAGAAATTACAAAGAGCTACGAAAGAGTAAAATGTCGCTTTTGAACAAATTGCGAATGTGCGGTCTTCTTCTTCTGGTGCGACACATGATTGGTAGAAGCTAGTTAAATCCATTGCTTCAGACCAATTTTGTGGGACTTCTTTATCCAGAAATTTGAAAAAGTATGTCATAGATGACTATAAAGGAGACGAGTGGAGCGATTCTGAATATATGAAGCAGGGAATCTAACAGTGGCGGAGTATGAAAATGAGTTTAGACGCCTAAGTAAATACGCACCAGAATTAGTCCTTACAGAAACTTTCCGATGTAGGCAGTTTGAGAATGGCCTAAAGGAATCCATAAAGAGGTACCTCACATTTGTGACATCGTTGCAAGCGGTAAATTTTGATCAGCTGGTGCAAGAGGTAATGAAAATAAAGAAATCATAAATAAAGAGTCAGGAAAGAAAGTCAGAAAGAAAGTTCTCAAGAGGTAGCTCCTCCTCCGGTAAAAGAGGTAGAGAATCTCAAGTTGAATCTGTACAGAGTTCAACTATAAGAGGTAGGAGACAAGGTCCCTCTTATATGACCACGGAGATTCATTAGAGGTATTTCAGCCGGATAAGAGGAAAAGACTGGAAATACGCCTTTGCCGTAAAGCGTCATCTTAGTATTTGCAGAAGGGTAACTAGAGGTTGTTTCCAATGTGGAAGCACAAACCACCTTATAGTGAATTGTCCATGAGGATTTGGGAGTTCCAAAAATCCTCAAGGAAGTAGTAAAGGAGGATCAAATTTACCTCCATCAACTCGTGATAAAGGTAGAGGGCGATGGAGTTAGTAATGAGAAGAGGAGTATTGCTAGAAACGATAGAATTGCCCTACTACTATATTGACCCGAGCTTATGCTATTAGAGCTCGTAAGGATCAAGATGCACTAGGGGTTATTAAGGGTAATTTCACTCTTTATGACAATGAAATCCATGCTTTGGTAGATCAGTTCTCTGATTTCTTATGTCATTTGAACGATTGAATGATAAATTGCCATCAGTAGAACCTTTAGCTTATGGCATGCTTGTTACCATTCCTTTGGGGCATAGTGTTAGAGTCAACCGAGTGTATAAAAACTATCCCCTAATGGTCCATGATAGGGAATTTTCGGTTGATCTAATTGTTTTGCCTTTTCATGAGTTTGATTTGATTTTGGGGATGGATTAGCTATCCAAACATCGGGCTATAGTTGATTGTGATAAGAAAACAATATTGCTTAAATGTTTTGACCTATCAGAAGAAACAATACAGGATATTCGATTTGGACTAGTGTCAAACGTAATTTCAGTTATGCAAGCCCAGCGTTTTCTGAGATATGGTTGTGAAGCCTTCATGGCTTTGGTACTTGACTCCAAGAGGGGACAGGTAAATCTAGAAGATATTCTAGTGATAAAGGAGTTTCTTGACGTGTTTCCCGAGGAATTACCGGGTTTGCCACCCGAAAGAGAAGTAGATCTGTATATTGAAGTTGTACAAGGGATGACTCCTATTTCTAGGGCACCATCAGATGGCCCCAATCGACTAAAAGAGTTGAAGACTCAACTTTAGGAATTATTGATATGGACTGTTTCGACCTAGTGTTTCACCCTCGTGCGCCTCGTTTGTTCGGGTTAAAAGAAAGATGGCACTCTTCGGATGTGCATTAATTATCAACAAATAAATAAGGTAACAGTAAAGAATAAATATATGTTGTCGAGAATAGAAGATCTTTTCGATCAGTTGAAAGGAGCAAATGTCTTTTCTAAGATAGACTTGCGATCGGGATATTATCAACTTCGAGTGAAAGATGTTGATGTCTCGAAAACAACCTTTAGAACCCAATATGGTCATTATGAGTTTTTGGTAATGCAATTTGGGTTCACTAATGCATCTGCCGCATTCACGATTCTGATGAGTGTGGTTTTCCACCCTTATTCGACCACCGAAAGTGGTATTCATTGATGACATCTTGGTGTATTCTAAGGATACAAAAGAACATGAACAGCATTTGAGGATAGTGTTATAGATTCTAAGAGAAAAGGTTGTATGCAAAATTAAGTAAATGTGATTTTTGGCTTAAGGAAGTGTCATTCCTAGGTCATATTGTGTCTGTAGAGGGTATTAGAGTGGACCTTGCAAAATCAGCAATTGTACTTGAAACCACCTCTAAAATGTAATAGAGGTGAGAAGTTTCCTTGGCTTGAGCCAGACATCGACGATTTATAAAAGGATTCTCTGTCATAGCCTCTACACTTATTAAGTTACTCCAGAAAGGAGTGAAATTGGAATGGGATGATAAGTGTCAGTCAAGTTTTGAACAGTTAAAGAAAATATTGATTGAAGCACCAGTGTTGACTCAACCTAATTCAGGTAGAGAATATGCTTTGTACAGTGATGCCTCAAGGATATGCTTGGGATGTGTATTGATGAAAGATGGAAAAGTAGTGGCATATGCCTCTCGCATGCATGAAATCGCATTTGTTAAAATTATCCCACACATGATCCGAGTCGCAACGGGTAGTGTTCGCTGAAAAGATGCTTACATTACTTATTTGGTGAAAATGTAGAATATTTACATATCATGAGAGTCTTGCACCGCGAACTCGTATGAACCGAACTTTCGAGGCAACGCTCGGTGGTTAGAATTGTTCAAGGACTATGATTTCATAATCGATTACCACCTCGAAAAGCTAACGTGGTGGCGCACGCGAAGTAAGAACAATTTCTATTTTGTCCTCTGAAACATTGTGCATGAGATTTGCATTTGATGGAGCTTAGCCTAATTGAGAGTTATGCCTCGTTGAAACAAGATGATAATAGATGCTCGTGAAAAAATGATGTTAAGTTAAAAGAAAGGGTACAATTAGTCAAAAATGGAGACAAGACTGACTATGGTATAGAAGAACATGAGGGTTGATTATACAAGAATAGATTATGTGTATCGAATATTCAGGAAGAAAAAAAAAAGTTAATGTATGAGGACACAGTACCCGTAACTCTTTTATTCAGGTGTGAATTTCGAGGATGAAATTCTTTTAAGGGGGGGAGAGTTGTAACACCCCAAACTATACCCTAGTAGTTTATTACATGTTTAGGGTATAATGTAAGTTACAATTTGCATTTTTCGGAAATTAAGTGTAAAGTGGGAAAAAGGTTAAAATGGTAAAATTTCACATTAAGGACCCAAAAGTCATCATTCAAGAAGATAATATGTTATTGTAAGAATTGGATCAGTTGATGTGTAAATGGAATGAAATTGAAGGACTAATGAGCAAAAGAAAGCCAAAAATGTGATAAGTCAAACATGGCCTTAACTCCAAAATGAGGATAAGACCAAAAAATTGATCTTAGAATTGAAGGGAAGATATTTTGGTGTGTGAAGTTAGGGCATTCCAGTGGGGAGAAGGAGAAAGAAGAGGGAAGAAGAGAATTTCAAGAAATCTAGGTTTGGAATATCTCTTTCTGTATGGAACTTTGGTATTGAACTCATGTTCGGAAATACTTGTCTAAGTTAGGTTAGGAAAACCCTAACTGTTCAATAGATGTTTATTTTGGTTGGTTTAAGTTAGTTTTGTAGTTTTGTTTCGAAATTGTTTGTTTTAGTTAAAAGATTTCCGGTGAAAATGGTTAAAACTGGCCATTTCTGTTTTCTGCTCGACACCCCTACGCCTAGGTGTAGGTGTGCACGCCTAGGCGGACCCGACACCCCTTCTGAGAAGTTTCTGCTACGCCTAGGCATAGCACTACTACGCCTAAGCGTAGCACAAAATTTCAGTTTTGTTCTTTCTTCGGTTAATTCTAGAATATGTTACTCTTTTGTTTAGACTATCAATGGAAGATAATTAGGTATAAAATTGGATTATTGTGTAAAACCCGAGAAAGTTCAAATTTTTTGAAAAATGGTAAAATGGTAATTTCGGTCAAAACCCAAAATTTTTCTAAATCTCGGATGATGAAACAGACTTCACCGTTGGAATTGTCTCGCGAAATCTAGCTACTACGTCAAATTTCGTCGAATTCCGAGACAATCGGAATTTCACGTTTTTCGAGGCACCGAGTGTCGGGTGCCGTAAAACGGTTTGTGAGAGACATGTTGCATGATTAGTGAGATGATGGAGATGAGTGGCTTAGATTAAGCCATGCGTCAAAAAAGATCCAAAACTTAGGGACATGGAGGGAATTATTGAAATGTTTAATTGGATAAAGACAAAAATGGGAATAGTCATCTTCTCCATTGGAAAGCCAAAAACGTGCAGGAGAGCAAAAATTGGCAGTGAGTTAGGATTTTGAGGTTTTAGAGAGAGAGAGAGCTACTTCTCTCTAGATTTTCGGCCGTTAGAACTGTCGGTTCTCAACGGAGCAAGAAGCAAAGTTGATCTACGCGGCGAGAGCTACGCGTGGACACTAATTTGGTGGAGTTTCGACAACTCCAAGAGGTAGGGATCTTTTCCTACTTGTGTTATTCTTTGGCTAAGAGCCATGTGAATGATTAGGGATATTCTGAGACTTGATTTAGCCGTATTTTCGGTCTCAAAACCTTTGAACTGAGTGGAGAAAATCCCTATTTGTGTGGCCGTGAACAGTGCCAACCCGAGGGTTTCACTTTTCACGTGATTTTTTTTTGTGTGATTTTTGTGATGTTGAGTGATTCAAAATGAATTGCTTGGATTTGTTATTAGCCCATGTGAGCTAATTGTGGTGTTATTAATTGTGAATTGAATAATATGATTTATGTGGATTAATTGGTTAATATATACATGTTAAATATATTAGCATAAATTGTTTGGAATTGGCATAATGCATTCCATATGCATCGGGGCACCCTAGAACATGTATTAAAACTTTAAATTTTGATATATGTTTTGGTTAAGAGTATTGTAATAACTCTTGAACTATTGGTACATAGTTGATATGTATTTAGTGAGTATTGATGCATGGGCCCAAGTGGCCATTTTTACTCATTTTAATTGTATATGGACCCGATTGTGGTCATTTGTTAGTGTTGGAGACCAGGTTTGTACCTTGGGTAGAGCTCTACTTTGGGAGACTCTACGATTTTGTCAGTGAGTCAGTTACGAGCATCCCGCAGTATTCAGCAGTTGATGGGTTGTCAACAAGACACCCCGGTTATGGGGCGTCACAATTTGAGGATCCTAACAAGTGAATGAAATGGTCCATACATGTATATAAATTTTAAGTTATAAATTATTCTGAACCTCGTTGCCTCGGCGAAGTGAAATCCTGTCGTTGGACAGACATTGTTTCTTGCCCTCATTTGCTAATGTGATTAAGAACCAAATAACAAGCTCGGAAACACATATAATAGTATGTTTGTTGGAGACCAGATAGTTAATGAATGACGCGTCTACGATGGTCTGCGACTACCTCTACGCTAGTGCTCACGACACTTCTAATGCGTGGGCGAGTGCGTCACGGTAGTCGCGACCAGCCTCACGATAGTGCTACGACAATTATTGCGTGGCGGACATGTCTCTATTGATGCGGTGTATACGCTAATGCCACGACACTTCTAGTACGTAGGCGGAATGTCTGCATTCGGTCTGACGACATATCACGCGTGTGCTCTGACACCTACATTACATGGGCGAGCCGCATCTCTATTGATATTGTCTTGTACCTTTGGGTACACTATTGTCTTCACGTCCCTCTCATTCATTATTGCTGATCTATCTGGGCGAACATTTATATGATAAGAATCTGAATTATGAACAATAAAGCATAAGACCTCGGTTTGTTAAGCAATGTACCTCTGAGTACCTTACATACAATGATCTCTACATTACCGAACTCCTAGGGGATCATAGAAAACCCCGTTATAAGAAGTATGTTATATGAAAAATCACATGTTTGTAGATTCAAGTTATCGTAAAATAATAATGCATTGCATGATATATGTATCCTGTAATTGTGGACCACTTCAAGTGGTCTATTTGTTATCTGTTTCCCACTGGCTATAAACATGCGGAGTGTTTCATCAGGTGTAGGTACGAAGAGGACGTGGGGCATTCGCGTGGCTTGGGCCGACACAACAATAGGAGTCCACGGTATGAGTTTGATTTACGGTTTTATAGTACCATATGTAATATTTTTGTAATTGTGGAATTTGTGTAAGTACAAGTAAATGGAACTCAGGAATATATATACAGGACATTACAAGTTTAGATGTATATTTTGAAATGTGATGATGTTGAAAATCGGTGAGGAGTCTGAGTCGTGCCCCCTCTCTTGTCAGCGGGGTAGGGCGTGGCCAGGGGAATGACAGTGTGAGAAGGCATTCTTAAGGTGAAAGGAGGGCTTACTTCAGCCCCTATCACGATAGTCCGGAATAGGGGCCCGGATCTTACCTGATGTAATCACGTCTTGGGACGGTAGGATGTTTTGATGCGTAGGAGGGTGGTAGCTTATGGTTCTAAGCAGCTAAAGAACTACGTGAAGAATTACCCCACACATGACATAGAGTTGGCAGCTATAGTCTTTGCCTTGAAGATCTTGTGCCACTATCTATATGGTGAAGTTCGAAGTATTCTCAGACCATAAAAGTCTGAAATATATCTTTACACAGCGGGACCTCAACATGAGGCAACGCAAATGGATGGAGTATCTGGAGGATTATGACTTCACTTTGCATTACCATCTGGTAAGGCAAATGTGGTTTTTGATGCGCTCAATCGAGTGAGGAGTGCGGCTAGTGGCTTCCGGGAATGGAAGATGTGAAGGCGTGAGGCAGTTTAGGCTAACGATCTGATGATTAGGCTCGGGGAGTTTGGTGGCTCACGCCTTCCCTCTTGACCGGGGAGTGATTGAATCTAGGAAGCAGTTAAAAGATATCGTCCATCAGGGATTAGGTACAATCAGGTACAGGTGATGAAGGCTAGGCCATTCACACTAATGATAGCCTTCGGTATAGGGGATGGGTTGTGGTTCCCCAGTTGATATATCTAAGACAGAAGATTCTCAGGGAGTTCCATTGCTCTCGTTTTACAGTGTATCCAGGTGGCATGAAGATGTACCGAGATCTTCGTCACCAATATTACTGGAGTGGGATAAAGAAACATGTGGCGGGCTTTGTTCGATGATGTCTCACTTGTCAACAGGTAAGGTTGTGTCTGGAGGCCAGTGAGGTTACTCTCAGCCTCTGGGTGTGCGTGGAGGTAGAGACATATCCACGATGGATTTTGTGACTCACTTTCCGCGGACATTGCATAAGCATGATGCGGTGTGGGTGATAGTGGACCGGCTCACCAAGTCGACACATGTTAGTTGCAGCGCCTCCCTGTGGAGAATTTTGGGTGCCATACGAGATATCGTTCAGTTACATGGAATGCCAGTCTCTATCGTATCAGACCCCGATCCCAGGTTTACGACTCACTTTTGGAAGAGTTTTCAAAGGACCATGGAAACATAGTTGATGATGAGCACTGCTTTTCATCCACAGACAGATGGCGTCCGGACCGTCACAGGTTTTGGAGGACATCTGGGCGTGATTCTAGATCTCGGGTGGTTGGGAGAGCATTTCCTTTGTGGGACCGCTGTCTTATGATTATCGGGGGCTATACGGATGGCACCCTATGAGGCTTTATATGGGAGGCCATGTCGATCTCTGATTTTTTGGATGGAGGTGGGAAAGAGATCCACCATGGGTCTGAATTTGATTAAATACACCTATGAGAAGGTGGATTTGATACGAAAACGTCTTCTCGCGGCTTAGATCCAGAAGAAGAGTTATGCCAACAAACGGTTACGACCTCTAGAGTTTGAGGCGGGTGATCATGTCTTCTTGAAGGTGATGCCTAAGAGAGGAGTGATCAGGTTCGACAAGGAGGGGAAACTATCGCCGAGGTGTATTGGGCCCTTCGAGATACTCGAGATGGTGGGTATGGTTGCATATCGGTTGGCTTTACCGGTGAGTTTGTCGGGTGTCCATGAGGTATTCCATGTCTCCATGCTCCGGAAAAACACTCCAAATCTAACTCATGTAGTGTATTAGGGAATGAGCTTATTGTGGTGAATCTGGGACATGAAGAGGACCGGTCGTATCATGGATGAGTGGGATCAGGTTTTACTGACGCTGAGTTGTGAGGCTAGTGAGTGTTATGGCAGCCTTAGAAGTGGAAAAGGCTGATGAGCGATGGACCAATTGCATGCCATATCTTTTCTTATTTAAGGATGAAGGTACGTTTGTTTGATAATTTGGTGCTTAAATGACTATTACTTATATCATGAGATTGTAGAAATTGTGTGTATTAGCCAATTTCGAGGGTGAAATTTTTTAAAGGGAGGAGGAGAAAGTAAAACTCGGGAAAGAGTAGATTTTAAAATGGAAACGATAATTTTCCATTGTGTACAGGTTGAAAACCTAGAAATTTTCTAGACCTCGGACATTAAACCGGACTTCCACTTGGGTGGAATCATCTCGCGAAATCTAGCTACTGTAGTCTAATTTAGATTTGGATTCGAGATAATCGAGGGTACATATTTCGAGGCACGAGGTGTCAGACTGGCCGTGGAATGTGAATTGCCACATGACTTGACCATGCGGATGCCAGCGTGACGAAGCAGAAAGTGGCACATGGCATTAGAGCCATGTGGTGTGGCATTTTCCACCTAGTTCATGTGTCCATGTGACACATGGCACATGGAACATGGATCACAAAATGTGAGAGGAATAGGAAAGTGAGAGGAAGTTTCCTCTCACTTGGATCAAACAAGGAATAGAAAAGAATTCGGTGGAGGGAGAGAAAAGAAAAGGAAAAGAAAAGAAAGGAGAAAAAAAGAAAGGAAAGGAGAAAAACAATAGAAAGGAGAAAGAAAGAAAAGAAAGGGAGGAAGACAAAAAGGAGGAGGAAAAACAAGACATGCTTGGGAAGGAGAAAGGCAGAAAAAAAAAAAAAGGAAAAAGGGCTCTGATTTCCGGTGTTCCAACGGTCGAAAGTTGTTAGTCCGAGAACTAAAGTTGGTATACTCGACCCAGGCTGCAGTAGATTACCAAAAACAAAGGAGTAGGTTTCTCGTACACTAGTTCCTTTTCAATCTAAAGGAGTGTGTCACGTGGTTGAGCTGACATTGGGACTAAGTTTTGAGCGTTGGGAGTTGTTTTTCCGGAATTTGGGCCGGGTGAGGGACTACTTCATGGTTGAATTTATAGCTGTTAATGACAGTCTGAAATTTGTTAAAATAAATAAATAAAACAAAAGCTGAAATTTCTGGATTGAGTCCAGATTATTTCCAAGGCCAGGTATGGTCGGATTTATGGTCGAGAATGGCTAGTTTGTGTGGACTATTTATGTGTGTTATTATTGGAAATTTTATAACATGCTGAATGTGTAGTAAATAAGTTGATATATTGGTGTTATATATATTAGCATGAATTGATGTAAATTATATGTTTTCGATATAATTATCCATGGTAGTTGGCATAAAATACGGTTTATAAATTGTTGTTCTGTTATATACATGTATAACATGGCCTAACATGTAGTGGCGGCTGCATTGCATAAACCCAGAAACATCGCATTTCATGGGTGAGTGCATGGTTGTGTCGACCTTTGCGTTTGGTGTTTGATTGGTCGAGCTCGGTAAATGGGACAACCTCCAACAAAGTCGCACGGTTGCATGAAACGGAAAATATGTGTCGGGTATCAACAAGAAGGGATAGATCCCACCTCGGGTGAAAAACCTGTCAATTATGGTAAGACATAGTCCCTAGTGGTGAAAGACTATAAAAGTGCAGGTTTGCGGAGCCGTGGTGAACACACAAAATCATTCCTTAACAAAATGCCTGGTTGAATACTAAATGATCATTGTGATGTATCATCCAAAGCTTTTGATTTATAACTAAATGAAATTGGTTTTGAAAACGATATTGATATCATCTGATGAAGGTTTTTCACACTTGCTTTAAGTATGTGTGAAGGTGTGTCTGATGGGACTAAAGGACATGGGGGCATGATGAGTCTCATCTCATTTTCATGGCATGTAGAATTCCATGTATAATTTAGCTTCCTTCATTGGAATGTTGATGTGTGTATTATTGTGTGAACATGGCATTAAATGCGGCAGGTGGGAAATAGCTGTGCAGGAGTTATCCTTACTAGGCATTTGCTCTTCTCCATTGGACCCTTTTCAGGTGCAGGTTATATGGGTTGTTGACCCTCGTCAGGACCACGGTGTGAAAGCCCAGACATTGGCTTTAAGAAACCTTTTGTAAAAAAACTAGATTTCACATGTAATATTTTATATATAAGAGTTTATCATCCGAACTTTTATCTTATTGTTTACAAGATAAATTTGTATATTTTCTAAAATATATATGCATGAATGGATCCCGGTGATTTGGACGCAATATGGTGGTATCGAGATATCACGATACCATGGAAGTGTTCGTCTGTTGACGGTTTACAATCCAGCAGGACTAGGTTTTGGGGTGTCACACAAATAGTTGATGACTCGGTGGGTAGAAAACTTTAAAAAGTTTGAAAATCAATTAATGAGATAAGATGAAAAAAAAACTAAATAAAATACAAAAAAAAAAAAACTTAATAAAAATAAGAAGAAATGTTAACAAGTAGAATATTTTGGTAGCTCGGTAGGTAGAAAAAAACTTAAAAAAGTTTTAAATAAATTAATGAATAAAATAAAAAAGATAAAAAAATATAGATATTATAAAAAAATAGCTAGATAAAAAATGCTTTAAAAGAAATTATAAAATAATAAAACTAAAAGACTTTGATGTCTCAGTTGTTAAAAATAATTTAAATTTTTTTAAATAAATTAAAAGATAAAATAAACTACTAAATAAAATAAATAAATAAACAATAAAAGTAAAGGCCTTGATGCCTCGATGGTAAAAAATTTTTTTAATTGAAAATAAATTAGTGAGATAAAATAGAAAGATAAAAGATAACTAAATAAAATAAAATAAAAAACTTAATAATTCGAGTAGGTTAAAGATAATATAATATAAGATAAAATAGAAAGATAAAAAATTAACTAGACTAATGAGATAACTAGATAAAATAACAGGAATTTATTTCATACTTTCCAAATAAATTATTGGAATGTAGAATAGAAAAGATAAAAAAATAGCTAGATATTATTTAAAGAATAACAAACAAAATATATAAAACACAACAAAAATGTTGCAAACTCAAATAACTAGATATTATTCAAAAGAATAACTAAATAAAAATACATAAATACTAATAAAGTATTTACCAAACTCCAGAAAAGTTGATGGCTCTATGGGTTAAAACTTTTAAATATGAAATAAATTAATGAAATAAATTAGAAAGATCAAAAAATAACTAAAGTAATTATAAAAAAATTTAATAAAACTAAAAGGCTTTGATGTCTCGAGTGGCAAATTTAAAAGTTTGAAAATAAATTAGCAGGAAATAAAATCTCTCTTCAAAATAAAAAATTAATAAAATTAAATAAAAGATAAAATAAAATAAATAAATAAATAAACTTAATAAAGTAAAAGACTTAAAGATGTCTTGGTGAGTAAAAGAAAAAAAATTTTAAATTTCAAAATAAATTAATGAGATAAAACATAATAAAAAAAAATCTTAATACTTTTAGTAGGTGGGTTAAAGATAATGTAATATTTACTACAAATCTCATTAATGGATTAAGACTCGACCCAACACATGGCAACAAATTAAGAAACCGCCCACATTTCCGATATCTTTGAATCATATTTATGTTGAGGCACTTAGAATGAGCGTCTCTATTCTCATTATTTGCTGTTATAGACCAAAAATTCAATTTCTGAAAGAGCAATCGTAATTTGAGTTTAAAAATTGTAATTTTGGTTAAAAATATGAAATTTATTCTCTAGATCTCAGATGAAGAAACGAATTGCACCATTGGAATCGTCTCGCGAAATCTAGCTATCACGTAAAATTTCATAGAATTCCGAGACAGTCGGAGTTGACACGTTTTTCGAGGAATCGCGTTTCGGGTGCCATAAAACAATTTTTGATGCGATGAAAGTCACAAATATCATGTACTCATGTGTCATAAGTGGCATGAGTAGAGAAATGATGAAAATGGACAGTAGAGATAGTAGAATGTAAGCGGGAAGCGAGAGGACATAACGATCATTTTGGAAATGTTTAAGTCACTTTCAAGGTTAAACTTTGAATAGTGCTTCTTCTCTTACATTTTAAAAAGACAAAAATGTGAATTTGGAAGAAGACTTCCAGTAACCGACTTAGAGAATTTTTAGAGAAACGTCTCTTATACTCTCTGAAATATGGGTGATCAGATGAGTCGAGTCTTCGGGACAAGAAGGAGGCGATCTCGCGAGGAGAGGAGCGTGGGTCTGGTTGGGGTTCCATCAAACTCCGAGAGGGTGAGGTTTCTCCTACTTGGGTTTTATTCTTCGTTTAGAGTACCATCATGAAATGTTTTAGGTTGTTGGTACCAGACGGCCGTTTGATCGATCCCAGACCTTGGGATTCAATTGATCATGATTGCGAAGCTATGGAGCCGTCCTTTATTTGTCTGGCTGAGTTAATTGAGTTGGTGTGTATTTATGTGTTGATACGTGTATTGGTTTGTATGAGGCCGGCGCGTGAGACCCGGGTTCACCAAGTGAGGCAGATAAATTGTCTTTGAAGGAATAGTAACCTAGGTTTAAACTCAGAAGCAGTGATCACGAAAATATATTTTGGCGAAAATCGTGCTTGGTCAGTGATTTAATTAAATTGCTCGTGTTTGATCATTAGCCAAAGTGACAATTTTGATGGCAAATGTGGAATTTATGACATGATTGTGTGAATTGAATGTTTGTAAATATATGCATGTTTATATATTTACCGTAAATTAAACTGTATTGGAAATACTTTGTGCATTCCATATGCCAACTGAATATCTAGGATATAGGAGTTAGTGCATGAGATGAGTCTAAATGGTTCGTAAGATTGTCTAAAACTAGAAATGATCGGAGGGTAGTCCATACTTAAAAATATCAACGATCGAGGCGGCCCAATTGATATACGGAGGGGTAGTCTACATCTGATATCAATCGTCGGAGGCGACCCGATTGATATACATCGAAGGGTGATCCACTAAATATAACATCGGAGATGGTCCACAATTTATAACATCGGGTAGTCTGTAGAACATAATATTCTCATCGAGGCTTAGGCGAGTGTGAGGAGTCGGTGAGTGTGGCGCCTTTCCCCGACCCAGGCCCGTTTGGTGGATCAGGCGATCAGGATGTAAAATCATCTGAATCATTCAAAATCCTTATCTTTGGAGACGGTACCAGTTCAACCAGCCCTGTAACATTTATATTAACAAAATACATTTACAATAAAGGCATTAAGCCTTTCAAACTTGTTTTCAAATAGATATTAGAGTTTCAAATTGTTTTCTCACAATAATATCCATCTCGAAAACATGGAAATGAGTGCACATGTAGACATACTCATTTCCTTCTTTATGACTCGACGCTCCTCGATCTTAGGTCCGCTTTTGATCACTATCTATCACTCGGTACCTGCGCATTGGTAAAACAATACGCTAAACATTTTCATGCTTAGTGGTTCTATACAAATCCATTCTTCAATTTGGTTTAATCACATTATGCAATTTAACAATTCAAAACTTTCAAATCATTATGGATTAGTCAATATAAATACGATACATATGCTTGTTTTATATACAATTAATCGAGTTACCATTGATCATCCAAAAAAATACACTTTCATATTCAATATTTATGATACTCAAATCAATTCAATTGTGCTCACAAATTCGATTCGAGTTAAAATCAATTAGTTAAAATTCAGTCGGTTATTAACGAGATCAATTCGGTTAATGCAAATCAATTGGTTATGCCCCATAAGAATTTAACCTATGTCTTGATATCACGGGATATGAGTCATAGCTATGATCCGTTGGGCTGCAGGTCGGTATCACATGGTTTATAACCACGGTGCGGTCCCGTGGAGCTCTTGGCGGGTTATAAACAATCAAATAGTGAACACTTTCACCGGAGATCACCGGTCCCGGCTGAGGCTGCTTGATCGGAGTGACAATCAATGAAATTCATGATCTTGCTCTTTGACCCTATTCAGGTATACCAATCTCTATATGAAATAAGAGATAAACGGTTAGCATTCTATTAAGGGCGTTCAAAATCCTTCACTGTAAAATATAGTACTTAATAGTAATAAGCATATCAAAGCAGTTTATTTCAATAATCATCTGATTTTATATACAACCATTTCACAATCCTTTTCTCAAATCAGTCAAATCAGATTAATATGCTTTTAAGAACAAACATGCAAAAACTTGAAATAGAGAATAGGAGTCGGTATAACAAACCCCAAAATCTTTGCACTTTGATTTCCAATCCACGGAATCTCAATCTCGGTTGGCTTTCACGCCATAAATCTGATCCTATTCCGAAACCGTACAAGAACAATATTATTAAATGTACTAGTAGTTTTGGTTAGGATTGATTTTCATAGATTAATATGATTTCCAAATTCGACAAGCTATATATAGGTGGATTCTTGACTCAATGGGCTTTCCATAGAGTCCAAGAATACCCGAATCAGAGTTCGGATGAAGGAGTTATGACCTTCCGAAGTTGGAGGTCATACGCAGTCAAATCCTGACCCGGCCAGAGCTGACCTGACCTGGAGCCAGGCTCGATCCTCACCATAGGTCAAACATCTTCTATGCATTAAGATATGGATGTATTCTTGACTCAATGGGGGTTTCCATAGAAGTCGAAACACCCAAATCGGAGTTCAAGCGAAGGAGATATGACACTTAGAGTGAGGTCATGCGACCGATCTTGACGAGCTGACACGGGTAGCGGCTACTCAGTGGCTCCATTCTAACACCTTAGTATGACATCTAATATCTTCCTCAGGCATATGGATGGATTCTTGACTCAACTGAGCTTTCACGGAATTCGAGAACACTCTCCGATAGTTGACGAAGAAGTTATGACCTTAGAGTTGGGGTCATGCGGTCGATCTTGACGAGCTGACTGGCGACAAAAATTTACTGAGAAGGACCGATCAGTCTAACACCTGTCTGGCGTCTAATATCTTCCTCAGGCATATGGATGGATTCTTGACTCAATGGGATTTCCATAGAGTCCAAGAACACTCAGATCAGGAGTTCGGGCGAAGAGTTATGACCAGGGGGTGGAGGTCATGTGAGTCGTTCTTAGTGAGCTAACTGGGTGACAAGGTATAGATGGCGGCTCGGCTCTGGACGAAGCTGAGCTCTTCAGGACAGTCGCTCGCGGCGAGTTGAGCTCTGCGCCAGCGGGTTAGGCTCACGGAATGAGGTCTGTGACCTCTGATGACTGACCTCTGGCAGGCTGGCCTTCGCCGTTTATTTATTCGGTAAGACCATAGCAGTCTGATGATCCGAATTGAGAAATTAAAAATCCTAAATCAGTTAATTGATGTGGCTACAATTCTGGAAAGAACTACTTGCAAATTCCCTTTATTTCATGCACTCAAAGTAGTTAAAGTCCGGCTAAAGATTGTGCCGAATTAGCGGGGAAGCGGCCAGTAGATTTAAGTGGGCTGACCTCAATAAGGATTCTCTTAGTCTACAGAGGTCCAAATTAGAGATTCAAAGAAGCCTAACATCAAGTTCATTGATGTGGCTACAACTCTAGAAGGACTCACTACCCATTCTCTTTGTTTCTTACCCAAGAAATTCAGCTCTATGGTCCGGCTAATGTTGTGGCTATCACAATGTGGCAACAGGGTTGAAAATGACCAAAGTAGGGGAAGACCTACCTCTTGGAGTTTGTGAAACTCGATTTGATCTCTTTGTCTTGTCACGAGGGTTTCCTCTTGCCCGCACAGGACCTATGGTCCGATCGTTGGGAAATACAGAAAGAAGTGAGAGCTTCTCACTCTAAAATACCTGCATTTTCTCTGTTTTCCTTTTCTTATGAATCACTCGTCGTGTTTTTAAAAGGAGAAACTTCCTCACTTTCCTATGCCACATGCCTTTCCTTGATTTTTTTGTTCTTTTCTTTGTTTCTTTTATATTTAGGTCCCTCCGTTTCTATTATTCTTCATTTAAGTCGTATTTTCACTTAGACATATAAACTTATTTACAGTGTGACTGTAGGTCCCAGTTTGTTTCATATTTTCTCTTTTCACTTGGAGTTTGTTCTGGATTCAATAATCATTTAATCCAATATTCATCTAAAAATTTCCAGAAATTACCCAAGTTGGCCCCATTCTCTTAGGAATATATAATAAATTTTATTATAAAAAATTAGGTATTTTGAAGCGTTCTGATGAGACTCGGGATCAGGTTGATCATTGTAGACATTAGTAAAGATCAATACATTTGCTTGAATGTGTGTTTATTTAGACATTGCCGCACTTAGGTGGAGGAGTAGCCCACTTAGAGGCGATTCCACTCTGTGAGCATTAGCTGTGCAATACGAGGATATTATTTTTCAGGTACATGGAGCGCACGAGGAGATGGCTCGTCCTAGAGGCTGAGTTTAGAAAAAAAGCCGAATTATGGCTTTGGTTTTGTGATGTATACATGTATTAGAATGTTAGAACTTTAATATATGTTGTATAAAAGAGAATTGATTAACTCTTTTGAAACTATTGGATATAGTTGTTCTATTATGATGAGCATTGTTTATGGGCCCAAGTGGTCGTATTACTCATGTTGGGAATATATTGTACTACTTGGGACAGGATATGCAGTCAGCAGTTGGGTAGAGCTCCTAGGTACAAGGGGACTCTGTAGATTTTCTAAGTGGCGTCGGGTAACCAGACATCCCATATGTGTCGAGTTGTGGGTAGTCGACGGACCCCGGGGATCGGGCGTCATGACATTATCGGAGCTTAGGTATCACGAACCTAGAGACTCGGGTTGGGTATCCATCCTGCTTATGTGATTTGATGTGGAGTATGAGTATATGGAACCTTCTATAGATTGAGTTTGGGCTTAGGCCGTAGTCGAGTGAGCATCACCACTAGGTGTGGTTGATGTTGGTTTGGAGTATGAGACACCTGGAAATCCAGGAACAAAACTAGGATTTTATGCATGTTGATGTGTTTGTGTGATTTGATGAATATGTTGTGTGAAAAAATAGCCATAACATAGATAGTGTGTGTGATCATGGTTTGTGAGGTGTTGTGATTGTGAATGTGTGTGCTTAGTAGGTGCTTGTAGTGTGTTAAGAGGAATTTATGGAAAATAAATTTGGAGTTTACAATGTGTAGTTTGGAACAAGAACTATAAGAAGAAATAAATTTAATAAGTGTTATTTGAGTTGTTGGATATTGAGAATAAAATTTTAATAAATTTGAGGTGGAACACTAGGAGTTAGTGTTATATAGGAGACTAGAAATTACGGACCATTTTCTAGAATTAAAGAAAATAAATAAATAGTATCTATTTTTTGTGTCTTCCATTAGTTAGGAGAAATGAAAAAAAATATGAAAACAAAATGGTGGAGAAAATTTTGGTCTTTGAAGTAGGTAAAACTGGAAAAAAGAAAATGAAGAAAATAAGGTTGATAAATTTATTTGGTCTATTTGGGAGAAAAATAATTTTCTAGGGTTTCTGATGTAAAGGCGAAGAAAATTAGTGGTAATTTTTGTTAATTAATTGAGATATTTGGAAAAATGAAAAATTATATATGTATAAATTTTTTTTTTTTTAAAAAAACTCATTGGCGATAGTGAAATGAACAATGAAAAAATTGATGAATATATATATTTTTGGTATTTTCCAGTATAGTAGATGTAGAAAAAAAAATGGATAGATAGTATTTTTTGTTATCTTCCCGGTGTTACGGAACAAATGAAAAAAAATGTTGTTGTGCGAAGCTAGTTTTGAGCTCTTTGCCCAAATTACTATTATTGAGAAAGTAGTTTGTATTGCAGAGAGTATTGGGATTGTAACCACAGGAGATTTAGGCAAATGGCTGAGTATTGTATTCTGAGATTTCGATTGTATTGCAATAGGAATTTTAACAGTGGCTAGAGGAATTGTGTCTAATCTGATCAACGTGTTGGCTTGGTAACATACTGGGTGTGCGGAGTGAGTAAAGCGTATTCTGATACACTATAGTGTATTCTGACGACGATGTTGACTAGAGGTTTTGTATTGCGGGAAGTGTATTGTAAGAAAGATTGTCATGATACACTTTCGGTGTGTGTAGTGAGAGAGCGGGAGGCTTAAAGTTTGTACGTTTGTATCATGACTCACCCATAGTGACCCAGAAGTGGCTGAGAAGAACGGCGGCTATGTCATAATCTGAGTGTGCCTGAACACCCAGGCCTTGTGACTACGGCGCGGGAGCGCAGCGTGCTAAATATGTTCTGTGTTGGCGCCGCGTCTGCCGGTCCACGCCATGACCACAGTGGGACTCGGCCCTGTCCCGGCCATGGTCTTGCGGCCGCAGTGCTGGTGCCAAGCCCAGGCCCGGTTGGTCTTTCGTGCACCTGGCTCGGTTCCGACTGGTTTTCGACTCGATGTGTTTAGTCCTGTTTGGACTTGATTCATAAACCTTTGTTCATCTGAAATTTTGAAAAAAAATTTAATTTAAATAAAATCAATAAATTTGATGAAAATTTTGAAAAATAAAATTTTCAAAAATAAGGAGTGATTTTAAAAATAAAATTTTCAAAAATAAAATTTTATTTGAAAACAATCATTTAAATGCAAAATTGATTGCCTTGCATTACGTAGCTGAGGACAATGTGTCTAGCGATTTATATGTATGATTGATGCGTCGAAAGAGTTTGTATTGTTGGATATGTAGAATCTTGTATTGAAGTTGCGCGTCATGTTGATTATGTAGATGGCTAGTAGAGGAAGAAGGGCGTGGGAGCGTCCACAAGGTATATCGAGGCACAATTAGTGTTTGTTGATTAGAAGGCTTTTTTGATAAGAGGCAGCAGTATTACAGTAAGACCTCTTTGTCGCCTGGTGTTTAGCGGTAGACGGGGAGAGATCTAGTAACCTCCAAAGGTTTAGGGTGCATCATCCTCGAAACATTCATAGGAGAGATTCGAGTGTGAGACCATTGGTTTTTATGCGATTGAGGAAGGTGTTAGAGGCTATGGAGATTTACCTGTGGATGGATTAGACTATTTGCGTTCGGCTAGAGGTGAGGCCAGTATAGTGGAAATGGGCGGATTTCTGAGACCTAGAGCGATGACATGGGGAATTTCAAAATTTGTTCATGTGTCACGTACTTTCTGGCTGCAGCTCGGGAGTTCTAGAGAGTGGCAGGGCGATATTATGATGGATCATGTATGTTAGGTTCACGAGCTAGCACGATTTGTTGATGATTACGTGACCTGAAACTTGGCTAAAGGTTAGGAGTTAGAGAATGGGCAGAGTTTGTATAATTGAGCCGAGGTTCTAATAAGTTCGCCTACAGGATATGGATTGAGGTTGAGACCATTTTGTGGCTAGAGATAGTTGGGCTTAGAGAGGTTGGGGACAGAGGAGCAGCTATGTCGCTGGGACTCTCACTGGGATTAAGGCAAGACTAGGAATGATGTCTGGGTTGCGGGCGGAGATCTCGGGGACTCTACTCACAGTGGGCCTGAGGATCATAGACATGTCAGAGTTTGATGTCATCCACAGGGATGGATCGGTTGACAACACGGGTTGTTATCGATTGTGGCGTGGGAGAGTCACTTTACCGCAGCGAGGACGGTACTGGGTGTAATTTCAGGGACGAAGCATGTTTGCCTAGTGGTATGCTGGTCCAGTGTCGGGGACAGTTGGCCGGGTTGGCTAACAGGCCTTACCCTGGGGACGAGGTGGGGACTGGCATAGATCTACCTCAGGTAGTAATGTCATGGATGTTTTCAGATGAGCTACCTGGATACCTCCAGAGGGTTGTAGACTTTGGTATCGATTTTTACAGTACTTCACCCATCTCTATGACTCATAGGATGGCACGGTTGAGTTGCGGGAACTCGAGTCCGGCTATAGGAGTTCTGCAGACGAGGGGTTCATTAGGCCAGAGCACTTCACCATGGGGCGCTCGGTTCTATTTGCAAGAAGAAGGGCGAAGACCCTTGTGCATGTGACTACAGACAGTTGAATAGGGTTATGATCAAGAATCGGTACCCATTACCGAGGATTGGCGATTTATTTGATCAGTTGAGAGGAGCGCTAGTGCACTCGAGATAGACCAACCATGCTTGGTTACCATCAGGCGGGGTTAGGGATACGGATATCCCTAAGGCCCAACGTTTAGGGCCAGCGTTATGGGCACTTTGAGTTTGCGGTGATGCCCTTCGGTTGCGAATACGCGTATTTCATGGAGCTCATGCATAGGATATTCCAACCTATTTAGATCAATTTGTCGTAGTATTCATGGATGACATCTTGATGCTCCGTGAGTGGGAGCATGGTATCACTTGAGGATGTCGTTCTGATTTGTTGAGACCATCAATGTACGCTAAGTTCGGTAAGTGCGAGTTCGGCTTACTAAAGGTGAGATTTTTGGGACACGTGGTGTCGGCATCGGGAGTGTCGGTCGACCGAGAGAAGGTCGGCGTGATGAGTTGAGGGTAGAAGTCGGTCTTCGAGATCGTAGTTTATTGGGATTAGTTGGGTATTATAGGAGATTCATTGAGGATTTCTCGAATGCGACACACATGACTAGGTTGACCGGGAAGGAGGTCGAGTTCGATTGGGATGGCCGTCTGCGAGGAGACATTCCGGGAGTTGAAGAGAGTTGCCCGGCTCCCATCTTAATGGTCCGGATGGGGATAAGGGTGCCACCGGTGTATTGTGATGCCTCGGGCCGGATTGGGATGTGTTTTGATGCGGTCACAGGAGGAGTAGTAGCTTATGGTTCTCGTCGATTGAAGAATCACGGCCAAATTACTGCGCACGACATGGGTTGGCGGTAGTAGTCTTTGCCTTGAAGATTTGGGCGCCCTTGCTTATACGCGGGGAGTTGAGGTGTACTCAGACCATAAAAGTCTTAAGTATATTTTCACGCAACGGGACCTCAATATGAGGCAACGTAGATGGATGGAGTTCCTAGAGGATTATGACTTCACTTTGCATTACCATCTTGGTAAGGCAAATGTGGTGGCTGATGCACTCAGTCGGAATTCACGAGGAGTGTTGGTTAGTATAGCTTCTCGGGAGTGGTGGATACTCAGCGTGGGACGGTTTGAAATTTCTGATCTGACGAAGCGGGACTTCGAGGGTACCTTGGGGAGTTTAGTGGCTATCTGAGTCTTTCTTTGAGCAAAGTGATTGAGTCCCAGGTGGCGGGCGGAGATAGTGTCCATCGGGGCGAATACGGTCGGTACGGGTGACGAGGGCTAGATCGTTCATGCAGATGGTAGTCTTCGATATAGGGGACGTGTAGTGGTTCCCCAGTTGACCGATTTGAGAGAGGAGATTCTCAGGGAGTTTCCAACGCTCTCGATTTGCAGGTAAATCAATTGGCACGAAGATGTACGGGATCTTCATTGCAGTACTATTGGAGTGGGATGAAGAGACACATAAGGGGACTTTGTTCGACGATGTCTCACATGTCGGCGGAGTTAAGATTTGGCGCGAAGCCCATTTGGGCCTCGCTTCAGCCATTGGAGGTGGCTGAGTGGAAGTGGGAGCACGTCACGATGGACTTTGTGACCCATTTGCCACGGACGCAGCAGAAGCATGACGCCGTATGGGTGATAGTGGACCTGCTCATGAAGTCGGCACATTTTCTAGCCGTGCAGATGACCTTCTCATTGGAGAGATTCTACCGGTTGTACATTCGAGAGATAGTCCGGCTACATGCAGTACCAGCATCCATAGTGTCGGATAG
The DNA here is from genome assembly GCA_016808115.1 of Tetrastigma voinierianum. Classification (NCBI taxonomy): domain Eukaryota; kingdom Viridiplantae; phylum Streptophyta; class Magnoliopsida; order Vitales; family Vitaceae; genus Tetrastigma; species Tetrastigma voinierianum. Next base: position 476,492 of record JAEQBH010000685.1, on the reverse strand, counting down.
GGACCCAGGGTTTGGCGCACTTTTGGAAGAGTTTCCAGGCTATATGGGCTACCACGGTGGCGATGATCTGACGTTCCACCCTGAACAGGATGGTCGATCGAGAGGATATACAAGTATTAGAGGGACATCTTGCGAGGCATGCGTCACGGATCGTAAAGAGCGAATTTGGGATGAGCATTTGCCGCCCAGTGGAATTCGCGCCGCAACAGCAGTTACTAGGCGGGTATACGAATGGCACCCGTATGAGGCGTATGGGAGGCCGTGCGGAGTCAGCATTATGTTGGACCAAGGTGGGAGAGAGCTCCATCACTGGTCCTGATCTGATTAGAGACACCTCCGAGAAGGTGAGCTTGATATGACAACTTCTTCTCACGGCTTAGATCTGGCAGAAGAGCTATGCGGATGTGCGACGTCGATCGCTAGAATTCGAGGTTGGAGATCATGTCTTCTTTGTTGATGCCTAAGGGCGTGGTGAGTTGAAACAGTGTGGGAAGCTATCGCCGAGATTCATAGGGCCTTTCAAGATACTCGAGAGGATTGACATTGTAGCGTACCGATTGGCCTTGCCGCCCAGCATGTCAGGTGTCCACGAGGTGTTTCACGTCTCCATGCTCCGAAAATATACTCCAGATCCAGCTCATGTGGTGGATTGGGGACAGATTGAGGTTGACACGGATAAGGACCTTCGAGGAGGGACCAGTGTGATTTGTTGATAGCCGTGATCGGGTTTTGCGGCATGAGCCAGGTGAGAAATTTAGTGAGAATCTTATGGAGCGTATGGGTGGAGGAGTCACGTGGGAGGCGCGAGGACACGATGCGGGCCACTATCCCTTCTTGTTTAGGGATGAAGGTACGATGGTTCGATCGTTAAGATTTAAATGACTGTTTACATGCATGGCATAGTGCACGTTGCATATGCATGTGAGTGATTATGATTGTCCTGAATTTTGGGACGAAATTCCTTTTAAAGAGGGGAGAATATAAGACCCGATAAATTCCAATTTCTAGAAAAATGGCAAAAATCGTAATTTTGGGTTACGAAATTGTAATTTCGGTTAAAAATCCGAAATTTACTCTCTAGATCTCGGATGATGAAACGGATTGCACCGTTGGAATCGTCTCGTGAAATCTAGCTAGCACGTAAAATTTCATAGAATTTCGAGACAGTCGGAGTTTACACGTTTTTCGAGACATCGCGTTTCGGGTGCCGTAAAACGATTTTCGATGCGATGAAAATCACAAATATCATGTACTCATGTGTCATAAGTGGCATGAGTAGAGAAATGATGAAAATGGGCGAGTAGAGATAGGCTAGAATGTCCAAAGCGGGAAGCAGAGGACATAACGGTCATTTTTGGAAATGTTTAAGTCACTAAAGGACAAAACTGTAAATAGTGCTTCTTCTCCTACATTTTAAAGAACAAAAAACGTGAATTTGGGGAAGACTTCCCGGTGGCAGAGCTTAGAGAATTTTAGAGAGAATGTCTTGTTTCTCTCACAGAAATCTGGTGACTCAAGCCGTCGGCGGTCTTCGGGACAAGAAGGAGAAGCGCTCTGTGAGAGGGCCGGCGTAGATGCCGGTTGGGAGTTTCCTCATTTCGAGAGGTAGGGGTTTTCTACTACTTGGGTTTTATTCTTCGTTTAAGTACCATGTAAATGTTTCGGTTGGTTGAGGCCTTGAGCCGGCGTTTGATCGGTCAGGCAGGATCAGTTGATATGATTTTGAAGCCAAAGCGGAGCAGTCAGTGACATCCATAGCTGGACAAGTGGACTAATTGTGTATTTATGTGTTGATCGTGTATTGGTTTGTATGGTAGGAAATGGCCGTGAAACCGAGTTCACCAATTAGGCGATAAATTGTGCTTTGAAAGGAATAGTAACCTAGGGTTTTACTGTTCCCGAAACAGTGATCACGAAAATATATTTTTGTGAAAATAGGTGTTTGGTCGAGTGATTTAAATTAAATTGCTCGTGTTTGATCAATAGCCCAAGTGAGCTAATTTTGATGTGGAAATGTGGAATTTACATGACCTTGGTGTGAATTGAATGGCTGCAAATATATGCGTATTTATATATTTACACGTGAATTAGACTGTATTGGAAATGGCATACATGCATTCCATATGCACTGGAACATCTTAGGACTATAGGAGTTAGTGCATGAGACGAGTCTAGAGAAAATGGTTCGTAGGGTTGTCTAAAACTAGAAATGATCGGAGGGTAGTCCATACTTAAAATATCAATCGTCAGAGACGGCCCAATTGATATACATCGGAGGGTAGTCTACATACAATATCAATCGTCGGAGACGACCCAATTGATATACATCGAAGGGTAGTCCACTAAATATAACATCGGAGATGGTCCACAATTTATAACATCGGAGGGTAGTCTACCAATAGAACATAATATTCTCATACGAGGCTTAGGCGAGTGTGAGGGAGTCGGTGAGGACTTGGGATCTGAGTTGGTCATGTAGACATTCAAGTAGGATCATTCAATTTTCTTGAATGTGTGTTTTATTTTGGAGCATTGCTGCGGCAGGTGGAGAGTAGCCCACTTAGGGCGATTCCACTCTTGAGCATGAGCTCACCACAATAGGGATCATGTTTTAAATTTTATGGAAGCGCACGGAGATGGCTCAAATCTAGAGAAATTTGAGTTTAGAAGAAAAGTCGGATTGTGGCTTTGGTTTTGTGATGTATACATGTATTAGAATGTTAGAACTTTAATATATGTTGTATAAAAGAGAATTGATTAACTCTTTTGAAACTATTGGATATAGTTGTTGTATTATGAGGAGTATTGTTTATGGGCCCAAGTGGCCGTATTACTCATGTTGGGAATATATTGTACTGCTTGGGACAGGATATGCAGGTGTTGTAGTTGGGTAGAGCTCCCCGTACAAGGGAGACTACACTTGATTTTCTGAGTGGCGTCGAGATGGCAGACGTCACCTGGCTATTCGCGGAGTTAGCGGGTAGTCAACAGACCCCCGGGATCGGGGCGTCACAACTATTGGCACCGTTTGTTGTAGTGACAATATAACTGCGACGCCCCGATTCCCGGGGGTCCCGTTGACCACCGTCAACTTGTGGAAACCTGTATGTCTCATATCATGAGACCCATACGTGAGTAAAAATAGCCACGTCGGCCCATACATCCATACTCACCAAAATGTATATTTTATACAGAAAGAAGTTAATTTACAATTTGTTTTGATTGCAAATTTTCCAAAACTGGGTCTTTTACCCAGATATTTACAAAAATACATAACAAGGCCATATATGACCATTTCTTCGTCTCTAAGACCTCGGATGCGTCCCATCCTCAAGTGAACCTTTATTACCTGAAATAAATTTTCCCTCGGCGAGTGATACTTGATGATGGAATTATCTACATGTGTTACTCCCCACCTAAGTACTCATGCATTGGCAAACCCGACATTCAAGCAAAACATATGTTCCTACTCGAATGTCTACATGAATGGATGAGAATGTGACTCACCCTTTTCCCACTTCTCGAGCCCTCAGGCTCTCTCACGCATGCCTAAGCGAGTGTGAGAAAACAGCATTTTTCAAAACAAAGGGTTTTGTTCTTGAAAACATAATACCGAGTTTTAATTAAAATCGATCGAGACTGACCCTCAGGGTGAATTGGCTGGGTAACTCTCGAAGCTTGATCATGGGTCTTCCTCTAGATGAGCTTGTTGGATAACTCTCGAGCGATTATTCGGAAAATCTTCGCTGAAATTCCTTTCCTGACCATTTTCCTTTTTATTTCATGACATGCACTCACACACATTACCCAGGTTTAAAGGTCACGTATGAAATGCGATATGCCATTCCATATAATCCATGTTAATTTATTGAGCATGCATATATTAACAAAATTTACACATGTTATTCATTCATAGTAATAACATAAAACTAGCTCACATGGGCTAATAAACAAACTGACAGTCCATCATGGAACACGAAAATCCACAATCAACATATTCACTCATAGCGATAACACTTAACTCATAGCCACACAGCAGTCATGATTTGTCAGCTCCCTACAGGAATTTCTTCACTCGGTCCAAATCTTTTGGGACCAAAAACACGGTCATCCAGGCCTTAACAAATCCTCATCCATTAAAATAGCCCTTAGCCAAAGAATAAAGCAAGTAAGAGAAAAAACCTACCTTTCAAAGTTTGTCGAAACTCCTCAAAACCGGTACCCACGCGTAGCTCTTCTGGGTGAGGATCCCACTGCTTCTTGCCTCGTAGGACGATCAGGAAATCTAGAGAGAAGGTAGAGCTTCTCTCTCTAAAATCCCTCTTTTCTCTCTCCTTTTCCTTTTCTTTCTCTATTTTCCTCTCTTTTCCCCCATCCAAATGGTTAGGTCAAGAGAATTGTCCTCTCATGCCACATGTCAACCTCCCATTGGTTGACTTAGATTTCACCTCATCCCTTATCCATCTAACATAGATTTCCACCCAATGACATGATGCCATGTGTCTCTCATGGCCCACACTTGAGCTCGTGTTTGACTCCTCCTGCACCTGACACGTGGCACATCTTAAGTCACTTACAATGTGTCGGTGTCCTTCCCTCAGGTGCCCCCAGCGTAAAATTCATTGTCTCGAAATTAGGTGAATTTCAACGTGTTCATTTAGATTTGTGAGGCGATTAAACGGTGAAGTGCATTTAAATCCTTGAGATGCAGAAAAATTCAATATTTGACCGAAATTACTATTTTACCATTTTCAAAAATTAGAATTTTAAGGGTTTTGATAACCTTTGCAATGGTAGATTATTATTGCTTGAGAAAGAATAGCATGTGGCTAGATGAAATTCGTCATTAATATATGATTTAGGCTTCATTGGGAACAAGTGGAGCCTCACCATAGGAATTTGTTAGATGAAATCAAAACCCTAGGCTTTCTTGTAATTACATTTTCTCTTTGCATACTAGAAACTTTAGTTTAGTTTGTTTTCTATTTCAACTTCTCCCAATTGTGTTATCCAAATAAAGTTAGGACTATTCTAATTTAGGTAATTAGTAACCTAATCCTCATGGGACGATACTCATACTTTCATTATATTACTTGAGGTAATGCATACACTTGCTCTATAAAACTCGGGGAAATTCGAATTTTCTGAAAAATGGTTAAACGGTAATTTCAGAAAAAATGCAAAATTTTTCTAGATCTCGGATGACAAAACGGATTTCACCGTTGGAATCGTCTCGCGAAATCTTGCTACCACGTCAAATTCGAGATGATCGAATTTCCACGTTTTTCAAGACACTTAGGGTGTGGTCACGTAAAAGCAGAGTTTGAAGACATGTGATGTGACAAAAGTCACCTACCATGTACTCTTGTGACACTTGTTTGCAAGATTGAGAGATGATGGAAATGGGCGGCTGGAATGGTGCCCGGTGTCAAAAATCGAAAAGGGACGTAGATGGAATTAGGTAAAATGTTAATGAGAATAAAGACAAAACAACAAATAGTCATCTTCTTCCTTTTGAGCCAAAAACGTGCAGTGGCTGGAGGAAAATGGATAGTGAGCTTGAGTTGTGATTTTTAGAGAGAGAAAGAGTGCCTTCTCTCTACATTTCCAGTCATTCGGATTGTCGGTTCTGTGAAGACAAGAAGCAAAGTCGATCTGTGGCGAGACTCTGGCATTGGACCTGCGTTGGTGGAAGTTAGACAACTCCAAGAGGTAGGGATCATTTCCTACTTGTGATACTCTTTAGCTAAGAGTCATGTTTATGGTTAGGGATATTCGAGGGAGCAGTTTAGCGAAGTAAATTCGGTCTGAAACCTTTGAGCCAGAGTGGAGAAAATCCCGAATTTGGTGGCGTGAACGATTACTTGACCCGAGGTTTCACTGTTCATGTGAATAGTGACATGATTTTTGGTGTGATTTTTATGATGTTGAGTGATTCAAAATGAATTGCTTGTGTTTGTTAATTAGCTCATGTGAGCTAATTTTGGTGTTATTGGTTGTGAATTTGCATAACATGATTTATGTGGATTAATTATGTTAGTATATACATTTTTATATATTAGCATGAGTTTGTTGGGATTGGCATCATGCATTCCATATGCACTGGGGCACCACTAGAGATAGGAGTGAGTGCATGACATGAGTGAAAGAACGAAAATGTTTGTAGAAAGAGAGGAATTTCAAGAGTGAATTTTCGAAGAATTTGCCCAGAATTGTCGACGGATCACTTCGGGATGAGGACCGTAGAAGTACATTTAGGAGAAATATCCAAACAGTCGCCTCGGAGGGTAGTCGATGTATTTCTGAAATTAGGGTGATGAGTTTTGAACAAAATGCTTTTGTTTCAGAAAGCTGGATATTTACTCATTGGCTTAGCCATATGTGGGGAGTCGATGAGGACTCGGGACATGGGATTAGTTATGGAGCATTGGGTAGGTTCATGTAATTGCTTGGATGTGATTGTTTGTTTTGCCATGACATGTGCACTTAGGTGGGGAATGCCCATGTAGGAAATTATCTCCTCTTGGGCTTTGCTCACCTGTCGAGGATCCTGCATTTGGGTACGGGGGAGTGTGCACGGGACGGTGCTCCTTTAGGCGCATTTAGAAGAAAGTCGGGTTGTGGCTTTGGGTATCTGTTTTATATAACATGTATTAGAATTGTAAATTTTAATATATGTTGAATTAAGAGTAATGTAAAAACTCTTGAACCATGTAATATATTTGGTTGGGATATATTTTGATGAGTATTGATGCATGGGCCCAAGTGGCCATTTTTACTCATTTTTATTCATATGTGGACCCGGTGTGGTCGTTGTGAACTGTTTGGGATAGGTTTTGTACCTTGGGTAGAGCTCAGGTATAAAGGAGACTACGCCGGTGCAATAAGTGGTGCGGGTTGTCGACGTCCCTGGCGAGTATTTCAGCGGGTTGGCGGGTTGTCAACGACCCGGTTTTGGGCGTCCTGGCAGTGTAGAGCTTAGGTATCTGAATGCCTAGTGCTGGGGGGGACTTGGGCTTAGAGTAGCGAATTCGTAGGTGTAAGAACATCACAGCTTGGTATGGATTCCGATGTTGGGGTTTAGGTATGTGATTGCACAAACGATCACGAGACAAGGAACAAAATGTCGTGAGTACGGATATATCGGTCTTAGTTTCACGGATATATCGAAATATCGATAAATATCGATTGGATATTTTGACAAAAATATCGGTAAAGCAAAAATTAATAAAAATACTTGAAATTCATTGAAATACTTTGTTGGAAGCTTATATAAAAGATAAATAAGAAAATATACACTTATTAGAAAATAATATTCATTATAATTTATCGAGAAATTACAATAGTAATTTAAAACCAAAATGAAGACACGATGTGGTTCCATTACATTATTTGATGAAGGGATCCCGTGCTTGATGAATAATATTCATAATAAGATCTTGAAATATTGAGTTAAATCCTGAAAAAATAATTTGAGAGTTAAATGGAGCTTGGATGTATGTATGGATGAGTTTGTGAAGAGATTGTATGATTTTATGGGTATTTATAAAAATTTTTGGAGTGAAATAGTGATTACTATGTATTTCTTGGAGTATTTGCAGATATTTTCACCCAGATGTTCTGGAAGTATTTACCGATATTTTACCGATGTTGCAATATTTTTTTCGAAATTTCTGCCTGGCGCAGCGTGCTCCACGATTGCGTTTTACGTGGAAAAATCGGGATCTGATTTTTCGACGAAAATCGGCGATTTCTGGAATTTTTCCCCGATTTTTCCTCACGATCGATTTTCCCTTGCTTTTCTTACCGATTGTCGATAGAAAACTGATTTTTCGATATATCGGCCCGAAGCCGTTTTTGTTCCACGATCACGGGACGAGTTAGAACCTTTGCATGCATGGTGTTTTATGTGTGATTGGGTGCATAACATGATGTGTTGTGTATGATGTGTTGTATGATTGTAAATTACATTGTGCTTGGTAGGTGCTTTGGAAAAAAAATGATGAGAAGAGATTTATTTTTTTCTAAGGTTTTTACAGTGTGTAAAATTGGAAAAAAATAAATAAAATAAATTTTAATAAATTTATTTGAAAGTTTATCTTGGAAAATGAATATATATATATATATATATATATATATATATATATATATATATATTAATTGGTTTTCGATAGCTGAAATGAAAAAAAAATGCTCCAAGCGGAGGCGGATGGGCTCTTGCCCATTTGAGTCCGACATAGAGGTGTGTCGTGACACGGTAGTCACGGGCGTGGGGAATTTAGCCTGACACGACCAGCTCTGCGGGGCGTGCGGTAGCCTTGGTGCTGGCGGTGGAGTGTGTTGTGATACAAAGTTTTGTATCGTGACAAGAGTGAGGGACTGACCGCTGGGGATTGTGTCACGATACAATCTTTGTATCGTGACCAGGGCGGCACTGATGCAGTTGCATGGAGCATGTCATGTCCCTGACGATTGTATATGATAGGGAGTAGAGCTTGAGTACAGCTGGGCGTGTCGGAGACGAGCCCGCGACACGGCGCTGGTGCGCCCGCGATACGGCCGGCCCGGCCAGCGTGTGCTCAGCGACACGACCGCGATGCGGCGAGGGCGCATGACATGGCACTGCGGCGACCGCGATGACGCCTGCGGCGTGCGGCTGGGTGCGATGCGGCGGCCGTGCAGCGGCCGGACCGGGGTGCGCTGGTGCACCGGCCGGTTCATGACTTCGGTCTGCGTGCGGGTCTTGCCCGGTCTTGTTCGCGAGCCTTGTTCAGGTTTTCAAAAAAAAAAAATAATAATAATAAAATCAAATCAAATCTTTTAAATTAAATTTTCTAAAATAAAATTTGTTGCATATGGTTTAATATATTGAATTATTGTCTTGCATTACCTAGGAATGCATGGACCTAACGTATGAAATATTTTTCTGTGTATGAATAGTGTCTCGAGGTTATGATTAAGCCTTAGAGATACTGCATTAGAATTTAACTTGTCATTTGACATGTGTAGATGGCTAGTCGAGGGCGAGGACGTAGAGGGCGTCCATGGGGTACTGGTCAGGCACCACCGGTATTTGACCAGCAGGCCTTTGTTGAGGCTGTAGGGATTACGATTCTTCTTGTGTGCACGGGCTAGTCTGCGGCCCGGTGTAGGAGTGGGAGTAACCTCCAGAGGTTCGAGGGCACATCATCCTCAGAGCATTCCGCAGGGGAGGAGATCCGATGGTGGCGAATGGTAGTTCGTCTGAAGTCGAGAAGGTGTTGGAGCTATGGAGATGCGCCTCCGTCGACCCGAGGATTAGACTAGTTACATTCCAGCTAGAGGGTGAGGCCTAAGTATGGTGGAACTAGGCAAAGACCTCTAGAGACCTAGAGGCAATGACATGGGCAGAGTTCCAGGAACTGTTCATGGGTAAGTATTTTCCGGATACTGCTCGTCACGCGAAGGCTCAGGAGTTCCTAGAGCTGAAGTAGGGGACAATGACTATGATGGATTATGTGACTAGATTCCTGAGCTGGCCGTTTCTTGATGACTACGTGGCCACGGACGGACATGGCCAAAGGTCGGGAGATTCGAGGAATGGGCTGAAGTTGTCCGCGGAGCGGGATCGTGGGACCGCTGCAGGACATGGACTCATGGTTTGGGTGCCCTGGCCGTAGGGAGATCGGATACTCGGACCACTCGGGATGCGAGGTGTTAGTAGCGAGGAAGGAGGTGGTCTTCTTCCGGTTCGGGGGGAGAGGAGAAACAAGGGCTAGTTCCACAGGGGTTTCCAAAGTCGCGACCATCCAGGAGCCGGGACGGATCGGGGTTGGCGGTCGAGGCCCGGGGCGGATAGTGTGATACCATTGCGACGGCCCGGACATATGAGGAGGGATTGCCCAGACGAGATCCCAGAAAGTTTTGGGGCAGTATGATCTCGGTCAGCGATGGGGCCGGAGAGATACGATTATATTCCTCCACGGCTGATACGAGGCCAAAGGAGCTAGTTTGAGTCTCGGGGGGGGCTGCGGGCACCTCCGTTGCACGAGGCAAACCGGAGAGGCCGAGGTTATGGGTCGAGGCCCGAAGGACGGGAGCCCATGACGGGGGCGTCCCGAGGAGTTCGGCGTGTCACGCCATCACACCACCGAGCTAAAGTCAATGAATACTTTGATTATATAAGTACGTTCTTTCTATCTCGCCTATAGGCAAGAGTGTTATTTGATTCTAATGCTTCGCATTCATTTATCGCTGCATCAGTTGTGATAGAGTTGGGCTTAGAGGTTGAGGCCTTGGAGGAGCCCTTGTATGTGAGTTCTCCCTTAAGGATTAGGGCGAGGATAGGGATGATATGTCGTGGTTGCGAGTTAGAGATCTCGGGATTCTACTCCCACGGTGGACACAGGGGTCATGGACATGTCGAGGAGTTGACGTCGTCCTTGGGATGGATTAGGTAACGACTGCAGTCGTTATCGATTGTGAGTGTAGGAGGTTCACGCTGCGCGAGCGTACTCGTGTTGTATTTCGAGAGTGGCTTATGATATTTTACCCCAAGCGATTGTGCGAGTGTAGGCATCGAGGGGGACCGGTTGGTGGGTTGGCTAGCAAGCCTTATCGCATAGGGCGAGAGTGAGACCCGGACTTAGATGCCTCGAGTAGTATGCGAGTATGTGGATGTTTTCTAGATGAGCTACCTGGACTACCTCCACAGAAGGTTGTAGACTTTGGTATCGAGTTACACCCTGGTACTTCACCCATCTCTATGACTCCGCATAGGATGGCACCAGTTGAGTTGCAGGAACTTAAAGTTCAGCTACAGGAGCTACTAGATAAGGGGTTCATTAGGCCAGGAGCACTTCCGTAGGGCGCTCCGGTTACATTGCGAAGAAGAGGGCCAGACCCTTCATTTGTGCATTATTATAAGTAGTTGAAACGGGGTTCACGTCAAGTACCCATTGCCCAGGATTGGCGATTTGTTGATCGGTTGAAAGGAGGAGAGCAGGTCTACTCGAGATAGACCTTTCACTTGGTTACCATCAGGCGAGGTTAGGGAAGCCGAGATATCCACACAAGACTAGCGTTCGGGGCCTTCGTTATGGGCACTTTGAGTTTCTGATGATGCCCTTTGGATTGTGAATGTGCGGCATTCATGGACCTCATGTATAGGGTATTCCAACCCTATTTAGATCAGTTTGTCGTAGTCTTCATGGATGACATTTTGATCTACTTCTAGTCAGAGTGGGAGCATGAGTATCACTTGAGGATTGTATTGCAGTTGTTGAGAGACCATCAGTTGTACACCAAGTTCAGTAAGTGCGAGTTTTGGTTTACTGAGGTGAGATTTTTGGGACACGTGGTGTCAGCATTAAGCATGTCAGTGGACCTAGAGAAGGTCGAGGTCGTGATGAGTTGGGAGAGGCCGAAGTCAGTCTTCGAGATACGTAGTTTCTTGGGATTGGATGGGTACTACAGGAGATTCATTGAGGATTTCTCCCGATTAGCAGCACCTATGACGAGATTGGCCCGGAAGGAGGTCAGGTTTGATTGGAATGACCGATACGAGGAGGCATTCCAGGAGTTGAAGAGGAGGCTTACTTCAGCTCCTATCTTGATAGTCCTGAACAGGGGACAGGGGTACACAGTGTATTGCGATGCCTCGAGGGCCGGACTGGGATGTGTTTTGATGCAGTCCGAGAGGGTAGTAGCTTATGGTTCCCGTTAATTGAAAAATCATGAGCAGAATTACCCACACACGACATGGAGTTGGCGGTCGTAGTCTTCGCGTTGAAGATTTGGCGCCACTACTTATATGGTGAGGAGTTCGAGGTGTACTTTCGGACCCGCAAAGTTTGGATTATATTTTCATGCGGCGGGACCTGTGTGAGGCAACTATGAGTGGATGGAGTTCTGAGGATTATGACTTCACTTTGCATACCATCTGGTAAGGCAAATGTGGTGGGCGATGCACTCAATCGAAGTCACGGGGGCATTGGCTGAGTATAGCTTCGGGAATGGCGGATGCTCGAGGCGTGGGGCGGTTTGAGGCTACTGACCTGCGACGAGGCACGAATACGTTAGGGAGTTTAGTAGCTACACCATCTACATTTAGCGAGTGATTGAGTCCCAAAGGGCGGGACGCGAATGAGTGTCCATCGGGGACCGAATACGGTCAGTGCAATTGTGGCTGGGCCAGATCACGCATATGGTAGTCTTCGGTATAGAGGACGGGTGGTGGATCCCAGTTGTGGAGTTGAGAGGAGATTCTCGGGAGTTTCATTTTGCTCGATTTACCGTGCATCCAGTGTACGAAGATGTACGAGGATCTTTGTCAAAGTACTGCGAGCGGGATGAAGAGACATAGGGGACTTTGTTCGATGATGTCTCCGTGTCAGGTGAGGTTAAGGCTGAACACTAGAGACGTGAAATTTCTTAAGCCATTAGAGGTGGCTGAGTGGAAATGGGAGCACGTCACGATGGATTTTGTGACCCATCAAGGACATGATGCGGTATGGGTGATAGTCGACCGACTCACGAAGTCGGTACATTTTCTAGCCGTGTGGATGACCTTCACATTGGAGAGATTCTACTTGGGTTGTATATCAGAAGATCGTCGAATTCTGTGAATTACCCGGTATCCGTAGTGTCGGATAGAGACCAGGGTTTCACAGCGCATTTTGAAGAGTTTCAAAGGCTATGGGCTACGGTGACCATGATGCGACTTTCCACCCACGAGACCAGATGGTTAGTCGGAGAGGGTATACGGGTGTTAGAGGATTTATCTTTGCCCGAGCATGCGTCTGGATCATGGTGGGCTGGGGGAAAAGCTATTTTTCCCTTAGTGGGATCGCCTATGGTAGCAGTTATCGAGAGCGGTATATGGGCTCTTTCATATGAGGCATTGTATGGGAGGCCATGCGAGATCACCGATATGTTGGGTGAGGTGGGAGAGCTCCATCAACGGTCTGATCTGATTAAGAGACACCTCGAGAAGGTGAGCTTGATACGGCAGCGTCTTCTCATGGCTCGAGTCGGCGAAGAGCTATCGACGTGCGGCGTCGACCCTTAGGTTGAGGTTGGAGATCACGTCTTCTTGGGTGATGTCTAAGAGTGGTCGGGTTCGTAGCGCGGGAAGCTATCGTAGGGTTTATTGGAACGCCGAGGTTGCACCGAGAGGGTAAGCCTTTATGCGTACCGGTTGGCTGCCCAGCCCGGTATGAAGTGTCCACGGGTATTTCACGTCTACATGCTCGGGGTACACTCCCGAGATCCATTTCATGCGGTGGATTGGGAGAGATTGAGGTTAACTGGATGGGACCTTCGGAGAGGGACCGATTGGTGTATGGATAGCGGAATCAGGTTTGCGGCGGTAAGGCCGTGAGGCACGTGAGGGGTGCGATGGAAGCAGGTGGGTGGAGTCGACGTGGGAGGCGTGTTCACCTCTCTTTAAGTGATGGACGAAATACCTATACAAATTTATAAGCGTTATGCAAGGACTATTATCTAATCCCGACAATAATGCCATGAAACTTGTTTGTTGTGTTTCTTATCTATTGTCTTGATTAAAGCGGTTTTCTTAAGAGTAAATCCAATTTCTTTACGGTTTTGATCGAGGATCTTTGCTAAGTGTGCAGTCGAACAAGTAGTAAAATTGGATTTAAGTCGGATCTCCGATCCCACAAAGATCTGTAATTCTCGATCAACTACCACGACTTCTCAAACTCTATACTATTTGGACTTTGATAGGCAATTTGAAATATTCTTGTAAACCTTAAAATAATAAAAACTAGAAAAATTACTTAATAACAAAATGAATTAAAATGAAAATCTAAAATAACAAATTCGGACTTATCGGTTATCATTAGGGAGCATTGAAAATCTTCTTTGTTGTGAGCAAATCAATTCCTATGATTTACTCTGTAACTTTTAGCTATGAACCCGCAATTTAAAACCTGTCGAATAGGTAGTAGGTTGGATCTCTCCCTTCTTGCTTTTCATCATCTAATCTTCCCTTATTCTTTCGAAGACAGAGGATTAGATAACTACTTTTAATCTGGGTTGCCTTGTTCTGGATATTTTTCTTTTTCAATACTTCATACCCTGAACATGGACTGTAAACCTTGGCTCCTAAGACATAGGTATAGCATGGGTTTACACTTTGCAGGTTTCTCTTCTTCAAATTGGAGCAGTTCATCCTTTCCTTGATTAGATCCTTGCTAACGAGTTAGGCGTCTTGTTAGTCGAGGTGAACTCTCTGCTTGTTTAAATGGATAAGTCATTCAACTCATTCTCGATTTCAAGTGAGAAGAAGATTTATCGATTTAAATTAACAGAGCTCATTAGATCACCATTATATGATTCTCATACCTTTCAAAACTTGTTCATCACTCTCAGGATTGCCTTCTCTGTGTCACTCAGAGGGCCTCCTGGAAATCAGAGCAATGAGACAATCCTATTATGGGTATAAGACTCTTATATTGGGATCAATTACAGAATACTCAAAACCGTAGTAGATTTATAAGTTGATAGTTGATAGCTTGATAAATTTATGCAGGAAAGATAATTTATGACAATAGAGTCTATTCAATGGAAATTGGGTTTCTAAATCACTAGATTACACCCTACAATGGCTTGCTGATCAAGAAAACCTTGTCAATCGGAGCTGAATCAGAATTCCAAGTTTATGCAGGTCGGGCAATCCAGGCTGATAGTCGAAGGAATAAAGTGCATTAAACTACTCACTTTAACGACTAACGTCGGATCCAAATTTGAATCGAAATAACAAACTAATCTAAAATAAAACAAAACAAGAAAAGAAAATTAAAATACAAGAGCCTTGGCTACCTAGATCTCTCTTTTATTGCCCATTTGCTTTCCTTGAGTGACTACGTATTTATAGGGTTACGGGTGGGCCCCTAGCCGTGCACCTCTTTGTGGATTTCAAATTAGCGGCCCATTTGGTTGTTAATGTCGCGACCTCGATTCTTTAATGTGACCTCGATTCAATCTCAGCTCGTTCTTGACTTTCATTTGGTCGCGACTTGCCTTTAGCATTCCTTGGATCTGATGTCGCGACCTTCTTTCCTTGTAACTGATGTCACGACCGCTGAATGACGTCGCAACCTTAATTCCTTACAACTGATGTCGCGACCGCTGAATGACGTCGCGACCTTAATTCCTTGCAACTGATGTCGCGACCTTAGTTCTTTGCAACTGATGTCGCGACCGCTGAATGACGTGGCGATCGCTGAATGACGTTGCGACCTTAGTTCTTTGCAACTGATGTCGCGATCGCTGAATGACGTCGCGACCTTAGTTCTTTGCAACCGATGTCGCGACCATTGAATGATGTCGCGACCTTAGTTCTTTGCAACTAATGTCGCGACCGCTGAATGACGTCGCCACCTTAGTTCTTTGCAACTGATGTCGCGACCGCTCAATGACGTCGCGACCTTAGTTCTTTGCAACTGATGTCGCGACCACTGAATGACGTCGCGACCTTAATTTCTTGCAACTGATGTCGCGACATCAATTTCTCTCTTGAAAATCTTATGTCGCGACTTCTATTCGGTATCACAACCTCCATTTCTATTGCTCGGCCTTCAATTCTGTCGCGACCTCGAAATTGTGTTGCGACATCATATCTTGTTCTTTATTAATTTATAGTTGCACGACTTGGGTTTACATTTGCGACACCTTTCGTTCTGCCTTCAATTGCCCTTATGTCGCGACTGGAGTTTTGTGGTTGCGACCTTGATGTGATTCTTCATCACTGTCAAGGCATCGCTACAACAGGTCCTTTCTTCCTCATGCACTTCTCCTATTGCCACATCATTCAGCCAGTCGTGTCATTCCTACTCAGCCAATTTCTACTCCTTTTACTACAATATCCTCTTTCTCTTGAATTTCCTGCTGCATAGCAGTTTGGTGAGTTATTCAACATTTCTGCACATAAATCAGTCTTTTTTTAGATAGAAATCCAATCGGAAAATGGGTGAAAATGGATGACTTTTAAGCTCATCAAACTCCCGAACTTAAATTTTGTCCTGACAAAGAAAGAAAGATTTGTTTGTCCTCAAACAAAAGGACATTTTTCTGTATTGTTTTGCAGTTGCAACCAATTTAATTGAAAGACTAGAATTGCATTCTTTTTTGTATATCTAGCTTCAAGTTCATATGAAGGTTAGTCACTACTCAATCCGGTGTACAAAACTAAATTGTTGAATTTGTTTTATAAACAGTATAGTCAGTTGATCCTGCTGAAAAGTAGGTTGGTCTTCTTCCTCTTTTCTTAGTGGAAGGTGAAAAGATTTTTGTTGAGTTAACCCTCTGAGGTCCTTCACAGTTTTGATCCTTTCAAGATTTTCAAATTCCATATGCTTGTTGTTCATATTGATCTCCACTAATGTAGGTAATTCCAACCTTCAAGATCAATCAGGTCTTTCAGGCTTGTAATGTCAGGCTTGGGTCATGGGTAGGATGGATGGAACTTTTTAGGTTAAGATTACCCAGACTCTTTCTCCTTTTTAATTAACTGCTGCCCTTCTTTTCCTTGCAACTTCTTTAATTGATTCCCCCAAACTTCATCCTTGGGGTATCTTCTTGATTTCTTATGTTTAAAATTGTTCGTTCCCATTTCTCATTTGTACTTCTCACTGTTGGAACTTTTTTTTTTTAGTCACCCTTCAGGAATAGTGCAATGTTCTGTCTTTTTAGGCTTTCTAACACTCTTAACGAACTTTGGGTTAGTAGCTCCCATACCAGTTGGCATTAGGGTACTAGGTGTTGAAACACCCCTAAGAACTTAATTGTTCAAGGTTAGGCCGCAGACAAAACCTCTTCCTTTTAAGCTTTCCTTTAATTTGTATCCTCACCTTGGATCTTTCTCTCTTCACCCTTTTTTGTATTTCTCCTTTAGTTCTCCAAAAAAAAAAAAAAAATACTCCCCCAAACTTTATCTCTTCCTCATTCTTTGAATTTATGGATAATCAGAGGTTCTTTACTAGAGGATTAATTATCTAGGATGGCTTGGGATGTCCAATGGCTTGTTTTGAAGATAAGGATTGTTTGGCTCAAATTCGAGGGCTAGGGTGTATCTGAAGCATATAAATAGGTGGCTAAATTAGCTCAGTACGAGGATGACTGCATCTTCTTGTTGGTTATCACCTAGGATTTCGCCTTGATCAATAATCTAACAAGTTCTAAATTCTGTTTGATTAAGCGTGACCCAACCACACAGGATGTCCTTGACTAAAGCCGGTTGATGAGGAGTTACATGATCTAAGGTTCACCAGGTTCTTTGGCTTACTGTTTATACTTCAAACTCAAAAATATATTTTGCTCCTTCAATTGTATAACTTTCCTTTATCTTGGACTCATCAGCTAAATTCAAGTCAATTATGCAATTTGTGTTTCAATTCAATTATGTCATTATATATTAACGATTATTTGTGTTTCGACCTATCTTAATCAAACTACTTCAACTATTTCAGTTATGATATGTCAGCATTTTCATTCTTGAGCTAAATTCTACTTTTATTCTTCTAACAATTAATAAAAATATAACATAAATCAATTAAACAATAATAAAATAAAACCCTCACTAATGTTAATAGGTTGAATTTGAGACATGGGATAGTGGGATGGTTGAATAATGGGATTCTTGCTTGGGCAAAAGAGTGTGGAGATCAGATAAGTATAAATGTGATTCTATTCATTCAGGTCTCACTACTACTATCATTCTCCTGCCATCTGTTCTTGGTCGGTCGTTGGTGTGATCAACTTTTTGTTCGAGATCATCTTGTCTTTTCCCAAATGTCTATTCATTATGTTCTCCATTTCGGTCGCAGCTTACAAAAATTTGGAAAGATTATTGTTGATCAAATCCAAATTTTCAAGCCGAACTTTCTTGAAGGCATCTTTGATAAAATGACTCTTGATCTCTTTCCTTCATTCTTTTCTCCAAATCCTTGAACATTGACATGTAGAGGAATTTGAATCCCTTGATCTGCTCCTTAGTTTTGGCTTCCTGATCTGAGTCCCTTTCTTTTATGAGTGTTAGGAGTTGAGAATCACGATCATACTGATTGTTGTAAAAAGACCCATGGCTCCGGTTTCCAACTTCTTGATGGATGCGTGATCTCTTTCCTCCATTTCCTTCTTGAATTTTTCCTCTTGATGCTCCAGGATCTCCTTCATCTGCTCTTCCCTTCTGTTCATTTCTTCTTCCCATTGTTGATCTCTTCTTTTCAATTCTAATTCATACGCTTCCTCTCTGAATTTTTGTTGGATGTTCCATTCCCTTTCTCTTTCTTCCATTCTCTTACGAATGGGCCAGGCATCTCCGTTATTTGATTCTCTTGAGCTCCCCCAGAGCTTTCACCGAGTTCTCTGAAATCTACGTTCACGATGGGGAGAGCTAGCTATCATCTTGTTCTACGTCTTACACTTGAAACATAAAGGTGTTCCCATACGGGATGTGTACGGATCTTCTTCTTCTTGTCTATGACCAAAGGGTGTCCTATTCTTGTCTTGCATTCTCATTTCTTCTGCATGCCTTATTATAACCCCCTTTTCTTTTGATTCCTAGGCCCATAGCACTCAGTCGAGGTGGTAGGTGAAACCTTGGGGCACTCTTCTTCTTCTTCCCAAGTTCCCTTCACACCGACCCTCAAACTGACCTTATGATAGTTCTTAGGGTGAGGATCAAACCCTTTATTCCACTTCATGGTATCTCGTTATTGAGTTTTCAATGACACTCCCGACTATTAAGCTTGTACCCCTTCAGCATGGCATAGAGAATGATTGCTTCTTGTTCCCGTACCGTGCAGACATGCTTGGTTGGAACCATAACAGAGGCCAGGAAATAAAACCATACCTTTGCCTCTTCTGTTAAATCTCCCATGTTTATGGTCTTTTTGCTCTCCCCTTGTGACCCCACTTCACTTTCTGCTGTCGACTTTCTTGGATCTTCTCACGGTTAGGGTTATTACATTATCTTCTTGTATTTGGATCCAATATACGCCCTTCCATTAGGTACATTTCATTGATGGTTTCCGCTCCATCTGACACCAAAACTCCTCGACATAAACGAGGTTATCCTTTCTCCCACGAGGTTGGAGTAGAATTCTCTCGAACTACGCTTAAGTATCCGGACTTTTGATGCTTGCGAGTTTTCCCGACCTCTTTGTTACATTAGTTCTTTGGGGATATGGTTTCTTGAAGCCTCTTTCTCGAACAAACCCCTTACCTGGCATAGTACTTCTTCCGGATGGAGAAGCTTCTTACGTCTGAATTGTCTTCCTTTCCTTCTTGCTACTTGTCTTTTCCCCTTTTTCTCTGTTGGCAGGCGGGTTGATCTTACGATTTATTCAGGCGGCAAGTTCTCCTTGTTGGTTCTGACGAACTTCTCCTTGGTAGTATATTCTTCCATGATATCGCTCAGATTTGGGACCCGAGGTTGCGGTCAAGTAGGTACGAAATAGAATGTTTTTAGGAGATTTTTGGATCTAGGGTTTGCGAAATTGAAAAACGGAGAGCGGGCGAAGATGAAGAGTTGTATTTTAGCTGGGAAGGAGATGGTGGTGGAGGTTTCTCGACAATTGCAATTCAATCTTTATTATGGACTCTTTATTACTTCATTTATTTAGCGCTTGTCGCGACTTAAATGTCAGGCCACAATTGTGTCAGCATCATTAAATTTAGAAGCGATTAAGTTACTTGGTATATTTTCTCTTATGTCGCGACTTAATGTTGTTTGTGCTGACATAAGTAAGATTCAATGAGGAGACCGATTTATCATCGGGTTACGACATCGCATTTACCCCCTTTTGAGGTCAACAAGTAATTTCATGACATAGTTGAGTTATCGCGACCTCAATTTACGTCGCGACATAAAATCTGATCGCGACTTATTGCCTTGTTCTTCCTTCGATGCCCAAGTTCACGAACTCAATTCACCTTCATGACATAAAATCACAGTGTGACTTATTGCACTTTTCTTCCTTCGATGCCACTAAGTTGCGACCTCGATTTAATGCGACATAAAATGCAGTGTGACTTAGTGCGCACTTGCCCTAAATTTGATTATCAGACAGCTTTTCACTCCTTATTAATTTGCACATTCTTAGCATCCATTAAATCATTCCCACATAGCAATTCAAACATGTATTCTATTCAATTTTCACAGAATTTATGTAAGGAGAAGAGTACTCCCTTTTTCAAGTCGCTCTTTCTGTGAGTGTCCAGGCCCAGATCTGAGTTTGTTCCTTCACTGAGCCATTCGATTACGCATCCGCATCTTACATCCATGATTTTCAAAGTTAAATTGATCAAATACTAACCTAGCAATTCCTAACAAATCATGACTAGAACTAAAAAAATTCAAAACGAATAATTTTAAAAAAAATTATTTCAAAGTCTATAAAACAAAAAAAAGGGTTGCCTCCAGCTGAGCTTCTCTTTGTTTTGGAGTCATACCATTTGGGTATTTGGCTGTTTTAAGCATTCTCTCTCTCAATTCACCAGCACTGGAGTTCTTCCTTTTCTTTCTCTGCTGAGATAGTGCTTCAGTCTTTGACCATTAACCTTGAATTCTTCCACACAGCATCGATCACGAGTGTTCTTTGCTCGAAAGGTAGTGCAGCACCACTTGTATATAGTCCACTCCATTTTGATTTCAACTCACGGAATTAATCTTAATCTGGGTTAAATAACATAACTGATCCTGCTCACGAACTCTTTCCTCGGAATCCTTTGATCATGCCATTTCTTTGTCTTGTCCTTGTATATTCTAGCATTATCATGGAAGCCGTTTCTCCCGGTTCCTCTAGTTCATTCAATTGGAGCAATCTCTCTTCCTTTGCAATTTTGAAATCGAAGTTCAACTTCTTGATGGCCCACATGGCTTTGTATTCCAGTTCAAGAGGGAGGTGACATGGTTTGCCAAAGACCACTCTGTATGGGGACATCCCAATGGGGGTTTTGAATGCAGTCCTGTAATCCCAAAGTGCATCATCGAGTTTGGAAGACCAATCTTTCTGAACTTCTGATCTTTCGAGGATCCTTTTAATCTCCCTATTGGAAATACTTGTCCGTTAGTGCAGGGTGATACGCTAGGCTCATAATATGCTTGATCCATACGCTCATTAGCTTTGCAAATATTTTGTTGCAAAGTGGCTTCCGTCGCGATGATAGTCTGGGTGTTCAGTACGCTCTGAAAATGTTCTTTGCGAAACTCACAAGCGTATTGGCGTCGACCAGCGGACAAGCTATTACTTCCACCCATTTGGAAACATAATCCCATTTGCTAGCGGTATATCTGAGTTTCCAAATGATGTTGAAAGGGTCCCATCTAAAATCTATCCCCCATACGTGAAATTTGCACTACCAATCATACATAATGGGGCATTTCATTTCTAACGATTGATATTTCCCATCATTTACTTGGCATCTATCACATAATTTGACCCATTCGAGCACAGTCTGCGAAGATAGTGGGCGATAAAATCCCAGATTTTAGTATCTTGTGGTGTTCTTTCTCTGAAAAATGTCCCCATATGGTGATGCATGGCATTCATTCACAATCTTGCATTGTTCACTCTCGCACACATCTTCTTGCAATCATGTCGACACCTCTTTTAAATGCGGTGGGTCATCCCGGATGTAGTACCTATTGTCGGTCACGAGCTTTCTTTTACTGTTGATGTTTGAATTAGGAGGAATTACTCCATGGCTCAAGTAATTCACGATATCGGCATACCGGGGAAGTTGGAATGACAATTGAAGCAGGTTGCTTTCGTGGAGTTCTACGTGATCACGCCTCCTCCTCTTCTGCTTTGTTTCTTTCTACTCTGGAAACAGTGATCGGTATCACATTATCCCTGACCCTTCTTATCTTTAATTACGATCAAACTCCTTGTAGTAACAACACCCACCTTATCGGAGTCTTGGTTTGGCTTCCTTTTCGACATCGGATGTTTGATTGTTGCATGAGTCGAGTGTGAATGATAATATGGAATCCCAAAATGTATGGCTGAATTTCTCATGCCAAAAACTGGCTAGCATCTCCTTTTCGGTAGTTAGATAGTTTTCTTGGGCTTAGTTGAAGGTTACGCTGTAGCATAGTATATGGCTTTGAATATCTTTTCTTTTCTTTGCCCCTGATATAGCTCCCATTGCGAAATCTTGGTTTCACATTATTTGAATCCACAGTCCCGATACGAATTAACTGACCATGATCGATTACTTGAACTAATCGATCTTGATTTCTTGGCGCCTTGCGAGTCATGAAACTAAACTTTGTGTGTCTTTCTCGATGTCTTTGCATAGCAGTGCATTATTTTTGAAGTCTTTGATGGATCTCTATGAATCTAGCATGCCCGAAACTCCTTATCCTTTTCTTGTTGTGGGTGGTGCAAGAGTCTTGATAATCGAAACCTTTGATTGGTCCGCCAATCGTAGCATAAATTTTATGACCCGAGAACAATACCTTACATTCTGATAGATGGCACTTTTCCAGTTTAAAAATTATTATTTGTCCTTGCATCTTTGAAACCTTGTTTCGGGTTTTTAAACGATGCTCAAAACTAGATCCATGTCTTTGTGAAGTCATCCGGCCAAAAATCTCCATGACCTCCTCGACCCAATGCGAGAACATGGACATCGTACACTGCGAAGAAGTAGCGGGGCATTGCCATGACCCAAATGGCATCCTTGAGAGGCAAGGTGCCATGGGGCATGTGAATGTGGTTTTCTCCACAGTCCTCGGGTGCAATGGCAATATGATTATAGTAGAAATGCCCGTCAGTAAAATGGGGGTGTCACGCTACTTTGTCCAACATTTGATCAATGAAAGCCCGATGAAATGATCTTTCTGGTTCTTGTGTTTAGCTCCGTGTCGATACATACTCTCCATCATGTCACGGATTCACTTGTTGGAATTAACTGTTTTTCATTTGGATCACGGTGAACCGCGCTCTTAGGAACCACATGGAATTTGGGGCTAACCGAGAGTATCTGAGATTGCATATATAAAGCAGCATTGACCATTTGAGCACTAACTTCGACTACTTCTTTCATGGTAGGTTCAGTCTTCTTTGATCACGAGATGGTTTGCATTTTCCTCAACCAATTATTTTGTGCGTGCATATTGTGGTGATACCCTTTAATTCATCACATGGATGTGATGGACTCCACGATAATTCTTTAAAATTTTTCGGTAGCTTACGTTCTTCGACATCACGATCTAGCAAAAAATAATCAGCGGCTTACTCTTTGGTAGCTCGAGTAAGCACTACTTGGATGACTTGCGCCTTCTTTTAAAACTAACCCTTCTGCACTGGTCTCTTGATGAAATTCCTTTTCTTCATTATTGTCTCCATTGTCCATGTTGTTTTGTTTAAGACTCATTACGTTGTCAGTGGAGTGTAAACTGATGTGCGGAAAATCAGAATTAACACCTTTAATATATTGGAAATTATCTCGTTTTCGTATGATAGGAAGTTGAGCATTACAATCATAATAACAATCGAGTTGTTGAGATAGGCGTCATCTGCTAACCGCGCGCAATCACACTATCTGTGTCATTCTTGACTTTGGAAGGCGATTGAAGTCGGTTGGCTAACCTCGACCACGGTGAGAACTCCTTTGCGCGTATCTATTGGCGAAGCTCAGGTTGCTAGGAATGGCCTTCACAGCGTGAGGAACTGTGAATCTTCTTCCATGTCGAGATGATAAAGTCGACGGGAAAAACAAACTTCCCCCACCTTATGACACATCTTGATGACTCCTTCGGGTTTAGCCATTTGTTACATGCGCCATTTGGAGGTGAGTGGCGTGGAGTAAAGCTCCCCCCCGAGCTTAATTTTCTTGCAACGGATAATGGCATTAAGTTAATACTTTTAGGAGTGAGCCTTTTAATTTCAAATCCTCCCGATGAATTAGGAATGGTGAGCTTCTGGGTCTTTCATCTTCTCACGGTAGATTCTTCTTTATCAACTGCCTTTATGATGCGGTCGAATTCACTACTCCTTCCTCTGCAAATCTTCTCTTCTTAGCCAAAATTTCTTTGAATTTTGCATAAAGTGGCATTGAGTTACATACGTGAATGGCATACTTATCTCAGCACGGAAAGTTTTCAAACGTGAACTGCTCCTCACATCCTTGACTTTGCGGTCTGTAGGGAATGGAGCTAACGAGGCATAGAGTTACGGGCTTTCTTCTTGCTTCTTTGCCTTCTTGTTCTTGCTCCTTCTTCCTTTCTTTCTCAGTGACTCGGCATTTCTAGGCTTCCTTCTCCGCATTTGCCTTTATCTTTCTCTGACTTCCTTTTCTAATTCTTTCCAGCCATTGCCTTGCCATGCGATCTTTTTAGTTTCTTCGTGTCCTTTGGGAAAGCATCTTTAATTTGGTCCTGAGTTAGGTGGGTTACTGTTGTGTCTCCAGTTCTTGAGAGAGGCATTGGTGGTCGTCTGAAAATTTTGAGAATTGGTATTTGAAGCTTCAGTCTAACTTTTATTATGGAGGTAATGACTTTCTAATTTTCCCCATAAAGCTGCGACATCCCCGGTCTTGAGTCTGAGCCCTTTTTTGACCACGGTATTCATTGCCCTCTCCACATTCTTAACTGCTTCTTGGAACCTTGAGTGGAGCATACCCTTGTTAAATTTTGCCATGTCTTGGGACGTGTTGTGCTCCTCCACCATAAGAAATTCTCATGGTTCCTTAATCTTTGAGGGTATAATGGGTTGCGAGTTGGGGTTAGGCTTGAAATGATATGCTCTCTGCTCGTTCGAATAGGTAGCCTCCTCGCGGCTGCGCCAGAAACCTCTTCGGCGCCCACCCATTATTTACTCTTCTTCTCTTTCCCACTTTGCTCCTATCTCATTTGCGAGTGCATTCTTTTATCAATAGATGCATCGATGCATCGACTTAGCCTCCATGTGTGAGACATCTTGTTCGCTCAATCCCATTCCATTTCTTTGCTTTCTTTCTTTGCTCCTACTGAGGATTCGGAAGGTGCGTGTTGCGCTAGCGAGATCCTCGATCATTGTCTTGCTTCTTCTGCTCTTCTTAGTACAGATGCTCAGCCTTAATTTGCATCTATTATACTTTTTGAGGTATAATTCATGGAGTGGTAGAAGATGTCATTTATTGTCTTCAAGTGCATCCAGGTGCATGGGACATTTCTTAATGACCTCTTGTATCTCTCCCCCGAGCGATTGTCTGTTTCATGCTTCCCTTGTTTTAGAAAGTGATTTTATTTCCCTCTTAACCATAAGTGAGGGATGAGGAAAGAATCTGCCAGGTAAGCTTCATCGGCTCTTCCCATGTGATACTTGAATCCATGGTAGTGAGTCGAGACCACGATGCGGCTATATCTCTTAGAGAGAAGCGGAAACAAGCTGCTGACAACCAACTTGGTCCTACCATTCAATTTAAGCATTAGCCATTCTGCTTAGTCCAGTGTTCGGTTGGGATCTTCGGAGGGTGACATGTGAATTGGTTACATTGAACCATGGTGATCAAGGGCGGCAGGCTGAAATTGTTAGCATCTATGGTAGTTTGTCTCGTACATTGAGTATTCATCTTGAGATATTTGGTCTCGAAGGAGAAGTCCTCCGTAGTGTCTCGCTCTTGGGGTACTTATTTGCGTTACCTGCACGGTTGGCGCCTGATCGATCTTTGTCTGCCATCTCTTCTATTTACGCCTCTTAACCTTTCTTAGTCCTCTAAGTGTTCTTTGATCAGGTGTCTGGTGGCGATAATTTTCAAGATGAATGACGAATTTTGAATTGTGCCCGATCCAGTAAATGCATTATTCTCCTTTGGCGGTGTGGAATTTTCCTATCTACGAAATCTTGTGGAAGAGGGTAGAAAATGATGAAGTGAAAGCAGGCACTCTAAACAACTTAGATGATGAAGGTCATTATTGGATAAGCGAAATTTGAAGAAGTAAATTGATAATGGCTATTAGAAAACATTTTGGTGAAGATTGACACATTTACCTTCCCATGGATTTTGTGACTTGAGGCATTGAAGAGTTTACAAAATTCTCATATACTAAGAAGACCACTTCCTCGAAGCTAAGCATGGATTGGCATCAACAAGGGAGCTCGCCTTGCTTGTAGGTGAGGAGAAAGCAAGTTCAATCTTCACCAACCATTACCTTTGGTGGAATGAAAGAGCCATGTGCGAAGTGACTTGCTTAAATCGAGGGCACATGTTTTGAGCAGGTCCCCTTAAGCGTAAATGTGTTTTACATCTACTTCACATAGAGAATTTGTTTTGAAGAGAATATTAATTTGAACCGGCCCGTAATTAAAGGGGATTCTGATTTTCTTTCCCCTCTTCCAAAGTACGAAAGAAAACATCCTTGAAATTTGGATGGTTATTAAGAGGAAGTGCTTTTAAGATGAATGATTGGTCAAATGGAAGCACTAGTACTTTACTTTATGAGTCTAGTTGAACTCCCAAAAAGCGGACGACTTCTTAGGAGCAGCTTTAAGCTAAGTAATAAGGATTCTATCCATTCTCTTTTCTTTTTCTATTTTTTTTTAGTTATTTTATTTGTTCTTTGTTTTTTCTTGTTGGGATGAAAATTCGACGAGTGTTTTAACACTTTGTTGTTAGTGTTTCGAATAAGATAAGTTTGGAAGCTCGACATGTTGTCATGACTAGTTTGCAAGAGCAAAGCGAGAAAGTTGGAAAGTGGTTGATGTAATTATAGTGCTTGAAGTGTGAAAAAAAATGGAGTGGAGATGTTCATCAAATTTCGGAGTTTTTGAAGAGATGAAAAGAACCAAATTGAAGCTGAAATATATAAAGTTGGAAGAGTTCATAATCATGTAGAAGAGAAATTGAAGACAAGAGATGAGTTTAAGCATGAATGAAAGCATTACAGGTTGCTATTGGAGGAATTTTGAGAGAATATATAAGCATGAAGGACTTTTGAAGGATAGCAAGTGATATGGGCAAGAAACAAAGCAAGGAGAACCTATGGAGTCAAGAAATCATCACACTGGACAGCATTGAACATTCTGATTTTTCTGTATTGATTGAGGCTCCAAATGGTTTACCTCAGCCCATGATCACATTCTACATTGAAAGAGCTTTCCAACGAGTCCTTACATGTCTATTCCGAGCTTAAATGAAAGAGATATGAGTATAACAAGTTGGATAAAAACGAGTGCTTGAGCAAGTGTGACGTGACTGCTGATCACGAAAACATAGGCTTTTAACCCTTTAAAGCCCATTTTTCTTCTTCTCTTTCTGCTCTCATCTACATATCTTTCCCTCAACCCTTGCAACTTCGTCTTTTCAAATTCATCTCCCATCCGCTCCGAATCCTAAATCACATTTCCTCCCCCGATCATATCCATATTCTTTAAAGCTTCAGCCATCACAACCCTGAACTTCTGCCTGACAGACCCCAATTTTCCATCCATCATTCCGACATCAAGAGTTCACAATGGAAGAAAAATTTTGCGCCTGATTGTTGCTTTACCTGGATTATTTTGTGGATCATTGTTGTTATTGGTAGATTTGCATGTGATGAAGGAGGTTTTGAAGAATCAAAAACTCACTCATTTGAGGTAAGGTTAGTGCACGAGTGTTTAAGAAAATGCCAAAGCCCACTTTCATGGCTCCAAAGAAGCAAAAGAGTGTATCAAGGGGTAGTACACCAATGTGATATCTGAGAAAATCATCAAGGTTCCTATTCAAAGTGGCCCGGGACTCTGAAAAGAGTTCCTTTCCCAACTCTTTATTGCCCTTTTCTTTATTGCTTCCTTTTTGCTCATTATAAGTTTGGGACAATGTTTCATCTCCAGTTTAGAGTGTTTGCTTTTGTAAGTTATCATGTGCACCCCACATGTTGCAATGACAACTTTGAGATGAAATTTTTCGTACTTTTGGATAATAATTTTGTTTGTTAGCTATAACACATCTTGGGTTTGTTATCATTTTTTTCAGTTAGAGTTTATTGAGTTTAATTGAGTTTTTGTTTGGGTTATTGTGATGTCAATAAGGACCATAAATGAACCCTTGGAATATGGACAATATTAAGGATAATAGGACTTAATATGTGGTTATCTTTAATAAAAATATTTACATTAGTGGTTTATCAAAATCTTGCGACAATTCACTAAGTACCCTTGGCAGTTTTGCTTGGGATTAGAAGTTATGAGATCATCTGTTTAAGATCTCATAGGTTCTGACTTGTTTATTATAAACTTGAGGCGAAATCTGGAAGTAACTGACAATTGAGAAATGCGTGCCATTCATCATTGAAGGGTGTGCTTTAATTTAACCTATTAATATGCATATGCATATTCCTCTAGTACCAAGATGTTGAGCCTTAAGATCAAAATTCTGTTTTATAAAAAAACCAAGTTTGAAACCCGATAGCCTTCCTATACATCGCTATCCTCGATAAAGACCAAACTCTTATGCAGCAGTTTGAACATGTTGAAATGTGGTGGGAGCAGTTTGGGGAGTTATTTTCCATAGGAAAAATAACCAAGTGATTGAATGAGTTAAGTTGAAAGAAAGAAATCAAAGAGGTTGTCAAAAAAAATCATAAAAATATCAAGTGTAAAATAAGCCAAAGTACAATAAAAAGTCAAAGGGAGGAGTGAGTCTAGCCTCGTAGCCTTTGCCATTGACGAAGTAATCTGAGGTGTCTCCAGCACTGGCACCTAAGACGATTAATTAAAGGCTGTGAGTTTAAGCTCGCTAAGGGTTGGTAGAAAGCTTAAGGGGGTTTTGACATTACACCACTCTAATAACCTTGTCTTAAAGAAAAAGGCTTCTTGGTGTTTGTTGAGAGAATGCAGAATTTCTGCAAAAAGGTGATATGAGGAGTATGGAGGATGCACCTAAAGCAGATTTGAGTGTTGAAATTATTATATCTGCGATGGTAAGATGGGATTCAGGTGGGAGCTGTCGTGCAGAAAAATATGTACCATGTTTGGGTAAGTTTTTAGCCTAAAATGATACTTAACCCTTGCAAGCCTTACATTTACAAGGTTATAAAGCCACCATGATCTTGAGAGTTGTTGTTTACATTAGTGAAGTGGTAGAACCTTGGCCTATGGAACCTAAATAAATTATATTAGAGTCAAATTAGCATCATCATTATCATAATAATCAGCACATTGTTTGGATAGGAAGACCACACACACACACTAGTGAACAAATCAAATTTGCTATTAATAGTTCAATTCTGTTTAAAATGAATAAATTATCATTTGATCATGTTATCTATCATTCTTGTAAGGTGGGTTCTTGGAGACACCTAATCACGTACACCCGCGAAACGTTCTTTGGTTTTGTTATTAAAAATGGTGAAGTATTCTGCCTCTTAGCAGCAGTGAGTTGACTGCTGTATTCTGTTTATGGGAGTGACAGCTTCAAGTTGGGGTGTTGGTGATTGCAAACTCATCTCAGTTTTAAGTTCCATTCTGCCTGTTTGTTGCATTTATATCCCATGTTATGTAGAAGCCTCTGTTCCATCTAAAACTGTTTATAGTTATTCATTGAAAAATGATGTTCCAGCTGATATAAGTAGTTCTTTTAAAAAATTCGTGAGTGCTTTGCTCGGAAGATTGTTTTCTATTTATCTGGGCATCAGCTGGTTTCAGAGTTTCTCGCGTACCGTTCCACATTCAGAAACATGAGTATCACACTTCAAATCAGGATCAAAACGAAGAAGTTCATGTCTCAATAGATTCTAGAAGAAAACAGTTCTATCCCAGGAAAAAATTTGTGCGACCAGAAATAATTGTCACGATATAAATTCATAGTGTTGTGAAATTATGTGTTGATCTGTCATGATATGGAAGTTATGTGTGACCAAACTTGATTATGATAACAACATGAAACTAAATCAAAAAGTGGGTTTTGACTCAATTTCATTTTAGACTTTGCCACTAGGGACATGTCTGCTCAGTTTTGGGTAAGGCGCAGGTCAGAACCTCTCTCATGGGTTTCTCTCTCTAAGGTATGCTTTTAGTTTTGCAGTTTGTTTGTTTTGATTTTGATCGGTTTTGAAGAGAAAGAACGTTTTATTTACATTGAGTATTTAGTTCAACAGTATATGAGATTCAGATTTTCTTCGGGTTGAATAGTTATTTCAAATCGATTTCTACCTCTCATCTGGGTTTCCTCTCATTCTCATTTTCTTGTTTTCCTTTGAGTTTTCTTTTAATAGATCTTAAATGATTTTGAAGCGATTTTCATTTTCTGAAGAGGGTTTGTTCTTATTTTCCAGGATCATTCAATTCATATTTATATGCTGAAGTAAAGATTTGAAACTCAAATAGGTTTTTCCTCTTTATGTCTCTTGATTTATTTTTCTTCATTTCTTACTTTTTGTTTTGGTTGTTTAGTGTTGATCCAGTAATGGTAGTCAAAGCCTATAAGTTTGAGGATTCAGTTGTTCAGAACATTTAAGTTATAGTTCTCAGGTTTATTTTGTGGGTTTAGAATCTTGATTATATAAATTATTAGTGATCTTTCATATAATGTTGCTGAGATATCAATACTTATGGAAAAGAGTTGTCATCTTCATCTCATTCAGGAGTACCTCTAAACGACAGAAGGATAGTTGCACAGAAGCAAGCGTGCCTCAGTGCATCATTGGAACTAATATCTTCGAACTGAACTTTAGAATATTCCCTTTGATGAGTCACTGTTTACTCGCTGGGAGGATTAAATTAAATGATATCAATTTAAGTTCGTGGAGGTTTCTCCAATGATAAAGGATCCCAGTCAAGTGTTCCATAGTCAATCAGGAGATGAAAGTTTTATTCAGTTTGAAGGATGGAATCTAGAATTATTGGAAGAAGCATTTTTCACGTCATGGATAAAAATTTATTTTAATTCTAGAATGAGTTGTGAGTGAGAAGGCTCCCGTCTGATCTTAAGAATTCAAATTTCTGGAAATTGTTTCTTTGGTTATTTATCTGAGAAGATGTTGATGTTAGAATGTATGTGTTTTATGAGTCATTATCTTCATTTATCTTGGACAATCTAGTTCAGCACCGTTGTTTGCTTCAAAAATCTTATTTGTTTTGTAATCAATTATCTTCAATCACCTAGTGATATATTCTTGCCTTTTGAGTTCAAGTGGTTCCATTTATTTGGTGGGTTTTTGGGTTCAGTTTCTGATCGTTTTGTTTCAGCAGTTAGGTACATTCACATCTTATTACTAATAGATATATGTCGATTGAATCAAGTTGACCGAAGACCTCCGATCTGTTCAATTACGATATAGGACTCTGATCCCTTTATTACTTTATGTTGTTGCACCGAAGGTTGATGTTGTATCACCTCATTTAGATTATTTAGTTTTGCCACTTTTGTTTTAAATCAGTTTTCAGTCTTTACCACATTCTCATGTTATGTTTCTATATATCAAATTACAGTATCTTTAGTTTTTAAAAAAACTTTATTCCTCTTAATTGGACCAAAAATACTATCTAAGTTGGCAGTTCTTGAAGATGTTATCAATCTAAATAATATTACAGCTGTTCTTTTGTTCTTATGTTTCTTATCTTATTGTGCTGATTCAAGCGGGTTTTCTTAAAAGTGATCAAATTCTTCTGGTTTTGATCCAGGATCTTGCAGTGTGGTGACTATCAATGTTGATTGGATTTAGATCAGATATGATCTGAGAGATCTAGAATTCTGCAGTCCTTCTTGACTACTCTGACTCTATCTTCATTTGGGCTTTGATAAGGCCAATTGAAATCGTGTCTTCCATGGCCTTAAGCAATAAAAACATGAAAATTCACTATGTAAGATGAATTCAAAATGATCAAAATAACAATTCAGGACACATGATTACTCTGTCAAAGAGGGCATTAATCATATGATGTGTTGATCGATTCTGCCTGACTACCTCTGTAACACTTATGAGACTAGTTTAGCTGTGAGAATGGTACGTGGGTTGGATCTCCTTCTTTGCCGGCACTATGTCCATCCTTTACGTTCTTAAGTGGAGGTTAGTACTTCTTTTCATCAGGTTCCTTTTGTTTTATTGATCATTTTTCTTTTAATATTCTTTTACAGTATGATTTATGACCTTGAAACCTTTAAAGACCATGGTGTAGCATGGGGTTTACGCCTGTGGTTTCTATCTTCAACTACAGTGGAGCAGTTAAATCACCTCACTTGAGTTGGTCTTGCTAACACCAGGGTTGACATGTTAGAATTAAGTGAACTCTATGGCTTGTTGTGGATTGTTATTGCTCTTTCCTGGGTTCAGTGAAGAAAGATTACTTCAGTTCCAGTGTAGATCTATTGAATCCAGCCGTACACAAGTTACTGCCACGCTTTTTCGAGTGAACCAATCACTCACCAGGTTACACCTACCGTATCACTGGAGGGCATCACAGTAAACAAATGAGACGATCTATTCTGGATGCATAAAAAAAAACATATTAGGATCAAATAGAATATAAACAGCCCATTGATTGCCAAGCGTAATTCTTGCTTGATAAATACCATGGGAAAGATAAATTGACTATATGATCTATTCAGTGAGTTGGTTCTCAATCACCAGATTTTTCGATGGCTTTAATTAGAAAAATAGCATAAATGAGCAGTAGTTAAATTGTGTAAATTGACCAATTAAACAGGTAATAAGGAATAAGATGTTAACTTACTTTCATAAAATGAAATTCTGTCTGTTTGAATGAAATAACAATCTAAAATAAAATAATGAAAGAAAAAAAGTATAAAATAAGGCCTTGACTGCCAGATCCTCTCTTTTGTGCTGAGCACTTTTATTAATCTGCAAATTGTATTCTGGAGTTGAGGTTAGTTTCTTGATGCACCTCATGTGGATTTGATTCAGCGGCGATTGATTGTAATATTAAAAACCTCCAGTTCTTTGTTGACCTCAGTTCATTAACTCCGTTGCCGAAGCATGTTTGATGGCGCCATATTTGATCGCCGATTGATGTTTGCGACATTCGTCATGCGACCCAACCACTTATCATTGATGGCGCAGAAGCCATTTGGAAGAATCAACGTCGCCGACACCGTTCTTTGTTTGATGTGCGCGCGAACCGTGTGACGCCAATTATACCAGTGATGTGACCGGTACCAGACCGACGTCGCGACCTTGATTATGTAAAATCGTCGCTGACCGTGGAATGGTGCGGTGCCGTTCTTTTGTTGATATTGCGAAGTGCGTTTGAATGTGGCGGGCATATGATTCACGTGATCGTGGCGTGAAGTGATCGTGAACAACGGATCTTCGACCGTCATGCGTATTCAAATGGCGTCCGCGACCTGGATCTGCCAGTAATCGTCGTAAGCTGGGCCGGCGCCCCGCGTATGGTTCTTGCAATTGATCGTGACCGCTGCGAATGGCGTGAACCTCAAGTCTTACAATGTGTCCAACGACCTCATTTCTCTTGAAAATACATCATGTAAAACTATTGATTATCTGACCTACCATCTATTAACAAACCTTGATTAAATGTGACCATAAGTGTGACATCTTATCATGTTCTTTAATTTCATTTATAATTCTGACTTGTAATAGTTTACCAATTCCATTTAACCAGTTCATATGAGTTCATATATCATTAAAAAGTTGAAGTTTTGTGTTGACATAGTGTGTTCTTAATCACCTCAGGCGTTATATATGAGGTCCTTTGTTATGTTACCTCTGTACATCTTCAGTGATTATTGTCATTACCTTTGATGAAGTTTATCTTCATAAATATATCTTTCATCTTGATTTTCTGCATGTGTTTGGTGAGTTCCACCTATTCATTGCATAATGGTCACAGACAAATCAATCGAAAAATGAATGAAATGGATGACTTTATAAAACTCAGCATCAACTCCCCAACTTTTAATTTTGTATACAGTTAAAAAATTGTTTGTCACCAATAAGACCGTCTTTATCTTTATTTGGGTTACATTAATTTTAATTCGAAGGACTAAAAATTGCATTCCTTTTCATATCTCACAACCCAAGTCATAGTAGAAGTTTAATCTTTACTAAGTAAATTAAATAATTCATTAGAATTTAATTTTATAACAGTATAATGGATTAGATCTGTTGAAAACCAGTTAAGTCTTATTCTCTTTTTCTGTTAATTGGTTAACCTCTTAAGTTATTGAGTTTGATCATTTTCAAGATTTTTTAAATTCCATATATTGTATTATATTGATCTAAAACAATACATGTTATTAATAAAAGAAGTGATGGTCTTTAACATAATGTAGAGCTTGATTATGGGTAGGTTAGACTTTCAGTTAAGATTACCAGGACTCATATCATTTTATTCGCCTCATTGCCACTTTATATTGCGGCTTCTTTGGTGGAACACACAGACTTATTCTTAATTATCTTGTTCTACATTCATTATTGGTTCCCATTCTGTTTATATTCTCCTTTTTTGAACTTTTTTGATATATTATACTAGACATAAATTACAAATATTCATATCTTTTAAACCTCTAACACTCATATGAACACTGGTTAAATAGCTCCTTTAAATTAACATTAAATTTTCAAAATTAAATATTGTAAAACAATTATTTTAAAGGAGTTAAATTAGATAAACCTCTTCCTTCAAACCACAGACATCAAACACCTAAAACTTTTTCCTTGGTTTTATATATTTTATTTTTAATAAGATCTTGTTGTTCAAGAGGTCATCATATTGTCCAAATATTGGTACTTGTTTTAGAATCTGGATGTTTTACTAATGATCTTTTAATACACATCTCTAGTATTTATATTTTCTTAGTCCTCTAAGTGTTCTTTCGATCTCAGTGTCTAGTGGCAATAATTCAGCTCCCTGCTTCCTGTGCATGAATTTGCAAAAATATGGATGATTTTTGGAAGACGAAAGATCGAAAGAATTTGCAAGATGAATAGAAGACTAAGAAAGGAATGGCCTTCATATGGATGTATATGTGAAAATATGGTCAAGGGAGTGAATGTGGTAAATACTCAAAGACTGATTTAAAACAAAAGTAAGTGTACTCCAAAGAGCTGAAATGAAAAGTATTACGACACTCAACCTTTCCGCAAGTGCCGCGGTCGCACAAGTAATAAAGTGGACTCACAGGAGTCGGATATCGATACCAGCGAGTTGGAGGTTCTCTGGTGGAATTTGATCGCAGATTCTGAGAATATCTTATTTGTTTACAGTGATCAAATAGGATGTGGAATAAAATCAATTTACTCGAAATAAAAATTGATTTAAAACTGTCTAAACAACTACTTAATTCTAAAAGGAGTATGAAGAGTCACTAGGGATGGGGATAATTATTCTAGAGCTTGAGTTTGTGGGCATGAAAGTCTGACATTTGTGTGAGTTGAATCTTTGGATTGTCGAAGCAATGTAGTATAAGCTTGGATTTCTCATACACCGTACATTTCACTATCTAACACAATATAATATTTTCAGAGGATAAATGGTCTAAATAGCTACTTGTAAATTTGGTTCTCTTTAAGATTTGATTGTTTTCTTTTCAATACTTCAGCCATTTCTTAGGACTAAGAATTCTTACCCTTGAAGCGGAAAATCTGAGCCTTCGATGTAATTGGTATCTAGTCTTAAATCTAATAAATTTTCTATCTCCTTGATTAGATCTTTGCTGTCAAGGATCAAGATCCTTTTATCCAGGACTAAGGAGAAACCTCTTATCAAGCTAAATTGATACATCATCTAATTAATCCTCACCATGAGTAAATTAGTGATACATCAAAGTAATTTTTCAAAAGTTCATTGGTTCTAAGATATTAGTCTAACATACCCACAAGTTAAGCTCTTTTATATAGGAATCTCCATCTACGTGTCACTCGAGGAGGGCCTCCACGGAAATCGAGGAGCAAGAGAATGCGACTCTTTTACGGGTATAAGCTACTAATATTCAGAAACGGGTTAAATTTATATGGATAATCTGCGTTATATAAATTTAGTATTCAAACCCCCAAAATAAGCTTGCAAATGGAATGTTCAACAACTAATCCTAACCTGAGTGTTTAATGTTCTATTACTAGATTCGGTCATCACCGATCAAACAAAAGTAAGAAAATGAATCAAGAGGCAGAAGAGAAAAATCGATTTGAGCTTAAATCTTCGCCTCAATGATAAATAAATTGAATATCAGTACGGCACCAAATCTCTTCAATAGAGATAAAATACACTCTGAAACTTCACTTTAGTCTATTAAAAATAAAATCTGCTGACAAAACTAAGAAAATGGGCGGTTTAGAGAGAAAACCCATGAGAGAGAAAATCAGTTTTTGGCACCAATCTTTGTACGAGCCAGTAGAAATCTGAATCCTAAATGTAAATGTAGGAAATATCTTCAATAAATAAAAATGCGCTCACAAAGCTATACAAATCTAAAACAAATCAAAATGCATTAGCTTGGAAAAATGGGAATTAGAGAGAGGAACCCCATGAGAGAGGAGGCTCTCGATCTTCGGCTTCCCTCTTTGCCTAAAAGCGAGTATATATATGGTCATAGGGTGAGAATGGGCTTGAAATTAGGTCAAAACTCAATTTCGGCTTTTTAGGTTTATGCAGCGTTTTTGGGTCGCGACCCGAGTTTTACGGTCGCGACACAATCTGCGATCGCGACCACCGGGTTTTACGGGTCGCGACGATTCTGAGTCGCGACCAAATTTTGATCCGACACCATTTCTGTTCGCACGACAAATTTTACGGGCAATGGCTGGTTTTTCTTCTCCTAGCACATGAGGCCATAACTTCTTGTTTTTAACAGGATTTGGCGTGTAGTGCTGCGTTGGAAGAATCTTTGAATGCCAGAATGCGACCGTGAAATTTGAACAATTTGATGTTCCAGTGTTCAAAATTCATCTTTCAGTGGTGCGCTGAGACTCTTGGTTGACTCTTCTTTGGAAATAAATTGCTCATTTCTTGCCAAATCACTTTCATCAATAATCCTACAAAACCAAGTTTAGAGGAAATTTTATGAGTTTACATGAATATGGATATAAAATGCACAAATAGCATGTGAAATGAACTCAAAACTTAGATGAGTTTTGCACTTTCGTCAAACAATCCATTATTTTTTATTTTTTATTAATATTTATTTTCTTTTTTTATTTATCTTCATTTTTTTATTCTTTTCAATTCTCATTTTTTAAAAAAACTTGTAAGGAGACGAATGATGTATATGAAAATATGGTCGAGGGAGTGAATGGTAAATACTGGCGATTTGAAACAAAGTAGAGTGTGCTGGCCCAGGAAATGAAAAGTAATACCTTTTCAGCCCCTTTTCGCAAGTGAGTTACCTGAAGTAATAAAGTGGACTCTAGAAGTGCGGATATCGTACTTGAGTTGAGTTCTCTCTAATTGGAATTTGATCCACCCCAGTTTCAAGGGCTCTTAGGCTATTTAGGCGATCAAATAGGATGTGAATAAAAATCAATTTAATTGAAACAAAAACTAATTTAAAACTAATCCTAAAAATCTACCAAATAAACACTTAATTCTAAAATGTATGAAGAGTCCTTGGGGATGGGGATAATTTATTTACAAAGCAGTTTGCATTCATGATATAACAATTGTAAGTTGAATGCTGAATTTGTCGAGGAAGCGATACTTAGTATACCTTGGATTTCTCCATACACCAGCATTTCACTATCTAACCTGATATATTCCTTTTCGGGACCTAAATGGGTCTCAATAAGCTCACTTAGTAAAAATTTGGCTTTCTTTAAGATTTGATTGTTTTTCTTTTCAATACTTCACAACCATTTCTCGGGGTGAAGAATTCTTGCCTCCATGAAACGAGGGATAATGCTGAGCCTTCTCGATGTAATTGGTATCTCTCATCCTTAAATCTAATGGTACCTGTCTACTTGATTGAAAATCTTTTAACTAATCTGGGATCCAGATCTGCTCATCAGGTTTAGAAAACACTTTGATCAACATAGATAAATATGTTCTAATTCTCATTACCTCATGGCGGTAAATTAGTGATCTATCAAGTAATTTTTCGAGTTCGTGGTTCCAAGATATTGGTCTGTATGCCTAAGTTCACAAGCTCTTTACTCACCGGAATCTCCATCTCTGTGTCCTTTCGAGAGGGCCTCACGGAAATCGAGCAAAGATCTGACTCTTTTTTGGGTATAAATTCTTATCATTCAACAGTTAATTATATGAGCAATACAAATTATATAAATTCAGTATTCAAGCCTGAAATAGCAGAAGCACCGTCGATTGTTCAGCAATTAATCCTGACACAGAGGGTGTTTAATGTTCCATTCTTTGGATTCAAATCATCACGATCAAGCAGTAGAAAATGAAAGAAATCAAGAGACAAGAAGAGAAAAATCCATATTTGAGCTTCAATCTTCTCCTCAAATAGTAAGAAATTGAATAAGTACAACAAAAATCTCTCAATAGAAATAAAAATGTAATAAACTACTCACAAATCTTAAACAAATCAAAATATCTGCGGCTTGGAAAATGGCGAGTCTAGAGAAAGCCCCATGAGAGAGGCTCTCGATCTTCAGCTTCCCTCTTCCTAAAAGCAGTATATGGTCTAGGGTGAAATGGGCTGAAGTGGAGGTCAAAAACTCAATTTTAGGCCTTTTTAGGATTTTCTGCGATTTTTGAGAATTGGCGACTAAGTTTTTAAGTCGACCAATGATTTGTTCTTCTCTAACTTGTTGGGGCCGTAACCCAACCTGTCTGCACTCAGTTCAGAGTCTGTTATCTTTGCAAATCTGATAAGTGAGATATTGGATTTGTTGGGTCACTCAGATCTGCAAAAAACAAATCGCATAAAACAGAAGTGATTAAGAGAAACCATAGCCTCAATCCCTCCTGCCTACCATAAAAGCAGTATATATATGGTCCTAGGGTGAAATGGGCTTGAAATTAGGTCAAAAACTCAATTTTTCGGCCTTTTTTTGGGTTTTACGCGGCGTTTTTGGTGCGACCCGAGTTTTAAGTCGTGACCGATCTCACGAGTCGCGACCTGATTTCACGGTTGCGACCCAGATTTTGGTCGCGACACCATTTCTGGTAGCGACTAATTTTACAGACTGACCAGTGGTTTTTCTTCTCTAACATCGGGGCCATACCTTCTTAGTTTTAACTTCGGATTTGGGCGTGTGAGTACTCGTTGGAAAGCTCTTTGAATGTGGGAATGCAGCCATGGCGAATTTGAACCATTTGATTTTCCAGATGGTACATAAAATTCATCTTTCAGTGGTGTTATGAGACTCTTGGTGACTCTTCTTTTGAAATAAATTGCTCATTTCTTGCCAAATCTTGCTTTCATCAATAATCTACGAAACCAAGTTTAGAGGAAATTTTATGAGTTTACATGAATATGGATATAAAATGCACAAAATAGCATATGAAATGAACTCAAAACATAAATGAGTTTGCTCATCAAACACCCCCGAGCTTGGTTTGCTTGTCCTCGAGCAAGAAAAGAAAGAAGTTGCTTGTCCCGAGCAAATGAAAGAGAAGAGTTCATTTCACCCTTTTATTTAACCAAGCCCAGGAATTAATCAAAAACACTGCGAGGGGGTATAATGATATGTGTCCTCAAGAATCACCCTTACAAGGAATATAGAGAATATGATCAAGAGATAATTTATTCATTTTGATAGTGAATTAATCTCATAATAAACAAATTTAGATCATAGTTTCTCACTAGTGAGTGTGTGTGTGGTCTTCCCTATCGAGCAATTGCAAGCTAGATGAGTTTATGAGAATTGAGATAAGTCTGCAGGATCTCCTAAGATAATTTATTTAGGCCATGGAAGCATTGTTCATATCCTCTCCACTAATGTAGGCACACTGTCTCGAATCAAGTAGGTCTTTATAAGCTAGTAATGTAAGGCTTGGGTAAGGGTAGTTAGTAGTCATTTTAAGTACAACACGAACATACATATTTTACGTGTGACTCCTACTCCATCTGATTCTTACCATCGGCATAGTGACGCTCAGGCACCCAAAGAAATACATTTAGGTGCATCCTTCCCATACCTTCTCATATGCTTTTCTGCACAAATTCTGCATTCTTTCAACAAACACCAAAGTCTTTTTCTTGAAGACAAGGTTATTAGAGTGGTGCAATGTCAAAACCCCTTAAACTACCAACCCTTAGAGGCTTTAAATCAATGGCTCATGACCCGATTGGCCTTAGGGTACTAGGTGTTGAAACCCCCTTAGGATTCTTGCTGAGAAGGAAGGTTACGAAGGTAGACTCAACTCCTCCTTGACTTATTATTGTATTTTACTTACTTTTACATTTGATATTTTCTTTTTTTCTTTTTTTATAACCTCTTTTGATTTTCAACTTAACTCATTTCAACCAATTTTGAGTTATTTTTCCTATGGAAAAATAACTCCCCGTGCTCACTCACCACATTTCTCGATTATGTCGAATCCTCACTGTTATGGGTGAGTTTGGTTCTTTGATGAGGATAGTGATGTATAGGAAGGTTATTGGCTTCAAACTTGGTTTTTATAAACGGAATTTTTTGGATCTTTAGGCTCAACCATCTTGGTACTAGAATATGCATATGCATATTAATAAGTTAGCAGAAAGGCACAATCTTTCCAATGATGGCCCTTATCATTTCTCAATTGTTGTGTTGCCTAGAGTTTAGCCTCAGCGATAATAGAACAAGTTCTAGAACCTATGGAGATCGAAATTAGATGGATTCTCATAAACCTTCGCTAACCTAAGCAAAACTACTTTTCAAGGGTATAGTGACCCACGTGCATGGATTTTGAGAAACCAATGACTAAAATAGTCTATTAAAGAGATAACTCATTAAGCATTATCTATTATCTCTAATATTGTCCATATACTAGGGTTCATTCTATGGTCCTTATTGACATCCTGACAACTCGAAGCAAAACTCAATTAACTTTCGATAAACTCTAACTAAAAAATATACCCGAACTAAGATGTAAGTTAGGAAACATCAAAACAGAGTCATTATCGAAAGGAAAAGAAGCTACCAGAAAATTTCGTATCAAAGTTGTCATTTTTGACATGTAGGGTATGACATGATAAACTAACCAAATAAACACCACATTTGAGATGAACATTGTCTAAATGTCCCAGCAATGAGCAAAAGGAAGCAATAAAGTAAAGGGGTAATAAAGAGAGTTGGGAAAAGTGAACTCCCCTTTGTAGTCTTGGCCACTTTGAATAGAAACCTTGATGATTTTCAGACATTGACATTGGTGTACTACCCCTCGATACACTCTTTTGCTTCTTTGGAGCCATGAAAGTGGCTGGCATTTTCTCAAACACTTGGTGTGCAAACTTCCTTCACCTCGAATGAGTGAGTTTTGATTCTTCAAAACCTCCTTCAATACATGCAAATCCTCCACAATCAATGATCCTGAGAACCCAAAAACAAACAGCCAAGCACAAAAATTTTCTTCAATTGTAACTCCTCTTTTATGCTTGGAATGATGGATGGAAAATTGGGGTTAAACAAAAGGTAAGATTTATTAGGTTTGTGATGGAGTTTTGAAACTTGAAGATGATAGGAGGGTGGATTGGGGGAGGAATGTGATTTAGGATTTGAGTGGATGGGAGATGAATTTGAAAGTGGTTAGAAGTTGCAAGGGTTGGAGGGAAAGAGTATGGCAGGATAGAGTATAAAGTAGGAAGAAGAAAAATGGGTTTAAAGGAGTTAAAAGGCCTCATTTTCCGTGTTGTGGTCTTTGTGGTCACGTCAGCAATCCCTTAGCACCCACGTTTTTTATCAACTTGTTATACTCATCCTTCATTTTAGCTCGTAGTGGATATTATGTGAGACTCGTTGAAGCTCTGTGTACAATGTGCTCATGGGCTGAGGTGAACCATTTGGGAGCCTCAATCAATACAGAAAAAATCAGAATGTTCAATTCTGTCCAGTGTGATTATTTCTTGGCAGCTCATAGGTTCTCCTTGCTTTGTCTCTTACCCATATCACTTGTTATCCTTCAAAAGTCCTTCATGTATATATTCTCTCAAAATTCCTCCAATAGCAACCCTTAATGCTTGTTCTAATACTTAAACTCATCTCTTGTCTTCAATTTCTTCAAGCATGATCATGAACCTTCCAGCACTATATTTCATTTCAATTTGATTCTTTCATCTCAAAACCTTAAATTTGATGAACATCTCCACTCCATTTTTTTCACACTTCAAGCATATAATTACCACATCAACCACTTTCCAACTTCTTGCCTTTGCTCTTGCAAACTAGTCATGACAACGTGTTGAGCTTCAAACTTATCTTATTAAGAAACACTAACATAGTTAAAAACTTATTCTTTGAATTTTCTTATGATAAAAAAAAAACATCAACAAATAAAATAACTAAAAAAATAGAAAAAAGAGAATGGATGAATCCTTATTACTTAGCCAAGTTGTCTCGAGAAATTTGCTCCGTTTTTAGGGATGACTAGACTCATAGGAAAGTACTAGTGCTTCATTATTAATCATTCATCTTGGCACTTCCTCTTCATAACCATTCAACTCCAAGGATGTTTTCTTTCAGATTTTGAATAGGAGAAATAACTCAAAATCCTTTAATTATGGCTGGTGGTTCAGCCACAATTTCTTCAAAACTAGTCTACTCTATGTAAAGTAGATGTAAACATTTATGTGCTTAAAATTGTTCAAACATAACCCCTTTTGATTGAAGCAAGGCTGCGGAATTTTTTTTTTTTTTTTTTTTTTTTTTTTTTTTTTTTATGGCTCTTTCCACTCTAGTCAAAATAATAGTTGGTGAAGATTAGACTTTTCTTTCTCCTCACCCTGAGCAAGGTGAGCTCCCCCTTGTTAGTGTCAATCCATGCTTGGCTTGAGATAAGTGGTCTTCTTAGTATATGAGAATTTTGTAGATCCCTGATACCCAAAGTCTAAAATCCATGGGAAGGTAAAATGTGTCAATCTTCAAAAAAATGTTTTTCAATAACCATTACTTGACTTACTTCTTCAAATTTGATTTATCTGATAATGACTCTTCATAAATCTAGATTTAGGAGTGCCTTGTTCTCCGAATTTCCAACTCTTTCACCTTCTTCCCACGGATTTCAAGATAGGAAATTCGCCTGCTTTAATAAAAGAATCAATGCATTCATTGGGATTTGGCAAAGTGTTACTAGGAGAGGTCCTAGAGAATTTTTCCTTGAATGCTTGGACCAAGTGTCCTATTTGAGCTTCTACATTTTTCAATCTAGCACTAGTGTTGACTTGGAAGACATCTAAATCTGGAAATTTATGCTCATGAAGATTAATCATCTTCTTGTTCCCTTCCATGTAGATAAAAATCTGCTCCTTAATAAGAGACAACTCTTCTTACTCTTGAAATGTAGGTTGAACTCCTTTGATAAAGCTGATACCCCTTGTTCATAGGTGAGTCATTGTGAATTCTTTGGTCCCGATTTATGAAGAGAAGTAGTTCGAGCAGCTACATGGAACAAATCTATCTTCTATTGAATGTTCCTCCATAAATTTTTAACAAATAAGAAGAAAAACAAAAAGAAAATAAAGTACAAAATAATTAAAAAAAAACTAAGAAACAATTCACAACCAAAAAGATAAAAATTGCCTAAATTAGCAAATTACAGTTCATGAAAATGTCGACTTCGTGAGAGAAAGTAGGCAGCGCCAATCCCAGACAGCAGCGTAAAAAAACTTATAAAGACCA
The DNA here is from genome assembly GCA_016808115.1 of Tetrastigma voinierianum. NCBI lineage: Eukaryota > Viridiplantae > Streptophyta > Magnoliopsida > Vitales > Vitaceae > Tetrastigma > Tetrastigma voinierianum. Next base: position 432,820 of record JAEQBH010000685.1, on the reverse strand, counting down.
ATTTGATGTATATGTAAAAATATGGCATCAAGGGAGTGAATGTGGTAATCATAAGTGATTTGATAAAGTAAGTGTACTAGCGAAATGAAAGTAGCACCAACACTCGACCTCTTTCGCAGTGCACGGGTCATCTGAGTAATAAAGTGGACTCTAGGAGTCCGGATATTGTACCCACAAGGATTGGAGGTTCTCTCTAATTGGAATTTGATCACCCCGATTACAAGGGCTCTTCACTATTTAGGCAATCAAATAGGATGTGGAATAAAATCAATTTAATTGAAATAAAAACTGATTTAAAACTAGTCCTAAAATCTACCAAATAAACAACTACTTAATTAAAAGGTATGAAGAGTCACTAGGGATAGGATAATTATTTACAAAAGCTTGGTTGCATTTCCTTGAAAGTACAACATTTGTGAGTTGAATCTTTGGATTTGTCGAGCAATGTAGTATAGCTTGGATTTCTCCATACAACATACATTCACTATCAGCACAATATATTCCTTTTCAGGACAAATGGGTCTAAATAGCTACTTGTAAAATTTGGCTTTCTTTAAGATTTGATTGTTTTTCTTTTTCAATACTTCACAACCATTTCTCAGGACTGAAGAATTCTTACCCCCATAGAAAGGAAAAAGCAAGCCTTCTCCAATGTAATCGGTATCTCGTCCTTCAAATCTAATAAAATTTTCTATCTCCTTGATTAGATCTTTGCTAACACGGGATCAAGATCCTTTTATCAGACTAAAGAGAAACCTCTGATCAACTAAATTGATACATCATCTAATTAATCCTTACACCATGAGTAAATTAGTGATCCTATCAAAGTAATTTTCAAAATTCATTAGTTCAAGATGACAGTCTAACATGCCTAAGTTACCGCTCTTTACTCTCGGGAATCTCTCCATCTACAGTATCACTTTCGGAGGGCCTCTGGAAATCGAGCAAGATACGGCTCTTTTGCGGGTATAAGCTCACCCAATATTCCGAGCAGTTCATTATATGAATAATACCCGATTATATAAATTTGGTTTTGAGCCACGCGAAATGGCGAAAAAGCGCAGAAATCGAGATGTTGACAATTAATCCCCATTACTGGGGGTGTTTAATGTTCATTCTTTGGATTCGATCATCACTTGATCAAACAAAAAGTAAGAAAATGAAAAATAAATCAAGAGACAAGAAGAAAAATCGATTTGAGCTTCAATCTTAGCCTCAACGATAAATAAATTGAATATCTGAGTCTGACACGAAATCTCTTCAATAGAAATAAAAATACCTTTCAAAACTACTCTAAGATGCAGTAAAAATAAAAATCTGCCGAGAAAACTAAGAAAATGGGCGGTTAAAACCCATGAGAGAGGCTCTCCAATCTTCCCGCTGCCCTCTTTACCTAAAAAACGAGTATATATATGGTCCTAGGGTGAAATGGGCTTGAAATTAGGTCAAAAACTCAATTTTCGGCCTTTTTTAGGTTTCTGCAGCGTTTTTGGTCGCGTTGATTTTGGTAGCGCTGAATCTCACGATCGCGACCCTGGGTTTTAAATTCGCGCTGAATACCTGGTCGCTACCAGACATGCAGTCAAGACGCATTTCTTAGTCGCGACTAATTTTACGGACATGGCTTGGTTTTTCTTCTCTAACTTGACCGGGGCCATAACTTTTCGTTTTAACTTCAGTTTGGATGTGTGAGTACTCGTTAGGCCTATTTGAATGTAGAATGCAGCCATGAAATTTGAACCATTTTTATGTTCCAGATGGTACAGAAAAATTCATCTTTCGATTGATTGCGCTATGAGACTCTTGGTTGACTCTCTTCTTTTGGAAATAAGTGCTGTTTAACTGCAGAATCATTTGCTTTTAAATCGATAATTCTACAAATCAGGATTTAGGGAAATTTTATAGGTTTACATGAATATGGATATAAAATGCACAAAATAGCATGTGAAATGAACTCAAAACATAGATGAGTTTGCACTCTCGAGAGGCGATGACACTGATGCGGGCCACATCCCTTCTTGTTTAGGGATTGAGGTCGTGGTTTAGTCGTTTATCTTAAATGACTAGTTTGTAAATGGCATGGTGCCGTTATATGCATGTGATTCATGAGTGATTGTCTGAATTTGAATGAAATTCGCAGTGAGAGGGGAGAATGTAAGGCAGAAATTTTGGAATTTTTAGAAAAGGGTAAAGCGGTGGTACGATGAAATCCATAATTTTTCTAGATCTCGGATGACGAAACGGACTTCACCGTTGGAATTGTCTCACGAAATCTAGCTAACGCGTCGAATTTCGTCGAATTCCGAGAGAGTCGGAATTTCACATTTTTCGAGCAGGAGTTGGGTCGCGTCGCCCCAGTTTGAGAGGCGTGATGTGACAAAAGTGCTCTTCTACGTACTCTTGTGACACTTGTTGCAAGATTAGAGATATGATGGAAATTGACGACCTAGATAGTGCCAAGTGTCAAAAATCAAGAAAAGGGACATAGATGGAATTAATTGAAATGTTAATGAGAATAAAGACAAAACAACAAATAGTCATCTTCTTCCTTTTGAGCCAAAAACGTGTAGTGGCTGGAGGAAAATGGGCAGTGAGCTTGGGTTGTGATTTTTAGAGAGAGAGAGTGTGTCTTACTCTGCAGATTTTGACCATTCGGATGAGTCGGTTCTCGACGAGGCGAGAAACAAGATCGATCTGCTTGAGCCTGCAAGGGCTCTGGCGTGGACAGGTTGGTGGAGTTAGGCAACACCAGAGGTAGGGATCTTTTCTACTTGTGATATTAACAATTTAGAAATGCCATGTTTATGATTAGGGATATTCGAGGCTTGATTTAGCGTATAAATTCGATCTAAACCTTTGAAGCGGAGTGGAGAGAAAATCCACATTTGGTGGCGAGAACTGATCTGCGACCCAGGGTTTTATTGTCGTGTGAATAGTGACGTGATTTTGGTGTGATTTTTATGATGTTGAGTGATTCAAAATGAATTGCTTGTGTTTGTTAATTAGCTCATGTGAGCTAATTTTGGTGTTATTGGTTGTGAATTTGCATAACATGATTATGTGGATTAATTATGTTAGTATATACGTGTTTATATATTAGCATGAGTTTGTTGGGATTGGCGTAGTGCGATTCCCGTATACTGTGGGGCACCACTAGAATATTAGGAGTGAGTGCATGGCGTGTTCAGAAAGAAAAAGCGAAATGTTTGTGAAAGGAATTTCAAGGAAGATTTTAGAAGAATTGCCTTTGAGAGTTGTCAGGATCAGCTTGGATGAGGGACCATGGCCATTTTGAATATCGTGAGGTCGTATCGGGTAGTCCAATGTATTTACCGAAGTCGGTAGTAGTTTCAGAACAAAGCTTTTGTTTTGGCTGGATATTTTACTCGCATTAGGCTTAGCCGTATGTGAAGTCGGTGAGGCTGGGACGTGGGATTGGTCGTATAGACATTCGAGTAGGTTCATGTAATTGCTTGGATGGGGTGTTTGTTTTGCCATGACATGTGCATAGGTGGGGAGTAACCCGTGCAGGAAATTATCTCTGGGCTTTCTTTAACCTGTCGAGGATCCTGCATTTCGGGTATAGAGTGCATGGACGGTGCTCACTAGAGACGCGTTTAGAAAAGCAGGGATTTGGCTTTGGGTATCAGATTTTATATAACATGTATTAGAATTGTAAATTTTAATATGTTGAATTAAATGTAAAACTCTTTAACCATGTAATATATTTGGTTGGGATATATTTTGATGAGTATTGATGCATGGAGCCTAGTGGCCATTTTACTCATTTTATTCGTATTGTGGACTGGTGTGGTCTTTGTGAAGCTGATTTGGGACGGGTTTTGTCTGTGAGTAGAGCTCCGTCTGAAGGAGACTTTGCCGATTTTCGTGGTGGTGTCGGGTTACGACATCCACAGTATTCAGCGGTTAATCAGGACACGGGTTTTTGGGACATCACATGCGCATATAGGCACACATTTTAAATAGCACATTTCGAGCCTATCAATTGTCAAGGAACCAGGGAACCTAATTTTCATCTTATCAGAAGTTTGATTTTCTGCAAAATTTTAGTTTGAAAACACTTTAATTTCTTTACACGCCCGTGCACCCTTTTCTAATTTTTATCATGTATGTTATAGAATTCACAAAAATTCACCAACACAAATAAAATATTTCATTACATTTTCGAACATGTTATAAAAGATAAATAGCATATCAACTATTGGACTCCCCAATCCTTTTTATTAATTCCATATTTAGACTTTAGAAAAATATTTTTGGTGTTTTTATTAACTTTTCATGAAAATTTTTATCATAACCAAATAAAAGAACAATTTTTTTAGTACAAAATTCCAATGTCAATGTCAAATATTGAATTTGAAAGTTTTTAATAATGGAGGATTTATGATGATAACGATATCAAAATATTTGTAATTTTAATTTAATGGAAATATAAAATATTTTGAAAATACTATCTAAAATTACCAATTAATTCTTTTGAGGGAATAAACATTTTTATCTAAAGGGTTAATTACTTAAAATGATGTTTTAACTTTTCATTTTTTCTATTTTAATGTCTCAACTTATTTTTGTCTAATGGCAAGTGTCTAGACTTTTTATTTTTCATTTTGGTATCAACTTTATTTTTTTTAAATTAAGAGCTCTAAACTTTTTGATTTTTTCTATTTTGATATCTCTAACTTTGTTTTTGTTGAATCAAGTGTCCAAACTTTTTTATTTTTCTATTTTGGTGTATCAACTTTATTTTTGTTAAATTAAGAGTCTAAACTTTTTGATTTTTTTTATTTTGATATCTCTAACTTTGTTTTTGTTGAATCAAGTGTCTAAACTTTTATTTTTCATTTTGGGTGTATCAACTTTATTTTTGTTAAATTAAGAGTCTAAACTTTTTTATTTTTTCTATTTTGATATCTCTAATTTTGTTTTTGTTGAATTAATTGTCTAAACTTTTTTATTTTTTCTATTTCTATTTTAATGTTTCAACCTTATTTTTGTTCAATCAAGTGTTTGGCTGACTAATAAAATTTATTAGGATATTTGAATTAGGAAAATTTTAATTCAAATGACATTTCGCATCATATAAAATAATGAAATTACTTAAATGATGTGTAACAAAGTAAAATAACAATATTATTCTTTTCATATAAGAGGTTAACAATAAAAAAAAAATTGATAAAATTGGTTACTATAGTATTGAGATAAAAAATTTACAAAATATAACAATTTTAAAAAAATTTAACTATATATGTTCTTTCATTTTTACTTGTTTTCAAAGTATTAAGTGAAAATATATATATATATATATATATATATGAAACTTAAAAATAAAATATTAGATATTAAAATTAATTTTTAAAATAATTAAAATATTTATTTTTATCCGTAGAAGCCAATTTAATCAATTTAGTTTGGAAAAAAATAGGGAAAACCCTAATGTGAAAAGGATTATATTGTTCTTTCACCTCGTAAAAGGTCATCTAAGTAATTTAATCATTTTTATATAATAATAATCTTATTTGAATGCAATTTTTACTTATTCAAATATCATAACAAGCTTTTATTGGTTAGAAAACATTTTATTGAAGAAAAATCAAAAGTAAAAACACTCAATTGAACAAAAATAAAAGTCGAGACATTAGAATTGAAAAAATCGAAAATTTTAGACACTTATAGAAAAAAATCCAAAAGTTTAGACACTTATAGAAAAAGTCAGAAAGTTTAGACACTTGATTGAATAAAAATAAAGTTGAGACATCAAAATAGAAAAAATGAAGAAATTGAGACACTATTTATGTAATTAACCCTTGTCTAAAATATAAAATAGATTGTTCCTATTTTCTTAAGTCAAGGGTAGGTTTTTGGCCAAAATTTCAGGAATGTTTCAAGGAATTCATATCCTCTTTCTTTCTTTTTTTTCTTTTTTTTACAGGTAAACACTTTAATGACAATGAAGTAAATTGTACTCACTAACACTCAAAACCGGACCCCTCCCCTCCCTATGTCTTGCCTATTTGAGGTTGAACGCTCTACCACATGAGCTAGACACCTCTTTTTTATTTCTATAAAAATCAGATGTACTTGTGTTCATCAGTAGCAAGCGAATGAAAGAAAAGCCATTTCTGGTTTCTGCCAATCAAATGTTTGTGATATTGCCTCTGATTATTCTATCCTTAGTTGTGAAGTAACCTCTGACCACACTTTAACACTATTCTCTATTATCCAATTTGTATAGCTTACACAGGTACTTAAAAAATCCGGTTCTCCGTGTATTTTCATTTTTGTTTGATTTTGGAACCCAATTCTGTTTTTGGTCACCACCACTTCACTTTCTACCTTTTTTCTCACGCTATAATAGTTTATAATATGCATCAACATGAAAAATCAATTACCAAATTAAGCAACTCAGTTTAGAATACAAGAACCTTGTGTAACTTTGTAAAGACCAATATTAAGTACCTCCAGTGTAATCAATCATTGACATACCACTCAATCATCTACAGCAGCTTTGATTGCCTTAACCAAAAAGGAAACCTTTCTAGAATATTCTAGTAAGATTAGGAAACTCTGATGAAAAGTATTAGCCTCTTGCAGCTCCCTCAAAGCCTTATCACCATACCTAGCTCCATTCATCCCCAACTGACTGGATTAATAATGTAGCTGTATGGGCAGAAAACCAAAGATTACCGAGTCTAGCATGCTTGTTTCCTGCCTAATTTTAGGTTGCCGGTTTTTTTAATTGAATTGAGATACATAGAGTAATTGACCAAACTGAATGCATCTACTTACATAGACCATGCATACTGAGGATGAAGGTTTGCCAGACTTGCATATCCGATGCTCTTTCTGCCCAACAAATTTATAACAAGTTTATGAGAGAAAATATTCAACAATTGCATAGAGAAACAAAAAGAGATATCATGCGTGTACCTAGCTAAGGAATGCTTAGACTTGCCTGAATTAAGCCTGCCATTAAATGATCATTTATGAACCTTGGTACTAAACCTGGATGTTTGGTCCTTACTCAGCCACTAGGCCAAATGCCTTTAATGGAAGATTTTCACATTTAAATGCATCTAAATTTATTAAGTTAATTTTAATCATGTTATTATGCTTTTCATAACTAAACATAAAATAAATATAACTTTATAAATAAAATTATGAATAGTTTTAAATAAAATAAATGCATAGTCATCATTATTTATACCCATACATATATCTAAATTAAATATATTATAATTTCAATATTGACAGAGTTCAGATTTTGTATATCATTATAAAATTTTTAAAACACTATTAATTTTATTTTATAATTTTTAAAAGGTTTTTAGGTATTTCTTACGAGTGTGCATACATTTTTTTCCTACCGATATTTTTATCATAATTCTTCACCTATAATTTTTTTGAATAAAATTTACACCTATACTTTTAATATATTTTGAAATTACAAAAAAAATAAAGAATTTTAAAATCCATAAATTATTTTTCCTCTACTATATAAAAGTTCAAATATTGTGAAAACGTATAAATATTTAAATTCTTTTTATAAGCAAGAAGCACAATATATTAACAAAAAAGGGCCAAGCCTCAGGGTATACAAGGGGTTCAACAGGAAGAGAACAAAAAGACATACAAAATATCTACCACCCAACCAGAAAACTAAGTAATACACAAAATGAGACTTATAATGGAATAATCTCCCTCATAGGTTAAACCCGCCCAGGCAGCTGGGGATGTAATAAAAGACTATTTCAATCGGCTAGTCCAAAAACTCTCATTTTCAAAAACTACTCTATTTCTTTCCTTCAGATTGCCCAAAATAGGCTATAGGGGCTGCCTTCCAAAGTTTTCTTGTTGCCTTTCTTATTAGAAAGGTTGTCCATCTCATCATCAAGTCTTTTGCTATCTTTTGCTAGGAGGGGCAGACCCAATCCATTATCGGAAAAGGAATTACGGCTGCCTAAAGGTCCCAGACTGCTGGACAGTGAATGCCAGAGTCTCCTCATCTTTCTGAGATAGAGGGCATCTACTAGTAAGCTGAAACCCCCCCTTTTTTTTTCCAGCTAATCTGTGGTTAGCACCTTACCCCACCAAACCTCCCAAGTGAAAACACACACTTTAGAGGAACACAGCTATTCCAGATCAGAGAAAGTGGTTGTTTAAATCTCCTCCTTCCATTTGTCTATTGCTTGCTTTGACTGAATACTGACCTCTCTTATCCACCTTCAAAAAAATTTTATCCCTCTCTCGACTATTTTTTTTACTACTAAACAGGCTGATAAACCTTTGAGTTTCTTCCGGTTCCCAATCATTGAAGGATAAGAAGAATCTTAGGTTTCATCCTCCTTCCCTCGATAAATCCCAGACCTCCTCCACTGTAGCCCCTTTTGAATCAGCTAAAGCATACAATATGGGAAACAACTCATGCAGTGTCTCTCTCACACCACCTATCCTTCCAATATCTTATTCACCCCGTCAGGGAGTATAAATATTTAATTAATTTTCATTATTTATATATATATATATATATATATATATATATATATATATATATATATAGGAATCAAAGGTAAGAAGACATTATACTTCAACATTTTTTCTTTCTGCCTACTTTCTAGGGATTTAACTTCGCCGTATAATTTTATTTTAGTTTATTTTTTATACTCGGCGAAACTATGTGAGACACGTTAAAAAGGGAGTCGCAGTGTCTTTATTTTTTAATTGGTATGTGGAGAAAGAAAGCTTGAATGAAGTAGAAGACAAATAAGAAATGGAAGGTACTGATAAAGAAAAAACACAAAATCTAGGCTGATCATACCTTGTTCAGGGATACTATCCTGAAGTACCGCGTATGTCTTCTGAAATCGTGCTCTCATAATCACGTTCACTAGCTCTAACCACCACCACCTCTTTACCCTTGTTTTTTGGCAGATCGAAACGTTTGTCATAGACTACTTGAGGGAATACATAAGTTATTTCTTGATCTTCCTGTTCCGGGTCTTTTGGCTTATGAAATCTTCTCAATTGCTTCTCAAGCTGTGATAGGTCTCTGTTTAAGTGGCTTGGATATTGACCTTTCAGATCCTGGCAACGGAGAACTTCCACAAATTCTAAGTTATGAAAGGTGAGAATTCCATAGGGATCCTCATTCCAGATATACAGCAGTTTTGGGAGATCATGTAGTTCCAATTTATTCAACGGACGTGCTATTTCAACGTCCAGAATACCTACCCCTTCCAGATCAAACACCTCTTTTATTTGACCACAATTGGCTATTCGAAGAATCTTTAGCCTCTGTGAACATTTCAGCAAAAAAAATGGCAAACCTTTCTGCACTTCATCACAATCTTCTACCTTCACTTCTTCTAGTTTGCTGAGGGAATGTGCTGTCCACTTGTTGCTCCATATCTCTTTATCCATGCAGACCCTTGTGCAAGGAGACCAAAATGAGAAAGCAACCTGCAGAATTCATCTCATTCTGTTAATAAAATACCTGTATATTTTGAATAGCTGAATATGATAGGTTTTAGACACTATATCATAGAAATAATATAAGGTGGGAGATAGAAAAAGAAGTAGAAAAAAAATGCATTCATTGACTCTGTCTCATCAGCAAACACAAAGCTTAAGTCTCCTTTTAGAACCCGGAAAGTACTAAGGGAAGAAAATAGAGAGGAAAAATGGAAGGAAAGAAAATAAAGAGGAAAATAAAAAATATGTTTAAACTTGATAAATTAATTATATATATTTATTTAGACTCATTTATTTATTTCTCTTTATTATATAAGGACTAAAAAATTTTAAATTTTGAGGAATTTTGATTATATTATATTTTCTTTAATATTTTCTATGGTGAAACCAAATATGAGAAAATCATTTTCCTTGAAATGCTACGGGTTTCAAACTCTTGAAAGGGGAAACAGGATTAGATGACATGCTAAATCATGCCTCTTTCGTTCAAATAATTGCTATAAGATGAGAGGAAAATTAAATCTAAGAGACAACTGACGATTTCATCAAAAAGCACCATGATAAGGATATCTATTGTTAAGAAACTTCATGGGTCCATCCCCATCCACATTGGTATGATATTGTTTTGTTTTTAGGTTTCTCACCAGAAGACCTCATACTAATTGAACATTGTCCATACTTATAAACTCATAAGTCTTCTCATTCCTATCCGATATGGGACTTTGGGCGCACATCCAACATATATCCTGATCTTCCAGACCAACCCTTCTGAGAGTATGGCTTTTTATATAGAAACTTGTCAGAAACTTGTCAAAGCATGGGTAAGGATATGAGTGTGCTAACTTATGTAATTAGTTATATGTTCTGTATATGGTTAGTTGTATGAAATATTCCTTTGTCTCTGACTTTAGTGCATGCATTGTGTGAATATTTTCTGTTGTAATTGATAAAGATAATTTCAGCATTCAATCAGCTAAGGATCATGTTAACTCAAGCAGGCAATCTGCCAGCATGAAATCTGCCAAGGTTCATAATTCCCTACATGGGAAATGAAGTCTAAAATGGAAAACACTCACTAGTGTTCTTATTTGAGACGTGTTGACTCTTAAGACTAGAAGACAACTTTTGATCTAGAAGGCAATCTTTATTGTAATATTTACTCTACCTTTTTGTATATTATTTCATCCCTTTTTGTATAATTCTTCTAGTTATAAAGGATGTCTGGGTGTAGTAAACTTAAAGCATCACCATTGAAAATCCATTTCATTCTTCATGGAATCAGAGCAGGTGAAATTCATGGCGAATCCAGAAACTACTCTTAGCATACAAGCATTCCATCAATGCTCAAGTCTCATCTCCATCAATCTGAATGCGTCAAACTACTTTTTATGGTGCTCACAAGTTCTTCCCCTTATTCTAAGTCTCGGATTAATTCATCATCTCCAAGATAAAAGGGATATATCAGAGGAGATAATGGATACCGAAGGAGAGGAGGCCAATGATCAGTTGATACAGACATGGTCTCACAACGATGGTCTACTTACCTTGTGGCTTCTTGGACTCATGACCAGAAGATGTGATGCTTCTATTATATGGAATGGAGATTGCTTATGATGTCTGGAACTCTCTAGAAGAGAAGCTTCTATCCATGACCAAAGAAAATGAGGTTTAACTCACCAATAGATTTCGGGGGTTGAAGAAAGGTTTAAGATCTCTTGATGAATATCTAAGAGAATTCAAAGGCATTTGTGATGCATGAGCTGCAGTTAGAAAACCTGTGAATGATCTAGATAAGGTTTTTCAACTTGCTCAAGGCCTTAGAAATAAATATATGGATTTTTGATTGGCAATTTTATCAAAGCCACCATATCCCTCATACAATCAGTTTGTTTTGGCTCTACAAGGGCATGAACAAATGGTTATGACAGAAAATGAGGAGCATAAGGACTCAATGAATCATGAGTAGGCCTATTTTACTCATTGAGGAAGAGCAAGAAACCAAGGTGGAAGATTTCATTCTAGAGGTCGTAGCTTCACTCCAACAAGCCAATTCCTTAATACTACTAGTGATCCAAAACAGAATGTTCATACCAAAACTAACAACTTCAGAAGCAACTTATACCAAAACTGGCAACTTCAGAAGCAACTTTAGTTATCAGCCTCCATCACAACAGAAAACTCAAAAATCTGAAGGTACTCTCATTTGCCAAATTTGTAATAAGGCTAACCATTCTGCCTTGGATTGTTGGAACTGATTTGACTATTCCTATCAAGCAAAAGAGATTCCTCAAGCCTTGGCTGCTATGGCTCTAAATGAAGAAGAAAAGGATCCTACTTTCTATGTAGACTTTGGAGCAACAGCCCACATAACCAATAATCCAGGTAAAAAGACTCAAATAACTCCTTATAAAAGAAATGATGCAATATTTGCGGGAAATGGAGAAGCTTTAAGAATGTCACACATTGGTGAAGTAATACTGAAAGCCAAACATAGAGATCTAAAGCTTAAAAGCTTAAAAATTTATTGGTTGTTCTTGAAATTAAGAAAAATTTGTTGCCCATTGGGCAACTTACCTCTAATAACTTATGCTCTATAGAATTCTCATCAACTGGTTTTGTTATAAAGAATCAGTTTCAACAAGTAGTAGCAAGAGGGACTAGAAAGGGACGTATTTATGCTTTGAAGGATGATATGATTCAAGTTATGATAGCTACTAGATCAATTAAGGCTTCATCAGAAGTGTGGCATCAACGTATGGGGCATCCACAAACAAAATCTATACAGCTCCTAGAAGAAAAGAATTTCATTGAAGTGTCTAGGTGGATGAAATCAACAACTGTTTGGGTCAGTTTCCAGTTAGGTAAAAGTTGTAAACTCCCATTTAGTTTAAGAAATAAAACTTCCAACAAACCTCTTGATAAAATTCATTGTGACTTATGGGGGCCTTCACCAAATAATTCAACTCAGGGATATAGATATTATGTTATCTTTGTGGATGATCATACTCGGCACACTTGGCTCTACCCCTTAAAAAGGAAATAAGATTTTTTGAATATTTTCTGAAGTTTCAAAGTCGTGTTGAGAAACAATTTGAAAGATGAATAAAATTTTTTCAGAGTGATGGAGGAGGTGAGTTCCAATCAACTGATTTTCATAATCATTTGAACAAGTGTGGAATTTTTCAACAAATTTCATGTCCAGGAACTCCAAAACAAAATAGGGTTGCAGAGAGAAAGCATAGACACATTGTAGAAATGGGTCTAACGATGTTTTTCCATGCAAAGCTACCTTTGAGTTTATGTATACCCTCAACCAAAAGAGTATACATATTTCGACATGTTATCTTCAATGAAAATCTCCTTCCATATGCCAACTCTTTTGCCAAAGAAAACCATTTGTAGATTCCCACAAAAATGTCTTCATTTTCAACCTTGGATGCATGGTGTGAGAATTCAAAAACAATTCAACAAGACAAAGCTAGGGAATGGAACACAAACAACCAATTGAGAAAATATGTTTCTTTTGATGATGAAATTCAAGCTGAACGGAATCAGCATTCTGATCTCGTATTGTGCAATAACAGCCCATGTACTATTCATGTGCAAGACAACCAAGCCAGTATAGATGGAAGGATTTCTACCAAGTTTAACACTGGCTGTGACAAAGAAGTATTAAGTGTCAGCACTACTGGAATTCCCACTACTAGTGAAACCTCTATTGCTTCTTCTGCTGTTGAAACACCAAGTGGAACACCTCTTGTAGTTGAAACGTGTACTGCTCCTCAACTTGCTGCTGCTGAACCACTCATTGCAACTCCCAATGGTGCTACCAGAATTCTTCTTGAATCTACAACTACAAGTGGGTACAATCCCTTTACTACTAGTAATCCTCCTGATATTAGACAGCATCTAATTGTTGATCTCTCACTTCCTCATAGATGTCAGATAAATGGTCCTCATGAGATAATCCCGGGACTCACATGATCACTAGAAGTAAACTCAAGAATGACCCCAGTTTGAAGTCTCAAATGATCACTTTTTCTACAACAAGAGGTAATATTCGTGAGCCAAAGGGATACCTTACTGCATTAAAAATTCCCCATTGGTTTAAGGCAATGCAAGAAGAGATCAAGGCCTTAACCCATAATCACACTTGGGATTTGGTTCCTAGGCCCCCAATTGATAATGTTGTGGGTTCTAAATGGATGTTTAAAACAAAGTTGAATGTAGATGGAACAGTAGAAAGATACAAAGAACAACTAGTTGCTTAAGTTTTTTCTTAAATACCAAGTCTAGATTTTGGAGAGGCTTTTAGCCCAGTTATAAAACAAACTACTATCAGATTAATCCTCTCTCTATCAATGACTTTGGGTTGGATAATGAGGCAGTTAGATGTCAAGAACACCTTTTTACATGGGTTTCTAAAGGAAAAGGTATTCAAGGAGCAACCTCTAGGATTCATAAATCATGATCTTCCTGATTATGTATGTAGATTGAATCGTTCTCTTTATGGCCTAAAGTAAGCACCAAGGGGTTGGAGTTTGATGGCGTCTCAATGTCTTCATTTTGGGTTTCGTTGTGGTAAACGAGACTCATCCCTTTTATTCTTCACAAGGTCACTCCATTATTTTGTTACTTATCTACGTTGATGACATTATCATCACAAGTAATGATAATAAAATCATTGGTAACCTCATTAATACCTTGAGTGCAGAATTTTCTCTCAAAGACTTGGGACCTCTGCATTATTTTTTAGGATTGGAAGTCAAATACATTCGTGATGGATTGTTTGTATCTCAATCGAAATTACATTAAAGATCTTTGGAGCATACTAAAATGATACAGTGCACTTCTATCACCCAGGGCTCTCAATTCTACCATTACTTCATCTGATGAACGACCTATTGATCGTAGACAATACAGGCAAATTGTTGGATCCCTTCAATATCTAACCTTTACAAAACCTGGTATTGTTCATACCATCAATAAGTCTTGCCAACACTTCCAAGCACCCACTGAATCTGATTTGAGAGCTATCAAACGCATACTAAGATATTTGAAGGGCACAATTGACTATGGAACCAGATTTCTTAAACAAAGCTCACTTTGTCTCACTGGTTTTTGTCATGATGATTGGGCAGGTTGCATGAACACAAGAAGCACTTTTGTGTATTGTATTTTTCTAAGAGCCAATTGTATTTCTTGGTCCTCTAAACGCTAATCCACAGTTTCTAGATCAAGTTCTGAGGCTGAATATCGGTTGCTTGCATCTAGTACTGCAGAAATAACTTACCTTACTTTTATTCTTTGTGATATTGGTATTCCAATTTATGAAACTCCTCAACTGTTATGTGATAAGCTAGCGCACTCCACATGACAATAAATCCTATCTTCCATGCTCGCTCCAAGCATATCGAATTAGACTATCATTTTGTCTGTGAAAAGGTTGCCAATGGAGTTCTTATTACACGTTTGATCCCATCATCTCTACAAATTGTTGATGTTTTCACAAAGGGATTACCTAAGAACTCTTTTCAAGTCTTCTTATCCAAGCTTGGAGTGCACTAGTTACCGACCCCTAGTTTGCGAGGGAGTGATAAAGATAATTTTAGCATTCCATCAGCCAAGGATCACATTAACTCCAGCATGCAATCTGCCAGCATGAAATCTGCTAAGGTTCATGATTCTCTACATGGGAAATGAAGTCTAAAATGGAAAACATTCACTAGTGTTTTTATTTGAGACGTGTTGACCCTCAAGACTAGAAGACAACTTTTGATCTAAAAGACAATCTTTATTGTAATTTTGGCTCTACCTTTTGTATATTATTTCATGGCTTTTTTGTCTAATTCTTCTAGTTATAAAGGATGTCTGGGTGTAGTAAACTTTGAGCATTACCCTTGAAAATTCGTTTCATTCTTCAGTAATGCTCTGTTTGTATAAAATCTCAGCCTCCATGCTCAGTCTTCTCTGAGCTGAAATTCCAAAACCTCCCCTATTCTCTCTGCTTCTCTTCACTTTCTTGCCTACAATTCAAGCTTTGTATCAGAGACAAAGATATCTGCCATAGATTCTTCTACTTCAGTGACCTTAACCACAAATCCCCAAAATTCTAACATACCTCTAACTTCCAATTCAAATATCACCCAAACCAATTACTCGTCCCTTTCTTAGCTACTTTGTTACATCTCATGTGGGATAGGGGAGAAAACACATGGGGGTGTTTGTCACATCCCACATCGGATAGGGGAGAAAGTTTCTAACACTAAATAAGAATGGGCTCCTCTCAACCTAATAAATGTGTTTTAAAGCCGCGAGGGCCCCTTTGAGCCCTAATCAGACAATATATATATAATATATGGTTGGGTTGGGTCTTTACACACATACCATCAAACTTGATGAGACAGACCTGCTCCTCCTGAAAAATCAGCTTCTAAGTGTGATATTAGCCTATGGGTTGGAGGATTTCGTTGAGGAGAGAGTCCTATGCCAACCAAATGTTTGGATGATGCCCAACTAAAAAACAATTCACTCTTTATGCAATGACAGTGAGTGAATCGACTTGTTATGAGTTGTTCTATTCTTCACTAGCTAACTCATGCCATTGTGGGAAGAATTGTAGAATACAAGACTGATTGAGAAATATGGGGAGCTCTTAACAGAGTCTATCAATCTCGTTGGATTGCTACTGTGTTGGGGCTTAACTCTTAACTTCAGAAGATTATAAAGGAAATTATCACTCTTTCTTAGTGAATTACTTATATTAATTAAGGAAGTGTTTGATAAGTATACTTCTGAGTGAGGAATCTGATAGATTTGTGACCTAATCTATGATACATCTAACTAATCTCCTTTACACCTATGAATACTAGTTGGAACAAAGGATTACTACCCAACAACTTCATTTTCCCCGAGCTAACCTCACTACTTATCCTAGCCAAAACAAATTTAAAAAAAAAACAGCAACCAAATTTTCCCAAATACCCACAAAGTTCATATTCATCCTTTCCAAACAAGTCCACTAATCCTTATCAACGGTTTCGTGCAAAATCTCAGCCTGACATCTTTGGAAAACCTTGAGGATAACTACATTAATCATCTTTAAAATGGTCTCGATACAAGAATTTGTAAATTTTGGACTAAAGCCACAATGTTAAATTTGTGGCTATTGAGAAGCATGATACTTATATTGAACCCAAATCCTACAAGCTTGAAATTTTAGGAGAGTTGGTTGTTTAACATGGCATCGAAGCTTTGTTTGGTGGGAGGTCACGAGTTCAAGCCACCTCTCCGTAATTTGAGTATTTGTTCTGTCACATCCCACTTTGAATATGGGAGAAACTTCCTGACATTATATAAGCATGGACTTCTCTACGACCTAGTAGGCAGCGTTTTAAGCGGGTGAAATTTATAGACGTATTTCGCTATCTACATAGTTGGGCCGGAGTCATTACAAATGGTGACGTGGGCGATCCCAGGCCTTGATGTATGAAGTCTGTTTTGTTTGACCCCGTAGGAGGTGTTTGTCCATTTGGCCTCGCAATCTCATGGGACACAACAAGGACGTTGTGTCTCCATTGGGGGGGAAGGGGTTTGTCACATCCCACAACGGATATGGAAGAAACTTCATGACACTATATAAGTATGGACTCTCCTCAACATAGTAGACGTGTTTTAAAGTTGTGAGGACCCCTTAAGCCCAAAGCAAATAATATCTACATTGATGGGCCAGGTCATTACAAACGATATCGAAGGTGATCCCCAATCTCGATGTGGGGTCTGTTTCATTTGACCTCGTAAGGGAGAAACTTCTTGACACTATATAAGCATGGACTCCTCTCAACCTAATAGACGCATTTTAAAGCCGTGAGAGCCCCTTGAGCTTGAAGCGGACAATATTTACATGATTGAGTAGGGTCATTACATGTTTCCCATTGACATATTAATCCATTGGTTTGTTTGACTCTCCACCTGTGAGTATGGGACCGTACGTGATGAAGGGTGTTGAGAAGCATAATACTTATATTGAACCCAAATCCTACGAGTTTGAACTTTTAGGAAAATTGTTTGTTTAACAGTGGCAAGTTCGGATATAACTTTTAACTATCACTACGTCAGTTAAGCTACCAACTATAGATTCCAAACTTTCTAGCTAAGTCACAATTTCCAAAACAAAATAATCCAAATCCCATTGTTGCAATACTCACCACTTCAAGATCTCCTACTTTACCCTATAATATTTGTAATAATTCTTGGTCTATATGGATTCCGGAGCAACACATCACTTTACCTTAGAGTTTAGCAACCTAACAAATCCATCTGTGTTTATTGTTGAATAATAGACCATAGTGGGTAACGATAAGTCAATTGGAATTTTACATGTTGGTAATGTTTTGTGTTCTTGTTTTGTGAAACCCATTCATTTAAAACATGTCATGCACATTCTTCAAGTTTCAAAATAATTCCTCAAGGTAACTAATTTATTCTAATAATGAAGCTTTTGTTGAATTTTTTTCCTCTTCTTTTCTTATGAAGGATTAGGGATCAAGCTTTGAGGATGGTACTTGTTCAAGAAATACATGAAGATTGGACTCTATAAGGTTTTGTCATCTATCAATCTTTCACCATCTCTTATTGGATCCTCTTCATCACCTTCATTTTCACCCTTACTAGTTAACTATCCCTATACCCTTGCTTATGCTTTCGTCATTCAACAAAATAAGGCCCTTGCCTCTTCTTGCATAATAGACTAAGACACTTCACTTCTACTATAGTTACTTAAGTTTTTAGGAGTTGTAGTCTGAAATTTTCTAAATTTATACTTTCTGAATGTAAAGTAATGCAAACTTTTGATTTGGTTCACTATGATTTTTAAGATCCTTCCCTCGTATGGTTTATTACTGGTGCTTGTTACTTAGTTCTTTTAATAGATGATTACTCTCTCTTTTCTTGGTTTTATATGTTTAAAAGGAAAAAAAAAAAAAGAAGTCCTACTTTCTAAAATTTAAAAAAAAAAAAAAAACCTTATTGAAAATCAATTTTGCGTATTTATTAATGCCTTGCAAACATATTGGGGTGGTGAATTTCACCCATGTAAGCCTTTCCTTAAAAATGTTCAGTAGTATTTATGATCAACATCCTTGTCTTTATACTCTTTTCTTAACAAAATGTGGAAGTTGAGCACAAAAATTTACAATTGTTGAATTTGGTTTCTCTATCTTAGCTTACTTTTTTGCTTTTATTACCTATGGACCATATACACTCCAATCTACTGTGTACTTAATTTGCAAGTTATTTACCATTGTCTTAAGGAACAAAATATCTTTTAAATTGTTCTATGATAAATCTCCTTTTCATTCTTCATTTAGGATGTTTGGTTCCTCCTATTTTCCATTTTAAGACCTTTGAATCAATATAAATTTCGATTTTGCTTCACTAATTAAATATGTCCAACTTGTTTTTAGTCCTTACCATAAAGGTTATTTGTTTTTAAATTAACAAATGTAGAATTATATCCACTACATATGGTTTTCAATGAGTTCTCTGTTCCCTTCTCGTCTTTTCTCTCTCTCCTTCCTCTCTTTCTTCTTCACCTACATTCACTCCTCGTACCTCAATTTCTCTTTCTTTTCCTTCCTAAGTCATCCACTCCACATCCCACATTTGTTTATCTGTTTCAACTTCCTCTATATCAATTCATTCTCCTACTTTCACGCCTACATGTGCGGACCAGAAAATAAGTTGAGGGGACAAAACACTAAGATTGTGTTTTGTTTCCCAAAAATACTAATGAAAGAAAAAAATTGTTATCTAGAATTTTTTTTTTTTTAAGGAAAACGATTTTTTCTAATGTTTGAATTATCTAAGAAGAAATTAGGTTGAGATTTGGTTCTTAGAAAATATAAGGAAGAGAAAAAATGCTATGGAAAATAATTTTCTTGTGTTTGATTAGTGAAACCACAGAAAATTTTAATTTTAAAAAGAAGATGTAGTAATTCGATCAAAATCCCGAATTTTGTAGATCTCGGATAACGGACTCACCAATTAAATTTTCTCAAAATCTAGCTATCCCACGTCCAAATTTCGTCGAGATTCGAGGCGGTCGAATTTCACGTTTTTAGCGACGGGTAGTCTGCGGGACACTTGGCACATTTGAGTTGATCGAGGTGCCATGTCGTGTAGAATAGTCAACGAGCTCAAGTGTGGGGCCCACATGGACATGGCATCCCCTAGTGGATGGAAATCAGAAGTGAATGGATAAATGAAATAAGGAAATCCCAGTGAACCCGATGAGGAATTTGATAAGTGGCGGTGAGGAGACAAGAGGAATAAGTGATGAAATGAAAAGAACAATTCTCATCTTCATTTTGAGATGAATTATTGTGGAGGGAAAAATCAGATTTTAGAGAGAGAAAGTCCAACTTCTCTGGAATTTCCCGGTCGGACCGTTAGTTACCGTCGGGCGAAGGCAAAGTTGCTCCTGCGGCTATGAGAGTTCTGGCGTGGGCACCGATTTTGTAGAGTTTAAATATTTCCGGAAGAAGGTAGGGGTTTTCTCTGCGGTTGATCCTTTTAAGAGTCTTGTTAATGATTTGGATTGTATGAGGCCGTGAGTGGTTGTTTGGTTAGTCCCGAAACTTGGGACTAAAATGCTGGAAATTTCAGACTGTTTTGGGCAGTCCCGGGATAGAATTACGGACTGTTATTGGTCCATATGTGTTGTTTGTGCATTCGGTGTAGTTTTTGGGTGTTGTGAGGCGGGAAATGGCCATGGATTTCGATTCCTGAGTGGAACCAATGCTTAGTGGCTGCCACCAGACCGACCTTGCTCGGTTTGGGATTGTTAAAAACAGTCCCGGTTTGCTTGTTGGACTGAAAATGTCCATGTATTATTTGCATAATTTTGCTTAAAAATGAATGGCTCGAGATATGTGTGGAAACAAGTTGTTAATGCATATAATTAAATGTATTAACATGAGGTTGAATTATATAAAAAATAATTAAATATAATTGTGTGTGAGCCATTGGAATTGAATTGTTTATTAGACCATGTGAGCTAATTTTGGTGTTATTGATATGAATGAATAGCCACGATATGATGATTGTGGATAAATTCGGTTGAAATATATGCATGCTTATGTAATGCAATGAATTGTTGAAATATATATTATTTCATATGCCGGGAGTAACCTAGAACAATAGATGTGAGTGCATGACATGAAAGAAAAAGCGAAAATGGTTGTGAAGGAATTTGAGGGAAGATTTTCCAGAAGAATTGTCTTGGAGAGTTGTCAGTTCATCTCGGAGCGAGACCCATGAGCTGTTCGGAGAATTACCCGACGAATTCACCTCGGAGGGGTTGTCCGATAAATTTCACCAGAGCTTCGGTAATATGTTTCGAGAACAAAAATCTTTTGTTTTTGTAGCGGTGTTTTTCACACTTGGCTTAGGCATGCGTGAAGGAGTCAATGAGGGATCGAGAAGTGGGAAAGGGTGAGTCACATCCTCATCCATATCATGTAGACATTTGAGTAGGATCATGTATTTGCTTGAATATGTTTGATTGACATTACATGTGCACTTAGGTGGGGAGTAACCCATGTAGGATAATTCAACTACTGGGCATTACTCACTGTCGAGGGAAAAATTATTTCAGGTACAGGTGTTCGGGAAGACGGTGCTCACTAGAGGACGATTTTTAGAAGAAAGCCGGATTGTGGCTTTGATATTTTTTTTGTAAAACATGTATTATAACTCTTAATTTTGATATATGTTTTGGTTAAGAGTAATGTAATAACTCTTAAACTATTGTAATATAGTTGGTTAGATTTTTGGTGAGTATGATGTGTAGGCCAATGTGGCCATTTTTACTCGTATGTAGACCCGGTGTGGTCGTTGTACAATATTGGGACATGTTGTATTTTGGGTAGAGCTTCCCGTACAAAGGAGACTCTATCGGATTTTTGTTAAATCCTGAGTCCTAGAAAAGGGGACTCAATGGAATGGTGTCGGGTTACCTGACATTCACAAATTTTCGGCAGGTTGACGGTGGTCAACGGAACCTCGGGAAATGGGGCGTCACAGATTGTCTACTAAAAAATAAAAATAAAATCAAGTATAAATAAAAATACTTAGAAATTTAAGTATTTTTAAAATTGTTAATCTTTATATTGATGATTTAAATAAATAAAATTGATTTGAGATAGAAAATAAAAATATCATATGAAATTTAACTTTCTATTTTTATGTTCCTTTATTTTTTTTTTTCTTCACTTTTCTTCCATATTTTCCTTAAGAAAATCAAATATAAGTAAAATTACTTCAAAACTTACCAATTCTTAAATTATTTAATCTTTATATTAATGAGTCAAAATAATAAATTTGCTTTGAATTAGTAACTAAAAATAATATGTCAGGATTACAACTATTTTTAACATTCGCCATTTTCTGCATATTTTCCTTAGTATTTTACGGGGAAACCCGAACATAGCCCTAGATTAAGTACGGGTGGCAAATCAAAGCACAAATTACTTAAATGGTTTAATAACAATTAGATTTTACTTTGAATTAAAATATATGGCTTTAAATCCTAATATAAATAATTTTTTCCTAAAATTTGAGGCAGGGCATTTGCCCCCCTAACCATATAACAGGTCCACCCCTGTACATGTGCCTTTCTACCATCTTATTCCTCTCCTCCTTCCACATCTTTCTCACACAATTTATCACAAGACACTCATTACACTACTTTAGTATATACTAACTCAGCAGAATCTATTCTCCATCAACCCCATGCACTTCCCACCAACACTCGTTCCATACTAATTAAAGTTAGAGGTTTATAGACCTAGATCTATCACAACACTTGATTTCCATACTAATTAAATGTTTTTTCTTAAAAAAAATTAATTGAAATGAAAA
Source organism: Tetrastigma voinierianum (assembly GCA_016808115.1). Lineage (NCBI taxonomy): Eukaryota > Viridiplantae > Streptophyta > Magnoliopsida > Vitales > Vitaceae > Tetrastigma > Tetrastigma voinierianum. The sequence continues at coordinate 410,410 of JAEQBH010000685.1, read as the reverse complement.
AACAGCATAGCATGCGAAAGAACAACTAAGAGAAATGCTAACCTCTTCACCAAAGAGCATCCCAGGACTTGCATCAGAATTTTCGGTATGATTCTTTCCAATAGTCCGAGTTCTTAGATAGAAACTTCTTAGTTTGGGCAACTTCAGAAGTGAAACATGGGTCAGCTGGGGAAAAATGATCTTGTCTGTAACTGCCTCCTCTGGAGTGACATTTTCTTGCATCTTAGAGCAATTCTCTATGCACAAGTCTTGGAGCTGTGCAAGACCCAACGCCATGGAAAATGAAAAAAGATACATCAAGCTATGACACTGTTCTACCCATAGATATTCCAAGTTCTTGAAGCACAATAACTGTGGAGGCTGGTTATCCAAATCGTTATCTTGTGCAGTAACAATTTCTTTCTTGGGACAAACTTCTGGTCGCAAAAGATACATCAAGTTATGACAGTGCATCACTCGTACAGATTTCAAGTTCTGCGAGGCGGATACTTGTTGGGCCCTATTGCTCATATCCCCATCTTCCATGATGATTTCTTTCATCTCAGAGCAATACTCTATGTGTAAGTCTTCGAGTTGCTCAAGGCCCAACGCCATGCAAGGCGAGAAAAGATGTTTCAAGATATCACAATGCACCACCCGTACAATTTTCAAGTCACGAAAGAACGATACTTCACCGGGCCTGTTGCCTATATCGCCATCTTCCAAGATAATTTCTTCCATCCTAGAGCAATGTTCTATGCATAAGTTCTGGAGTTGCAGAAGACCCAACACCATGGAAGATCGAAAAAGGTATTTCAGTGGGTGACACTGCTTCACTAGTACAGATTTTAAGTTCCGGAAGCATGGAGTCTGTCGATGCTGGTTTTCGAAACCCTCGTCTTGCGCAGTAACAATGTTTTCCATCTCGGGACAATCTTCTATGCTTAAGTGTTGGAGTTGCACAAGACCCAATGCCATGGAAGGTAAGAAAAGATACGTCAAGCTGCTGCACTTCTTCATCTGTAGGGATTTCAAGTTTTGGAAGCACGAAGCCTGTGGACTGTTTTTGCATATATGTCTAAGCTCAGGTAGATCGTTTAAGCTCAGTTCTTCTAGCTTGGAGAGGATCTCACCATATGCAACATCGCTATGATCAAGTCCCTTCAGATCAAATACTTCTTCTAATAGGTCACAATTTTTCACCGTTAGCTTTTTTAAATTGTTCAAGCACTGTATAAATTGGGGTGAAAAAGGATTCCGTAGGAATGGGCAGTTTTCAACTGTCAGGATCTTTAGATTAGAGAGGGCCCCGAATAGAACTCGAAAGTCCTCTATCTTCTCCAACTTGAGAGAGAGATTCAAGATCTCCAAGTTAGGGAACGCAACCTGCATGCAAATACCCAATAGATTACATCAACAAAATACCTCTCAAAATGATAAAATCTAAGGTATTAATTTTTAAATACTTCAAATCTTAAATGGCATTGATAATAATGCATATCATGGATTACCTGTCATGTATTGGCTAAAGCGGCCTGGCTTTAAGACGAAGTTTTAGAAATCTTCTAATACTACCAGACTTGGGACAAAATCAAATTGAAATTTGGAAAAATAACACCTTATCACAAGGAAGATGGGTTGTTCATCTGTTTTCTCTAGCTCAGAAGCCAGTATCTCCAGACTTTCACGACTTTCCACTTCCAGTGTCTTCAATATTGGCCACTTCAAAGTATGCAGTCCCACATAGAAACATTGAAGTTCTTCTAGGCAGGACTTTGTCAGAGAGGTTAGTTCAGGGAATAAGAACATGTTCACTGCTTCTGCTACATCTTCATAAGCAACAATTTCCTGATCCACTCCATAAAAGTTTATATCTTCTTTAACTTGCAGAAGGCTTCTCATCACGTAACCTGGAAAGGTGTTGAGCTAGGACAGCAATATTTGTACTTTCAGTTTTTGGGTTTTGATAGGTAACAAATCGCCCGAGGAACTATTCCATACCAACTTCAGATTCTTTAGATTATCTAAACACAATTCTCGTAACTGAAGGTCAAGATTTTCGTCACTATTATTTATGGCCTCCAGATCGAAAACCTCTTCAACTGAATCACAGGCCACTATCTTCAGAATTTGTAGACTTGACAGCCTCTTCATCATCTTGCAAGGAATAACGTTCTGCAGCTTTTGACAGGATTCAATGGACAATCTTTTTAGTTTGCCAAATGAATCTGCAATAAAGTCATTGTGCCATATCTTTTCCAAATCATCAAGGTTGGAGATATCTAACTCCTCCAAGCTAGGCAATGCAATCTGCAGGAATGATTCTTTAACATTAATGAGTGGATAACAAGTATGGGAAATATGACAGAACAAAGATGGAATAAAAAAGAAGAAAAAGAAAACATTTGCATCCACAAAGGCTTCATATTTCCAAAATCAAATGTAGCTTATACAAGTGCCAAATTCAGATTTTCAAATCATTCAAGTGATAGGATCAAAATTTGAACCCCTTTTTTCCTTATATCTTCTTTCAAATTTGATTGATCTTAATGGTTCGTATAATTTGGTCACAATAACTAGAGTTTCATTTTCAATTTTATTTCGCTGACTTCCTCGCATGCAGGGGTCATCAGAGAGTTTTGTTGACTTCATTTTCAATTTGCCTTTTCGTCTCCTAGATTTCAAGTTATATCGCTGAATACCCATCAAGCTTGATTTGGTTATCAAAATGCCAAGGAAAGGGCTAACAAAGCTGGGGCTAATTAAATTGTAAAAATTGATATCCTGTAAATAAGCATTCCCATATATTGAGAAAATTGCATAAGCATTTGATAATAATTTAACTATCGATGAATTTTGTTATGTCGTAGAAAGACTATCATGATCCAAGTAGCTTAATAATGCAAACTCATGCAATTAATAATAATTCATTAGCCTAATTGTTGCATTTCACATAACTTTATTATTTATGTGTATTATATTTTGATAATGATTTTCTTCTCTCTTCACGCAGGAAGGAGATCATATCATTATCATCGAGTTCTGCAAGCACTTTGGCTAACGATATTATATAGAATTGAATTCTTTGTTTTCAATATTTGATGTTTTAAAATTTGATGTGTTGGACTATCATATTTAAAAAAATTTATACCGTTAGTATTTATATTTCAAATTATATATATTGTTAGGACATGAAAAAACTAGTACATATTCATCCACCACTAGTTAAGGATAAAGTTGAAAACTTATTGCGACAAACATTCTACCATACAATTCATGAATCCAATCTCTCTATAAAGAGTTTGCTTACACAAAATCATTCACTATAAATCAACAAAAATCAAATAATGGAATGATCACATCAGGTTAATTTCTTATTTGTAGAATTCTTGAATGAGGTCTATTAATCAGATTGATGGAATTCTTTGTGCGCATAATTTCTATGGAGCAAGATGACTACAAGACATGGATAGATTCCAAAGGTGTTTGGACTCTTTATCTTTTCAACAGAGAAGAGAGAACGATGATCATAATTTTCTACCACCGATTATGCAACCTCAAGTAGAAGCTTTGGTCCACATGCCTAGGTTAATTGGTAGAGCACTCAAAGTTTAAAAGGTCAAGACATCCAGGAAGGAGAGGGGTTCCAGGTTCGAGTCCCAACACATTTGCTAAATCTTAGTGATTAGCACATTTGGGTATAAAAAAGTCAAAATATATTACTAGCAATAACATCTTTTTTTTTTTTTTTTTGATGGTAACATCTAATATTATTAAACACCATTATTCATTTACCTACTTTCATAGCTCATTATAATTTCTTCTGATATAGCACATGATGCATAAAACAGAGCTTCCCCTGGATTTATTGACCTTTGGCTCAATCACAAGGATTCTAAGCTTTTTCGCAAGCAAAACCCAACCTCCCACTAAACCCTCCCCTTTAGGGAACACAATACAGTGTTCTCTCTAGACTGTATTGTCTCCCTTCTTCTATCCAAACCGACGTCCAACCACTCTTCTTACCTTCCTTTGCCACAGCCTCCACTCCTTCCAATAGTCATTGTAGGCTACGATCTCCAAACCTGATCCACAAGGAGAGACGTCTTCCTCTTTCCCAAATACGACCTCTTAGCTTCTTACCACTTTCTTCCACCACAATTTCAAAAGATTTGGCTTCTACCACAAACCATTCTTTCCCACCTCTCATTTAGATCTTTTGATCAATTACCAAGTATCGGACTTGACTTTAGATCACTCCAGAGAACAAAGGCACAGAAATCGATGAAGAAAAACTCCCTCGAAAGCTGTTGTTGGAGCCAAAAATCGCTGAAAAACCATTTTCAAGTGATCGGAAAGGTAATGCAAGTAGCTAAATAAGCTTGTCGGCATCCGACGATTTGTGTGGAGGAGGCGCGTAGGCTTCAGATGTACCACGCACCGGCGCGTGGGTTTTCTTCCAAAAACAGTGATCTACGCATGACCCTCTCGTGCTCACTGTCCGATCACCGGACTTGGTGACCCTAGTCGTTGGTGATCCTTTCTGGGTGGGCGATGTCACACCACCCTCTCTCTAGATGGGTGTTTCAAAAGAATTTAGAATTGAATGTTAGAGGCAACCTAATGTTTCAATTGTAACATAAAGGAGATAAAGATGGGTAGGAAAAAGTAAAAGAGAGTATCAAAAGAATATATGTAAGACCCTAGAAATTTGCACTTTCGAAAATGATAAAATGGTAAATTTCCGTTGAACCGGAATTTTTTAGATATCGGATGACTAAACGGACTTCACCATTGGAATTGTCTCACGACAAATAAATCTCACGTTCGAGGTAAACGAGTAGCTGGACACTTGACATGGCCTTGAGTGGCTCAAGATGAGACACGTGTCATGTGGAGAGCTAGTCAAACATGAGCTCAAGTGGGACCCATGAGAGACACATGACATCATGCTATTAGGTGAAAATATAAGTTAGATGGATAAGTGAATAGGGTGTAATCCAAGGAACCAATGACAATTGGACATGTGGCATGAGAGGACACCCAATCTTGACCATTATCTTCTCCCAAACTAGTTTGGGAGGGAAAGGAAGAGAGAGAAAAGAGGGAACCGGAAGAGAGAGGGAGAAAGAAAGTTTTTTTAGAGGAGAATCTCTGAATTTCACTGCGTGATCGGTCCTCACAACTTCCCGAGACAAGAGGGGCAGTGGTGCTGACATCCCCATCATGGAGCTACGTGTGGGTACCGATTTTGTGGAGTTTCGACAAACTCCGGGAGGTAAGGGTTTTCTCCTACTTGTGTTATTATTTGGCTAAGAGTCATTCTAATGGTTAGGGATGTCTTGAGGCGTGGATGACCGTGTTTTCAGTTTCAAAAGATTGGGACTGAGTGAGGAAATCCCTGGGCGGTCGCGGGACATCCCCTGCACCGTGGTCGGACCGCTCACGTGACCCGCGTGGTCGCCAGGTGCTATTTGTAGTACTATTTAGGTGGGTCCAAGATGGACTACCGAATTGTTTATTAGCCCATGTGAACTAATTTTTGGTGTTATTTCTATGAATGAATAACATGTGTTTGTATGTGAATTTTGTTAATATATATATATGTGCGTGATGTATATCAACATGAATTATTGTGAAATGGCATAATGCATTTCATATGCACTGGGGCAACCTAAAACAATGGGTGTGAGTGCATGACATGAAAGAAAAAGGAAAATTGTTGTGAAAGGAATTTCAAATGAAGATTTTCAATAATTGCCGAGAGTTGGGTTCAACACCATCTCGAGGTAGACCAGCTGACTGCTTTCAGAGCAATCCAACACCACCCTGGAGGGTTGTCCAATAGAATTTTATCTAGAATTTGCATTATGTTTTCAAGAACAATAATATTTGTTTTGAAATAGCGCTTCACACTCGCTTAGGCATGCTAGAGTCAAATGAGGGCTCAGATACTAAAGGGGTGAGTCACATTCTCATTCATATCATGTAGACATTTGAGTAGGAAAATATATGTTTTACTTGAATGTTTGGTGTGTCATTGCATGAACACTTAAGTGGGGAGTAACCCAAGTAGGAAAATTCCACTACTGAGCATTGCTCACCCTGTCGAGGGAAAATTATTTTAGGTACTGAAGGTGCACCCAAAGCTGGGACGCATTCGAGGTCCTAGAGACGAAGAAATGGCCATATATGGCCTTATTATGTATTTTTGTAAAAATCTGGGCCGAAGACCCAGTTTTGTATAAATTGTGACGCCTTAATCCCCGGAGGTCCGTTGACAACTCGTCAACCTCGTGAAACTTGTGTGTGTCTCTTGGGGACGCGAGACCCATACATGAGTAAAATGACCACTTTGGCCCATACATCAACACTACTCAAAATCTGTGAACTCAACTATACACATCACTTACTACAAACATATATTAAAATTCAGAATTCTAATACATGTTTTACAAAATAATCAATCAAAGCCACATATCGGCTTTCTTTCTCTCATAAGCTTGGCCCTCTAATGAGCATCATTTTCTCTAACACTTCCTATACCCGAGTGATCCACATCGATGAGCAATGCCCAGTGATAATTACACTGCCACTCACCTAAGTGCACATGTAACGCAACCAAACACACTCAAATAAATACACATCTACTTGAATGTTCACATGATATGGATGAGAATGCGACTCACCCTTCCCACTTCTCGAGCCTCACCGACTCCCCCACGCATGCCGTCAAATGAGTACATCAGCGTAAAACAAAAGATTTTGCTCGAAAAACATACTACCGAGTTTCTTAGAAATCTATCGACAACCCTCCGAGGCGAATTTGTCGATAACTCCGAAACAATTCATGGGCCCCCTCCGACGTGAATTGTTGGACAATCTCCCAACCCAATTCTCCGGAAAATCTTTCATTGAAGTTCCTTTCACAACCATTTTCCTTTTTATTTTCTTTCATGCCATGCACTCACACCTACCATTCTAGGGTACCCCGATGCATATGGAATGCATTATGTCATTTCCAAACACTTCATGTTAATATATAAATCATGCATATACTAAATCGAATTTATCCAATTCCATATCACACAATTATATTTTTTATAAGAACTGAACTTTATGAAAGAATACATTAAATCTGCCATTAACATATTATTTTCCACACAATTCAAGTCATTCATTTCAAGCAATTTCATGCAAATAACACATGGATATTTTCGGTCCAATCAAGCAAACCAAGACTGCAAAAACAACCGACATCCGTAGCTGGCTATCCATGGGCAAATTTCACAAGCACGGTTCCACACCAGGAACCCCGAAATCCATGGCCATTTCCACCTAACACCTAAACCATAATTTAATGTATAAATTATAACACAAGCCACAAAACAGTCTGTGGACTCCGTCCAAAAACGTGGTCCCAAATTTTTGCATTTCAAATCCTGCCGGACTAATCAAACGTGCCTCACGGCCCTTGATATCATCCAAAGCATTAACAAAGCTCTAAAAGAGAGCCAAATCAAGTAGAGAAACCCCAGCGTAACCTCCGGTTGTCAAAACTCCCAAACCAATGCCCACGCGTAGCTCCTTCTTGCCGCATAACGTTATTTAAAACAAATTCCAAATCGTTCCTTGAATTTGACGCACCCACGTGGTAACTAGATTTCGCGTAGATCGATTCCAATGTGAACTGCTTTCACATCCAAGATCTAGAAAAATTCCGGATTTTGATCGAAATTACCATATTACCCTTCCTCCCTGCTAACAACAACGGGATCCAATGCAAGAGCAATGCACCTAAGTGCCTAGCATCGGGCTGGCAAAAGTTCCGAGTTAGCTGAGTCAAAGGATCTGCATTCCGCCTGATTCGGGCTCGTCCCGCAAATATTGTGTGCAAAGACACAGATCCAGGGCCATAATTGAACAAGGTCGCCGCATCCAACCCGCCCATCGCCCTCTATCAGCAACAAATCTTTTCCAAGAAAGAATCTATCCTTTATGGACCCCACTTCAACACCAAAGAAAGTCGTTTCATCCACTAAACGGGTCGTTTCTCTTCTTTCTTCTAACCCTTGCATGCTTCCTCGCTACGGCTAAAGCCTCCTCAAGAATCTCCACGCCGTATCCGCCTCTAGCGAGCACTGCCTCGCAAATGGGCCATGCACTCAACTCGGGCAAGCTCGTACCCATCTCGCACTCTGGGCATTAACGGCCTCGGGCCTCCAACCCAGCCATCGCTGCCTCGTGATATGCCGTGTCCCTCTCAGCCAATGCCCGGGTGGCCCTTTCGGCAGACTCCCTCTCCTCCAGCTCCAGGCGACGGCGAGCCAACTCGGCCTCCTTCAACGAAGCACTCTGCATCTCCCGTTCGACCATGCCCGACTGCATATATAATCGCAGCCGTTCGGCATCCCTCAATCGGAGCTTAAACTCGTGATGCTGGAGCGCCATGTTCCAAATACCAGCGATGGCCTACAAAGAAACCCATTAATAAAAACAAGCATTGGGCCGCCATCACCACGACGAAACTCCTATCTTACCGCCACCGACCGGATGTAGTCATGGACCCGACCGTATCCCATCATCGATAACCGTTGTAATATCTTCCTTCCGGTCCCTAGGAACGATCATCTGTGTAGTCCTCCCAAAGACCCATGCCCCGAAAGCAAACCACCGTATCCGATTATGTGCGACATAAATTGTCACTCGACAAGCCGCGGACGCCCCACTATGGAAAGGCTCCCATCGGTGCAGTATTTTCTTCACCTCGTCCACCCCGGAGCCGAGAGATTCACTTTGGGGCTCCACTGATGGAGGAAGATAACCGTTTGCATCCCGCCCAGGTGGGCCCAGTACCCGACCACAGGAACTTCGACCTACTAGGTTGATCCTCGGCCTGGTCCGAGGGGGGGATTACCTGAAGTGCACTTAGCTCCGGATCAGCCTCCTCCGACTCCATTCGGGAGGCCCCACGGCCTATCCGATCTGGGGGCACCAACTCAAGAGAGCAGGAAACACATTGCCTGGTCCCCCCAAACCATCAGCAGCGGTCAATTATCACGAACTGGCTGACAGCCCCACAATTGAGTGTGGGTGGTGGCTGACGGCACCACAAACTCACTCATCGCTTCCTCTTAATAGCGGCGAACGTCATGTACCCCATTATCCTCTCTTCCCGTTCCTCTTCTTCAAACTCGGGATCCCCGTGATCGCACGAACCTGTGGAATGAAATCCTCCCTTGGATCTAGGCGCTGCTCCAGTCAGCTCGAGGCCCTTCCGCTCATCTTACCACTCGATAGGCACCAACCACTCGCCAAAGTAGGGAGCCGGCTCGACGACACCGTCTCGACAAGGAGCTTGATGGGAAGAACCGATCCCACTCGGTGGGGGCGGACGCACCCCGAAGGGGTTTATGTGTGACCTTGCACCCGACCTAATGCCCAACCACGGTCCCTGAGGCGGCAATGCTAGAAACCAAACGTCGTAGGTTAGCAAGAACAAAGTGCTCCGTTTCAACGACGTCCGAAGGCAACGGACGAGGAATGACTGGGAGGGTATAAGGGAGTCAACAGCCTCACGGCAAAACATGCGTCTGGCAGGAGTGGAGCAGAACTCAGGTGTGGCGCCCCGCTTGAAATCCCACAGCCGCCGATCTCTCAATGCTCGACTTCTCCACCTAGTTCACCAGTATGCCTCGCCAAGCCTTCCCTGCACGAATAACCAAAGGTTAGCATTTGCAACACAAAGAAATATCTGAATATACACACACAGATCCGACCCAACCACACACCTGGGAAAGACTGAGACCGGTTAACATTAAACAAGTCTTGGAACCCGGTCTCATCCTGTGGTCCCTCACTAAAGTAACACCCCTCTCGCTCCATCTTAGGCGAAGCTGGTCCATTGATCATATAGTCAGGGCTCAAAACCGACATAAACATCCGACCCCCCTGCCCTACTCTCAGAAAGTAAATAAAGCAAAGTTCCACCAGCGAAAGATCGAGTTGGTACAAATGATTCAACACGCAGCAGCCGATTAAGATACGAATCACGTTGGGGTGGACAAAGGCCGAGGGCACCCGGGTAAAATGCAAAAATTGTTTTACTATGGCCGCACGGAAAGCCGTGAGCCCAACCGCAAGATTCGTAAAAAAACACACCATTATGTCTTCCACTGATAGACCACCGGGCCCATCCACCAACTCAGGTCAATGTCAGTTTCGGCACCTCGCAAAGATCTTACAACCTCCATTGTCGTGACAATACGTCGCTTATGTAAGGCGCTGTACTCGAGGAGCTCGGCGACCACTGTGGAATTCTTTCTTCCAACCCTTACATTCAACAAGCAGATCAAGAGGAGAAGAGAGAACGAATATTAGACTCTACCCATATACCTAGTTGGTATCGGGCAGATACACCTGGCCCCGCATCACCATCGAATAGGCTTTAATCCACATCCCTCCTCCCAAATACACTTAAAACCACCGCCCCACCAAGGACCAACATTACTAAAGGATAGCGATAGTTACCTATGCAATGAAGAGTGCGCAGGTGTTTGCAACAATGGCTCACGAACAAGCGCAACGATTCACCAACGTATTTACAGAAGATCGTCGCAGAGAAAAGAGTAGATAAACCCAAAATGACAAGAAAGGAAAAAGAGTACAGCTTAATGATGCCTCCCTATATATCGACGCCTGTATTTGCAATGCATTTAATGCGCTATCACTAATCTTCTCCCTGATTTCTAAACTATCGCGACAGTCGCGCGCTAAGGCACGAGAAGCTTGCGGCCAGCCCACTGGGCCCTCACTTAGGCGGGTAAATTAACGGCCCACCCATTACGAGGTTGAATAACGTTCATATCCAGAATTGCCATAAGACACCAAATCGTCAAGAAATTGCGATTTTATTAATTGCATCAAATGTGATGTTCAGATATATGCAATACTTGTTACTAAGGAATCAGATTGCACATTTAACTTAATTAGAGCACTCAAAACACAAAAATACAAGCAAAGCGGCCGCTGCAGAGGCAAAGAAAGAAGCCACTGCGGAATCTAAGAAAGAGGAAAAGATGGAGATAAATAAAGAAATGGAAGCTCAGAATCCCATAGGTTCGGGCAGGTGCTCGGGCAGCGAGGAACCCTAACCCGCCTCCGAACTGATCACCAAGGCAGCCGCAACTAGGATGAGGCCTATATCCGCATATTAGCGCATTCGTCCCTACCCCTCGTGGGACATCACAATAAGAAATGTCCTTCCAAACATCAATTAGCGCACTCCCGTCAGATACTATTAATAATCACATCTAGACTATACCAACCATCTCTCGAGATGACTTTTCCCGCCTCTAAAGTATCACTTCCCACTGGAAAAGTGGGGGCACTGTGGGTACCATGGCCCGATTTGAACCCCCCACCCAATCGCCGTTACCGAGGCCAATAGCCCCAACCTATGTTCCACGATTCACTCTAAAGGCCACCGCTCCAAACGATGAGTAAGCCTGAACGCCCGGTGACCCTCCCCACTGGCCTGGGAGCCCCGAGCCCTGATGTTTCCTTTTCTCAATACGCCCAAGTGCCTGGCGCTCCTTTCCCGGGACATGCACTTTAGAATCTCTAATTGCCGGCTAACAATCGGCTCTCCTTGACGTAAATGTATATTCTCCCAAAGAGTTAGTCACTCCGCCTCCAACGGAATAGGAAGACATTCCCAGTAGCATTCCGTTCGGAGAAACAGTTATATAAAAAGAAGAACAAGTCATCCTTCCCAAGATGGAGGTTTACCTTCCCACCTTTATAGGTAAAGAACGCCACTTCCCAGAAAAGTGGACTCGTTCTCCTCCATAAAAGAGAAAAAAGAATCACACCAAATCGTACGACATTCTATACCAGAAAGTTGGATCCTCCGTCGACAAACCTCCCAAAAAGCTAACTTTGCCATCGGAGGGACAACGGAACCCCATCGTCGTCTTCTTGTTTGTTTTGCAGGTTGCAACCAACTGGTAAATGCTCTGACGATCCGTTGACTCTGAGAATTCAAGTGACCACAAATCCTATATATAACAAATTTATATGAAAATACTATAGTAAACATGCTAAGGGATGATGCAATTTAATTAAAATTTAAATAAAATTTAAATCATTTTATTTTAAGCTATTCTTACTATCTTATGGGAGAAGGTAGAAAATGCCAATTGTGATATTTTTATGATTACTTATTGTTTTTAAATTTAAATTTTTGTTTAATTACATTCATTCTTTTTTAAATTCCTTCATTAACCATTGTATCATGTCAAATTTAAATTTAAATTAATTTAGTATTTTTATTTTTATTTACAAATATAACATTCAAATAATATTTTATTTTTTATGGAATGTTTTTATAGTATTTTCTCAAAATAGTATGAGAAAAATAAAAAATAAAATTTGAAGAAAACTAACCTTTACACCAAAAAGCACTCTATCTTCTTCGGTAGGAATATTAACATTTCTTCGATCTTCCACGTCCTCCCCACAACGATTGCTCTGAATATTGTTTAACTCAGGTAGGTTCTTCAATATTAGTTTTCTAATTTTGTAGCCTGTCTAAAATTCTATTTTCTTCAACTTGAAAATCTTTTCAAAACCAAACCTAAATGAGAGAATGAAACCCTACATTAGAAAACAATATAATACATGACATAAATAATTGTAAATTATAGTTTTAATAAACATTAAAATACAGTCTATATACTTCAAGAATCCCAACTACTTTAATACAAAATAATAATAATTTCCCTTTAAATTTTTTTCATTGCTATATTTATAACTTTTTTTATTTAGATTACAATAAACTTACAATGCTTCCTTTTTTAATATTAGTGTTAATATTTTTAAATAAAAATCAATTCACTTTATTCTTGTTTTCAACACTAATATATTTATTATATCCACTGAGTGTTTTGAAAACTAAATTATAAAATTATTAACTGTGGTGATTGTTTCAAATTGAAATTAATTAGCTCCTTATATGAAATAAAATATATTTTACTCTTTTTTATATTTTCAAAAGTAAAATGTTATCTTAATCATATAACATCTTAACCTGATTTTCTCAAATGTTATTTAATTCTAAATATAACATTATTATCGAATAAATTTTCACTCACTCTTCTTCCAATCTGATTGCAAATATTTCAATAGTTAATCTAATATTTTTTCTTTCTAAACTATACAATCACTCATTTTTTTACCTTTAAAGATATTAATTAGATATTAATACATTTTATCCTTTCTTTAACATTAATTTTTCACTATAAAATTTTATTTTTTCACTATACAAATTCTACAGATATCTATAATTGTTTATTATTTAAATTTAATTTAATAAAATTATTATTAAAGATTAATGTCCTCTTCTCATACTTTTTTTAAAATATATATTTTTTTAGTGGTAAATGTTTCTAAATATTTCAAGTGGTATGGAGCAAAACAAAAATATAGAAAACTTAACTTCATCTAAGAGCTTCTCGCAGCTTAATGATATGTACCCCCTCTTTAATGTGCTCCAAAACATGTTGTCATTCTTGTCCTCGTAGGCTGTGCCTCCCAATTTAGGTAGCCCCTCTCTAACTTAGAATTTCTATGTTTGGGAGGATTCCATCATCTCTATTAAGTCCTTGATGATCAAACACATATTCTAGGACTTCACAATCATACACAACTAACTTTTTCAAATTTTGGAAGTTGTGTATCAAATGAGATGGAATAAGATTGGCTAGCCGTGGACAAGTACCTACACTTAATATTCGTAATTTGTCGGAGAATTTGTGTTGGGGATGCCATATCTTCTTCAACATGGAAAGACCACTGAAGTTTTAACTTCTCCGCAAAGTTCTGAATGAAACCTACAATAAAGACACACATCATAAGACATAACATCATTCGTCATAAATTTATGATAAATATAAAAATATTTATCAAACATAATTCATATTATGTTTGATATGAATTATGAATTATCAAAATATAAAAATATTCATTAACTCTAGAATATTCACATCTTCATTCTTATCATACTTAGAGAACTTGAGGTCATAAAAAAACTTCTACAAAGCAAATTAAAAGGAATCATATTTCGTGGTTAGTGGTCAAGAGCTTTGGTTGTCAAAGACAATCAATCATTTATTTATTTCATATGTCATAACTATTTTTCACATACGACCATTTATTATTTCATATTAAATCATAAACATGGCTCTGAACAAATTCATTTTTTAAATCTATTTTTATTAAAATAAATAAATAGTTTTAGGAGAGATTTGAATTTAGTTCATAACTCTCTTCAATATATTATTTCACTTCTTTAAAAGATTTAAAAACATAAGAACTTTTTAAAATCTATTATTATTCAACTGGGCTTTTAAATCAAAATGACAATGTACCTCCTTTCCTCCATTATTAAATTAAAATACATATTAATTTAATCAAAAATATTTATTTGATCATATTTATCATTATATGTTTTTTTTACACCTATTCATTTTGCAATACATCACAGGTACTTTAAGGGTCCTACCATTTGAGTCAAAGGCATCTTTATCTTTATATATTAGTTATTGTGTTATCATTCTATCTATTTATTATCTCCTTTATAACACATGTATAAAGTGGAATTTAGAATTGAATGTTGGAGGCAACCTAATGTTTCAATTATAACATAAAGGAGATAAAGATGGGTAGGACAAAGCAAAAGAGAGTAACAAAATAATATATATTATTTGAGTTATGATAAATTTTATATCTTAATAACCTTATTAATTAAAATTTATTTTATTCAATGTAAAGATAAAAAGACTTCTTGCGCAAACTTATATTTAAAATCTTCCACTTCTTATTTTTTTTATTTTGTGAAATATAAAATATCACCTAATAAAGAAATACTTTATAAAATAAAAATAAATAATTTAAAGGTTGTTATGAAATACATGAATGAATATTCATTATATTCAACGTAACCTATACATTCGTAACCTATATACATCAATGTATATTCAATATACCTATTATGGCACATTCGTAACCTACATTCTACATATGAATGTCCATCTCCCTATTCAATGTATATAAGAGAATGAAAGTGAAAATAAAATGTCTCTTCTATGACATTCTCTACCATTTTTTTGGTGCTTATCTACTTTCTCTTCTTAATCTCTCTCTATTCTCTCTATTATATTCTTGCAACGCAATATTCTATAATGCTATCAGCACGAAGATCTACCAATTGAGTAAATATTTTGTGCAAGGTGAGTATTTTTTTATTAATCAACTTATACTTCATCTTCTTCTATCAATTTTTTTTCTTTTTCGCTCACAATTTCAACTTAAAATATCCTTTCCGCTTCTCGAAGTGGCGGTGGATATTTGAAAATCCTTCTAATTAATTCTTGCATTCATTTGTTTTGCACGAATTATGGCAACATAAAGCCCAAATTCCACATCCTCGGGCGAAAGTGGAAATAATTATCTACCCAGCCACATGAATAGGGAGATCTGCAACGCAATTACGTAAGACGGAACCTCAAATGCAAAGATAAGCAAATGCACTTCGATTTATTCGTTGTCATTTGCATGAGAGCCTCGAAGACTCAATATTATCCCACTGACCTCAAACTGTAGCAGGTTGAAGGATAAAGGATCATACTAAGACCGTTATCCCCTCAAGCACAATATGACCGGAAAAATCTTTACTACAAGATTTTAAATCAAGAATCGACTATAACTCCGCTTTATTTAATATTACTTCTGGGCCAGTTATGCGACATATCAAGCTCACCGATGCGGAATCGTTAGAGAAAACTTTCCACCTTCCATGCTTTCGAATATTGTATTGCAACAAAGAATACCAAGAATCCATACAATTTGCCATCGTAAACCCGTGAAAATTTTAAATTTAAATTTTTCAGATAAAATGGGGCAAAACGGTAATTTATCTAAATAGTCTGGAGAAAAGTTGGGATTTTCAGATCTCGATAGATGACAAAAGATCAGCACCGTTGGAATTGTCTCGCGAAATCTAGCTACCAAGTCAAATTTCGTCGAATTCCGAGACAGTCGGAATTTCAATGATTTCGAGAAACGCGATACCTACACACATGGAGAGCGCAGTGACACCCCAAAACCCAGTCCTATTGATCACCGTCAACTGATGGAACTCGTGTGTCTCATATCATGAGACCCATACATGAGTAAAATGGACCAATAGGCCCATCATCACTCGTCTATACCTGCCACGAGACCATACACTCTATAGATCTAAGAGTTATTACATCACTCCAATACAAAACATATATTAAAACTAAATGCTCTAATAGATACACAAAACAAGAATCGCGCTACACCACCCGCTTTCATAATCCCGGCCTCTAAGGAGTCCGCCTTCCTCACCGTCCCGCACCGAAAGGGGGTCCTATGACTCGGGTGAGCTAACGCCCAGAGATAAATCCTATAAGGGCTATTATCACCTAGCACATGCAAATGATCATTTCTACGCCAAAACCAACAACCAACTGCGGCATACACGTTATCCTATCATGCAAAAATCATACGTGATACGACAAGACCGCAGACGCCTAAGTACCGGTCACCTCCGACCCACCACCTAACGGCGCCAATGGGAAATCGGGCATCGAGTCAATTCCGACCCCATCTCGCCAACTGTCTTTGTGATATTTATTTAATCGCTTCAGGTCTTTTTCGGGGCAAAATCGCAGCTTTTCGGTCTCACCGCTGGTCTCTTACACCGACATTTTTCGGGCTTTCACCTGGATACGATTGCCTAACCAGTTTTGTGTTTTTCACCCGAGGGGGTATCTATCCTCTACTTGCTACGCCCAACACATTTCATTTTCCATTTTCGTTTAACACTACGTGGAATCCACTCACTTCATCCCATTCCCAAGCCCACACGATTCAACACCGAATGCAGTGCCAAATCAGTACCATGTACACACTCTCATGTAATATGGTGTTACCGCACACCAATGCAATGCAATTTGCGCCACTACACTCAAACCCATGACCAATGTATGAAAACCTCTATACGATATTCTATTAATCAGACACTATGTGTGTGCTATGAATTACCTCAGGCCTAATGCACACAACATTTCATATATTTAACATACATGCAAATATGTTAATATTCCAATATATCAAATCAAGATATCACATAAGCATGCACTAACCGATTAGTTCCAGAAAATTTCGTGATGGCATTCATTTATGTAATAACAAGCCAACTTTGATTTTCGCCTTAAACCCGTAAAAACAAAGACATACAATAACATGCAATAACCATATTAGTTCCGGTAAAAATCGCAGATGTTAATATTCACAATCCCGCATGTTATTCTATCACCACGGGCTCCATGAAAAAATTCTGTGAATTTTAACATCCACAATTTTAAACACAATCACACCGCATGTTGGCCCATCACCATCGGGCCTGTGAAAAATTCTGCATGTTAATATTCACAATTTCGCATGTTATTCATCAACCATCGGGCCCCATGAAGGCCTTCGTATGTTAACATTCACAATTCAATTAATATTCACACTAGCATGTTATTCATCATTCCAGAAAATTCTGCATAATCAGCATGAAAGCCCAATTCTGCATACTTCACGATACAATACACCGTTGAGTTTTCCACCTAAAAACCTTAGAACATTCCTCCCGCATGTTAGTCATGTATACAAGGATACACCAACCAGTTTTCTTTGATCTAAAACCCAAAACACTCGCAGATGTTAATAAGTACAGTGTCATAAAATTTTGCATGTTTTTCATGCATACACAATACACTCAACCAGCTTCTTTCGCCTAAAACCAGAATGACTCTTATGTTAGCCATGCAAATCCTCAACCATATTAATCAAACCGAGAGTCTTTCGGGCCTAAACCCGTAAAGTTTTGCATGTTTTTCATTCAAATCAGAACACCAAACTGATATCTTCGCCTAAAACCTGTAAAACTCGCATGTTTTCTTGCGCAAATCAAAATCGTAATCCATACACCAAACACATACAACATCATGCTTGTATCTCATCAGATCAACAAACCATTTACGTGATTTTAACCGCATATAAATCAAGACCATTTCCGCATTTTTAATCCTCACATAAATCGTCAACAAGGCCATTTCCAGATTTTAATTCTCATATAAAATCGCCAACAAGGCCATTTCTAGATGGAACCGCTTCAACAAGGCTATCGCATTTTAATCCCCATAAAATCGCTCTTTAACAGCTTTTCATTTCCTGCATTTAAATAAATCAGCTTCAACAAGGCCACTCAAGATTTTAATCTTGTAAAAATGGATAACAAAACAATTTAACATCAGCCGCTAGAAATCGCTATCATCCACTTCACGTATGGATTTAATTCTCCTGTCATCAAACAACTCTTAGACAAGATATAACCATGGTAGAGAAGTCCCCTACCACATGCGTGATCAAACACTCGAACTCATGGAAGACCCTCGAACCGTAAAATGTTGACTGTTCCTCTTTGTTTTGCTTTCCTTCTTCCTTTCCTTCCCTTTTTTCTTTCTTTCTCCCTTCTTTTTCTCCTCTTGCCTACGAATTGCTCACATCTCTCCTCCAACTACCAAATTGGCTCACCTAGGGGAGCACACCTAACATCCACTGCTTCACACTTGGTCAACCTGGGCACCAAGTGTTCTCCATGCCACACCCCAACCACTCTATGCTCATGTACGAGGGTGGCTCGACATTTGGCCCCCAATTCAACTCATGGAATCCTAAGGGCATGACACTTGGCCCACTTACGCTAAGTG
This sequence comes from Tetrastigma voinierianum, assembly GCA_016808115.1. Lineage (NCBI taxonomy): Eukaryota > Viridiplantae > Streptophyta > Magnoliopsida > Vitales > Vitaceae > Tetrastigma > Tetrastigma voinierianum. The sequence goes on along the minus strand of JAEQBH010000685.1, from coordinate 391,586 downwards.
TCTCCCCATGCAAGTGCCACATGGCACCCCACGGCCGCCCATTCCACCCTCGAACACGTAAAACCGATGTCTCTAATTCTAATGCTAGCCTGCTTGTCTAAACTAGATTTCATGAGATGATTCTAACTACGTGATTCGCTTCACACATCCCCAAGTCTAGAGAAAGATCTGTGGTTTCATTCTGTACTGCCTCGTGTAAGAATTAACGATTCGCTCATTTTCAGAAAAAAGAAAAAAAAATACATTTTTTCCCGGGTTTCACAATGTGGATGACACATGGCGAACCATGTGATGACACATGGCCAGCCATGTGTCACAATGCATGGCAAAGGGCATACATAGCAAGATTACACGGCAAAGTCATGTGGTGACATGGCATGCCATGTGTGTGACATGGCATGCCATGTGTCACCATGCATGGCTCACAACGAAGGCTATAAATATGTGTATGGCTACCATTCATATAGTGTTATAAGCTCACCCGTGGGAGCAAGAAGGAGAAGGAGGAGGGAAGTGGAGGAAAGGAGAAGAGAAAAGAGAAGGGAAAGGAGAAAGTGGGGAAAAGAGCAAGAAAAGAGTAAGAGAAAGGGAGAAAGAGGAGTAAGTATGAGGAAAAGAAGAGAGTCATATAAAGGAGCGCACTGACGGCAAGAACCCTTGAATCATGCAAGAGGTTTCCACTCAAGTTATTTTACGCCTGTGGGTCGGTAATGCCTACGCTTAGTCCGGTTTTCCCGTAAATCTGTATGTCAGGGTTTGTTTGTGAATTGTGATAGTCGCACCGCTTTACTTGGTTTCGGACTGTCCGAATCAACACTTGTTCGACTCCAAACTCGCTTAGAATGGCAAACGGGGTGTGCCCAAATTTCCGCACACCCTTGTGGAATCGGCTGGCATTCCACTTTGGACGAATTATAACTTTCATTCAACTCCGACATTCGAGCTGCTTCTTGACTTCACGAAATCTCATAAGTCTATAATTTAATAAAATAAAGTTCTAATTCAAAATATAGGCTGAACATTAGGTTAATACCGGGCGCTTTTTTGAGGAATAGTCGTCCGCTCCGTTTTCTAACTTCGTTTTCTGAATCCGCTGAAATTAAAATGGACCGCATACGACCGAAAGGTGGAATTGCGTGGTCGATGTTTTGTGTGGTATTTACAAAATCGACTTTCGACGCCAAGTCCAGATATTTTTGCCAAGTATGGTCGGATGGCAGGCCGAATGGCTAATGTGTGTTATTGCCATAATTCAACATTACGTTGAATATGTGAAATTATGTGATAAAGATGAAAATAATTATATGCATCGGGTTTCCGTATGACTAACATACTATGTCCTCGCCCAAGAATACGAATTATGGCATTATCGCTCTATAATTATTTAATTATTTCAACACACGCTTGAATGATGTGTCGGCTATTATTTGTTCAACGAGGAAAAGATAGTGTACGCTATGTGATGTATTGATTTGAATATGTAATATTACACCGTAGTATGTTAAATATATGAAATGTCAGTGGTGCATTAGACATGAGTGTTCATAGTACACACATAGTGTATGGTGTAGAATGTCCATGTGGGAATCTTCATACATTGGTCATGGGTTTTGAGTGTGCCTAAATTAAGTACATTGGTGTGCGGTAACACCACATTACATGAAAGTGTGTTGTAGTCTTGATTTGACCTTTGCGTTTGGTACTGAATCGTGTGGGCTTGCGAATGGGACGAAGTCGGTGGGATTCACCGATTAGCGAAAATAGAAAATGAAATGTCGGCGTCAACAAGCGAGATAGATACCCCTGGTAACGAAAACTGTTGCTAACGTATCCACTGGTAACCAATAGGAGTATGGGCGTGTTCGAAGAAAAACCATTGCCACGAGGCTGGCTCGATAAATAAATATCACATAGGCTACGAGGTTGTGAAATGGGAATCGGAGACTGACTTCGTGTTATTTCCCATTGGCTGCTGCATAGTATCAGATTGGGGAAATTTTCCGTACTGCGCCATGTCACGTGTGCGTCTCGCCATGCATGAACTCCATGATAGTAGCTGTATGCATGATTGGTTGTTGGACCCAGCGTGAAAATGATCATTTGCATGTGCTGCAGAAAAATAACCCTTATAGGGCCCATCTTCTGCTGGGCGTTATCCCGTCGTGGGACCCCTTTCGGTAAGATGTGAGTACGAGGAAAAACAACTCCTTAGAAGAAGTGGGGATGGCGAGGAGCTATGGCTGATTCTGTTCAATATTGCAGCTCTACAGCTAAACATTTAGTTACAACCTAACCATGTGCAACGTCAAGGCAGATGCAAATAACTCTTGGGTCTATGAGGCCTGTGGTCTCATAGCAGGCATGGACGAGTGATGGGCCCCTGTGTCCATTTTACTCATGTGTAGGTCTCATGATATGAACACCTGGAGTTCCGCGACAGTGTCAGGTTCCCGAGGCACTAAGTGTCACGGCTCTATACTCGATTTAATTTACGTGCTCCATAGCTGGCGAAGCCAATGTGGATTCTTCAACCGAAAATCGTGATCTTGGAGCACATTTGGCTCAGCATTGCACGAAGCACATGCGAGCTACGAAAATTATTGGCCCATTTTAAAGACTAATGTGACGAGAATATAATCCTCGAAGGGGTGGCAGAAAATTTAACCGCCTTAAGAAATCTAACTTTGGCCCGAATCATGACAAAGAAAAGAAGCCAAAGAAGGTGACTAATGAAAGTATTTGACATCGTTGTGGCATGACTGGGCACTAGTCACGTACTTGTCGTCTGTAAAACGCGCACATTGATCTATGCCGGGCATGCTTTAAAAATACGGGCAAGCGTGAAGGTGGATCCTCACGCCGTGAAATTAATCCCTCTTTGCCATAACCACTATTGGAAAAGCCCGATAATATCTGCGTTGTGGGACTCCTCTTGCTCCTGAAGTAGCAAATGTATCCTTGGATGTCTCTGATTTCTTTGAGGACCTTTGATTACTTTGATGAAGCATCAGACTAGTGGATGACATCTTTGATTTCGAATTTTATGATTCTAATAATTTCTTTTCTAGTTGTTTTTCTTTAGATGTATTACCTTTTATTGTTCTTTAATATGGTTATGCAATGAAATGCTTATGAACTTGATATAATATTTATTTTGAAATTTTATTTGGTACTATAATAACACCAGAAAATTTTATGATACTTGACACACAGGTTGTCAGCATAAATGCAAATGGAAAACACCGAGAAAAAGGAAGATGTTTGTTTGCTTGATAGTGCATCAGCATACCATATTTAAGTAGTAGACACTTTTTTCTGAGTATGACATTATGTAAGACACATGTCCATACAATATCGGTCTATTCGATTATTGATGGTTTCGGAATGCCCTGATTGTTTTGTCGAAAATTACCATCACGCATGGTGAAATGCATTTCTAAGCGGTAGATCAAGGAATCTACTTAGTTTTAAAGATATGCGCGTAATATGGGTACCATGTTGAGACTATTTATGAAGCCGAATAAAGAATATATTGGCATTACCTCTTATAAGGTATTTGAAGACCATCCATGAGAAAGTGAGAACTAACCACATGGGTTTGTATTGTGTGTCATGATTAAAGTAGTTGAGCCTACTCCACCGTATCTTGGAGATTGGTAAATCGTCGGTTGGATTATGGCATGATGTGTGGTCACTTACAGCAGCTACAATGATGCGTAGAATAATCCAAAAATACAAAGAGAACCCTTTGAAGGATCTGAAAGTATTGTTATTGAAGATTATAATTGTGAAGCTTGTTCTGAGAAAACTCATTATCAAACCTTCTATAACAAGGTTGATCTTGAATCCTTTATTCTGCAAAGAATTGAGGTGATATTTGTGAACAATACAACCACCAAGTATGGACCATTTCGATATTTTATGGTACTAGTGGACGCATCACGTAGATGGTCCCATGTTTGTCTATTATCTCGTATGATGTCACCTTTGCACGTTCTTACGAGATTATAAAGCTTGACCACAATTCCACGATTATCGATTAAAGGTATAAGGATGGATAATGGCAGTGAATTTACATCAATTTTGATATATGTGTGCTTATTTCGGAATCGAGTTGAGCACCGGTCGCATATGTTCATACTTTCAACGAAATGGGTTCTTGGAGCAGAGCTACTATTGATCTTTTGCGCAGTTCGCGGATTGTCATTTCAATGAGACTATATTTCCATCGATTGGGACACCTAATATTGAAATGGCTGCGAAGCAAAAACCAGTTAAGGTTTTCTCCTGGAATGAGAAAAAATTATCTCAATTCAACCCAAGAACTCACAGATGCGGGCATTACGTATAATCCATTTACAGTATGTGATAGACTTCTTGATGCATTTAATGATGCTACTAGGAGTAACCGAAATCTCATATTCATTTGTAAATGCTCCGACTAGGATAGTATTCTGAGACAACTTCAAAATGGTCAAAAATCCCCGGTTGGAAGCGTGGTAGACCCGATAGATCAAAGATACTTGTTCCTCGAAAGCGAGAGAAAGAATCAAGAATCCTCCCGAAAGAGCTTGGTCTTGTGCTTACTTCAAAGAGCTTAATGCCCTTGAAGAGCCTGAGCCGCGAAAAGATCTGGCCACTAGGAATGCGAGAATTCCATTACATATTGTAATGAGATTTGGGATGAAATAAAATCATCATTGATGATTTTTTTTGCATTCTCGATTGCTCATAAAATTATGGATGATGATTGTGACGCAATCTATTATTGAATGCCGTCGAAAGGCAAGATTGGTCTAAGTGGGAGAAGCGATTAGGTTGAATTAGCTTCACGCTAAGCGAGAGGTTTTGGACCCATAACTCATCTGGAGTAATGTAAAACCGTTGGATATAAATGGGTATTTGTCAGGAAGCAATGAGAGAAAAGCAGAGGTTGTCGGGTATAAAGCTTCGACTCGTTGCTGATTCTCCCGGAACACAGGATTGATTATGATGAGACATATTCACCTGTGATGGATATGATTACATTTCGTTTTCTCATTAGTATGGTAATCTTTGAAAAATTGGAAATGCGTCTTATGGACATTGTGACGGCATATCTATATGGCTCATTAGACTCAGATATTTATATGAATTCAGAGGATTCAAATGCACGATCATGCACTCATAACTTATTACTCAATAAAATTGCAAAGATCTTTGTATGGAGTTTAAAGCAATCGATCCGCATGACAGTATCAGCGCCTAAGTAGTACCTAATTAAGGAAAGGTACAATAATGATCCTATCACGTCCATGCGTGTTTATTAAGAAATCGAAACGGTTGCTATTGTAGAGTTTATCGACGATATAAATTTAATTGGAACTCACAGAAGAGTTAGCTAAAGCTAATGAGTATTTGAAAAAGGAATTTGAAGTTAAGATTTGGGTAAAACGAGCTTTGTCTTGGTCTCTGACTTGAGCATAAAGCAAATGGAATGATAGTCCGTCAATCATCGCCCATTGAAAGATTATAGCGACTTCAACATGGACAAGGCTCACCCATTGGCGCTATGGTTGTCATGGATGAAGGTACCGTCTTCGGCGAAATATTGGCGAAATATCGGATATCGATGACAACCGAAGCGAAATCAATCACGAAAATTCGTTTGAGGGAAAAATCGCTGAAAAATCGGAAATTTCGCCGATATTTCGCCGATATATCGGTATCGGACCGAAATTTCGGCGAAATTTCGGCGAGTGAAACACACACGCGTGTGGGTGATTTTTTGCTTCAAAATATCGAAGATATATCGAAATATCGGTAAAATATCGGAGATATATCGGAAATATCAGAGTAAAATATCGCGATATAATCGGGATATATGAAAATATATCGAATGACGATTTCAAATCCTAACTGATCCAGCTGATTTATGGATTGATCGGCGGTTTTAAAGAGATATAGCGGTCATATTTGCACCAAAATTGAAATCAAGTTATAATTAAATTACAAATATTTTTTTGACCATCTAACGGTTATTTTGACTCAAAAATCTATAAATACCTCTAAAATCATTAATTTGATCACAAATCCTCTACCCGATATCGATCTTTCATTTCACTCCAAAAATTTTCTTTGTGATATCTCTTAAATAACTATATATTAGTTTAATTTGATAGTTTATATGATTATTTCATATTTTAAATTAGTTAATTTAGTAATAATATATTAATAAATTAACATTTCATGTTTGTTAATTTTTAAAATCAAGTTATATATTAGTTAATATTGTGTATGCATATTATAAATTCATAGTATTATATGAAGTTTTCATATTTTAAATTAGTTTAATTTAGTAATAATATATTAATAAATTAATTTTTCATGTTAGTTAATATTTGAAACGAGCATGTGGATGAACCCCGAATTTCCTATCCAATGAGAAGTTGTAAATACAAGTCAAAACATGTCAACATTTATGCATGACATGTTTGATCTTATAATCAATATTATCAGAACACCATATCTTGGTATGAGTATTGTCTTTACAGATTGGATCTATCCCATCAAATGTTGCAATTGGTCACATCAATCTTCATTTGATTTTAAAACTCATTGCAATATATATATTTGATTATTAATGTCATTTTACACTTTAGAAAGTATTTATATGAATTTTAGTATTTTTGTTAATTTTGATATATCGATATTAATAAAAAAATATCCATCGATATATCTCCAATATATCCATAAAATGCATGTAAGACCCGAGAAATTCCAATTTATGGAAAAATGGCAAAATCATAATTTCGATTACAAAATTGTTATTTCGGTTAAAAATCTTGAATTTACAGATATCGGATGATGAAGCAGTTTCATAGACTGGAATCGATCTCGCGAAATCTAGCTATACGTAAATTCATTGAATTAGGGGCGCGAGATTTACACATTTCAAACGTCAGCGTTTGGTCTAATGCCAAAAAGCGATTTTCGATGCAACAAAATCACATATAATAAGTACTCATGTGTCATATTGGCATAGTGAAAAGTATGAAAATGGGGCAATGAAAGTAGAATGTCACTTGGGAAAGGAATGGACGTATTGGGAATTAATTAAATTATTAAGTTGGATAAAAAGACAAAAAGCTACAGTTGTCTCCTACCTTATGAAATTAAAGCCAAAAAAACGGGAGGCGGCGGGAAATTCATAGCAGTTTTGGATTTTTTTTTTTTTAACAGAAACCTGCTGCAAATATCAGCACGATTGAAATCGCGATCTTTAGGGATAAGAAGGAGCTCTCACAACGAGCAAGCTACGCGTGATCTGCGGTTAGAGTTTCCTCAAACTCAGAAGGTAGGGGTTCTCACTCTTTTAGGTTTTGTCTCTCGCTGTTGCTGAATGTTTGGAGTATAATGAGGCGTGAGGCGGTTTGATCGATCCCAATTTTGGGACAGATGTGAATTTTAAAACCCAAAATTAGCGGCCAGAAGTGGCCTTACATTTGGTTTAAGTCAGTGTGCGTTGCATAATAAATCATGTATTGATTGGAATGGGGCCGGAAGTAGTAGGAAATGCGGAGTTCACAAGGTGAATCGATGATTTGAGATTTTTCGGAATAGTAGCAGGGTTCACTATTCTGAATAGTGTTCAAAAATAATTTTGTGAAGCCATGTGTTTGGTCGAAGTGATTCAAGTTAGATTGCTCGTGTTTGAATCAATCAGCGATGGGAAAATAATTTTGATGTTTGAAATAGTAATTACATGACATGATTGTGTGATTGGATATTATGTGGATATGTGCATGTTTACATATTTTCCTTAATGATTAGGCTGTATTGGAATTGGCATATTCATTCATATACCTTTGGAACACCCTAGGACTATAGGAGTGAGTGCATGGGATGGAGTTTAAACGGTTGGAGGTTGTCCCAAAAATAGTATCGGAGTAAGGCGAATTAAAAATATCAATCGTCGGAGGCAGTTGATATTCATCGGAGGATAGTCCACAAACAAATAATATATCAATCGTGGGAGGCGGCTTCAAATTGATATATTTACGTGGAGGGAGTTGTCATCTAACAAAACAATAATTCTCATACGAGGCTTAGGCGAGTGTGAGAGGGAAATCGATGAGTTTCGGGATCTACGAGTTGGTCGTGTAGGCGTTCGAGTAGGATCATGCGTTTGCTTGAATGTATGTTTGTTTTGGAGCGTTCTTGCTGCGCTAGGTGGAGAGTGGTCGGCAGGCGTTCGCGTGCGAGCATTGGCTCGCCTGTCAAGGGATATTATTTTACACAAGTCTACGGGAGCGTCACGGGGGCGGCTAGATCAGGGATTGAGGATTAGAAAGAAAATAGGGTTGTGGCTTTGGTTGATGATATATACATGTATTGAAATATACAATTTTAATATATGTGTGTATAAAATTAATATTGTAACTCTTGTAACTATTTAGTATATAATTGGATTCATAGTTAGTATGTATTATGAGTGTTATCAATTTGTGATTCCAAGTGGTGTGTTGCTCATGTGATTGGATATATTGGATATATTGGATCCCATTACCTTTGTTTGGGACGGTAATTACGGGTTTGTATTTGGGTGAGCCACGTCTGAAAGGAGACTGCCGTTTCGTGATAATAAGGGTCACGACATTCTGAGTGTTCCATGGAGTTAACGGAGTGATCAGCGGACTAGGGTTGGGGCGTCTGATACGAAATGCAGATATATCCATCAAAATCGATATTTTCAACCTTGATGGTTGTAAGGTCTCTAGATCCCCAAAAGGATCAGTTTCGTCCTAGAGAATCTGATAGAATGCTTGGTCTAAGTACCATATCTCAATGCAATTGGGGCTTTGATGTACTTGGTACAATGTACGAGACCGGACATCGCTTTGCGATAAATTTATTAGCCGTTTTGGATTACGAACTGACTCGGGAGACCTTGAATGGAATTGAACATATTTTTAGGTTATCTAGAGGAACCATAGATTTGGGATTATATTATTTCAAAGGAATCTACTACCTGCGGTTTAGTTGGATGATACGTCTTTGGATATAGTCGATCCACATAAAGCTCGTTCTCAAAATGGTTATTTATTTTTGTTATAATGGCACCTTCATTTCTTGGCGTTCTGAAACAATCAGCTGGTAACACATCTTCCTAACCACTCACGAGATCATTTAGCATGCTGAGTGGAAGAGAGTGTGTTTGGTTAAGATCATTATAACACATATTCACAATTCTTGTTGCTTAACACCGGTTCAAATTCTCCACTATAATTTATGAAGATAATCTTTGCTTGTGTTGCACAAGTTAGGGGAGGATATATAAAGGTGATAGGACCAAGCATATCTCGCGAAATTTTCTATACTCACGAACTCTAAGAAAGTCGACAAATTGATGTTAAGCGGATTCAATCCATAAATAATCTTGCAGATCTTTTTACCAAATCATTGTCAACATCAACTTTTGAGAAATTAGTATATGGCATTGGTATGCGGCGAGTTCATAAGATGCAAGATTAACTAGCCCAGTGTGCATCGACCGATTGAGAATATTGTGAACTATGCATTGCACTCTTTTTTCCCTTTTGTCCGGTTTGTCCATTGGGTTTTCAGAGCAAGGTTTTCAATAGAGCAATTAATGCATCCATAAAAGGGAGAGATCATAAATATTTATGCATTGTACTCTTTTTCCCTTTTGTCCGGTTTTTGTCCCACTGGGTTTTTTCGGCTTAAGGTTTTTAATGAGGCAGTATCATTCAATGCACATTCATGAATACAATGAATATTCAAGAGTGTTATGAAATACATGAATGAATATTCATTGCCTTCAACAGTAACCTATACCATTAAGTAACCTATATACGTGATGTATATTGATATGCACATTATGGCACATTCGTAACCTACACATTCGTAACCTATACATTCGTAACCTATATACATCAATGTATATTCAATGTACCTATTATGGCACATTCGTAACCTACATTCTACGTATGAATGTCCATTTCCCTATTCAATGTATATAAGAGAACGAAAGTGAAAATAAAATGTCTCTTCTCTGACTTTCTCTACCATTTTTTTGGTGCTTATCTACTTTCTCTTCTTAATCTCTCTCTATTCTCTCTATTATATTCTTGCAACGCAATATTTTACAATAAAGGTAATTAATTTCCTAAAGATATTATTCGTAAATCCTATATAAAATAAATTTAAATGAAAATACTAGAGAAAACATGATGATGCAATTTAATTAGAATATATATAAAATTTTAAATCATTTTATTTTAAGCTATTCTTACTATATGAGAAGGTAGAAAATGTCGATTGTGATATTTTTATTATTACTTATTGTTTTTAAATTTAAAATTTTTTTTAATTAGATTCATTCTTTTTTAAATTCCTTTATTAACCATTGTATCATGTAAAATTAAAATTCAAATTAATTTAGTGTTTTTATTTTTATTTACAAATATAACATTTAAATAATATTTTCAAATTTTATGGAATGTTTTTGTTAATCTTTCCAAAAAAAAATATGAAAATTTAAAATATATATATATTGAAGAAAACTAACCTTTTCACCAAAGAGCACTTCATCTTCTTCTTCCTCCCCACAACGACCAATAGATAAACATTTGAGGTTCTGAAAAGTCATAGGCATGGAATGAGAGAAAAGGCCTCTTGTGTCGTCATTCTCCTCATTGTTGCATATAATAATACCCTTCAGCTTCTTTAGGTCTTCTAACTCCAAGATTTCTAACTTTGGGAGGATCTCACCATATGTATCACATCCTTGAAGATCAAATACATGTTTTAGATTCAAACACCCAACCACCTTTATCTCTTTCAAATTCTTGAAGCTTTGGATCAAATGACATGAGATGATATTGAGTAGGCTTCCATGATGATACCTTTGTTAGGATAGTAGGTGGAGATGAATCGTGTGGGTTCGGTGATGCCATATCTCCTTCAATTCTTGAAGGTAGAGTTCAACTTCTCCAAATTAGAGAATAAAACTGTAATATCACACATTCGACATCATCAATTAAGAAAGTTATGTAAATATAAACATATTCCTTTCTGTAATGTAATTCATCAATTCAAACCTAATATTGACATTAGTTATATTTTAAAGTAAATCTAAACTTAACTAAAATGAATCATATATAAAACTCTTAGAAAATTATCCAAAAATAATAGTTATTAATAGAGGAATTTATTCACTTCAAAATAAAATGAGCTATTTAAATAACAAAATTCCACTACATTTCCATTTTCCTTTTATCTTCATTTACATTTAAAATTACTAAATCAATTTCATTTGATTAATTTTTTCTTACATTAATTCTTTTTTTTATCTTTTGTATTTTATAAGCAGTATAAAATATTACTAGTATTTTAAGGTTTTTATTCAACCTATACTTTTTTTTCAAATATTCACAAAATAATATAATAAATTTTATTTTTCTTTTATATTATCAACTTTTTAACACATGGATATAGTGGAATTTAAAATTGAATATTACCGGAATTAATATAGTTTTCAATTAAAAACCCGAAAGGAGATAGAGATGCGGTAGACAAGCAAAGAAATGATGAAGAGAAAATAAAAAATAAAAATAGGATAGAAGATGATGAGTGGTAAAATTTGGAGAATTGACTGGGGATGAAGGTCCTTGATAAGAAGAAGATGGGTGATCTTCAATTTTGCTTTGGTCTTCCACGTATTGACATTTTTAAAAATAAAAAATAAAAAAAGAAAGCATATTCTTTTCTTTTTTTTTCTAAAAAAAAAAAGAAAGAGATAAGAAAGTTTTAAAACCAAAAGTTTTTAAAAATTGATATTTAAATATTTGAAAAGATGTGATTAATTTTTAATTTAATAACTATAAAAATTAAATTTTATTTTATTCAATGTAAAATGTAAGGTAAACCATAAAAGGACTTATCATTCAAACATATATTTATCATCTTTACTTCATATTTTTATTTTGTGGAAAGTAAGCGACACCTAATACCAAAATATTTTATAAAATCAAAATAAATATAAATAAACAATTTAACGATAACTAATTGACCTAAATATATCACAAATTTGTTCCCATTGGGAATCGAACCCTCTTAAACATCATTCCCTATATTATGTAAGTAAGATTAGCATATATGCACAAGGAGCTTCCTTAATTAATTCGATTAATCATAGTAGTATTTTTGAAAATTGTTTTTAAGGATGAAATTGTAAAGTTTTAAGAATTGTGGCCCTTATACAATTAGGAAAGTAGAGGGTGAAAGTACAAATTATGAAATTTCAAAAGGATAATAATAGAATAGAGATTGTCGTAATGGTTCGAGGAAGTCCCAGAAAATTCTACATATCTCGGATATTAAAGCAGTGCTGTAGATTAAATTTGTCTCGTGAAATCTAGTGACCAAATATAAGAAGCAGAAAATTCTAATTTTCTGAAAAATGGTAAAATGATCATTTCAGTAAAAATCCGAAATTTTCGAAATCTCGGATGACGAAACAGATTTCACTGTTGGAATCGTCTCGCAAAATCTAGCTAACACGTTGAATTTTGTCGAATTACGAGACGGTCGGAATTTCACGTTTTTCGAGGCACAGGTGTCGATTGCCATAAAGCGGTTTTGAGAGACATGTGATGTGACAAAAGTCGCACGTCGTGTCTTTCTTGTGTTTCACAATATTCTCGAATTAAAGAGATGATGGAAATGAATGGCTTAGATAGTGTCAAGTGTCAAAAATCAAGAAGAGTGGACATAAGTGGAATTTTTGAAATGTTTAATGATAATAAGACGAAAGATGAATAGTGTTAAATGTAGCCGTTTCTGAGACAACGGCGAAGGTGCGGAGTGAGCTTGGATTTTTATTTCTAGAGAGGTGTGCATTCTCCACCAGATTTTTGGCCAGTTCGGATAGTCGATTCGGCGGTAAATAAAAGTTGTTCTATTGAGAATACGGCGTGGACAGGTTGGTGGAGTTCCGACAACTCCAAGAGGTAGGATCTTTTCTACTTGCGTTAACCTTTGGGTAGAGCGTGTAAATGGTTAGAATGTTACGAGGGCTTATTTTGGCGAAGTAAATTCGATCTCTCAAAACTTTGAATCGAGTAGAGAAAATTCCTATTTGTGTGGTCGTGAACAGTAACACGAGGGTTTCACTGTTCACGTGAATAGTCACACGAAATTTTGGTGTGAAAATGTGTTTGGTTGAGTGATTCAAAATGAATTGCTTGTGTTTGTTAATTAGCCCATGTGAGCAAATTTTGGTGTTATTGATGGTGAATTTGCATAATATGACTTATGTGATTTAATTATGTTAATATATGCATGTGAATATATTAGCATGAATGTTTTGGGATTGGCATCATGCATTCCATATGCCGCTGAGGCGCTAATAGAATATTAAATTGAGTGCGTGACGCGAAGCGAAACAAAAGCGAAAATGTTTGCCAGAGAAAGGAATTTCTAGCGAAGATTTTCCGAAGAGTGCCTTGGAGGGATGTCAATGATTAACGGATGAGGACCATGAATTGTTTAGGAGAGTTATCCGACCAGTGCTGGAGGGTAGTCGATATTTTCTGAAACTCGATAGTAAGTTTTGAACAAAAGATTTTGTTGTGAGAAAGCGTATTTTTACTCGCATATCGACTTAGGCATGTGAGGGTGTCGGGTTTCGAGACATGGGTTTAGGCATGTAGACGACCGGTAGGTTCATGAAGTGCTTGAATGTGATTGTTTGTCATGCAATGTGCATTTAGGTGGGGGAGTAGCCCATGCTACAGAGTGCTCTGCTGAGGCACGCTCGCGTGTGAGTGATCACCATTTCAAGTACGGGTGTGCACGGGACGGCGCTCACTAGAGAATTTGCCTTGTCCGAGAAAGCTAGACTTGTGGCTTTGATATTGTTATAACATGTAATGGGGTGTGAATTTTTAATATATGTTTGTATGAAGAGTAATTTATTAACTCTTGAACTATTGCATATAGTTGATGTATTTTGTGAGTATTGATGCAGGGGCCCAAGTGACCATTATTTTACTCGCATGTGGACCCTGTGTGGTCATTGTAAACTTGTTGGGACAGGTTTGTACTTTGGGTAGAGCTCCGTACAAAGAGACTATTCAGATTTTCATGAGGTGTCGAGTTGCAGGCATTCCCAGTATTCCGCGGTTGACGGGTTGTCGATAGAACACCACGGGTTTTGGGCGTCAAGAAAGGACTAGTCGAACTACGATATAGTCGAAATATTTTAAATTTCTGGGTGGTGTCGATGACTTCGGGGGGCGAGATTTTCACGAGAAATATCAGTCGGGAAATGACGGAGTTAAGTTCGGTTCAAAATAAGTGAGCCCGAAAGAAAATAAAAAATTTCGGGGTAGAAATGGACCCGAATGAGATAATATAAGCTATGTATCCAAATAATAATAAATAAATAAAAAGGATAAAGTCAAAAGGAGGTAGGGACAAACATACGTAAAGGGCGTTGGGAGGAGAGAGATATTTTTATTTTTTTTTCTCTCTTCATTTCTTTCCAGTTCTGAAAATCGGACCAAGTAGATTCTTCAGCATCGAACGAAGGCAAAGTTTGACTATCACGACGAGAAATTTCTGGCGTAGATATCGATATCTTAGCGTTCAAATCGAAACTTTAAGAGGTAGAAATTTCCCTCTTTGTGTTATTTTGAACTGAGGCTATATAATGGCTTGGAATATTCTTGAGCGTATAAATTTCAATCCAAATTTTTGCAGGCCGAGTTTAGGAATTTTTAAGAATTTGGGATTATTTTGGATAAATGGATGAATTCGGGGTGTTTGAGACAGTTCTGGTTGAAATTTCAGGATTTTATTCGGACAATCCGGACAAAATTTTCAGAAATGTTTTCGGGTTTTTTTAGACTTTATGGAAAGTCCCTTGAGTCTAGAATCTAGTCATATGCCTGTGAATGGAATTTGGTGCCCCACATATTTTCTGAAAAATTTAATTGTAACACCAAGTGTGCAAATTGTTTGGTTGTGCTGATGAGTGTGGTCTAATACATCGAATGTGTAGGGTAAGCGGAGCGGGAGAGAAATTTGGAGTCGTGCTCAGGTGGCTAAAAGGAAGGTGAGTGTTCTAAACTTATTTTTTCAATTACTAGTGTATTATTTATAAATCGTGTTACACTGGTATGTTATGGTTTTAAAGTATTAAACCATATTTCAAGCAAGCAATTGTTTGATTTCAAATCATATTTGAAAAGCAACAAGCGATGGTTTGATTGTAAACCATATTTGAAAAACAAGCAAGAAATGGTTTTTATTGTAAACCATATTTGAAAAGCAAGCAAGCAATGTGATTTAGAAAGAAAGCGAGAAACAAGCTGACAATGGTTTGATTTGTAAACCATATTTCAAGAGCAAAAACAAGCAAAGTATATTTTATAAAAAAGCGAGGCTTAACGCGAAAATCTCGTTTAAGCAAGCATACGGGTTAGAGGTATTTCGTGCGTTGCGGTGGTGTTAAGGACATCATTTCATGCATTTTAGATTTGCCTGATCGGCAAACTTAGTTCATGCATCATGGCATTTAAAGGAGACCGTGGCACGTACTATAGTATATAGGGTTAGCGCGCTAGCTAGATCATGGTGACGTAAACATGAGGTCTTTCCACCATATTTACCGGAAAAGGTGACGTGGACACGAGGTCCTTCCACCGGCACGGTTGAAGCCCAAGCTGTAACGCCCCGTCACGAGAGAGTGTACAGTACATGATATTGTAGGGGCGTATAAGAGCACTAAGGGTCACATTGTAATATTTTGAAGATGAAATTAGGAAATGATAATTTATGAACCTGGAATTGGTGGTACTAGAATAAGGGTAAAATTATCATTAAGCAAATAGGATATGAAAATCAAAATCAAAGTAGAGATGGGCCATCATATAAATAACAAGAATTGATTTACAATATTAAAGTGTGGAGGGGACTCGTGGCAATTAAAGTATTATAATATAAAAGGAGAAAAACAAAAAGCCAAAAATTCATTTGGTCTCCAAAGGCTAGGGTTCAAAATTGGTGAAGGAGGTGAGGAGAAGAGAAAGAAGAGGAAGAAGAGGAGAAGAAGGAGAAGGAGAAGAAATCCAAAATCAGGTATGTGTTGCTTTGGATCATGGGTATTTGGATTCTTAGAACTTTGGTATGGAGATTAGTTGCTCCTTTGTCTAGGGTTTTGGAGGAGATCACATAAACCCTTGGTTTGTTGAGGTTATGTGGGTAAAACCCCAATTGGTGTACATGGAATCAACATATTCTTATGGATCTTAGAAGAATTAGTGGACCTTAGGTTGAATTTTTATGATGTTCACCTAGGGTTTGGGTTATGAAGTTTCAAAGCACCAATTCAGGTGTTATGAAGTTGTTTGAGATGAATTCCAAGTTAGTTTTTGGAGTGTTATGAATTATAGAAGTTATATGAAGTGAATTGGTATCAAAAGTGGCAAAAATAACAAATCACAGGCAGAATTCGGAGGGTGTACGGTACACATGTACGAGTGTACACGGTACACCGCGGAGAGACGCCAACATGTACGGTACGTATCGACATGCCGGTACATGCCAGCAGAATCTGGCTATGTACCGATACATGTAAGCCCAAAATGCCCAGAATGCTGTGTTTTCGTGTAATTAAACCCGAATTCGTACATCGATAGTTTAGGAACCTTAGTAATGATTAAGAGAGGTTCAAATAAGATTAGAACTCGATGAAAACGTAGCGTACCTCGCATACATAGGCGATTAAATTGTCGTCGTATTCGGTTGAGTGTGTAGGTTAAAAAGCAAAGGCGGGGAAAAGTAGTGGAATCGTGCTCTCAAGTTTAGCAAGCAAAGAGGTGAGTGTTCTAAACTCATTTTTTTCCAAATACTAATTATAATTATTATTACTCACATTTTATCTTATTTGTAGTTTTTTGATTGCAAACTATTTTCAAGAAGCAAGCAATGAATTAGAAAGCAAGCAAATGGTTTTGAGTTAAACCATTTTTGAAAAGCAAGCATTGGTTTTAAATTGTAAACCCATTTTTCAAGCAAGCAAGTAAGTAAGTAAATGATTTTTGAATAATTAAACCATTTTTCAAGCAAGTAAGTAAATGGTTTTGAATTGTAAAACCATTTTTCAAAGAGCAAGCAAGTAAATGGTTTTGAATTGTAAAACCATTTTTTTCAAAGAGCAAGCAAGCAAGCAAAAGAAATTTACAGCAGGCCTTCCAGTTCTAAGCAAACAACCCGATTGGTATTAAATGCGTGCACGATGGTGTTAGGATCTCGCATGCATTGTAGTTTTGCACGGTCGGCAAACGGTCGCTACATCATACATTTTAAAGAGGCAGAGTAGCGCGTACGAAGTATATGAGTTGAGCTCTAACTAAATTATGGTGGCGACAGAGATCAATTCCACCACCATATTCAGGAAAAATGTGATGCGGGGACCTGGTCCTTCCAGCACGGTCACCGATGCACAAACTCCACGTGTTAAGCAAGTGCGGCAAGCAGAATAGGCACTCCGATGGTTGATGTTTTATAAGCATGATATATAGTTTTGAAAAATCAACCATTGGTTCACGGTCGCCCAGGCTTCCGTAGAGTTTTAAAGCAAACGGTTGAGCCCAGGCTCCCGTTTAGATTTCAAAACGATCGGTTGAGCCAAGCTCCCGTGGGATTTTAAAGCAAACGGTTGAGCTCAGGCTCCCGTTTTATTTTCAAAGCATGCGGTTGAGCCTCAGGCTCCCGTTTTTATGAAAAAGTTTTGAGAAACTTTTAAAGCAAAGGTTTGTGAAAGGTTTTGAAACTTTCAAGCAAGCAAGAGAAATTTTGAGAAGTTTTATAAACTTCTAAGCAAGCAAGCAATAAGAGTTTTATAAGCTTTTAAAGAAAAGTAAAACAAAGCAAACAAGCAAGTATTAAAAGTTTTATAAACCTTTAAAAACAAGCAAGTACAGAAAAGTTTTAGAAACTTTTAAAACAAGCAACGCAAAGTAAAGCTTCTGGAAAATATTTGTAAAAGAGAGTTTTACATTTTTGAGATGTTTTCCGGAAAAGCAAAACATTTTATAAAAGCATACACTCACTGAGCTCGTTTAGCTCATTATTTTCTATTTTAAAAACTATTTTCCAAGTACAGGTACGCAAGACGCTGGAGCACAATAGGATTTGTCCTGACGTTGTACAAGTGCTGTAATTAAGAATATTTTGTAAGAATATACTTTGAATATGTATATTGGAACATATGTATGTACATAGAGTAGTTTTGTAAGAATGTGTTGGTATGCTGGTTGCCATATTTGGATATAGTGTAAATTAGATGTATACAGGATTTGGAATTGTCCTATATGCAGCCGTCATGCTGCCGAGGTTTTTCCGCTGCTAAGATTTTTCCAAATCCTAAGTTATAAATAAAAGAAAAATTTTTATAGGAGGTTTTAGTAAGCAATACGGCTTCGCTTCACAGAGTTTCTAGT
This sequence comes from Tetrastigma voinierianum, assembly GCA_016808115.1. Taxonomy (NCBI): domain Eukaryota; kingdom Viridiplantae; phylum Streptophyta; class Magnoliopsida; order Vitales; family Vitaceae; genus Tetrastigma; species Tetrastigma voinierianum. The sequence goes on along the minus strand of JAEQBH010000685.1, from coordinate 373,074 downwards.
CGTTAGAGGGTAATCTACCGGGATTTCGTGGAGGGCCGGCACACCCGCCGCTAGAAGGGGTGGGGGTGTGTCACAGGCTCCCGTGTTTACTAGGGTACAGCAAGCAAGAAAGGCCTCTAGTGGTTGATCTTGATTTACAAGCATTTTTCATAAAGTTTTAAAATCAACCACTGGTAAGCAAGCAAGCATTTTATGAAAAGTTTTTAGAAACTTTTACAAAGAAAAGCAAGGGGTAGTTTCGAAAAGTTTTAAAACTTTAAAGCAAGCGGTCGGCTCAAAGCTCTCAAGATGAAAGTTTTAGAAACTTTTAAAGCAAAGCAAGCAAGCAATTTTTGAAAAGTTTTAGCAACTTTTATAGCAAAGCAAGCAAGGTTTCTAGAAAATGTTTGTAAAAGATAGTTTTTTGGCGCTTGAGAGACATTTTAAGAAAAGCAAGTCTTATAAAGCATACACTCACCGAGATCTTTTAGCCTATTATTTTCCCCGTTTTAAAACTATTTTCCGTATGACACAATGACGCTGAGCATTTAGTGTTCTCCTGACTTTTAGTATAGTGTTGTATTAAATAACTTGTGTAAGGAAATACTTTGAATTTGTATAGTTGATCACATGAATGTACAAAGTTTTGTTTTGTGAAAATGTGATGAGTCTGAGGCTCTTTGAAAGATTGTGTTGGTTGCCTTATTTTGAAAAGTGTAAACTGTATATACAGGTTTTGGGATATGTCATGTATGCAAAATAAGAGATCATCGAAATTTTTATAAAATCGCCAAGCCGAAAAGAAAAAAATTTATACGGGGGTTTTCAAAGAAGCAATACGGCTTCGCTTCAAAGGATTCTCCTCCTAGTCGCTGGAAGTAATCTACCGGGGTTCTGCGGGTGGCCAACAAACCCGCGCTAGTAGCGGTGTGACACTATGCTAGCTTCGAGCTCTTAGCCACTTGAACTCGTCTTATTGGTTAGTGCTTATTGTTTTTAAGATTAAAATTTTGATTTAGATTCATTCTTTTTCCAATTCCTTTATAATTTAAGTATTATTAACCATTTTTCATTTAAAAGAAAGTATTATTAACCATTTTTATTATGTAAAATTAAATTTTAAATTACTTTAGTATATTTATTATTATTATTCATGAGTATAATATTTAAATAATATTTTAAATTTTCCATGGAATATTTTTCATAATATTTCACTTAAAAAATAATATAAGGAGAAACTAAAATAATATTGGAGAAAACTAACCTCTCCAAGGAAGTGCACTCCATCTTGATTTGAAATATTAACTTTTCCTTGATCTTTGTCTTCTTTTCCCTGACAAAAGATGGATGAACGTTCGCTCTCATTCTTCTCATTGTCGCATATACTAATGCCCTTTGGCTCAACTAGGTTTTCTAACTTCAAGGTTTCTTCTAACTTCGAGAAGATCTCAACATGATCTGCATCATCATATCCTTGAACATCAAATATATGTTTTAGCATAAAACACCAACCCACCTCTATCTCTTCTTCAAATTAAGCTGGATCAAGCTGCCATGATAAGATTAAGTAGATGTTCACAAGATACCACTCTTAGGATTCGTAAATTGGAGAAAGAATCAAGATGAAGTTGATGGTGCCATATCTCCTTGATTTTAGGAAGAGTGTAGAGTTCCAATATCTCCAAATCGGAGAAAAATACCTATAAAATAGTACATAATATCATCAATTGAAAAGTTAGAAAAAATGTATACATATTTCCTTTGGTAAATATAATTTATCAATTCCAAGAGGTTGTCATCCTTTACTTTATTTATGTTTTAAAAATCATAAAAAAGTCCTTGTAAGAATTAACAATTAAGTTGCAAATAGAAAATTTATAGACTACTTCTTGAATAAAATGTACTATTTCTAATGACCATGGATTATATAGATTCAAATGGCATAAGTTATTTTAGCTCCTATCAATCGCTTATTATTTTAAAACCGTATGCACCTCTTTCATATGCTATAAAATCAAGTGTAAAGATCTTGGAGAATTACAAAAAAATAATTATTATTATTATTATTTATACAAAATTTATTAACAACCACATTCTATTTAATAATAATTTTTTTTATTTTTAAAAATATTGAAAAAATAACAATTTAAACTCGAATTTTCACCACATTTCCATTTATATCCTAAATAAAAGTTTTTTTTAAATATATATATACTTTCATTTTAAGAGCACTTAGCCTTGGATATCCCTAACCATTAAATACCAACTTTGAGAATTAAGAAAAATAAATTGCTTATGAATAAAATAAATAAATTTGAATATTTAGGTTTTAGAAAATTTTTAATTTTAATTTTAAAACTAAAAATAATGTAATGTCAAGCTTATAAAAAATTTGAATTAAAATTTTTATTAGTAATCTGAATTTACACTTAAATTAAAATTAATTATTTAATTAAATAAAAAATTAAATTTTATGTTTAGAAATTACATCCAATTATTAGTTTTTCAAATGCAAATTTGATTTTATGAATTAAAAATATTAATACAAAATCGACATCTGTGGTTCATAATTTAAACATATTTCTAATTTTAGATAGAAAAACTAAAGAATGATGTTAGTGAATATTCAAAATTGAAATTTTTCACTAAAATTTTGGTTCAAAATTGTCATATTAAGCTAATAACTCAAAATTTCTAAAAACCCAAATTCAATTCTTTTAAATCATAATTAAAATTCAAAAAATAAAATTATTTATTTATTTAAAATTAAATTTTAATTGAGATTTAGAATAATTAAATTTGGTATTTAGAAAATTTGAGTTATCAACTTTTAAATGATAATTTGAATAAGAATTTTAGAAAATGACTTTCAATTTTGAATATTAAAAATGAGTCTTTAGTTTTCCTCGTTAAAAAATTTTAGAAAAATGTTTAAATTACGAATTTTAAGATTATTGATTTTTTCCTTTCAAAAGAAAAAAGATTATTCATTTTTTAACTAAGATTTATTTTTTGATTCATAAAATCAAGTTTGGCTTTCAAAAGCTAATAATTAGATACAATTCACCAAACTTAAAATTTACTTTTTTTATTTAAATAAATAATTAATTTGTAAATTTAAAATGTAAATTCAATTTTTTTTTAAAAACTTGACAATTATTATTTTTAATTTTATAATTAAAATTCATTTATTCAAATTTATTTTTTATTCATAATACGGATTTATTTTCTCAATTCTCAAGATACATATTATGGTTAAAGATATTCGAGGCTACAAATGCTATTAAAATAAAAGTACATGTATTTCAAAAACAAATTTACTTTTTGTTTCACGTCAAGGTTATACTTAATATACACTATTTTCTTTTTTAAGAATTTCTCATTAAAAATTATGCTTATTATAACATATACCATATCATTTGCAAACGGTACATGCCTACCTACATTATTAACAAACCATATTAATAGTGTCATAATATTTACACAATAGTCTTTTAAAAAAAAAAAACAATTACCAATAGTATGTATTGTTTATATATTATATAGTATTTATTTGTGTTTCATCTAAAATTTTGATATTCCCTTTATTTTCATTAATATTTTCCTTAATACTAATAAAAAGAGAGAATTACAAAAACTTTTTATCTTTATAAACAAAACAAGTAAATTTACAAAATAGAGATTCATTTCAAGTATCATTTTCCTTCTAAATCTTAATCAAGTTTTCCTTTACTATCTTTTTTCTTATAAAACATTGCTAATATCTTAAAATTTTAAAATTCAAATGAGATGACTTTTTCTAAATACTGAGAGTGTCTTCTAGTAAAATGATATACTAAAATCTCTTCTTATATTCATGTTCTCTCTTCTTAACACAAAAGTTGGAATTTTGAAAACGCATATATATGGGCTAGCTTAATCTTGTTTTTGCATTAATTTATTTATTAAAAAAAGTGATGTAAAAAAGTAAAAATCTATGGAAATTAGCTATTAATTAAACTTCAACATACCGGTAGTTTAAAATGGCATATTGATATCGTGGATCGCTTAAACACATCGTCGATGTTGTTTCCAACTCAGCCTGGCAGCCCAAGTTCACTTAGTCTCAACAGACAACCAAGTTCAAGATCCAATTTGAATGAAGAACCGCAGTTGATCCCAACATGGCCATCTTCCATTATTTGTTGCATCTCATCAGCATCTCTATTGTCATTTCTTCAAGTCGGGAAGGTCTCTACCCATGGAAAGTAAGAAGAGAATTTTCAATCCATGACATTCCTCACGACCAATGTTTTAAGGTTATCAAAGACCCATTGGAATCAGCCACCCGTATACTTCCAATCCCCTTAATAGCAAATCTTCAGTTGTCCTCAACAATTTGCGAATTCCATCCCTAAAGAGTAAGCTTTCGTCACCACCTTCGAGATGTAGCGTTTTTGATTTTTCATATGTTTCTTGCCATGGATCGAAACTACCTATAAATATTGCATAACTTGTTAAGTTATGATCAAACATGTCTCCTTTTGGTACCAACTCAGCATTTGGTATTTTTACCTTGATCGTCCTCAAACGATGCAGATTATTCAATTCCGATAAACAAGCATTGCTTTCTCCATCACAAACTTCTTCGGCTGCCCATTCAGAAAAACTAGATTCCATGAACAAACATTCTAATCGAAACAAGCTTGATAAGATATCCCGCGGAATTACTTTAAGCTCCTCGCAGTAGTTCAAATCCAGTGTTCTTAGATCGCCAATTGCATCATTTCCTTCAGGCGCTTGTGGATGTCAAAACCCACCATGCTAAGAACTTGTAGTTTCTTTAGCTCTCCAATTATAGCCATGTCTCCCAACTTGCACCTATCTAGACATAATGTTCGAAGATTTGCGAGGGATTGAAGCGTTGAAGGTAGTGTAGGGAAATGCATTCCATACAAGGCTAAAACTTTGAGTTGGCTCATCCCTTCAAGGAACGTGTTTGGGATAGTATTCAAGGAAGCACCACTATTGCTCTGCAATATAAAAAATTGAAGTTTTGGACATACCAACCTGGGAGGAAACTCGTACACAGCTTTGCAATATAAAGAGATAAATTTGGATTCATCTTCAATCTCTGGGTCCAAATCCTTGATTGGGGATGGAACATCTTCTACAACCTTAAATCGATGAGGATCCTTGGATGCAATAATTCTAGCAACATCACCAACAAGATCATGCATCCGAACACTCTTATGATCACCATCCATAAAAAGCAGCCTTGAGGCTCCTACTCTAGAATCGTCTCCATCATGTTCAATACCGTCAAGTAACAAGCTTGAGTCTTTGAGGGTTTTCACCAATGTAACTAGTTTATTTATAGCTCCCTCCAATGAATCGATGCGATCAAAGAAATCCAAACCCATAGCATACCTTAACATTTGATCCATTGAAATATCACCATAATAGCTCAAGCAACCACAAAGTAAGAACAAGGATTTGACTTTACCGCCTTCAAAACGATTATAGCTCCACCTGCATATGAGTATACATTTTCCTCCATTCCTCTTATATTGATTGGTGCACAACTCCTTAGTTCGTCCAAAACATTCTTCCATACAACAACAGTTTCATCTTTCAATGCCGTTGCAATCGTTATAATCGCAATGGGTAGACCCCCACATTCATCAAGTACCTTAATTGCTATGGGTCGCAATTGGTCCCCCTCCACATAATCACCTGCTATATTCTTGAGTAAATGCCAAGCTTCTTCTCCTTGTAAAGGTTGAATTCGAAAACATTTTTGTGCTCCCATGCCTTTGCGTAATAGGTTTGCGTCTCTCGAAACCAACACTAGTTTGCATATTGTTCGATCATCTTTGAAAGGAATTTTAACTTTCTCCAAATTAATTTCCTTCCTAAATGTCATCCAAGATAATATGATCTTCTCTTCTTCTGTTCCTTCTCTTCTCCGTTGATTCTCTTCTCCATTTCCTTCTTTTCTGCAGTCTCTGGTTTGCCCATCTGCTCTTGATCTTATCATTCCCCTTTAAATTGGAAGCCTAACATTTCTGCAATTTTTTGCTGAATTTTGGCAATCCCTTCTTCATCTTTTTTCGAGTCTCGAGTCCAGGATACATCTATAAAGATATCTGTGGTGAACAGATTGTGTTGCTTAGCTTGTTGAGCTACTTGTTTGACCAGCATGGTTTTGCCCACACCGCCCATCCCACAAACCCCAATCATCTTCGTCTTATCATCTCTCAAGGCATCCATAATGTCGTTCAAAGTGGAGTCTCTTGACTGAAAACATTCATATCCTTTAAACGTTGCACTGTGAGTGACACTGTATGATTCCATCAGGGAAATTGCGGCCCAGTTTTGGATCCCAACGACACCTGCGCCTTCTTGTATGCTTCTCTGCCATGCTGATAACGTGAGATGAGATTAGGACACCACCCATTCAAACAGCTCATGTTTTGATCATCAGTCATCAATACAAATGCCTCTGCCTCCCCTGTGATCTGATCAACGTCATTCAGCCAGTCTCGAACAGTTGGTCTGATTTTATCCCCTTCTCTGGTGGCTTCATCAACAGTTATTTGCTGATCATTCCTCGCTGTCCTCAGCTTCTGAACTTGGTTGCGAAGTTTTTCAGCATGGCTGCGGTAGCAAAACAGATAACTGAGCTGGCGTCCAATAGGAGCAACCAAGTACTCTGAAACTTTCCCAGCAACGGCAAAAACGATCTCTGCCATTTCGTCTCTGTTACTTGGATTTGGATTTGGGAAAACAATTGGGAAGAAGGAAAAGTCAGCAATAATTGAAGGCAAACAACAGATGACAAATTTTATTTTTATTTTTTTTTGGAATTTGGCTTTGAAAATGAAAACAAAACGAGAAACAGCAGCGGGATTGTAGGAATTAACGGTGAGTACGTAGGAAAACGGAAAAGGAGAGAAGCAGCTATGAAATTGAAAATGACTGAAATTAGGAATGGATGAAAATATGACAAATTTTTTTGGAATTGGGTTTTGTTGGAAAACAGAAGGGAAATAAGAAACAACAGAAAGGAAAAGCTTATAATTTGATGCAGTGTGACCCAAAAACGAGAAAAGGTGGGTTTTTTTTTTTTTTTTTTGGGGAATTTGGTTTTGTTGAAAAACAGAAGCAGGAGCAGCGTTCTTATCCTGCTTGAAAATATGGCATGTGGGATTTGAAAACGAGACAGAATGGATGAAAATATGGCGAAGGGGTAGAGAGTGCAAAGATGGAGAAAAGCTTATAATTTGATGCAGTGTGACCAAAAAACAAGAACAGATGGGATTTTTTTTTTTGAATTTGGTTTTGTTGAAAAACAGAAGCAGGAGCAGGGTTCTAATCCTGCTTAAAACAAATGGAATTTGAGTTGAGTCAGGACTGCAGGGTTCAAAAACTCGGCTGAGATTCCGTCTCGAAGGTGGCAACGTCGAGTCCGATGTTTCGGCTGAGATTCTTAGTCAACTCGGTCAACTCGATCTTCTTAGAGAAGAAAAAAAGCTGATTCAGTATGTTCTTACTCCATTTCTACCTATTTCAACAAAAAAAAATCAACTTTCCTAAGAGAAACTGGTGAACTTCAAAAGTAACCCAAAATCGCACCCTCATCACTTTCTTACCGAGATGAAGCAGCCGATGCCGCTATGGTGAGTGGACCTTCTTGAATTTCTAATCCTAGACTTTCTCTGGGAGATCCGATCCGTGGTGCAGTGAGTAGAGTGAGGATAAGGAAGATGAAGGGAATGAAGGTTAATCTTGTCTAATTACCTACTCACCCATTTGTCTTTCTCAATATTACTACGCATTTATTCCTTCAAAACCACCATAAACAGATCAATCAAAACCACCATAAACAGACAGGTCAATCAATTAGCCACCTCTTCTCTCTCTCATTCTGGGAACTCGCGCGCAGTTATGGAAGCATTTAATTAACCAACGCGGGAACGATGTGTCTTATTCCTGTCTTTTTACTCAAATGCCCTTATGTTATGGAAGATGGTCCACATTTTTAGACGCCCCTTGATTTCCTGTCACCTACTGCTCCTTTGTTCTTTCAAATTTTCAATTTCAATTTTAAATTTAATTGTATAATTATGTATTATTTATGATATTATCCCACTTGTTTGAGTAAACTTGATCAAAACTCAATTATTCATTTATACTTTTATATATATAAGTAAATCGGACACTATAATTTAATAACGGTCTCATAAAATACTTTTTAAAAAAAATAAAATATTCATCTTAAACTTTAATCATATTTCTTTTTAATCTCACCCTTACATATTGTTAATCATTCTAGATCTGTTTCAGATATGTTTTTTTATACACTATAAATTGATATGCTTATTTAATCAATTATTTTGGGTTTAATAAATACTCTTAATCTCATAAAATAATTCAAAAATAAATATCAGAGCTATTTTAATTGACAATGAAGGTATCAAATTTGTTTTTCTATATATTATGTGTTTTGTTTGCTTTTATTTATGGGAATTGCAATTTAAACTAAATTTTAGATTTTAATTATAAAATTTTGGCTTCTTATTGAATCATGAAATCCAAGTTTATCCAAATCTATACAATTATTTTAATCATGAAATTTTGTTATATTGACATGAGTGACATGGTTCACAAGATTTCAATCATTTTTTATTATTATTTTTTTATTTAATCAAGACTAATGTCAATCATGAAAATTGACTTCAATGAATTTCTAAATCTGTTTTTATTACATTATCTGGGTTTGAGGAAGATGTGCTTTTCTTGAGAGTTTTTGTTGGAAAACTAAACAAATATAGATTTATTTTTACAATTATTTTTTATTCTAGTAAAGACATTTATAAAGAAAAGCTATCTAATAATTATTAGGGGAACAAAATCAATTTAAAAAACTGAGATTCCTTCAAAATAAATCTAAAAATGGAAAAAATCACATTCTTATCCGTGGGGCAGTGGACGAAACAGAGAAGACTTAAGGAGGTGAGGATATGAAGATGAAGGGAAATGAAGGGTACTCTTTGTCTAATTACCTACTCACCCATTTGGTTCTTTGAAAACCACCTCATTAAACAGCCCTCCCCACCCAAACCACTTTTGGGTAGTTGGTACACACCACCTCTTCTCTCTCTCTCTCTGGGAACTCGCGCCCATTTATGGAAGCATTTAATTAGCTAACGCGGGAACCGATGTACCCTATTCCTGTCTTTTTACGCAAATAACCCTCAATTTAACGCGGGAACCGATTGTTTTGCCGCTTGTTAAAGATGGTACGCGTTTTCAAATTTAAGTTACAAGTGCGATTTTAAAATTAACCTTAAAATCGTGATAGAATGTATACTTATTAATTATACTATCTGAGTTTTTATAAGATGAAGATTTGAAAACTGTAATTTATATTTTGAATCAAGAAATCTATTCCTAAGATTTGATATGAGCATAATTTTTTTTCAATAACTCAATTAAAACGCAGCATTTAAGTCTCCATTGTGGTGCTTCCCTTCCCCTCCCTCCCCCCCTCTCTCTCTAGTTAAGGGCTATTAGCTAGTAGATTTCTGGGGCCAATATCGCTTTCTCAAGAAAAGGAAATATTTCATTTATTTGAATTTGGATTGCCTAAGAGAGGATTTCTCCCTTGAATATTCAGAATCCAATTTTTTTGAAAACTCATTTGATTTCTCTAAAATTAATTATAGAGTCAAAGATTTGATTTTTCGAATGGTTTCCCCGTTTCAATGTTTTTTTTATTGAATTCTCAAATTTTAGGTTTATTTCTGTTTTCAACTTATGGAATCATCACCTTTTCTTCAAAAATTTATTTTCATTTTCTTTTTCCTTTTTGTCCTTACTTATGGGAAGAATTGTTTGAATTGATGCATACCATTCAATCATTACTTCTTTGTTATTATGAAATCAAAACATTTTGAGGCTTTGAAATTTGTTAGGATTGTAGAAAGATTTCTACGTTGGAGTCTATATGGTGATGAGAATAACACTCGTATTGTGGAATTTTCTTATATCAATCAGTCTTACATCGACTTTAATGAGGTCGATATAGAATGATATTTTTTCAATTTTGATGGTGACTTGTGAACACTTGTCAATGATTTTCTTGTTTAGCCTTATTAGATTGACTATTTCCCTCAACAATCTCTAATTTAATTTTATATTCATGTTTCTTTTAGTATAGGAATGGCATTAAGCTGTAAAAGTTTTGCGACATAAACTTTGTATCTTATTAGATGTTCTATGGTTTTTTCTTTACTCACTATTTGTGATATTAAAATGTAAAGAATAAAATGAAGAGTGTTTTTAATGTTTGGTTACTTATTACAAATATGAAAGAAACTTTTATATATATATATATATATATATAGCAACGGTTGGCACAATAAATATAAATGATTTATGATTTATTCACTTAAACTATGTGCAAAATAAATAATCAATAAAGGAGTAAGAAAATTATCGACAAGGATATTTTGCCGGATCCTTTCCAAATTATTTTCTATTTATTTTTATTCTATCTTGTTTCTACAATTTAATATCGTTCTTTACATATTTTTCTCAATTAATAAGAATTAAGCTCAATGCTCTGAAAATCAGAGGGAAAGATATACGGCTCTTTTAAGAAAGTTGACTCATTTCAACAAAGCCTAAACTCAGTGGTGTGTTCGCCAATACAAGTTTCTAATAAATTAGAATCTTGTATTAAATCACTGGTATTAATTAAAGCTATAAGCTTACAACATGTTACTTCCTTCAAAGATATGTGTGGCTTTGAAAAACTCTAAGTTTTAAGCTATAAGCTTCAAACTCCGTTTTTTGTCTAAAAAACAATGAGTAATAGTTAAAACATTAACACATTTGGATCTCACTTTGTTTTGCTTTGTTTCAAAATATGAGAAGACAAAAAATCACTAAATCTAAATAAGAAAATTGTTTTTATAGAACACTATAAATAATGGGTTTTGTTTATTTATTTTTTAAAATCGCTTTTTCAATAATAGTTTTAAACACTTTAACACATTTTTGATGTTTTTTAAAATTGTTTATTATCTCGACTCGGTGTTTTATGTGATTTTTATAACAAAAAAAAATAACCGCTAATCAAACATGTTCTTTGTCTTTTCTTTTGTTTCTCTTTGTTTTTGGAATAAAAATAGTTTTTAAAACTAGAAACAAAAGTAGACACAATATTTTATGCTTTTCAAAAACTATCCTTTAAAACATAGTTTTCTAAAAATAGGAATTACCTTAATATTCATTAAATTATTGTCACCCCTCTCTAATTTATTAAGAGGAGATAATTTTCGCCATTTTAATAATAATAATAATAATAATAAACAAATTAACTACACCACTTAATGAGTAAAACAATGAAACACAAGGTAATAAAATAAAAACAAATAATAATGAATCAACTATACCACTTAATGATAAAATGAAACACAACCTAATAATAATAATAATAATAATAATAATAATAATTCAACTACGCCACTTAATGAGAAAATGAAATACAACCTAATAATAATAATAATAATAATGAATCAACTACACCACTTAATGAGAAAATGAAACAAAACCTAATAATGAGAAATGAAACAAAACCTAATAATGATAATAATAATAAATAACCAACTACACCACTTAACAACGGTAACTAAACAAAACCTAATAATGATACACAATAATAATGAATCAACTACACCACTTCTAATGCTCTACTACATTAGAAATATGAAAGAAACTTATATATATATATATATATATATATATATATATTTTATATATATTTTATATATATTTTATATATATATATTTTATATACGTATGTGTCTTATTTAATTTTTTATAAAATGGAGGAAAATATAAAACGAATTTAAAGAAAATATATAGCAACGGTTGGCCCAATAAATGGAAACATCATGATTTGATGATTTATCCACTTCAAACTATGTGCAAAATAAATAATCAATAAAGGAGTAAGAAAATTACCGATCAGGACACTTTGCCAGACCCAAATTCTTTTATGTTATATTTTTTATTCTGTCTTGTTTTCTATAATTTAATATTGTCCTTTATATATTTTCCCCGGTTAATAATGATGGGTGGTTGGATGGCGAGAAAATTGGAGGGAGAGATGTATTGCGCTCTTTTAAGAAAAATTTGGATTTCCTTCCCAACAAAGCCTAAACTCAGTGGTGTGTTTGGTTTCAATACAAGTTTCTAATAAATTGGAATTTTGTATTAAATCAATTGGCATTAATTAAAACTATAAGCTTACAACATGTTACTTCGCCATCACATATCTGTTTTTTGAAAACTATAAGCTATAAGCTATAAGTTTTTGAAAACTGTTTTTTGTTCTAAAAAACAATGAGAATAAAGAAAACATTGAGAACACATTTGGATCTCACTTTTGTTTTTTTTTTGTTTTGAAAAATACGAGAAGACGAAACACTTAATTCAAATAATAAAATTGTTTTCATAGAACACTATAAATAATGGGTATGTTTGGTTTCTATTAAAACTGCTAATACGCTTTAAAACACATAAATATAATTCCTGTTTTTGAAAATTGTTCTTATTATCCGAATTTAGTGTTTGCCAATTTTTAGAACAAAAATAACTGTATTATAACATGCTCTTTGGTCTTTTCTTTGTTTCTTTTTTAGAATAAAAATATTTTTATTAACTATAAACAAAGAGATGCAATATTTATGTGGGTATAAAAACTATCCTTAAAAAATAGTTTTCTAAAAATAGGAATGTATCCTTGATATCGATTAAATTATTGTCACCCCTAATTTATAAAGAGTGAGATAATTTTCGCCATTTAATATAATAATAATAATAATAATAATAATGAATCAACTACACCACTTAATGAGAAAATGAAACACAACCTAATAATAATAATAATAATAATGATGATGAATCAACTACCCCACTTAATGAGAAAATGAAACACAACCTAATAATAATAATAATAATAAATCAACTACTGTGACGCCCTCCCGATCCTCGGGATCCGCTTGACTCAATTCACAACCTCATGGACATAAAGTGGACGCCTAAGTTACCCGACGCCACTTCGTAAAATCGGTTATAGCCTCCTTTTCAGACGGCGGTTCTGCACCCAAATGAAACACCGGCATTTAAACCCGTCCCAAGCAAACCCAATATAATCACAATGATACAAATATGGATAAAACGCCTCGGGGCCCATACTACACATCCATAAAAATGCCAACTATGAATCCAATTATATCCAATAGTTCTAAGAGTTCAAATGTTTTACTCCATGGCCAAATATATATTAAAATACACAATTTTAATACATGTAAATATCGAAGAACCCTCGGCCACACCTCTAGCTCTTCTAAACTTGGCCTCAGGATCTAGCCGTCCCGCACGCCCCATGTACCACAGAAAATAATATCCGACATGGTGAGCCAACGCCGCAGTGGAATCGCCTCCCCAAGTGGGCTACTCTCCACCCAAGTGCAAAGGCAATGATCCAAATAAACATACATTCAAGCAAATGCATGATCCTACTTTGAAATTACATGACCAACTTAGATCCCGAGTCCTCACCGACTCTCCCACACCCTCGCCAAGCCTTGTGGCAAGCACTACATTTGCTTATCACAACACCCTCCGATGTATATATATATATCAATCGGGCCGTCCGACGATCGATATATTATTTGTTCGTGGACTACTTCCGATGAATATCAATTGGGCTTACCCGACGATTGATTTTCTCATTTGACTACCCTCCGATAATTAAGATTTTAGACTACCCTTCCGAACCATTTTCTCTAGACTCACCTCATGCACTAACCCTATACCCTGGGATGTTCCAACAAGATACTAATGCATGTATGCCATTTCCACATACTTAATCACATGCAAATATAAACATGCACATTCACAAATATCCAATCACACAATCATGTCATGTAATTATCATTTCAAACATCAAAATTAGCTCATCATTAATGATAAACACGAGCAATTTAATTTAAATCACTGACCAAACATATATTTTTACAAAAATATATTTTGAGAACACTATTTCGAATAGTGAAACCCCGCTACTATTCCCTAAATCAGAAAAACACGGCTCACTTAGTGAACTCGGTTTCACGGCCATTACCGGCCTCATTCAATCAAAGCATGATTTATTTCACAATTCATGATTCACCAACCCAACAGCCCTAAAGCAAATACGACCGCACTCGCTCCAAAATTCAGATTACCCGGCCCCATGTTTCGGATCGATCAAACGGCCTCCATTCTCGCCTTTTCATATCAATAGACAATTTATTCAATAAATCATCAAACATGGCACCCAAACAGCCCCCTCACGTCACCCGCCATGCATTTTGCCTAATAAATTAATAAATTCTGGCCCCAAGTTTGGGACCGATCAAACGACCGTTCAAGGCCTCAAACTAACCGAAACATCGAAAAACATTTAAAATAGGAATAAAACTCAAGTAGGAGTAATCTCACCTCTCGAGTCTGTCAAACTCACAAAAATGAGAGTTCACGCGCAGCATGCCCGGCATAGAACGTTTTCCTCTCGGCCCGAAGACTCCGCCGACGGCCTGATCGCCCGTATTTCTGCAGAGAAGTGGCCTCTCTAGAATGTAAAATTCGAGCCCACCGCACCCCCTCCGCATTTCACGCTTCGCCCATGGTGTGAGACGACACTTACACACTATTTTGTCATTTAATGACTTAAATCAAATCTAAAACGACTATTACAAGGTCCCTTACTGTAATTGATATTCGGCACTATCTCAGCCTTCCATTTTCATCATTTCTTTACTCATACCACTTATGGCACATGAGTACGTGTTATATGTGACTTTAGTCGCATCGAATCGCCACTTCCGCACCAAACGCCGCTATCTCGTGAAACGTACAACTCGACCATCTCGAATTCCCACGGTAAATTTTACGCGGCTAAATGATATTTCGCGAGACGATTCCAATCTGGCAAGTAATCCGTTTCGTCATCCGAGATCTAGAGAATAAATTACGGATTTTTAACAGAAATTACAAATTTGTAATCGAATTTACGATTTTGCCTTTTTTTCCATAAATTGGAATTTCTCGAGTCTTACATTCTCCCCTCTTTAAAAGGAATTTCGTCCCGAAATTCAGGACAATCACAATCACTCACATGCATATGCAACGCGCACTCTATCATGCATATAACTAGCCATTTAAATCCTAAACGACTAAACCACGTACCTTCATCCAAACAAGAAGTGGATACGCGTGGGCCTCGCATCGCCCTCTCGCTCCCACGTTAACTCCCTCCACTCCATGTCGCCCATAGCACTCTCAATTAGCCCTCACTGGCCTCAAGGCCAGAAACCGATCACGCTATCAATGCACACCGGGTCCCCTCCTCGAAGGTCCTTGATCCGCGTCAACTCTATCTCGTCCTCAATCCACCATAATACCGGATCCGGGAATATATTTCCTTGAGCATGGAGATGTGAAACACCCCGTGGACACCGACATGTCAAGCGTAATGCTAACCTAAGACGCAATCGTGCTCATCCCTCCCCGAGTATCCTCGAAAGGTCCAATAAAAACCTCGCCGATAGCTTCCACGCTCGTCTAACTTAACCACTCCTCTTAGGAATCACCTTCAAGGAAACGTGATCACCAACCTCGAACTCTAAGGGGCCGACGCCGTACATCCCAAGAGATAGCTCTTTCTACCGGCCTCCCCGAGCCGTGAGAAGACGCGCCGCCGTATCAAGCCCACCTTCCTCGCAGGTCTCTAACAAAATCGTGACCGGGGCCGACGGGGCCTCTCCCACCCGGTCCAACATAACGGTGGATCTACATGGCCTCCCATACAATGCCTCATACGGTACATCCGTACGCGCCCCCCAGAGCTACCGTCAGGCGAATTCCACTCAAGGGCAATTAACTCTCTACCCTTTATGATCCAGACGATGCTTGCAACATGTCCTCTAACACCTGTATATAATCCATACAATACGTAACCCCTACACAACCCCTCGTTCGTGTGTAACCGACTTCTAAGGTCACACCGATCGACAACTAATCTGGACCGTCAACTCCAACCCATGTTATGAATGACATCCATATACCGAGCCCTTGTCAGCTCAACAACACCCAATGCAATCTCCAAAGGGTATCCAAATCTCGAGTCACTCCTGACTCCTATCACTCAACTCTAAGTCTACGTGATAACCTGTCCGTGGGTTTTTTTATCTCGAGCAACATAATTATCTCTACTTTACACTTCCAAGCCTATTACATTCTCACATAAATTCGATATCTCCCCTAGCCCTTACACCCTAACCCGTGATTCCTCACCCTGTATGTGGATTTACGCAGCCCTTCGCTTGCCCAATACGCGACCACTTTCACTTCCCGATTCGAACCAAGAGTCTTCATCTGGACGGTAGCCCAAAGACAGACAACTCGGGGCACCACACTCACCAAGAGTAAGTGAATCAACGACCATACCGTGCACCCACACCCGACTCGACGCGATGTTACCGTGCACATGAACGCAACGATGCTATACTGTGACACCCTATCCCGGGGTCCACCGTGAGCAGAATCTCGGAGATCTCTCACTCATAATCCTGACCTATCAGGTCAACTCTCTCCCTACATCCCAAAGGAAGAACATCTTATACCCGGGTTTCAAAGGCCTTAACCCTAAGCCCAAATCCAATGTCGCGGTCGGTAGTATGACAACCCTATTAAGGTCTCACTCATCGACAACCCGATGGCTGTCATCTCATCCATGTCAAACTTGACATCAACGACCAATACGTCTACCACCCTAAGGTCCACCACGCTTCCTTTGCGCGACTTTGATCTGTCCCTGACTTCGACCCACACTCCGCCCTCCTCACTATCTCGTGAGCCACTGGAAGTGCTCAGATAGCACACCGAAACCGAAATCGGTTCCTCTAACCCTCACTAGGGTGTGGAGGAATGAATTTCAGATAATTCTCATGTGTCCTACCCGCTTAACCTGACCAGATTGCCCCAAAGTCTCGGGGGATCCCGGGTCTCCGGTGCAATCCCGTCACTATGCCTGGGCCACCACCCAAGTCCCGAACTACGCTGAAGCAGGCTCCTCCGCCTTCCAACTGTTGAAGTCGATCCTCCCTCTTACAACACCAACAATCTGTAGATTCCGAGTGTTCCAAGTATCCTCAATCTCTCTCTATGGTCGTGGCCGCCCAACCATGGGAGTCCATGTCTCGGTGAGCTTAAATCCTACACCCTACTCCCGAACGGAATAACTCACCCCATTCTCGAATCTCCCAGAACACCCAGCCAATCAATTAAGAAACTACGTATCTCGAAGATTGACATCTCTGGCCTCCCAACTCATCACCGCCTCAACCTTCCTAAAGTCAACCGACACTCCCCGGTGCCGACACCACGTGTCCCAAAATCTCCCGCAGCTAAAACTCGCACCTCTTACCGAACTTAGCGTATAAATGATTGTCTCAAGAATCGTAACACATCCTCAAGTGATACTCATGCTCCCACTGACCGGGAGTAGATCAAAATGTCATCCACGAAGACTACGACAACCGATCTAGGGATAGGGTCAGAACACCCTACGCATGAGATCCATGAACACGCTAGCGCATTCACAATCCAAAGGGATCACTGTGAAACTCAAAGTGCCCATAACGCGCCCTAAACGCCTAGGGATATTTCCAGATCCCTAACTCCTCGGCCCCGATGGCAACCGCCACGTAAGTTTCCATCTCAGAGTAGACCTCGCACTCCTCTCAACTCGATCAAACAAATCATCAATCCTCTGCGAATGGGTACCGATTCTCGATCGTGAACCCCGTCTCAACCGCCTATAGTCACGTGCACAAAATGTAAGGGTCTCGCCCTTCCTTATTCACAAACGTAACCGAGCGCCTCCTACACAGTGAAGTGCTCTGCCTAATGAACCCCTATCCAAGAACTCCTCAGAGCCGGACTCGAGTTCGTAACTCAACCTGGGCACATCCTACAGAAATACAGAGATAAAGGAAGTACCGTGGTGTAACTCGATACCAAAAAAGTCTACTACCCTCCTCGTGAAGGTAGTCCGTAGCCTCATCCGGAAAAAAGACCAGCTATTACCGCATACTACCCGAGGTAAATCTAAAGTCCTGGTCTCTCCCTGGCCCCTTCTGTGGTAAGTGCCCACAGCCAACCCGCTAACCTGTCCCTCGACACTGGACTCAGACACGCCCGCAAACGGCCACGCTGTCCCCCGAAATACCATGGCCAGTACCGCCCCGTGTACTAGGCTAGAACCCTCCTACGCTCACAATTGATAACGAACCTGTAAGCTATTAGCCAATCCATCCCTGGGGATGTGACATCGAACTGAAGACTTCCATGATCCTCAGTCCACCGTGGAGTAGAGTCCCCGAGATCTCCAGCTCACAACCCTAGTTATTATCATCCCTAGTCTCGCCCCAAATTCCTAGGAGAACTCACAACCCGCCCCTAAGGTCTTTAGGAGGTCCTGCCCATTTCTACCATACTGGGCTCACGCCGCCTAGGAACGCAGCCTGGCCTAACCTGTCGTGTCGAGGTAATCTCCACGGCCCCAACACCTCTCGATCTCGCATAAACCAAATGGTCTCACCACCTGCCCTCCCCTCGTGAATGCCTGAGACGACATGCGCCCTAAACCTCCTCGGGGGCCAGCCAGGATTCCTGCCCACTCCGCTATAATGTACCAGGCGATATGCAAACGCTGTAATACCTACGCCCCCGTAGTGCCCCGCTTATCAAATACCGGGCCGGGCCGGTCAAAACGCCGGTGGTGCCGATCAAGACTCGTGGACGCCCTCTACGCCTCGTTCTCACCAGCCAATCGCGTATTTCAAATGGCAACAAGAATCATTTAATTTTCATTTCACTAACTAGCAATGCATATGCCTAATTACTAATAGACTTACAAACTATGAACCGAATTCGCTTCATTTCCTAAGGCTGCAAGCAATTCCAACCACTCAATTTATTTATTCAATAAGGTCCCGGTAAGTTCTCTTGTTCATTTTATGATTTAAAATCCCTAAGGTCATAATGTTCATAACCCTTAGTATTCACCTTTTTCATACACACATACCATGATATAGTCACACACAAACCACAAGTAATCACAATTTCCAATGGTAGTTAAATAACATACACAAGATTCTAAGGCATAAGCAATGTTCTCAGACAATTAATCATACACATAAATTCACAGAGGCACAATTGCCCTCGCATTTACCGTAATGTAAGGCAATCCATTTTGCATTTAAAATATCAAGCTTTCAACAAAATTTTATTTTCGAAAATTTTATTTTTGAGTACCTTATTTTTTCGGTAAATTTTTATCAAATTTTATTTGATTTATTTACCCTTTATTTAATTTAATAAATATTTTTTTTCAAAATTATTTTTGTAATGAACAAGAAACCATTTGTGCAGACTCAGAACAATAACACTGAGTCAAAACCGCTCCAAAACTCAGCCAAAGACTGAGCCAGTGCACAATGCACCAACTTGACCTTAGCCGACCAAACAAAGACACCTCGTGGTCGGTGTCGCAACCGGCCCTTGCCAGAGCCAGCAGCCAAGGGTAAGTTTTGGGCGGCTGCTAAGGCTTGCTATATAAGCCAAGGCTTTATCGTTCGCTGCCAGCCATGCTCGCTGTTGCCAGATGGCTACATGGCCAGGCCAGGCGCGGCTACTGCACGCCCGGGCTGCGCCTGAATACGACGCTTTCAAGGCCCTACGCAGACGCCATCACTGCGGAAGAGTTGCGCGCCGCCGCCGCCCAGTTTCAAGGCCAGCCGTTGCAGCCGGGCCTCGTCGGCCGTGGTCGCGGCCTTAGTCACTCACACGCCCGAAGCAGCCCCATCGTTTCTCGCTGCCACAATACAATCTTTGTATTGCGATACAATTTTTCCTGCTGCCAAGTCTCTTGCAATACAAATCCTGCAATACAATCCAAGCCTTGCAGCCTCTAAGTCACAATACAACACAGTCTTGCAATACAACTCAAATTCTCTTCTATGCAACTCAGTTAGGACAGAATACACTCACCCATCCTAGGTGCCTCACCCGCACAGCAAATTCAGACAGAATACAATTCCAATTCTCTTACAATACAATTGGGCAGTAGCCCATTCCAAATCTGCACCAATTTTTTTTTTTCATTCTTATTATTTTATTTTCTTTTCTTTTTCTTTTATTCCCAGCAGTTGGGAAAAAATTTACTTAACCCCTTTTTTTTTTCTCATTTTCTTGAACACTCAAATAAATTTACAAAAATTTATTTTCTTCAATTTTTTTTTCATTTTCCAGAATACACAAATAAATTTCTAAAAATTATTTTCTTCACTTTTCTTCGCTTTTTACAATTATATAAGACCTTAGGAAAATTATTTTCACTCACAAACTAAATAAATTATAAAATTTATTTTCTTTTCTAGTTTTTCACTCGAAAAATTTTCTCCACTTAAATAAATTTATAAAAAATTTATTTTCTTCCACTTTCTTCACTCTCATCCAATAAATTTGGCTAAAAATTTATTTCTTTATTTTCATTTCCAGCTTTGTACACTGCATCACTCCAAAATATTTTCTAAAAAATATTTTCTACACATTCATGTGCTAATCACTAAGCACACATTATAACACATTACAAAACCATGTTATAAACACTCATTCATAACATACAAACTCATGTTATACACGCAATCACACACCTCAAACACCAATAATCCAACAAATCACATAAAACACCTCAACACACACGTGCACGTAGTGTCCTAGTTTTAATCTCTATGATTTTCCTAGGGGCACTTCATACCTAATCTCAACACGAACCACAACAGTGGTGATGTTCTTACATTTCATGGCCTAAGCCCAAGCCCCTCATTCTAGGGTTTCCAATATACCTATACTCCACATCAAAACCACCCAAGGGTGATGATTACCCAACCCGAGCTCCCTAGATATTCGTATACCTAAGCTTCCTCGATACCAAGCCGTGACACCCTCGATCCCGGGGTCCGCTGACTACCCGTCAACCCGCTGAATACAAGTGGACGCTCTGCCAATCTTCACGCTCATTTCAGAAACCCAAGCAGTCTTCACGGAGCTCTACCCAAAATGAAACACCCGCATGAAACCCGTCCCAAGCAAACCCAATATAATCACAATGATACAAATATGGATGTGCCCTCGGGGCCCATACTACAATATCCATAAAAATGCCAACTATGAATCCACTATATCCAATAGTTCTAAGAGTTCAAATGTTTTACTCTTATACAACATATATTAAAATACACAATTTTAATACATGTAAATATCAGAAGAACCCTCGAAGCAACACCCCGACTTTCTTCTAAATCTCGGTCTCTAGGACGAGCTGTCCCCTCGCACGCTCCCGTACCAGAAATAATATCCGACAGTGAGCTACGCCAAGAGTGGACCGCCCCTACTGGCTACTTCCACCTAAGTGCAAGCGTGGGATCCAAAATAAACATACATATTCAGCAAATGAATGATCCTACTTGAATGTCTACATGACCAACTAAGATCCCGAGTCCTCACCGACTCTCTCACACTCGCCTGGCCTTGTATGAGAATTACTGGTTTTATTCGTGGACAACCCTCCGATGTATATATCAATCGGGCCGCCCGACGATTGATATATTATTCGCTTTGGTGGACTACCCTCCGATAATTAATATTTTAGACTACCCTCCGAACCATTTTCTCTCTAGACTCACCTTTCATGCACTAACTCCTATGGGTCCTAGATGTTCCAAAGGCATATGAAATGCATGTATGCCATTTCCAATACGCCTAATCACATGCAAATATGTAAATATGCACATATTCAAATATCCAATCACACAATCATGTCATGTAATTACTATTTCAAACATCAAACAACAGCTCTCACTGGGCTAATGATCAAACATGGCAATTTTTAATTTAAATCACTTCCTCGACCAAACATATATTTTCACAAAAAAATATATTTTGAGAACACTATTTCTAAATAGTGAAACCTCGCTTACTATTCCCTGAATCACAGGAAACACTGTCACTTAGTAAACTGCCTCACTTCGCCGATTACTCGGGCCTCATTCCAATCAAAGCATGATTTATTTCACAATTTCATGATTCAATTAACCCAACAAATTCTCTAAAGGTGCCTACTACGCACTGCTCCAAAATCTTTAACACCCTATCCCATGTTTTCGGGACCCATCAAACGGCCCATTCTCACTCTTTTCATATCAATACACAATTTATTCAATAAATCATCAAACATGGCACCCAAACAGCCCCTCACGCCACTGCTGGGCATGCATTTTAAGCCTAATAATTAATAAATTCGGCCCTCAAGTTTTGGGATCGACCAACTACCGCTCAAGGCCTCAAACTAACCGAAACATCGAAAAACATTTAAAATGGGAATAAACTCAAGTAGGAGAAACCCCTACCTTCTGAGTTTGTCAAAAACTCACAAACCGAGTCCACGCCGCAGCATGCCCGCCGAACGTTTTCCTTCTCGAATTCAAGACTGGGCCGACCCGCCTCTGACGCCTCGTATTTCTGTGAGAGAAGTGGCTCTCTCTCTCTCTAGAATGTAAAATTTGGAGCTCACTGCATCCCCCTCTGCATTTCACATTTTTTGGCTCATTTAATATTGGGGGAGACGACACTATACACTATTTTGTCCTTTAGTGACTTAAAATCAAATTCCAAAATGACCATTATGTCCCTCTTTTACCACAATTGATATTCGGCACTATCTCGGCCGTCCATTTTCATAATTTCTCTAACCACTTATGGCACATGAGTACGTGTTATATGTGACTTTAGTCGTATCGAACTTTGTTTTACTTACCGAAACGATACCCTCGTAAAACGCCACTCCTAACATTCTCAATTCTACGAAATTTTACGTGCTAGCTAGATTTTGCGACGATTCTAAATCTAAGTAACTGCTTCATCATCCGAGATCTAGAGAATAAATTACGGATTTTTAACCGAAATTATAATTTTGTAATCGAATTTACGATTTTACCATTTTTCCAGAAATTGGAATTTCTCGGGTCTTACAACTACACCACTTAATGAGAAAATGAAACACAACCTAATAATAATACGAATAATAATAATAATAATAATAATAATAATAAATCAACCGCACCAATTTAATGAGAAAATGAAACACAACCTAATAATAATAATAATAATAATAATAATGATGAATCAACTACACCACTTAATGAGAAAATGAAACACAACCTAATAATAATAATAATAATAATAATAATAATAATAATGAATCAACTACACCACTTAATGAGAAAATGAAACACAACCTACTACTACTACTACTACTAATAATAATAATAAATCAACTACTTCACTTAATGAGAAAATGAAACACAATCAGCTGTAACCAAAAAGAGATACTTTTTGTGATCTATGCAATGAAAGCGCATGATATGAGCCGTTGATCTAGAGACGATCGCTTCTTCAGATTCTTTTACTTCACGACAATCAATACTTCAACCAAACAAATTCCCCCACTTCACCTTCTCATAGCAAATCTTTCTTTATTTTTAAAAAATAACATAACAAGAGCTTTCAAGTGTGTTTGCAAGTTTTATCACTTTTAATATTCTACTTCCTACAACATACTTTTTTTATATAATTTTATATTTTAAAATTTAAATGAGTCCGATTCTCAGATGTCTCGTTGAAGAAAATGCAAACCAATCTAAATTGTGGGAATTCCTTATTTTTATAGGCGGTTCCCCATGTTGCTTTCCTAGTTTTTTTGGAAATCCCAAGAGCCCATTATCCTGGTTATTCGGGCTTATCTGCATGTCAATGTGAACGCCGCGAACCCAAAATTAGCTTGAAATGATAGGAATTTGTATCGGTTTTATTCAAGAATAAAAATATATTTTTTAATAAATATATCTCGTATTTTTGATTTACTGATATACTCCAAAGATACTTAGATATATCACTAATGCTTTCATATAAATATCTGAAAATTAAAAATTATTCAAAATTTAAATAAATACTTAAATTTCTTTAAAAATATTGAAATAAGAATATATATAAAAAATGAATTTGATAAGTACAATGAATTAATTTTTGAAATTTTTGTTTAAAATATATTTATATTTATATATTTAAAAATAAAAATAGTTTTATTATAGCATATTTTTCATATATTTTAGATAATAAAACTAAATTATTTTCGAGCCATCATAGTTTTTTTTTTTTTTTACTTCCGAAAGGAAGGGTAATTGACTGCTAATGAGATATGATAGAATCTCACATTTTTCTAATGATTATATTAAAAGAGGCTATTTAAGATTTAAAATTCAATATATATATATATATATATTTAAATAGCAAGGAGACACTTTATATAAATCTGCATATAATTAATTAACAACCCTTTTATTCCTATGCTGAAGAGAGATCAATTCCCCTTCGCCACAATTAATGTATTTTTTCCGTATTTGCCAAACATGCCGATATTTTCTACAAGAAAAATATCGGGAAATTTTAAAAAAAATCGATAAAATTGCCCCGAAATTTTTGTCCATGGCTTTAACATCCAGCCCAAGTCTGAAGCAGCTTTACTGGTTTTTATTGTTTAAATTAAATTTCGTGGAAAAAAGTTGACGATTAAGTTTATAAATAATTACTTCCAAATTTCAAACAAGGTTAAAAGTGACAAGTGTACACATTTCTAACGCATAATGCTTTTATTGTGTTTTCATAATAGGAACTAAAATCGAAATAGCAAAAGTTGTTTATATTTATGTACTAAAATGTAATTTAAAAGCTATTTATATAGAGCCCTTAAGGTACTACTCAAGTTGTAAAAGGGTGAAAAAGGTTACCTGAGATCCAAGTTCGAATCCTTATAAGAACAAAACATATACTATTACAACATAATATACAAAGTGAGGACCCATGTTTGAATTCTTATAAAAACATCCATTATAACATAATACAAAGTGAATAGATATTTAAAAAAGCTATTTATATTTTCAAATTTAAAATTATCATGTTTAAAAAGCTATTTATCATCTATGAATCATACTTTAGCTTTTTTATGAACAAAAGTATTTCGTCATACATATAGTCTATCAATAAACAGAGGAATTTGAAATTTCTTCTTTTTTCTTTTTAAATCATGACAGTATTCATACAATCCTCGAATAAAATAAATGACAATCCTAATATATAGTCTATATATTCCCTGCCTCCAAATTCTTTAGCTAAAGAGCAAAATATGGGGCCTAAAATATGTTCCACTTCTCCCACAAGGCCCCACGAGATGAAAGAAGCACACCATCTAAAATCGCAAAATATTGGAGAGATAATCATCGATCATCATTATTATCATATTATGTTTCAATGTCCTTCGGCCATGTCTTATTTGCTAAGATGACTACATCTATTATTTGAAAATGTAAAAAACAAGGAAACAGGTTAAATATTTTTCTGGGGTTTGGTAATTGGTATGGCATTAAAATAAGGGTAAACTATGTTTTAGATCACTAAGGGAAAAGAAATTAAAAAATGGGGGCCCAAAAAGTTGCAAAATGGAAAAGTGTATTTTGGAGAAAATAGTGTTCATGCTCGTGCACCCACCAAACCGCTGAATCGATTCTGCTCCACTGGCAAGGTCACTCACCTCCCTCTCTCCTCTCACCTCTCTCTTCTTGCTCTTTTGTTTAAGTAGGAGATTAAATTTGATAGATTTAAAAAGGGATAAAATATTAAGTAAGAGATTACTTTTTTTTTTAAAAGCAAAATAGTAGGGATGAATAAGAGTGAGAGGAGAAAGAAGGGCAAGAGAAGGAAAAGAAAAGGGAGAGAAAGAGAGGAGAGACAAGCAAAATTGTCCACCAGTTGGTGGTGCATCAAAGAGAAATTATTTTCCCAAAATATACCTTTTCTATTTGTAACTTTTTGGGGCCCCATTTTTTAATTTCTTTTCCCTTGGTGACCTAACACCTAATTTACCCTAAAAATCATCTGTATAATCATTATTAATTTTCCCATGGGCCCATTGCACCAACCTAAACAACATGAGGTTGATGATAAGATATATATATATATATATATATATATAGGACAAAGATAAATTTTCTCAGAAAGCAAATTAAGATCGCACTTACCATGAAGGAGTAATTAACAATAACAAAGAAAGAAAAGTCCAACTAAACAAAGAATAAAAGCACTTTTTTTTTTACACCATACAAGAAAATAATAAATGTGATACCCTTAAAATCCATTTTGATAAAGCAGAATAGAAATTTTTGGCCGAACCGGAATTTTCTAGATCTCGATGACGAAACGGACTTCTCCGTGAACTCGGCCTCACTAAATTTAGCTACCACGCCGACCTCGTCGATCTCGAGGTGGCCTGGATTCACGCCGGTATGCAAGGCCTGATGACACATGGCAAAGCTATGATGCCACTCGCACCATAGAAGTGTGACACTTGGCATCAAAAGCATGGCCACACTGGCTACGGGAGAAGGGACCTGGCGGCCCATATGACGCCACGCAGATGATACAAAGGGCATAAGAATAAAAGAAAAAGAATTTAAAAGGAGCCACACAAGAGACTTAAGGAAATGATATGAATTGCCTCCCATTGACCGGATGTGAGATGTTCCAAATTGAAGAGAGAAATGAAAAGAGAAAGGAGAAAATGAGGAGAAATGGAAGGAAGACGAGGAGTAGAAGAGAAAAAGAAGTTAAAAGCAAAAGTAAGGAAAGAAAAACAAAAGAAGAAAACTGAGATAAGATGCAAAGGCCAAACACTGGTAGATTTTTGTATAACGCCTCCTTCTCTAGATTTGTGAGCGATCCAAACTGGCCGGATTCCTTCCGAGACAAGAAGTGGGAAGTTGTTCTACAGAGGACAACGTTGTGGACTCCGGCTTCTTCGAGTTTTTCAACTTCCAAGAGTAGAGTGATATTTTCCTATCGGCTTATTTTTGCCTCAAAGGCTTTATAATGGTAGTATGTTTCTGGGAGGCCATGAGAGGCCATGTAAATTAGTTCCAAGCTTGGGACTAAGGGGTATGAATTTCATGACCTGCTGTATGACTGTGGAGTTGTATTTTACTGTAAACCGAAAGTTTCTAGATGTCAGATTTATCATGAGATGACAATGATTGAACCAATATGGGTTCATGTTTGTGAAGGGGCCGGGAAAATTCCTGTTGAATGGTCCCAAGTTGAGACCTTGTTGTGTGTTATGGCTTGCTTGAAATAACATGCTAAGTTTGGAAACGTGATATTGATGCATGCTTTGATGTATTAAGGTTTTAATGAGGTAAATTATATGTATAAATTATAATTATCCATGGTGTGTAAATGTTTCATGTAAAGGTTTGTCCCCATGCATGTAACATGAGGAAAATGCATTGGCATCATGCATTTCATATGCACTAGCCACATCAAAGGCCAGGTCGTGGGTGCAGGTAAGGTTTATTCATCGCTGTTGGTGAGTGGGCCGTGAACTCGAAAATGGGACAAAGTCCAAGGTAGACTAATGAGTGCGCAAATGATCAAAATGATAAATTACATGCTTTGGCGAGCGTTGGGGTATCCTCAGGTGAAAGTCCCACAGTTATTCATACTGCTAGACATGAATCCCGACGATGCAAGTTCGTGAAAATGTTAGTGCGCGTATGGCACCTCACTGCAAACCCGAAACTGCGGCCCACAAAACAGTGCCAGAAGATCAAAATCAGTTTTGATAAATAAAATTGGAGGTTGTCCAATGGTTAGTCGTGGTATATCATACAGATGACTTGTTTTAACTCACATTTAAAATAGATGTGTGAGCTCATTGTGACTCAAAGTGTGTGAGCATGAGGTCGCATCTCATGCATGATATAAACATTTCATATAGAAAATAATCAGACGGAATGTGATTGCTTGTTTATATATGCCATTGCATATGCATTTTAGTGGGAGTAACCTGTAGGAAAACTTTCACTAGGCTTTGCTCACTCCCGTCAGGACCCTTCGTGCAATGTGACCATCCAGAGTATCTGCACGCAGCAGGTGCATCTTCGAGAAGAAAGTCTAAATGTGGCTTTAAGAAAATTTTTGTACCTATGTATAAATATTTTTATAACAAACATGAAAACTATGAAAACAGAAGTCGAGAGGTGTTTGATGGATATGGATGCATGTGCCCCACGTGGCTATTTTACTGATGTGTGCCTCAGAAACGAGACATATAATTTCCAGAGGCCGACAGACAACTGACACCTTTATTTGAAGGCCACAATAAAAGGATTTGGATGAGCATGGGTCAAACTTACACATGATTCCTGAGAACAACTTATATGTCCTTGGAATGAGAACATGTAGTGCTTAACTTCAAAAACCACACCTTTCTCGGTTCTTACATACACTACTCTATCTAAAATAGTTGAGAGCCAGAACACATCAATATGTACAATTGCATATTGTTTAGAAACAAGTGAATTTGGGTTGGTTTAATTGAAAAGAAAAACATGTCAAAACAACAATTTTAGCTCCGATAAATTGGGACAAATCTCTAACTTATGTGGTAAGAACACGTCGGTCCAGAATCGCAGGTTTTTGTTCTTTTTTCTCTCAGAAGTTTGTACGATCATCCTCTTAGCTCTCAATAGCTAATCGACAAAAATAGCAGCTTTTTCACTGCATACACATTAGCAAAAGAAATCCTACCGCTTTACACTCTTCAAGCCATAAACAATAGTTACATTTTGTACATGAATTTTGTGGAAAGGGGGTGGAAATTTATTTTATGAACAAGTAAGCAAATGAATTCATGCATAACAAGAGAAAATTAGAATTTAATTACCTTTCCAACTTTTGCAACTTCTAAACAAGCCCTTTCCAGAAGTCTATTTAATTTCTTTCAAATTTATCCTCATCTTGTGAGGTCATACGCCACGCATCCTCTTCTAGAAATTGTTCTATTTCCTCTTTGTCACAGTTCCCTTCCCTTTGCTTTCACTTGTGCCCTTTGTATAGCATAAAGGAGGACCATTTCTTGATTAAGGGGAAATCAACCAAGTAAAACAACTTTGATAATACACCACAAATGCAAGTGCATGCTAGAATAAAAATAAAATCTAACTACTGCAATCCATGAAGAATATCTCCCTACAAGGGTCTAGCTCACTTTACTAATGCATCTACTATACTACCAGGAGAAGGAAAATCATATATATATATATATATATATATATATATATATATATATATAGAAAAAAATCAATGATCTGTGCAACCACTCATCAAAACATCGAGCAATTTCTATGGTAGAAAGCATTCCAACCATCAATCTAACAAATTTTCTCAAGTCGCAATCCAAATTCCACTCTGCTATAGTTCCATGGCGTGATTTCAAATAGAAGCTCCTGGGCCTCAGCTGACATGATGAAATCATTCCTAAACAAAGAAAGACCTCAATCTAACAAAAAATCTGAAGATTGGCAATAGTTCCACACATGTTCAAAGAGAAACTCTCAGAATTGAAAAAACCCAAAAGCATTCTAATTGCATGGTCGCTTATTACCGTAAGAAGAATGGGAGAAAAATAAATAAAAACCACAAATTTTTTGTTCAAATGCCAATATCTCCACAGTTTTCAAAGATAATCTCTTAAACCGAAGCACATACGCTAATCCAACCGTCTGTCAAGTTACTCATGAACATGGAGCAAAATAAAATAGAACCACATTTTGATTACTTTGTCATGCCATCACTCTTGTTTTCTTTGTTCTCTTGTAATATCCAAGTGCTATTGATGGGTTGCACAGGAGGTTTATAGAGTGTTCTAGCTTCCATTAGGGAACAAGGAACTTATTGGGTTTATAGCTTGTTCTAGCTTCCATATACAGCAATTATTGAGTTTGTTGGTTGCATAAACAATAATGGTCACCAGATTAATAAAATGAAAGCACCCATAAAACATGTTTCAACATGTTTTCAAACCCATACGAAGTAATAATTGAAAACCTCATATGAACATGTTTGTTGTTCCTCATTTTAAAATCAGAAATTCTAAACCATCTTCATTAACACATACTCATTGTTATTGATTGAATTTCATGTGAATTTCATTTCTTGAGCATCTTGACATTTTATCTCATTATTTACCACCTACTCCGCTAAAAAAATGTAAAAGAAAAACAAACAACCCGAATGAAAAGCCCCAACAATGCCCACAAGGGTGGCTTTTGCTTCGGGGCAGAGATTAGCTTCCAGATTTGCATATATAGACTTAATGACTCAAATTTCTAGAAAGTTCCATAATCTAGTGCTTTAGTCATATCTTCATGGCCCTTTCTCACCCCAAGGAATCCTGGAATGATGTTTTATCTCTCTCCATTTGTGTCAGAAACACCCAATGATATCGCTTCTTCAAGGTTTCGCACGAAAGGTAGATCTGAGTCAAGACCTCACCTCCTACTTAATCGGCTACTTTAAGAAAGCCTTGTTAGCGCCAATTCTCATGGCGTCTCTTGCATGCCACCAATACCCATTTGTTCTGTTTTTTCACAGCCTCATCAATGCCGACTTCAAGGCTTCTATCACAAGGCTCCATAAGCTCCCAATGTGCAGTCTAATTTAATCTCCATCACTAGGAGAAAAGGAGATGCAACTGATGAACTCCAATGCCCATTTGACCCGGTTTATCCAAGGAGCCTTGTTAATGTGACTTCATTTTCTATCAAGTAGGCCTCAGAAGTCATGATAGGCAATCTCAATCTAACCTATATTTCACTAAGAGGAAAGAAGACACCCAAGAACTCCTTGATGACAAACATCCATATAGTTGTAAGATAGTATTCTTATTTTCCTTTTTCTGTTTTTATTTTTTGAAACAGAAATAAGCATCTTTAATCATTTTTAAAGATAAATACAAGAAGGATGACAATCCTTTAACAATGTAAACAAATGGTTAGAAAGTGCTATCATTGTTGGTGGTGTCATATGGACCTTCTTGGTAATCCACCAAAATTTTTTAGAAAAACACTTTGTGGCTCCCTTTATGTAAAGGTAGAAAAAAAAATACATTAATTGAAAGGAACTTTTACATTATTAACATATGAGTCAGTTCATCGCTAAAAGGTCTCTTTGTTTCTCAAAAGTATGTGAACATATATTAGATGCGTATATATTACATAACCATCTTCTTGGAAGAAGATTGTTCTTTGTATGTTCGAATGTTAGAAAATGTGTTCTATTTGTTGTTTTTGTTCATCATGCTTGGTCACATTGATCCGATGATAAAGGGAACCTAAAATTTAGAAATATTGGTCCCTTGTCAAGCTTCTCATGTTCGCACTCGAACTGCTTATTTTAGGTGCTGGGTTATTAGATTTTTAAAAGCCTCGATGGTTAGAATTTGTGTCCATAATGTATGTGAGGCCTTTACATGTTACCTTTGGGGAGGGATAGTAGCATAGAGAAGACACAAACTGAGATAATAAGTTTTAACACAACGTGAAGTTGCCAACTTTACTAAAAGCCTAAGCTGTTTGAGTTTGGGCCCATAATGCATGCTGGACTTACACATGGAAACCAACAGTTAGGTTGCCATTAGGAAAATAAGCTTGGTATGTGTCTGAATCATATGAGTTCTTGTAGCTAGTATTGTGTGGGTGTCAATTATACAAAACTTGGAGATGATCCGGAGACAATTTGACAATATGGTTTGCAATGTGGTAGGCATATTTTGTGCTACTTTCTTATTTTAATTTCTCGAAATTTAATTTTAATATTTTGTTTCTATTGGGAATTATTGATCATCTCTATTGTATGCTTCAACATCTTCATGCACACTAGAGTGTTTGTGGTTGACTTACCTCAATCTTTCTGTTCCTGTCAGCTATAAGATTATTCATATTCATTTTTCAAAGTTCTTTGTTTATTCTAATCGTTAAAATATTTAATTTGGATTATGAATTATCGAAAAATAATTACTGGGTCACTGCTCATAATCTTTTTTCATGATTTTAAAATTTGAATTGCTTAATGTTTTGCTGCCCCAATAAAATGAGTTTTGAAAAAAATATATAAAATTAATTGATTAAGTTTAAATCTATTTTTTATTTTCCTTCCACTTTTCCTCTATATTTTCTTTCCTTAGTACTTTTCAGATTCAAAACGGAACACAAGGCTTTGTTTGGAACCCAAAAATACTAAGGAAAGGAAAAAATGTTGGTGGAAAATTATTTTCTCATGTTTGGATCTCACAAGGAAAATATAAAAGAAAATCAAATATAATCAAAATTCCTCAAAATTTTACATATTTTTAAATTTCTTAGTCCTTATATAATAGAGAGATAAAACAAATAAAATAAGTTTGAATAAACATAGAACTACTCTATTAAGTGTAAACCTATTTTATATTTTCCTCCATATTCTCATTCCTTCCAATTTTCCTCTTTATTTTCCTCTATGTTTTCTTTTTTTTAGTACTTTATGGGTTCCAAACGAAGCCTAAACAAATACTTACTCAAAAATAAAACAATCAAAGCAAACACCAAGGATTAACTTAACAACTTTGTAGCTTTTGTGAATGCACAAGTCGTAGATGAAGGTGTAGCTACTAAACATCATCTTCTGCTTTATTTTTATTTTAGAAATAGAGAAAAAAAAAGTAGACATCTATTAAACATAGCTTACAAGCACTAACACCCAGAAAAAGTTTTGAAATTTCACAATGATTGGCCATGTTAATAAAATGAGTTTTGTCCCAAAATAGTACTTTAAAAAAAAAAAAAAAAACAACAACAACAACAACTCACAGTGGAAATGCACCACTTTTGCCACCCTACCCACTTTTCCCCAAAGCCCATATTTTCAAAGGACCAGTCCACATCATCATAGACCTTTTTGATGTCAAACTTGCAAAGAATTGCTCTCTTGTTGCTTCTCAATATCTAATCAATAACTTAACAAACCCTCGGGGACCGTGTTAGCCAACACTCTTAAAGTCTATTAGTTAAACTTTGCCAACCATTTGTGGCCAACTCCTCCCACCAAGTTTATCGATCTAAAATTTTTTGAATCCTTCACTCCCTTTCGATTTCATTTCGCCCACCATAAAACACAAGATGAACCTCCTCGCTCCATTTATGTGTCTTTTCAACCGATATTTCTTCCTTCCTCCTCCCAACTTTTAAACACCTTACTTGTCTACAACACTCCACGCCTTAAAGCAAACCACCTAAGACTTCTACCCACACAACGAATCTACTTCTTTCCAAAATCACTCCTCTTACTTTGCTTCCAACTTCTTCCACCAAGATTGCAAATGAATTCAACTCCACAACTAACTAGCATTATTGTCCCCTCATCTCACCTCGTGTCCTCTCTTCGTTGCTCTGTTGAATGTATATCATACTAATAGCAATAGGTAATGCCAAACGCCTATCACTTACCCAAATTCTTGTAATTAATAGTTCGATAGGTTTTTTTCACATAATCAGTTCTCACTTTTTTTTTCTAGGCAAAAAGCAAGCTTCATTAAAAAACCCGAAAAGGCAAACCCGAAGTCTACAGGGAGTAAACAAGGGAAGGCCGTAGGCCTATACAAAAAAAAAAAAAAAAGAGGATTTAGCAAAAAAAAACCACCCCACAACCAAGCTAGCTACTGTAAAGATTAGTTCTCTACATGACATTGCGTCATAACAAATCTAAAGGCCAAAAGATTGAAAAGTAGAAAAGACGAGAAAAGGATTGATGTATGTATTTTTCATATCATAAGTTCGATATCAAATATAGTTTATTTTGTTGAGATATGAATTCAAAAGTTCTTTTCGAACACCCAAAATAATACTAAGATCAATGCATGCATTTAATATCGGCAAGTCCTCCATTGAAATAAAACTAGGAGAAGAAAATACCTCTATATTTCGATGCTCGCTTGTTTGTAAATTCATATAGAACTCTGCATGAACATTTCTTCTTCTTACCTACATATCATAACACATGAAATTTCGTAAAGAGCTATTCAATTACTAGAGCTAAATAAGAAATCACAACATATGATCGCATATTTTTTTATTTATGGATAAATTATATTTTCAAATCACAAATATGGTTTGCATGTCTAAGTTTACACTTAATATTCCTTCCTTGATTTCAATGATTACTTCCTAAGGAGTGAGACCCAAATAAGGACCTCATTGACATGTCATCATAAACAAGAAATAGCATGCCAAGTATAGAAATGGCTAACATTATTGTTGCTAAATAAATTAGTATTAACTCGTGTAATCAGCTTTTTAGTATAGTAAGCAAACCCCAAGCAATTTACACTCAGGGGTTGTTTGTTTTTTAACTTAATTCACGACTCTATTGTCAAATATTTTAAAAGTTCCTAATGTAAGGTTAAAATATTTGCCTTTTCTACGAAAAGTCATTTCCAAATTAAAACAAGAAAAACTCCATCATCGCTCAACAAGAGGCAAGAATACACACTACTGAGTGATTTACAACTGAGGCTGGATGAGGCGGCCCCATTCCGACCCGCCTCGTTTATTTTTTTCAATTCCCAAACTTGTCTCATTTAAAAAATTAAATACAAGTGTATGGCAGATGTATAGTACCCTTCAAACCCGTCCTGCTTACATTTCCGATTGTTTTTTATTTTTTATTTTTTTATATTTGCTTTTTTATTTTTATTATATTAAAATTAATATATTTCATAAAAATAAAAATATTACAATTTATAATTATTTATTAAAAAACATTCTAATTATTATTATTATTTATATTAAAGTATAAAATAAAATAATAAAAAATTATTTTTAAAATATAATCGGGCGGGACAGGAGTAACAATACTTGAACCCGTCCCGAACCCGTCTCGAATTTGAGAAAATAAACTCAAACCCGCTAAAAACCCGATTACAATTAAACCAAACCCGTCTCATTAAGAGCGAGGTGTAGCGAGAACCTCAAATAATCCGCTCCGTCAGCCATCCCTACTCACTATCCAATGTTAAAAACAAACAACTTAATACTTAACACATATACTATTCAAGATTAAGCTCAAAAGTTTTATTCAAGATATGAAAAACAAACACCACCTTAGAATTTCTCAAAAAACTTTACTATCTTAGCTTAAGTGCAAGACACACCACAAGGGACGTGCCTAAGTGAAGTGAAGTGTGACTCTGGATGCACATCAATGTTACAAATATTTTTTTATGGATAAACAGAGCATATATATTCGTCAAAAAGAAGCTACAGATACACCCCTACAGAAAGTATACAAAACGTATAAAGAGGCGGACCAAAAGCCTATACAAAAAAGGGCTTGAAACAAAAACAAACCAGTCCACTAGATGAACTAGAGAATACAGAAAATCAATGTTACAAATATGATTCAATGTATTAATAAAAAGTTTAAGATTCGAATATTTAAAATAAAAATTCAATAAAAGTAATAAAATTCATATATGCAAATTTCAATGTAAATTTCAAGAATAAAAGTGTTCGTAAAAAAAAATGAAATTATAGTCTACAAGGCACACTTCTCCAATAAGGCACATGTCTTGGAAGATAAGGCGCTATAACTAGGGAGTAATTGTGCCTTGAACCTCAACACCCCTTAAGAGCGCCTTTTAAAACTATGGTTAGAATCCATGTCGAAGAAATTTATTTGAGTATTTGGTTATCTTGATCAATGTTTCTTCAAAAGTTATTCCAACGTATACTTATCATGAGGCATTTTAGAAAGAGAAAATAATTAAACTTGAACTAATTAGTTTATGCAATTCATGACATCGATCTATAAGCATCCATAAGAAGGTCGTTTTGTTTCTCCAAATGTCTACACACAAAGAAAAAAGAAAAGGAAATTAACTATATGTTAACACTAATACTACTAATGATCATTATAATAATAATAATAATAATAATCGAAATAAGAACAAAGAAAATGATGAGCTTTACTCTAATACTCATGTATTTCAGTCCATCCGCTCAAAGGATTCCGCTTCATCGAACCAAGATGCTCCAAGCAAATGAACAGCCTAAGGTTCAAATCTGAATGCCTCTGCACGTGATTGTGAATTTTCTTATCAAACACAACTTAAGAAACAATTTTGCACATAATTTATCATATGGCTTGCCAACATAAATCCAAAGACTCTAACAATACACAATAAATTGTAATTCAAATGGATATTATGAATTCACCCATCTTGCGAAATAAATTATTTTCAAGATTATGTATGGTATGTAAGGTAAACTCTCCCCAATGGACTGCAATCTTCTCCAGATGTCAAGAATAAACTACGGTAAGGTGGTTGATTTCTAGTTTCACTAGAGGTCTTGTGGTAGTGGATTCTCAAATTGGCAATGTTAGTTTCCAATTTCAGGATGCTTTTTCTTTCCCACTGGGGTCAACATACTCACATGTATGCCATTATTGAGACCTAGAAATTTGCTTCAAGATGCTTCAGAGTACTGGACTTATATAACTTAACAGCCATCACTAATCCTACACACAAATGCAAGTCCGATCTTAAAGATATTGACACAGCTTGCAATCTAAACATGCATCAAACACGTAAAATCCTTTCAGTTTTGTGCCATTAAAGAGACATAACTAGACAAAACTCGAGACATACTATAACATATCACCGGTAATCTCTCATCAACAATGCTCTTACAAGTCTAATTCTTCCAAAGTAAAGGAGAAAGTCTACGATTCTATTAGGATAAAAATTTAAAGCTTCTCGCCGGATTTCAAGAAATCACGTAATGCACCAAATAAAAGGAAAGTAATTTCAAATCTGTCGATACTCCAAAACATGTAAGGAACTTTCAAATGAAAGCACACATGGATCAAACTTTCCCAACTCCCCCAATCTCCTTATATAAGTACATATAACTTCTATGCTATGTTTGCAGGACCAAGAATAAATGTTGAACCCTCTCAGTAAATGTTGCAACTTCAGCATTAGTGGGATCTCACAAAACTTGTGCCAAGTAAGAAAAAAATCTATTTAGAAAAGCTAATGTTATGCAATTTTATAATTTTACCCAGACATGAAATTCTGTAGCTAGTTTCATTCACCTCCCCGAGGTTTTGGCTAAAAACATATAGGCCTTATTTGTCTGAAAATTTTATAACTCAAATCATTATTGTCAAAAATCTTACACTGCAAAATTCTAATTAACATTTTAATGTTTTTTCTATTCTAGACTAAATCTATTTTTTATACAAGAAAATATTCCTGAGACTGTTAATTTAAGCTGAACTAGCAATAGTTCCAAGGTTGCTCAAAGAGAAACCTTGTAATAGCAATCAGGATGAAATTTGACTCTGTATCATTTTTTATATGTCTAACCCTCTATTTCCTTTCCAATAACATGAAGAAAAATAGAAGAAAAACCACATTTTGATTACTAAATTACCTTTCCACTTTCTTTGCTGCCAAAGATCCAAAACAAAACAAATAATAGTTAATGACTCCGATCAACTAAAGTGCAATTTTTGTATTCACGAACCGCAAGATGGAGAAAAGTTTTTCATAGAAAATTTTCCATAATTTTCATTATTTCAACTTGTATCAAATCCTAGGAAATCAATTGCCTGAACTGGGAATAGGCACTAGAACAGTACCTCCAACCCCAAATCAACAGAGACGCAACCTTCTGAAGAAGGAATAATTAGAAATTTTCATGTACAGGTTGATTTCCCTTCTTTCTTTTTTTCTTTTTTTCTTTTTTTTTTCTTTTGATAAGTAAAAAGGTATATCCAGCATCTTCCCTCTACTACCCCTTCCTGCGTCTTCTTTCTCATCAACCAAACACAAAATGGGCCATTTAACAACCAACGAAATTAAACCGTAAAATTAAGAAGATTCAAAACAATAAATGATACTTACCAGGCACAATCTGTGTCGACCAGAAATCAGGTGAGCCTCCTCCAGAGACAAACACAAAAAGGAAACAATCAGAAATCGACTGAGGAGTCGGCGGCTCGCTAGGCTTAGGGTATCGGAGAAGATCAGATGGCCGAATCTCAATAATTCAATAATTCAATATTTTCAATAATTCAATAATTCAATATTTTCAATAATTCATCTATAATATTCAATATTTCACGCTTTTAATATGTAGTCAAATCCCTATTTTTGTTGCATAGGGGTTGTTTTAAAAATATTAATAATTATTATTATAATACATGATTAATATGTTAAACTATATATTTTTAACTATTTTATTTTCACATTTTAAATGTAACTTTTAATATGATTTATATGATATATTAATATTTAAAAAATTATTGTATGAAAATTATATAATGGATTTGAAATAAATAAATTTATAGTTTTAATATTTAATATATTTCATTTATCTCATTAATCTTTATTTTTAAATATTTTCACTTCATTTTTCTTTTGTGATTATCTTTTTAAATTTTATTTAATCATTTTTTTATTAAAACAGCCATAGTGAATTATAAATTAAATTTAATAACTAAATGACACATAATTTAAATATTATTACTAAATTACTTAAATTAGTGTTAATAGAAAATATTATTTTAAAAACAATTAACAAAAATTATACACTTATTTATTTCTTATATTATATCTTCAAAGTAAATATTTAATTTTCAAAACAAATGCGAATTTCATTCGTTTTTTTTTATTAAATTGCATTTCAATTGTTCGATACTATTTAAATTTAATTGGTCAGAGACTCTTGATATAATAATAATCTATTATTACTTATTTATTTAAGTTTAGCTTAAAATTATTATATTATTTAGACTCAATTATTTTATATATTAATTATTATTATATATTTATATATTATTTATTTATATTTGAATTATAATAAAATTTGTTAAGATCTAGAATCCTCACAATATATAAATAAGTAAGAACAAAACAGATATTATTATAACATAATATACAAAATGAGGATCCAGGTTTGAATACTTGTAAGAACATGAGATATAACATAATATACAAAGTGAATAATAGATATTTTAAAAAAAGTTATTTATATTTTCAAATTTAAAAATTGATTATGTTTAAAAGCAATTTATCATCTATGAATCATAATTTAACTTTTTATGAATAAAAGTATTCATATCATACATATAGTCTATCAATAAACAGAGGAATATGAAATCACTTTATTTTTTCCTTTTTAAAAGATAAATTCTATTTACACCCAATTTATTTCTCTATACACTCCATTAAATAGAGAAATAAATGTAAGTTATCTTAAGAATTCACAAGAGATATTTAATACAGATATAACTCTCTCCTTTAAAATCGTGATAGCATTCATACATTTTCTCGAATAAAATAAGACGTAGAAGCCAAAATCCTAATGATGTAAAGATTGCACTTTGCCTTATCGGTATTAAATTTGATAGATTTAAAATATTAAGTAGGAGATTAAATTTTTTTAAAAAGCAAAACCAGAAGGGATGAGTTAGAGAAAGAGAGAGAGAGAGAGAGAGAGGGGTGAGGGAAGGAAGAGAAAATGGAGGAGAAAGAGAGTGGAGAGGGGCTATTGGGCTTTATCTTGGTCTCTAAAACTAAAACCTCATCCTCAAATTTTAAAGTAAGTTTTAGCTTTTTCATATTTGATGAAAAATAAATATTTTGGATTTCTGACCTATCGACGCTGTGAGCCGGAGTCTGGAGAGGGGCATGGCTACCGAATCAAATGTTCTAAACACGTAGTTACCGCCATCATCAAAGCTACCTATTGAAATCTAGCCTCCCTTTATACTTATTTATTCCAATTTCAGGTGTATTCGATTCCAAGTCATTTGGATTTAGGCGCAGAGTCTGAGAACGATACTAATAGGTATTTTTCGAGGGCTTCCTAAGAAATCGAGGGCTCAGAAACAGAGGTATTTTTTGTTTTTGCATCGAATCGCAAGCAAACCATCATAATGTGTATTCATCATAAATAGAGTTTATTCTGGGAGTTTCGTGTGTTATATAATGAGGTGTTTGCTATTTTTTTTTTTTTTTGAAAAACATCAAACCCTCGAGTTCAACTCAATGTGTTTTCTTATGAGTACTTAGAACGATTCAGAGGAAGCCCGTGGGTTGCTTAAATACCCAAGGAGAATGAACTTGCCTCGTGCTCAGATTTTCTCCCTCTCTCTTTTCCCGTGTCCACAAGGTGCCTAGCACTTAGATTGGATGTGCTTTGGTTTACTTAGGCACTATTAACATAAATCTTTTTTTATTATCAGAAAAAACCCTAAAATGTCACTTAACAAAATCTGTAGTGTACTTCTTCTTTTTTATTTCTTAGGATTTTTATTATGTATATCTAGTTTTTCTACTTTAAAAAGAAAAATAAAATGATTCAGAATTATCTCAAACTTGTGAATTGTTTTATACTAATATCAAGCAATTTGTTTCATAGATTGCGATCAGGATTCAGGACTCAAACTTCTGAGAACATTTGGTGACCTAAAAAACGATAGAAGTATTTCACTTGTGCTATGTTGCCAATTCTTGTTATATGATTCAGGAATGGTTATGAGTGCAGATGTAATACCCTGTCTTAGGACACTAGACCATTTGAGAAGAGACGAGATCGAGTATTGTGGGTACTTTACACCGATGGAAATAATTCCAGGTATCATGAGTCCCAAGTTGATGGTAATTAGGTTGTCCATTCTAAGATATGAATGGCAGAGAGAGAATTTTTTTGGCCTTGCTATTTCTGGTAATTTTTAATCTTAGTGACAGCTATGCAAACTTGGGTTTGATATTACTTAGCACTTTTCTTAGAGTTGAGGACTTCCCTAAATTGATTTGTTCTGATTCTTATTATTTATTCTGTTTTTGTTTTGTTTCGCTTCATCCATCAGAAGACTCCATCACAAAGGGTAGACTTAATCCAGATTCGAGGTTTGAAACCGCAACAAACTGTACTAAGGCTACCCCGATGGAGAGTTTGTTATTGCATCAAAAATTGGGAGTTCAGATTTTAGTTCCTTATATATTGTTATCATAGGTTAAAAACAAAACTCGATGGCTCAACTTGCACAAAATCTTCTCGATCATGGTATCCTCGTTCTCAAACTGCATTTACCTCCACAAATCAAGGTGTACAACTAAGGGAACCTGCCTCGGGCCAGGACGCCCCAAAACCCGGGGATCCACTGACCACCCACAACTACGTAATACTGCGGAATGTCGGGGTGGACCGACATTTTTCATTTAAAATCTGCAGAGTCTCCTTGTACGGAGCTCTACCCAAATACAAAATCTTCATAAAACTCCGTCCCAACATCAATCAATTGACACAAACGGCTCCTTCGGGCCCAAACCAATACTAATCACACTATATCCAAAACAGTTATTTCTCACAATATTCCAACTATATCCATAATTCAAGAGTTAATGATTTACTCTTATACAACACATATATTAAAATGAGAAGCATTCTAATACATGTAAACATCAACAAAGCCACATTCCTAGCTTCTTCTCGGCGCTCGCCCTAGACGAGCCGCCCCTCGCACGCTCCCGCACTCAGAAAAGGGGGATCCCACGACGGGTGAGCTAAAGCTCAATAGAGAACGCCTCTAAATGGGCTACTCACCACTTAAGTGTAGTGCAATGTTCCACTTAAAAACAAACATTCAAGCAAATGCATGATCCTACTTCAATGTCTAATTAATTAACCGTATCCCGAGTCTCATCGATTTCACACTCATTGAAGGCACACATAAAAGTTACAGCGCAGCCTTATGAGAATTATCATTTTATTACAAGTAAATCTTCGATGAATATATATCAATTTGGGTCAGCCCGACGATTGATATATATGCCATCTGTTGTGGAATACCCTCCACGAATATATATCAACTGGCCGCCCGACTGATATATTATTTAGTTTGTGGACTACTCCTCCGATGAATAAATATCAACTCAAGCCGCCCGACTGATACATTATTTAGCTCGGGACTCACCCTCCGATCATTTAATATTTAGACTACCCTCCGAACCACTTTCCTCTAGACTCATCTCATGCACTAACCCTATAACTTGTGACGTTTCCCAAAGGTATATAACGATATATGCCAATTCCAATACGCTTTCAATCACATGCACATATAAACATGAATATACCATAAAAATTAAATCACACAAACATGTTATGTAATTACTCATTTCAAGCATCAAATTAGCTCTTAAGATATCAAACACAAGCAATTCCGATTCGAATTACTTAACTAAACACATAATTTTACGAAAATATATTCTTGAATATTGTTTCTGAATAGCGAAACCCTAGGTTACTATTCCCGAAAAGATCATTGAAATCAACTGGGCTCAATTTAGTGAACCCGAAATTCACGGCCATTCCCGGCCCAATTCAATCAAAGCATGATTTAACACCACCATACCCATTTTCCATACTATTACGGCCATGGAGCAGCCACTGCATTCCATTTGGTTTCAAAAAATTGTATTAATTCGGCCCCATGTTTCTTTGGGACCGATCCAACACCCAATGGCCTCAATCGACCAAACATTTGAAAAACACTAAAATGGGAATAAAACCCAAGTAGGAGAAAATCCTACTCCCCTCGAGGAGTTTAAGAAACTCACTAAAACCCGAGTCCACGCTGTGAGTCGTCTCACGTAGAACGCCTTCCTTTCGCCCGAAGACCGCCGACGGCTGATCGCACAGACATTTCAGAGAAGTACTCTCTCTCACTAAAATTCTCTCAAACTGGAACTCACTGCATCCCCTCTATCCAGCGCCCCTGTTCTGCCCGTTTTTTGTTCTTTTATCAATTGGAGAAGAAGACTTCAACTGTTCATTTGTCCTTTCATTATCCTTTAATCTATTTAATTAATTAATTCTCTTCTTTCTCCAGTTTTGACATTCGGCACTATCTCAACCGTCCATTTCCATCATTTCTCTACTCATACCACTTATGGTACATGAGTACTTGTTATGTGACTTTCGTCGTGATCGGTAATCGGCTTGACGCAGACCAAACGCGATGCCTCGAAAAACGTACTAACTCCGACCGCCTCTAATATTACGAAATTTTACGTGCTAATCAGATTTTTCGAGACGATTCCAACTAAGTGAAATCCGCTTTTGTCATCCGGGAGATCTAGAGAATAAATTGACGGATTTTTAATCGAAATTAACAATTTCAGAATTTAAATTAATGATTTGCCAT
Source organism: Tetrastigma voinierianum (assembly GCA_016808115.1). Lineage (NCBI taxonomy): Eukaryota > Viridiplantae > Streptophyta > Magnoliopsida > Vitales > Vitaceae > Tetrastigma > Tetrastigma voinierianum. The sequence continues at coordinate 329,730 of JAEQBH010000685.1, read as the reverse complement.
TTTTCCAAAATCGGGAATTTCTGCCTTACATTCTCCTCTAAAAGGAATTTCGTCCCGAAATTCAGGACGATCACAATTACTCACATGCATATGCAACCATGCATGTAAACAGTCATTTAAATCTAAACTAATTAAACCATCGACCTTCATCCCTAAATGTTAAGGGATAGGTAGCCCGCATGTCCTTTCGCGCTCCCACGTGACCTCCTCCACTCCACGTTGTCGCCATAGCACTCTCACTAGCCTCACCGTGCCTTGCGTCGCAAAACCCCGCTCACTACATAAACAATGCACACTGGTCCCTCCTCGAAGGTTCCATCCGTGTCAATCTCTATCTGTCCCCCAATCCACCACATGGGCTGGATCTGGAATATATTTCCGGAGCATGGAGATGTGAAACACCTCGTGGACACCTATCATGCTGGGCGGTAATGCCAACCGGTACGCAACAGTGCCTATCCTCTCGAGTATCTCGAAAGGCTCACAAACCTCTGGCTAGCTTCCCCACGCCGAACCTCGACCACCTCTCTAGAGATTCACCTTCAAGGAAAACGCGGATCACCAACCTCAACTCTAAGGGTCGACGTCGCACATCTACATGCTCTTCCGCAGCCTGAAATGCGGAGAAGACGCTTATCGTACGAACTCACCTTCTCGTAGGTGTTTCTAATCGACGTGACCCTGATGGAGCCTTCCACCTTGTCCAATCCTAACTATGACCTCGCATTTGCCTCCCCACACAAAGGCCTCATATGGTACCATTCTCGCATTCTCGGGCCGATAACTATCAAGCAGCTTAATTCCACTAAGGGCAATTAATCCTCTACCCCAATATCCAGACACATGTCTGGTCAATATGCTCTCTAACACCGTGATGTGTAATCCATACACACGCAAATCTCTACACAACCCCTTGCTTCGCGTGTAAACGCTAACTCTCCAAGGTCACAATCACCGATAATCCAATGGACTCCAACTCGATTCATGCCATGCATGACATCCATTTACCGAGCCCTTGCTGTACCAACAACATCCAATGCACCCCAAAGGTATCCAAACCTCGAGTCACCCCGACTCCTATCACTAAACTCTAAGTCCGTGTGATAACCATGTCCCCAGAGCCATCTCGAGCCACATAACTTACTCCGCTACACTCTCTCGAGCCTCTTGGTTTCCCGATTCAACTATGAGTCTTCATTGGACGAGTCCTAAAGACAATTCAACTCCACACTCACCAAGAGCGGTGAATGATCGTATCGTGCACCCACACCCGACTCGACGTGATGTTACCGTGCACATGAACGCAATGATGCTATATCAGGACAACTAACCTTGGCTCCACCATGAGCAGACTGAGATCTCTCTCAATCATAATCCCGAACTATCGTGTCAACTCTCACCCTACATCCTAGGAAGAAGATTCATACCGGGCTTCTCTAAAGGCCTTAACCTCTAAGCCCAAACCAATGTCGTGTTAGGTATGGACAACCCTACTTAGGTCTCACTTTACTGACAATCCGATTTGTCATTAACTTATCCATGTCAAGTTTCGACATCAACAACCAATATGTCTACTACCCTAAGCTCCACCACGTCTGCTGCACACTCGATCTATCCCTAACTTCAATCCACACCTCCGTCCCTCTAGCCTATCTCGTGCTGGCCGAAGTGCTTTGTACAGCACCTCGAAACTAAACTAGTTCCTTCAACCCTTACTGCAAAGGAGGAATGAACGTATACTTCCGTTTCCACCGTCAACAAGGACTGCTGTCCCAAAGTCTCGGGGATCCCCGTCTCTCGGGCAACCTGGCCACTCATGCTCAATTCTGGCCCTAGTCCTGAAACTAGTGTGAAGCAGAAGTCTTCTGTTTCTTCCCCTCGAACTAGATAGCGATCCTCCTCTACCAACACCCAGACCCGAAAGTGTTCCAAGTATCCTAATCTCTCTATGGTCAGGGCCGCCCCAACCATGGAGTCCATGTCCCGTAGGTGAAGTCCTACGATCCTATCCCGAATGGACAACTTCAATCCATCCTCGAATCTCCTGTAATACCCAGCCAATCCCAAGAAACTACTTATCTCAAAGATTGACATCTCGGGTCTCTCAAACGCATCACCGCTCAACCTTCTCAGTCGACCGACACTCCCGACGCTAACACCACGTGTCCCTTAAAATCTCACCTCGCAGTTTCCAACCGCACTTACCGAATTTAGCGCATAACCTGATGAAGGTCTCTAACAAATGCAATACAATCCTCAAGTGATACTCATACGCCCCACTGAACGGGAGCAGATCAAATGTTATCCACGAAGACTACGACAACCGATCTCCAGATAGTGGTTGAATCCTACGCCTCAGATCCATGAATGTCGCTAGCGATTCATCAATCCAATGGCATCACCGTAAACTCAAAGTGCCCATAACGCGGTCCTAAACGCCGCCTTAGGGGATATCTATCTCCTAACCTCCTCGCTTGATGGTAACTGCTGTGAGTGTCTATCTTAGAGTAGACTCGCACTCTCTCAACTCCGGTCAAACAAATCATCGGCCCTTGATAAAGGATACCGATTCCTAATCGTAACCCGTTCAATCGCTTCTAGTCAATGCCCGAAGGGTCTCGCCTCTTCTTCGCAACTAAAACCAAGCGCCCATGATGAAGTGCCTGGCCTAATAAACCCCTTATCCACAGCGCTCTCAGAATCGAACTCAGTTCTCGCAACTCAACCTGCCATCCTATGTGAGTCATAGAGACGTGGGGTGAACACCTCGGTGTAACTCGCGACTAAGTCTACATCCCTATGTGGAGGTAGTCCGTAGCTCATCCGAAAAATGATCCACAAACCTCGCACTACTCCGGCAGATCTAAGTTTGGTCTCACCCTCGCCCTTCATAGGGTAAGGCTCGCTTAGCCAACCCGCCAACTCGTCCTCGACACTTGACTCAGATACTGCCTAGTGAAAACATCGTGTTGCCCTAAATACCACAGAGTACCGTCCCGCGTAGGCTGTAATCCTCCCACGCCACAATCGATGACCTAATTCGTAGGTTATCACCCATCCATCCGGAGACTCGAACTCCTCGACATGTCCATAATCCTCAGTCCACATCAGGAGTGTAGTCCCCAAGATCTCTAACTCGCAACCTCGACATGTCATCCTTATTCTCGCCCTAATCCCTTGGGGAAAACTCACGTACAAAGGCTTCTCTATGGTCTCTAGAGGTCCTTGCCCCTTTCCACCCTATTCTCGTTTCATTCTACCTAGAACACGCCTAGTCTAATCCTCGGGTCGCACGAGGTAACCCATAGCCTCTAACACCTTCTCAATCTGCATGAACCAATGGTCGTCCACCATCCAATCTTTTCCCTGTGAATGTCGGAGGATGATACGCCCTAAACCTCTGGGGGTTACTAGGATCTTTCCCGCTTACATGCTGAAGTACTAGCTCGCGGCTATGCGATTCACCGTAATACCTATACGCAAAAGTCCGCCGATCAAACACTCCATTGTGCCCGACCGAAGGTCCTGGACGCCTTCACGCCCGACTTACTAACATTTACACGATCTCACGTAATTTTCATTTCCAATTAACTAGCAATGCACATGCCAATGAATTTGACAACCATGAATCGACCACCCATTTCGCGGTGCTAAATTCCAACCACTTAATTCGTTTTATTCAAATAAAATTTTTGGCTCTTGTTCATTTCATCATCCAAATCCCTAAGGTCGTAATCCCTAACCTTAGCATTCACCATTTTCCTATACGCATTACACCATGCATATAATTTCGTACGCAACTACCACGCAATCACCATTTCAAATGGTAGTTAAATCCAATACAGTATCTCTAAGGCATAACCACAGCCCCGAGACACTAATCATACACATAACTCAGTATACGCAATCAATTTCGCTGCTTAAAATATTGTTTTCAACAAAATTTTTATTTTCAAAATTTTATTTTTGAAAATTTTATTTTTCAAAATTTTATCAAAATTTATTTGATTTTATTTGAATTTAATAAATTTTTTTTTTCTCAAAAATTTTATTTTTACAATGAATGTTGTTCATTTGGTGACTCAAAATATCATCTATTCGAAAAATCATCCAAAGTCAAGCCGATGCCCTACACCCAAAGAAGCTCAGCTGAAATCACCAGCCGCAAGGCTGCGTGGTCAGTGGTCGTGGGCGCCCGCCGCAGCCGTGGCCGAGCCCCGCCGTGCCGCAACGCAGCGCCGCCGTGCCGCACGCAGCCCGGGGCCGCGCCTCGCACGCCCGTCCGCTCGCCCGCCCGCCGCCGCGCCGCCGCCGCCGCGCGCCACGCACGCCCGCCGCGCTCCGCGCCGCACACCCAAAGACTCCGCCCAGCGACCCATGCCTCTCGCCACAATAATTTTATTGCGATACAAATAGCCCAAATTTCCTAAGCCGCAATATAAACATCGTATTGCAATATAAATCCAAATTAATACAAATATTTTTTTTTTCCAGCTTTTTATTCTCTCATTACTACAAAAATGGGCAAGAGTCTACCCGTAATTTTCTGCACCAAATTTTATTTATTTATTTATTTTTCATTATAATAATATATATATATATATATATATATATATATATATATATATATATATATATATATATATTTTATTCTATTTCAGCAGTTAGAAAATTACAAAAATCACAAAAATCATTTTTTTTTCGTATTCTCTTTTACACTCAAATAATTTTACAAAAATTATTTTTCTATTTTTCTTCAATTTTACACCTTGTAAATCCTAGAAAAAATTATTTTCTCATCTCATAACCAAATAAATTTATAAATTTATTTTCTTTTTTCCAAGCCCACTCGAAAAATTTTCTCCACTCCAAATAAATTATAAAAATTTATTTTCCATTTTCTTTCAATCCTCATCCAATAAATTTATCAAAATTTATTTTTTTTCAATTTTCAACTTAGAAAATTATTTTCATCAATTATAGGCCAAATAAATTTATAAAATTTATTCTTTTTCATTTTCTTCTCCAGCTTTTTTTTTTTTTTTTTTTTACACCTGCATAACTCAAAACATTTTCTAAATATTTTACACATCTCTTATGTGTTAATCACTTACACACACACCTACTCATTTTATATACTACATGGTACACACCACATCATTCATGTTATGCATATATTTCTTTCACACAACATAATCAATCTCATCACACAACATGGTGTTACAACACCACACACCATCAAATCACCCAAACACATCAACACACGTGCAATATTGTCCCGTGATCTTCCTAGGTAACCCCATACTCACACTCTAACATCGAACCACACCTAGGTGATGCTCATCCTACTATGGCCTAAGCTCAAATTTCTATCCATAGGTTCCCATAACCTATACTCCACACCATACCACCCAGCGGTGATGATACCAAACCCGAGCTCCCTAGGCATTCGCATACCTAAGCTCGATACACAAGTCGTGACGCCCCAAAACCCGGGGATCCATTGACTACCCGTCAACTCACTTAATACTGTGAATGTCGTGACTCGACATTTTTCACAAAATCGCGTAGTCTCCTTTGTACGGAGCTCACCCAAATACAAAATCTTCATAAAAACCCGGTCCCAACATCAATCAATTGACATAAACGCCTCAAACCCAAACCAATACTAATCACACTATATCCAAAAAACATTTATTTCTCACAATATTCCAACTATATCCATAATTCAAGAGTTAATGATTTACTTATACAACACATATTAAAATGAGAAACATTCTAATACATGTAAACATCAACAAAGCCACATTCCGCTTCTCGCGCCACCCAGATCGAGCCGTCTCCTCGCACGCCCTATCTATAAAAGGGGGATCCACGATCAAGTGAGCTAAAGCTCAATAGGAGAATCGGCCTCAATGGGGCTACTCACCACTCTATGTAGTGCAATGTTCCACTTAACAAACATCGCTGCAAATGCATGATCCTACTTGAATGTCTACCGACCAACTCCGCATCCCGAGTCCTCAATTCCACTCTCAAACTCGCCTAAGCCCCATGAGAATTATCATTTTATTAGTGGCAACTCCTCCGATGAATATAGACACCGCCGCCCGACGATTGATATATATTAATTGTTGTGGAATACCCTCCGATAATATATATCAACTGGCCATCTCGACTGCTGATATATTATCAGCTCATGACTAAATTCTCCATGAATAAAGACAACTGCCGTCCGACTGGCCGATATATATTATTTAGTTTGACTACCCTCCGATCATTTAATATTTTAGACTACCTCCGAACCACTTTCCTCTAGACTCATCTCATGCACTAACTCCTATAATCTCAGATACCTGAAGCATATGGAATGCATGTATGCCAATTCCAATATAGTCTAATCACATCCAAATATATAAACATGAATATATTCGCATAAAAATTAAATCACACAAACATGTTATGTAATTATCACTTAAGCATCAAAATTAGCTCTCTTTGGGCTATGACTAAACACAAGCAATTCGATTCGAATTACTTAACTAAACACATAATTTACGAAAATATATTCTGAATATTGTTTCAGGAATAGTGAACCCTAGGTTACTATTCCCGAAAGATCACAAATCAACGGTTCACTTCTAGTGAACTAAATTCACGCCATTCTCCCAAATTCAATCAAAGCATGATTTAACACCACCATACCATTTTCCATACCTGATGCCATGGAGCAGCTACTGCTGCTCCATTTGGTTTCAAAAATCAGACACTGTCCCATGTTCGGGGACCGACCAATGTACTCTCACTGGCCTCAATCGACTCAAACATTTGAAAACACTAAAAATGGGAATAAAACCCAAGTAGGAGAAAATCCTACTCTCGAGGAGTTTGAAGAAACTCACTAAAGCCTGAGTCCACGCGCAGTCAAGCCCCGCGAGAACTTTTCCTTTCGTCCCGGGACCGCCGACGCCGGGATCGCGTATTTCTAGAGAAGTACTTCTCACTAAAATTCCTCTCAAACTCGAACTCACTCGCATCCCTCCGTCCAGCGCCCCTGCTTCGCCCTTGTTCTTATCACTGAGAAGAAGACTCTCTAACCGTTCATTTGTCCTTTCAATATCCTTTAATCTATTTACCACCACTCCTTCTTTCTTTCTCCGCTTTATTATCGCACTATTCAAAATTGCCCATTTCCATCATTTCTCTTACTCATACCACTTATGTGCCATGAGTACTTGTTACGTGACTTCTTGTCGATCGAAATCAACATGCAGAGACCCAAACGATGCTCGAAAAACGCTAACTCCGACTATTCTCGAATATTACGAATTTTTACGTATAATCAGATTTTTCGAGATCTATCTCCAATCTGCGGAAATCCGCTTGGTCATCCGAAGAGATCCAGAGAATAATTACCGATTTAACGAATTAACAATTTTGTAATCAATTACGATTTTGCCCTTTTTCCAAAAAATTGAATTTCTCGGTCTTACGTAAGTTTCCAGCGGCATTTAGTTTCAGAGATAATTGATTGTGTAATCCTCAATGCTCTAATGGCTCAAGGTCGACAACGACACCATCTCAATTCTTTCCACTCCCTATCAGTTCCTAATGTTCACCATTGACAACCCCCTGCCCCCATTTCTAGTTTTTCATTTGACTATAGTATTATACTTATATAATATTTGTCTTAACTCATAACCGTATTTTATTCATAATCAACATTGTGTGTGGGAAGTGAGATCAGACTTTTTTTTCAAAAATCATTACTTTAAAAGCATCAAGTTAAGTGATTTGTTCTTGTAATGTACAAGTGCTAATACGGTGTGACGCCCCAAACTCCGGTTCGTTGACTACCCACATCCATAATGAGCAAGTGGATACCAAGTTACCCGACGCCACTCACCTGCAGTCTCCTTTGTACTAGGAGCTCTACCCAACACAAACCTGTATATCCCGTTCCAAACAATCCAATATATGCAATATATATCCAATATATTCAATCACATGAGTAATAATGCCTCTTTGGGCTCATAAACCAATACTATAAAACATACCACATTCTCCACCATCTCCCAATAATTCCATAGTTGATTTACACTTTTATTTTATACAAACATATATTAAAATCTACAATTCTAATACATGTTATGTCCAAAAACCATCAAGCCACAAACCGGCTTCTTCAAAATCAACCTCAAAATGAGCTGTCTCCTCGAGCGCTCTCTGTACCTGAAAAATAAAGGGGGTCCCACGACGGGGTGAGCTAAAGCTCAGTAGGAGAATCGCCAGTTCGCTCACTCACCACCTAAGTGCGCAGTAATGCTCCAAAGTAAACACACACCCGCAAATATCCCACTTGAATGTCTACATGATTACTCCCATGTCACGAGTCCTCACCGACCACTCACACTTGCCTACATGTATGAGAAAATAATCATTTTCAAACAAAACTTTTGTTCTGAAAATATACTACCAAAATATCTTTATGAAAATATGGGACTACCCTCCGAGGTGAATTGGTTGGTGAGCTCTTCCGAAATGCCATGGTCCTCATTCGAAATGACTGTTGGCCCATCTCCCAACCCACCCACTCCTCCGACACTATCCTCGTGGAAATTCCTTTCGCAACCATATCCATTTTTTATAAAATGCCTTGTCATGCACTCACACCTAAGTCTAGGTTACCCAAAGGCATATGAAAGGCATTATGCCATTTTCAAAATCATTTGCTACTAACATGTCAATATGCATATTTTCAATCAACTACAATTACACGCATGTAATTCAACACATCAATCATCACTCCACCCTGTACTTCAATCGAGCAACCATAATCTCGCTTTCCAATGGCTTACAAACACAATTCTAATCTCCATATAATTGTATCATCAGGTTAACACCCTCAAGCATTAACCTAATAATTCTTTGATCGACCAACCTCCAAATTAATTTCTACACATACCAAGTCATTCAATTCACACAATTTCAATGCCAAAACACATGGACCTTATGACTATTTCACATAAACCCGGATCAAGCTTTTTTAATACCCCGGGTCTCCACAGGCTAATGTCGCCTACCGGCACCCACTTGTCCAACCCGCTCATTTTTTTTCGAATCGAATTTCTTAACGCATTTTCGGTCTTATACTACCAAAATAGAAACTTAATGCATAAATTCCATACGACAACTCCACAATAGTTTCCTCGGATCGTCACTGACACTTCAAAATCTCCAAAATTCTACAACCGGCCCCATGTTTCGGATCGATCCGACGCCCATTCCTTCGGCCTTTTCATATCAATACATGATTTAAAGCAAAATTCGAATTAAAGACTCCAAACAGCTCCCTAGCAGCCACCGCTGCACCTTTGGCTCAAAAATTTTGTAACAATTGCTCCTAAGCTGGGGACTCCATCAAACTGCCCTCGCCGCCTCAAACCAACCGGAATAAACATCGAAAACACTTAAAATGGGAATAAAACACAAAGAGTGAGAAACCTACCTCTCGAGTTTGTCAAAACTCGCAAATCAGTCCACGCAGATTCGCTCCCGTGAAGCACGCTTTCCTTCTGCTCACGACCGCCGACTATTTGGATTCACAGATTTTTGTATATAAGTTTCTCTCTCTAGCAGCTTCAAAAACATGGCTGCTGGATTTTCTGGTTTGCATTTCACGTTTTTTTGGTCTCTTGTAATTGGGGAAGACGGCCATGTATACTATTTTGTTTTGTAGTGACTTAAAATCAAATTCTATAATACCCAAGTATGTCCCTCTTTCTCAGATTTGATATTCAGTACTATTTCAAGAGACTATTTCTACGTCCATTTTCATCATTTCTACTCATACCACTCTTATGGTACATGAGTACATGTTATATGTATTTCGTCAGATCGAACCGATTTACTTAAGATCTAAACGCGATGCCTCGAAAACGTGTCGACCTCGACTATCCTAAAATTACAGTTTAAATTTTACTGCTAACTAGATTTCGTGAGATGATTCCAACTATGGTAATCTGTTTCATCATCTCGAGATCTAGAGAATTAATTATTACTTTAAATCAGAATTACAATTTTGTAATCGAAATTACGATTTTGCCCTTTTATTCCGTAAATTGGAATTTCTGGGTCTTACATTCCGTCTCCTAAAAGAATTTCTCATTCCGAATTCCGTGCACATACGCATCCAATCATGTGCATATGTAATCTTACTTCCAACTCCCAAGCATCAAGTGGTCGAGTATGATGACCTTGGCCATATCCCAATTGATCGATAACCCGAAGGACTCACAACTCATACATGTCAAGAATGACATTAACTACCCATAGGTCTACTACCCTAAAGTCCACCACGCTTCCGCTGCGCAACTCTGATCTCTAGAAAAATCAAATCTCCCTACATCCTAGGGAAGAATTTTCCATCATATTACGACTTTTCTAAAGGCCTCAACCTCTATGCCCAAACCTATCACACAAGATGCATTAATGAATGAACATGATGCATCCATTTAAACACTCACACTAGTCAACACCGCAGAGTAGAGATTTAATTCCCGCATATCCGACTAATCCGAACGCCGCCTCCTCGTACCATGAGATCTCGCTCTAGACAATCTCGCCTGATATGTCCAGCCGGGCAAGAATGGTAACATCAGCCATCCGCCTGCATCAATTCGAACTCTACCGCAAACTCGCGGGTCGACCGAATTTTACACTCGACTTCGCCCATGTGGCCCGGGTCCTCGCGCTAAGTACTAAGGCCGGTGTGGCATCCCCAACCGATATCGATCCCTCCGATACCAAGTCGTGGAAGCTCAGACGACTAAACTTATAACTACACCCACCGAGCCCCAAGCGATCATGAACTTTCATTTCCTTACCTAACTAGTAATGCAGATGTCGATTACTAATAGATTTTGAAAACCAAGAACCTAATCTGCTCATTTCCTAAGTGGTGCTAAATTTCCAGCCACTCAATTTATCTATTTCAAGAAGGTTCTATGCCCTCTTGTTTCTTTCAGTATCCAAATCCCTAAGGTCATAACCCATAACCTTAGTATTCACCATTTTTCCTATACGCATCACACCATGCATATAACTTCCTGTTTAACTACCGCTACAAGAAATCACGATTTCAAATGGTAGTTAATCTAATACAAGATTCTAAGGCATAACCACAAACTCGAGACACTAATCATATACATAACTCAAAGTTGTATACGCAATCAATTTCGCATTTAAAATATTGTTTTAACAAAATTTTATTTTCAAATTTTATTTTCAAAAATTTTTATTTTTAAAAATTTTATTTTTCTAAAATTATCAAATTCTTTGATTTAGGTCACTGGTAGTGGAACTAATCTCGAATGGGTATCTAAGCTCATGGTCCTGTGTCTTAGCCTACTCTGAGATAAAGAAACCCCGTGAGCTGGGGGGGATAGCCCTGGTGGACTGACACCAACCCTCCGTCTGAGTGGGCCAAAGTAGGACTCGTGATATAAGGCGCCTTTTTTTTTTTATGAGGTCCCCACCCCGGGGCCTACCCGCAGGTGGAGCTTCCATCTGTCACCCCCTGTCCTTAGGATGGTTCTCCTCACTCAACAGTAGCAAGGATGCTTCCCAAGGACCTGCCCTCTTCGTGACGGTCCGAATCCTCGCTATACGAAAGAAACCTCAGGAGCAAGTGATATCCTAAATGGAGCGGCGAGAACCATCTAAGGACTCAAGTGATTTATGGGCTCCACTGCGGTGGCAGAGACTCCCGGCACCTCACGCATGGGTCGCATGTAAGAGGCTTTATATCAGGTTCTAGCTTCCATTAGGGGAACAAGGAATTTATCAGGTTTATAGCTTGTTCTAGCTTCCATATAATCCAATTATCGAAGTTTGGTTGGTTGCATAAACACAATTGCTTTGGCCGTATTGAATAAAAATGAAAGTACATATAAAACATGTTTTAGAACATGTTTTTAACCCATGAGTTAATAACAAAATAAAAACCTCATATGAACATGTTTATCGTTTTCTATTTAAAATAGAAAAATTCTAAACCATCTTCATTAACATATTCATTGTTATTGATTGAAGTGCATGTAGAATTTCATTTCTTGAGCATTTTGACATTTTATCTTATTATTTAATTTTACTCACTCTGACAAAAAAACAGAAAAAGAAAAAAAAACCTGAATGCCAACAATGCCCACAAAGTATAGCTTTTCTTGGGGCAAGTAGATTAGCTTTCAGGTTTGCAGATATAGACTTAATGGCTTAAATATCTAGAAAGTCTCATAATCTGGTGCTTCGGTCATATCTTCATGGCCCTTTCTCACCCCCAAGGAACCCTGGAATGATGTTTTATCTCTCTCCATTTGTGTTAGAAACACCCAATGATATTGTCTCTTCAGTGGTCGACGAAAGGTGGTAGACTTGGAGTCGCACCCTCGCCTCTACTTAGTTTCCTACTTAACACTGGTTGGCTTTAAAAAAGCTTGTTAGCATCACCCTCATGGTTCTTGAAAATGCCAATAATACCCATTTGTACTTGTTTTCCACAAAGCCTCATCAATACTATATTACATCCATATGGTTGTAATATAGTATTCCTATATTCCTTTTTATGTTTTTATTTTTTGAAACAGAAATAAGCATCTTCAATCATTTTTAAAGATAAACACAAGGATGACAATCCTTTAACAATGTAAACTAATGGTTAGAAAGTGTTATCATTGCTTGAAGTGGTGTCACATGTAATTCTTCAGAATCCACCAAATTTTTTTTTTAGATAATAAAATTCACTTTGTGGCCCCCTTATTATGTAAGAGGTAGAAAAAAAAATTATGATTAATTGAAAGGAACTTTTACATTATTAACATATTAGCAGGTTAATAATCGTCTAATTATGGAGCTCGATTTCAATATTACTTACTTACTCCTTATTCTTCAAAACCACTGCAGCAAATTATCACAATAGAGCGACGGACAGCCGAGAGTTTTCCCATGGAAGTATTTAATTAGCCATCAGCCGGAACGATGCGGTCCTATTCTATTCCCCGCCTTTTACATAAATACCCTCGCCATTAAGACATTCACATTTTTAGACGTCCTTCATTTCCTGCCACATACCACTCTTCTTTAATTACCAACTACTCCTTTATTCTTTCAAATTTTCAATTTCAATCGTTTTGCTACTCCATATTTCTTAAACACGGTAGGTACGCCTTTTCAAAATTAATTTCCAAGTGCGGTTTAAAAACTAAACTTAAAATAATGGTAGTTGATAAATACGATTTTAAATTTATCTTAAAATCGTAATTAGTAAATACGTAAGTTAATTTGTTATACCCATTGATTATTTTTAATCATTTAATATCTTTATTTTTCTAAAAAAATTATCATAAAACAATTAAGATATGTTTTATGATAACATCGGGAAAAAAAAATTATCAATATATTTTTTATTTATATTTCAACTCTCACTCTACCCTTACATCTCCGTCATTAATTTATCCTAGTCAACCTTTTGAATGTTTTCAATGCATTGATAGTGGGCCCAACAATTGTTAGGCCCATAAATAGTTGGAGGGCTCAACCGCGGAAAAGGTGTAGTGGTCCACAAAATTGTCTTAATACGCCCACAAAGATTCTTCAAACCATCGAACTAAAGCCTAATTATTTCATTATGCTATATATAGGTAAATCAAACATTATAATTTAATAAGAGTTTGGTAGAATACTTTCTTTGGGAAAAATGAAAGATTTATCTTCAATTTTAGTCATTTTTCTTCGTTTTATCCTCATAGATTTCTTTTTGGATGTAAATGGCAATAATAATTTCGATCCGTTTCTGTGTATGTTTTTCTACACTCAAATTGATACGCTTTGTATCTAAATAAAATTTTGTATTTTATAATACGTTTATTTGGTCTTTTGATTGTTAATCAATTGTTTTGAGCTTAATAAATGCTCTCGATCTCACAAAATAATTCAGTAATGGGTATCAGATCTACTTTAATTGACAATGAAGGTATTGAATTGGTTTTTCTATATTTTATTTGTTTTGTTTGTTTTTATTGACCGGAATTGCAATTTAAAATAAATTTTGGACAATCATGAAATTTTGGCTTCTTATTAAATCATGGAATCCAAGTCTATCAAAGTCTTTGCAATTTATTTTAATCATGGAATTTTGTTTTATTGACATGAATGATATGGTTGTCAGATTTCAATCATGTTTTCTTTTTATTATTTCTTTATTTGATTAACGCTAATGTCAACCACGAAAATTGGATCGATGAGTTTCCTAAATTCGTTTATTACATTGTCGTTACAGGAAGATGCGTTTTCTTTTCTAGGGTTTTTTTTTTTTTGGGAAAACTAAATGAGGATAGATTTATTTTTAATAATTATTCCTTTGTTCCATTGATTATTGGGAGGTTTTTGGGAAAGAAATATAATGAAATATTCATCGATTTTATTATTAATCTCTATTTTTTTAGATTATTCATGGGAATATTTTTTGAAGCCAAATTTTATGTTTTCCCTAGTTTTACTCTACTATCTCATTAAGTATAAAAATTGTTTTTAGAACAAAATTTAATTTTTAACCCAATTTTACAAATTATGGTTGTCCAACCACTTGATCTGTAAAAAGACTAATTTTGTCCTCGTGCAAATGACGAAAATTTACTTGGTCCAGAAGTATCATATCTTAGTGTTATCGGTGTACTTATGTATCTTGCTAATTTTACTCCAACTCGAAGACATTGTAATGACATCAAAGATGTACTGTATTATCTTCGTGGAACTACTAATATGAGTATATTTTGCTCAAATGAGTCAAAGTCACAATTACTCAAATATGCGGATTCAGGCTATATTTCAAATCCATACAAAGCCGGATCACAAACCAACAAATACGCTCAAGTGATAATCTAGCAAATTTATTCATAAAGTCATTGCTAACCTCAACATTCAAGAAGTTATTATATAAGATTTGAATGTGTCGATCAAAGGACATTGACATGAGGGGAAATATAAATGAATGTTAGTTTACTGTACTATTTTTTCCTTTGTGCAGGTTTTGTCCCATTGGGTTTTACTGATAAGGTTTTAATGAGACAGTCCTAACAAATTTCCTTAAATTCCATAATTATTATTCAAGAGGAAGTGTTATAAAGAAATGTGTTAATGACAATAAATTTATAAAAGAAATGTTAGTCACCTTTGTAAAGTAAATACTAATTGTCTTAAACATTGAGATTATATGCGGATTTTGGTTCCTCAAGCATTTAAAAATATTCTTCTCCTATTTATATTTAATAAATAAATAATAATAAAAATAAAACTCCATTCTTTCATTATCTTTCCATATTTCTTTATCTGAGTTCCTCTTCATATTTTCTTATTTACAATGTATCTAATCATTTAACTATAATTCATTTCCCCATATAATTTTAAAATAAAATATTTAAAATAATTTTTCAAATCATATTTTTCTGTTTTTATTTTTAAATTTGAAAATAAAATTTAAAATAAACATATATGTTTTATTTCTAAATTTAAAAAATTAAAATGCAAAATTATCACCTAAATCATGAGGCTTTTAAGTTCTTATTTGCTAAACTAAAAATATGAGTTCTAATTCTACAAAAAAAAAAAATCATATTAAAAAGTGAAAATTAAATTAAGTTTCCTTTTTTATTAATTATATTTCGATTTTTATTTTTTATATTAAAAAAGTAAAATATAATTAAAAAATCATTATATTTTTGGTTTAGAAAAACTATAAATAACAGTACCATCCAAGCGATACATTTCTATTAATTCTATTACATTTAATAATTATTTATTAAAAATTTATTAGCATTCAATAAATTAATTTCTATGACTTTAACATAATAATTTAAATATTACCTAAAAAATAATGGTTATATATGCTTAGAAGTTGATGTATTTTTAAACTGGTGAGGTCATTATTACCTTTCTAAAAAACATAAAGGGTTAAAAAAAAATACAAGATTTAAAGTGTCAAGAAATAAGTAGATGGTGGCTCACATTATGGCAGGTCATGTGGTAGATCATTGAATTTTAAACGATAATAACATAGAGAAAGGGTCTTGGATTACTAGTTTTTATCAAAAATGTAGATAATTGAGATTTTTAGTTTTTACATCTCAAATTCATTTTTAAATGAAAATTATGTTTAACTTTACGTATTAGGACAACTTTAAAAGTTGGATAAACGAAAAGGTTAAATTATGTAAAAACTCAAATATATATAGCTGTTTTTTTTTATTAATTTCTGAAAAAAATATTGACTAAACAAGAAGATATGTTTATTTTTAAAAAATCAATAATATTCATTTGACTCTATCATTCATAAAACTATTTTGGTGTTTTTTTTCTTCTTTTCTGGTCTTAAGTGAGGAACGAAGATAGATTAAGAAAGCTAAGTTGATAAGAAATAAATAAATAAATAAACCAAAACAACAGCGAGAGAGAGCTTGTGCATGCTTAGGTTTGTGTTTGTTTTTAGCCTTATCTATAATAACAAATGTTGTCACTTATAATCATGGATAAAATTATCGCGATATATCGTGTATCGGAGTCAATCGATACGATATACAACATCAATAATCTATGATTTAGAAAATCGGCAATATCAGCCGAGAGTACTGTCTGGGTCGATATATACCGATATTGTCGATTTTTTGTGAAAATTTACAAAAAAAAATAATATTTGAGGCGAGTGTTCCATTATAGAGCAAAGAAATAAGAGATAAAGAGATGTGAGAGAAAATGAAAAGTCTTTCCTTAATAATTAATATCATTTATTGTATGTCTTTCTTAATAATTACTATCATTAACTATTTGTAGAAAATAGGAGAAGATCAAAAGACAGTTTGAATTATTATGTTTTCCTTAATAATTATCATTAATTATTGCAAAAAATTGGAGAAAACCAAGACGGTAGGAAAGAAAATGAAAGGTCTTCATTTTATATACCTTCAAACTATTTTTGATATATAAATTGAATATATATTTAAATTTTGAATAATTTATAAATACCGATATATCTCCAATATATTTGATATATCTATAAAATCCAAGTACCGATATATCCGTGAAAACCTATATTTTTATCCTTACTTATAATGGTGTTCATTGTTTCATTGTTTAAGATAACTTATTTTCATGAAAGAAGCCATACACAACAATATTAATTTGTCACATAGTATCACTCACCGAACTTGGAGATTGGGGGTCCTAAATGGGCCGGTCACTGTTATTCATGCCTGCTCGGGCTTCTGCCTATAGGCCCGTTGACCAGTCAATGGGCCAGGCCGAGCCGGAAATTTAATTTTTTAAGGTTCACCAAATCTACTCGGCTTTAATGGAAGGTCTGACGGGGCCCAGAAGGCCGAACGGCCCGTAGATGACGGTCGGACAGCCTAGAAATCGGGCGGGTCCGACGGGCCTAGGAGGGCGGGCCCGACGGCTCAGAGGGAGGGGCCCGATGGCCCAGAGGGCGGGCCAACCGCCCAGTGGCGGGCCCACGCCCCGCCCAACTGGCCATATGACCGCGGCTACTCCTCCTTCCTTGCAACGGTCACATGACCGTTGCACACCCTTTCTTTTTTTTTCTTTTTTCCCTTTATTTTTTCTCTATAAATACATTCACATATTCTCTTAATTTTTCATCAACTATTCCTTAATTTTTCATACTTCCAAATTCACTTCATTTTCACAATTTGCTCTCATATTCTTTTAATACTTCATTTTTTCAATTGTTCTTCATATTACATGATATTATTGGTGGTGCAAATCAAGCATTGGTGACTCATAGTTCAGATTTAAAGAATCTCTTATTCGATCTTCCAATTGAGTAATATTTATCCACCTATACTTTTTTCTTATTTGTTTCCATTTTATTTTGATTCATTATTTTATTTTTTTAGTATAATATTTTATTAATAATTTAATATGGATAATGGTGATTGCACATCTTCTTCTAGTCCACATCACAAGAAAAAACTTAATTTCAAATATATGGAATTTTTGATAGAATAGAAAATAATTTAGAAAAAATAAAATAAATAAAAGAAATGTAAAATTTTAGCAAACTTTGTGCGTGTGGATCAAATTCCGTGCACAAGTCATTTAAAAAGACACAATGAACAATGTAAAATTAAGAATAATGTAGATATTAAAATTATATGCAATTAGGTAAAGAGAAATGAATTAAACACGATTCATACACAGCCTGCTATTCATTTGAACCAACATTATATGCACAGAAATTGAACACCATTTTAATATGATGAAACTCGATGATTATTCAGAAACAATTCAAACATTGATTAATCTCAATTCAAAAGTTAGTCCGAAAATACCGTTAAAAGAGATATTAAGGAAAAAATTTCAAATGTAACGAAAATTTAAAACAATATTTTGCAAATTTTGAAGGAAAAATTTGTTTAACATCCGAGATTGACATCTTAATGCATAGAGGCTTTTTATGTATTATCAGCCATTATATAGAGAAAGGAATTTAATGTTAAATGTTAATAATTTCATTTAAAACAATAAATACTCCATAATGGTACAAATATATCAACTTTAATAAACTACGAAATTATGATTTAGTATTCATGATAAAATATTTACAATAACATTAGATAATGCTTCAAATAATAATGTAGCAATACAAAGATTAAAAGATTTTGGCAACAAACGATGATCATGCAAAATTATTTCACTGTGACGTTGTTATACATATTTTAAATTTGATTGTAAAAGATGGATTAAAACAAGTTGATAAAGACATTAGAAAATTAGACATCAGATATAATATTAATTGTTCCTAAGCAAAACATGAATTATTTTTTTATTGTTGCAAAATTGCAAATATGAAAAAGAAAAATATAAGTTCGTACATACCAACTAGATGGAATTTCTACTTATAAGCTTTTACAAATATTACAAAATATAAAAAATAGTACAATTATAATGAATGCAATTATCTAAGAATAATAATAATGATGTAGATGTTGATGTATTAAATGATTATGATTGGCATATTATGGACCTTCTACTTAGATCTTTTTGAAATTTTGATACTTCAACAAATATTTTTGTAGCGCATTATCCAACTCACATCGGGGTCATTATGCAAATAACTAGTATTTATATGGTACTTCAAAATTATTTAAGCAGGAAATTTTTAATGATACAATTTTTGCAATGTGATAGAAAAAATTAAAAATATTAGGAGAAATACTTTTAATTTATTATATTATTTAATTGTGGATCCTAGATTAAAATTTGATGCTTTAGATGAATGATGCGCTTATTTATACGAAGATCAAATAAAAATTGAAGAAATTAAAAATGAAGTAAATTCGTTATTATATATTTTATATAATATTTATAAAGAAAAATATGGTAATAATATTAGTTTGATAAAATCATCATTCACGACAAGCTCCTCATCTTTTTATAAAGCCCTTAGAAATGTTCAAAAGTAAAAGGGGCAACAACTAGTTCTCAAATAATACAAATGTATATAGATAGATATCTCAAAGGTAGAAACAATTCCATTTGAAGATAATGAAGATTTTGATATTTTAGAATGATGGAAAAAACAACAAATTAAATACCCGATGTTATCTATTATTGCACGTGATGTATTAAATGTGCCTGTGAGTATAGTCGCATCGGAAGCTGCTTTTAGTGCAGGTGGAAGAGTAACTAGCAAAAAGAGATGTAATTTGTCACCTCAAGCAATCGAAGCAAAGAGTATGTTTTAAAAGATCGGAGTGCGGACAAGAGATTGCATGATCATGTTGAAGCGAACTAGTGGTGATCTGAGATAGCTTAAAAATATCAGGCAATGAATGGATCAAAATGATTCCCGTCACGAGAAAATAATGATTAAAATATTTTATTGGAAATGTATATTGTATTTTATTTTCTTATGGTTGAAAAGTACAAATGATTGACAAATAAAGTAAGGTGTCCAGCTTCCAGATTTGGAATGTAAAAAAAAAAAAAAATTTTGTAGTGATATAAACTTTCATACATTTATAAATGTAATTATATTTGATTAATAAAATTTTAAATGATGTATTTTATTTAAATTGTTTTAAACACTTTTTATTTAACTTTTGAATACAATTTAAATAAAAACCTATGTGGAGGTTGGACTTTTAGGCGGGCTTTTAAGTGGGCTTTTAGAGCGGGTCTTTGGGCGGGCTATCGACGGAGGAAAAACATAAGGCGGGCTTCTAAGCAGACCACAATTTGAGACACAGACAGGGCTATGAGCAGACCTCAAAGCCATGATTGGGCAAACACGGGGCGGCGACTAATGACAGTGGGCGACACCTCCACTGCTAATGGCTGGGCCGGGCTTGGGCTTCTCGAACTGTGGGCTAAAGCCATCAATGGCCAGAACTTTAAGCGGGCCCTCGAGCCCCAGACCTTTGGAGATCACTACTTGAGATTAACAAATCCACATCGCAATTTATCTCTATAAATAAAAATGAGTTGGATCACTATATTAATTTTGCTTTAAGATTTTACTCCATGTACTTTATATCAAGAATGAGTTGTATTGATCATTAACAAACTCGCTTTAAAGATAACACTCCAAAAATTATTGTTAATATTTTTAGAATCTCTTTCACCTTCCACTAAAAGGTCTTTTAGTAGGAGGAAGGTTTTTTCATATATATTCATTTTAATTGCATCGTGTCCGATCGATGTGAAACTTCCAAATATAAATGAAGAATGAGTTATGATAGGGTTTGGCTAGGCTCATGACCCGCTCGCTAAACCGAAGAGGCGCGCCCATTAGAAGCACTCGGAGCCTTTGGCCTTGACTTTAGAGTGAAGGCCCGATCCGCCGCGACCTAAAGGCGGTTAAAAGCCCACACTTTCTGCCAAATCCCATCGATAAAGAAATAGAATAATCCTCGATAAAGTATATCCTGCCAAATCTATTAGATCTCATAAATGAGGAAAATAAGATAATTCCGCGATATTCTGACCGTCCTGCGGATCGGCCGGATCCCACCAATGAGGAAGAAGGATAATTCACAAATAAAGTGCTATGTCAATCAAATCGAATCACAGATAAAGCGAACTATCGAAGAATCTAATCATCATGGTAGGAAAACATATACTATAAATACCGGGCCACCCCAGTGATTGAAGGTATGCGACATATTCGCCTCTGGCAATCTATCTTTTCTCCCGTGAGCTGACTTAGGCATCGAGTGGTCGCGGGCGAAGCCCGTGCGACCCTTCTTCTTTCTTGTTTTGCGGAGGAGGTGGCGATCAGGCCGGACCAGTCCATAGCGATCCGAGGTCCGTGTGACTGACACGCTCTAGCCCGGTCCGGTTGAAAAGACATCATCGATTGGCGCGTCACGTAGGAATGAAGCGGTTCCTTGATAATAAAATACGATCTCTACCGATTCTTGATGGTATCAACCGGAACACAAGCGGGAGCAACGCCAATCCACCAGGGCCAGCGGGACCAGGGCGATGCGGGCCGACGAGGCCTCCGGAGCGTTAAAGCCAAGCAAGCCGGCCTGCGAGTGGAGCGCTCTCATACCTCACCAACCAACGCGATCGCGGGGTAAAGCAACTCACGAGCCATTACAGCACCCACGGGAGGCCTGTGAGGACTCGGGGAGGTCGCCAATAAGCACCGCCAGTGAGGGGCGGCCTGCATCTCGACATTCCCGAGTCTTGAAAGCGAGCCCGGTATTACAGGGCCGGGGTGCGCGGGCTACTTAGCCACGGAGAGGGAGGCCTTGTGAAGCAGCACTTTCGGGGCGTAACCGAGACGAGGAACTCGTGCCCTCGGCAAGGACGGGAGAGCAATCATGGGAGCGAGGTTGAGGCCTCGGCCAAGGAACTTCCGATCGTGTGAGGGAAGTTGTAAGAGGAGCGCTCCTGTTTCACTATGGACACCTTGAAGTGCGGCCGGTACGATCACGGGTTCACAGCGGGGTGCTCCACTTCCCCCCTTCGGCGAAATTGAGAATGCCCTGAGTGAAGCATTGATGGTGTCGGATCCGGTCGATCATCAGCACTTACAAAACCAAATGGGTGCATGGGTAACCAGGGACCTGTGAGGTGCGGGAGCTTTCGCTATCCGCGCTAAAGGCCCGACCTTGGCAGTTCAACCAGCCTCCTCAATTTCCTGTTCGAGCTATCCGTGCGTTAAATGCCACCGTTCATAGGAGCAGGGACGTATAGAAAGCCAAGTTACCATCTATTGACCATCGACGGGCTCGCGGGGAGGCTGAGGTCCTATGTTCAAGGTTCAAGCGCGAGTCTCACGAGTAGATATACGAAGAAAGTTAGCAATCACTTTGCATTCATTGATGGATTAGGAGTACAGTCGAAAGACTTGATGTTTCCATCTCCTAAAAATCTCGAGAAAAAGCATGGCTGAAGTGCTCGTAAAAGTGGAGAAGTACATCAATGGCGAAGAAGCTCTCATATCCAAGAAAGGGAGCTCCTCCACCCATAAAGAAAAAAGCGGTACAGATAAGTGATGAGGGCCCAGACCCCGAAGGGCCAAGCGGCAGGAGAGGTCTCGAAAGAAGATGGAGAAGCGATTCCCGAAAGATTAATGAAACCTCGGAGATTGTTTGGAGTCCACGCTGACTCGAGAAAGGCGACAAGCGTTACTCACCTCGTGGTTCGCATACGCGGCCTCGATGTCGCGGAGTTCTGCGAAGTCTGAAGCGAACAATTCACGAGGTGGCGGCTGGTAAGTCGAACCGTAGCGAGACAACACCAAATATTGCGAGTTCCATAGGGATTACGGGCACCGCACGAATGATTGCATACAGCTCAAGAAAGAAATAGAGTATCTAATACGGCGTGGGTATCTCAGGCCAGCTTCATAGCCTCCCAATCGACCTCGGAGTCGGGCTCGAACCAAGCTGCGGCTCGGCGACCCGCATACCCCTCGATAAATAGCAACTCGGCGCAGCTGACCTTTAGAAATCCACGTGATCAGGAGAGTTTGCGGGGAGGGAATCGACTCGGCCGGGAAGGCCCATCGCGACATCCGAATTAAGCGAGATGGCGGAAATCTGGCGGTGTCAGCTTGCCTTGGCACCGACACATTCATAATGTTCTCTGACTCAGACCTTGAGGGATGCCAGCACCCCTATGACAACCCCTTGGTAATTCGGGCATTTGTGGCCAACAAAACGGTCCATTGGGTCCTAGTTGATAACAGAAGTTCAGCTGACATCATCTTCGCCTCGGCCTTCGATAAGATGGGCATCGGAAAAGGGAAAATGGAACCCGTCAGCACCCATTTGCGAGGATTCTCCGGAGAAAAAGCATTACCCTTGGGTTCAATACAACTAGTACTCACCTTGGGAGATCCCCCATGCCAGGCGATGACCTCGTTGTAGACGCCCCATCTACTTACAATATGTTGTTAGGCAGACCCTCTCTCAATGCAATAAAAGCCATTCCTCAAAACACCACATGATGATCGAGTTTCCTGCACGTGGCGGTAGGGATGGTTCGAGGAGACCAACGAGTTGACAGGGAATGCTACTCAGCATCCATGAAGCAAAAAACGGTTGATAACATATACCTGGATGAGCTCGACATGCGTGACGAGGTACTCACCCGACGAGCCCTCGAGAAGAGAATTTGGAACATGCTCTTGTTGGATGACGACCTGAACACCTACTTTACATCGGCTCCCGAGCTGGTACGGAAGACCTCAAAGCCTCACCCATTTTTGAGAGGCCGGAACAAAGGCGTGCTTCACATAGAGCGGTAGACATAGGAGGAATTGACCTACGGTAATCACCCGCCAAGTGAGCGTCCATTGCATCATTCCTTGATCAAACAAAGAGGAGGGTGGCGCGGAAAGGCAGATCAGCGAGGAAGTCGATAAACTCCTCGAGCAAAAGCGGTGGGGGTGGAATATCTGAATGGTTGGCGTCGTGCTTGTCGAAAAGCAAGCGGCAAGTGGCGACTGCATCGACTTCAGCGGCGTCAACAAAGCGTCTTTGAAAAGATGATTTCCTTTCTTGCGAATCGACCTCATCGTGGATGCCCGCGGCCCGACCATGAACTCATGTCCCGATTTTATGGATGCCTTACTCATTCACAATGGGGATCGTATGGACCAACGACCCGAGAAAAGACCTCGTTCATTCTGGTAGCGGGAACCTATTGTTATCGTGTGATGCCATTTGGAGACTCAAAGCATTAGAAGACTACTTATCGAGAGGTGGGTAGTGAGGATGTTCGGAAGACGGTCGGAGCGACCATGGGGTGTACATAGATGACATGTTGGTAAAATCACCGCTGCGAGCTCCGCGCAACAAATACATTGGCGTTCGGATCGAGGAAGTGCGACATAAAGCTGAATCGGCGAAATTGTGCGCCGAGTATCGGTCGGAAAATTCCTAGGCTTTATAGTTAACCATCGAGGAATAGACCAAATCCAGACCAGAAATAAAGGTTGTGCTCGCGTACGTCGCCCTCGAGCATAAAAGGAGGTCAACGTCTAACGGGAAGGATTCTTTTGCTTTAAAAGTAGGTCGTATCCGGGGGCTGTGATAAATGCCAGCATTTCTTCGAGTTTTGAAGAAGGCCTTTGATGGGATACGAAGTCGAAGAAGCATTCGGCTGTGAAAACATATTTGAGTCCCCACAGTTTGGTAAGCCCGTTGAGGGCTCCTGCTCTGTAAGCGTGTCGGACCTGAGCTGGCGTTATCCTCATCGAGAGACAAAGTAGTGCAACACCCGGTTACTATTTGCGGTCGTGCTCACGAGGCGGAAGAGAGGTACTAGAGGATGGAGAATTAATCTTGGCAGTAACCGCCTTTCGGAAGCTCTGCCCTTGCTTCCCGGGCTCATACCATAGAAGTTCAATGAGAATATTCGATGAAGCAAGTGTTACATAAACCCCGAGACTAAGGGAAGGCGATGAAGTGGGCCACAAATTTGGCCGAGTTCGGCATCGGATAATAAGAAAGCGCAATAAAAGAGGCGGTCTTGATTTCATCATGGAATTCACCATAGCAGAGCCTATCGAGAGCACTTACGCGCGAAGTGGCCTACCCATGCGGAGCTTTACGTGAGCGGGGCCACAAACGCACAAGGAAGCGGAGCCGGTTTAATCTTAACCTCCTTAGAAGGAATAGACATTGAGTATGCGCTCGGTCGGATTCCCGAGCCTCGACGAGGCCGAATATGAGGCGAGTCATAGCGAACCTCGACCTATCCATTAACTAGAAATTGACCCGACGGGAGTGCATCGACTTTCCGGCTGAGTAGTAAGACATATAGAAGGTACCTCTGAGGGCCAGAAGCGGAAGAAATTGATCCTATACCTCAATTACGAGATTTAATGAAAAGTTCGTCTTTGGTCAGGTCGGACATATCCACAGGAAGCGAGAACTCAGGAGCCGATGCCTTGCAAAACTAAGCGACAACCTCCACTGGAGACCTCGTGGATCAGCACACATCGAATACCTTGTAGGCCTTCTATAGATCTATGTAATGTGGGAAGTTGCCTAAATCGGAATTACGAGGCAGAGTTAGATGGACCCCTGCGGGATTACATAATAGACAGACGTGCAGACGACTGAAGAAAGAAACGGTAAAATCAAGACGAGGTGTTGATTCACTAATCATAAGGGAAGCCTTTACAAGCGAGGTTTCTTCACACCCATCCTTAAGTGCATCGCGGGAAAAAACACTGAATATGTGCTAAGGGAAGTACACGAAGGTGTATGCGGAAATCATATCGGAGCTCGGGCATTAGCAGGGAAGGTCTTAAGGCGGGGGATGCGTACAATGCTCAGATGTGACCGACCCTAGTCGGGAGATGCAAGATTTGTCAGGAGCATGCCAAGATCTCACGCCTCCCATCTGAGCCCTTGACATCAATTACAAGCCCTGGCTTTTCAACGATGGGGTTTGGGCGTACTAGAAGACCTCTGCCCATTGGGAAGGGCCAATGCAAATTCATCATCGTTGCAGTGGATTTCTTCACTAAGTGGGCTGAGGCCGAACCTTTGGCCACAATCACAGAACAAAAGATACGTAACTTTGTGTGGCGAGCCATAGTATGCAGGTTTGGTATCCTAAGAGCCCTGGTATCAGACAATGGAAAGCAATTTGACAACGCCAAGTTCAGGGATTTTTGTCTTTGAGCTTGGAATTAAATTATTACTCATCCCGACACATCCGCAATCTAATGAGTGGTGAAGTCACCATTAGAACCCTTAAGGCCGCGTGAAGACCAAATTGGAAGATGCTTAAAGGCAAATGGGTAGAATACCTCCCAGGGTATTATGGGCTCTGGAACTACGGTCGACCGAGCCCCATTCGCCCTGGCCTTTGGCCTTGGGCGATGGCCTGCAGTCGGGAAGTCGGTTAAAGTCCCAGTCGAGGTTAGGCGACGGTGAAACACAATGGCGAGGCTCTCAGCCTAAATTTGGACCTCTTAGATGAAAAGCGCGAGCTAAGTCCTAAAGCGCAGCTGAAGATTACCAAAGGAGGAAGGCAATGAGTGCATAACGAAGTCAAACCCCGGGAGCTACATGCGGGTGACCTAGTCTTGAAGGAAACATGCCAACAAGGAAGAATCGGTGCATATGGAAAACTGGGCCCCCGATGCAGGAAGGCCTACATCATATCCAGCGTCATCGAGACCAGCGGTAATTCTGAGCTGACAGAGGAGGGAAAAATTCTACATCATGCTTGGAATGCGGAACACCTTAAGCGTTTTTATCAGTAGACCTCGGTTTGTAATCTTAAATGAAGCATTGTCAATTTTCAGATGACGATTTGAGTGCTTACTGGTTATTTTATTAGGCGTTTCAAACATCTCAGACATATAATGCTCGGAAAAATTGCATACAACAGAATGTGAAAGTTCATGGTCAAAAAGGAAAATTCTCTCTTTATTCCAGTCAAATTACACTCAATTACAATCAGTACAATTACGATCATTAGTGTCATCAGTACGCCCGAAGTACCTGATGCAAGCAGTTTCCTCAAAAAAAAAAAAAGAAAAGAGCCCTTAAGAAGGAAGGAAAGACTTGAGATGAAAAATAGAAAGAAAGGCGAGAAAGGTGGAAAAGAGGAGAAGAAGAGTAGAGAGGAGTGGAAAATAGGAGAAAGAAGAAAAAAAGGGATGGAAAGAGTTTGTGCGAAAGAGGAAAGAAAGAAAAAAAAAGGGGAGGGAATGAGATGTGGAAGAAAGAAGAAAGGAAGAAAGAGAGGAATGAAAGAGAGAAGAAAGGAATGAAGGAAGGGAGAAAGAGAAGAAAGGAGAGGAAGAGAAGAAGAACGAGAAGAAAATAGAAAAGGCGGCACAAAGAAATGCAGCCCTCTCCGAACGCGCATTCCCTAGCCTGGCTAAGAGATAACACCTTCCCATAAAGGGAGACTAGGGAAAAACACAACTCCACAAGTAGAGGTCAACAAGGCCCGAACGAATCTTCATGCGGATCCGGCGAGGTGATCAAGCTTTAGCAGCCGTTCGCATAAATCTCGATTCTGCACGAGAAAAGAGGTAGGATGCTTGATATAAACCCCATAGCAATGAAGCCACCATTTATAAGAAGGCCAAAGCACTCGGAAATTAGCGCAATCGTTTCCAATTCTCCATGAACTAGCATTAAAGACATTCGCGTCTTTCAATCCCGAGTTGAATACTTTGCACCTGGCGGCCTCGGCGGCACGGAGCCTGTTGCTTTCGGTTGTGAGCTCGACTACTGCACGAGCCATGCGGCCTAAGAAGTCGAGATCGGCTCGGGCACCCCGACCTACAAGGCCTCGGCGCCGGGCCCGGCTCGGTTTGGCGGGCTCGACTACTGCGCCGCGGTCGTGCGGCTGAGGTGAGTTCGACCGAGCTGGCCCCGACCCGCAGGCCTCGGCGCGGAGCCAGTGCTTTCGGTTGTGAGCTTCGACGCTACTGCGCACGAGGCCATGTAGCCCTAGAGTCATATCGGCTCGAGGGCTTTTGACCCGCATAAGGCCTCGGCGCCCGGAGCCAATATTTCAGTTTGGCGAGCTACGACTACTGCGCGGGCCATGCGGCCTAGAGTCGATTCATTTCGGGCTTTTGGCCCACAAGGCCTCGGCCTTCCGGGCCCGGCTTCGGTTTGGCGAGCTTCGGCTACCGGCAGGCCATGCAGCACGAAATTCCGGTTCGGCTCGGGCTTTTTCGGCCTGAGCCTCGGCGCCGGGCCAGCGACTCGAGTTTGGCGAGCTCGACTACTGCGCCGCAGGCCATGGCCCTAGAGTCGGTTCGACTCGGGCTTTTCGACTCCTATAGCGACCTCGGCGCGAGGCCATAGCTTAGTTTGGCCATTTCGACGCTACTGCGCACGAGGCCATCTGACCTAAGAGTCGATTAAGCTCGGGCACCCCGACGCGCGACCTCGGCGCGGGCTGGCGGCTTCGGTTGGCGAGCTCGACTATACGCAGGCCATGCAACCTAAGAGTCGATTCGACTCGAGGCTATTCATTTTGACCTCGGTGCGGGCCAGTGGCTCGGTTGTGAGCTCGACTACTCTGCCGCAGTGCGGCAAGAGTCGAATCGGCTCGGGCTTTTACCCCTGACCTACAAGGCCTCTCGGCGCCGGAGCCCAACAGCCACCGGTTGTGAGCCGACGCTACTCTACCGCAGGTATGCATCTAAGATCGGTTCGGCTCCGGGCTTTTCAGCCTTCTTGACCTTAGCGCCAGGATCCTAGTAGCTTAGTTTGACGAGCTCGACTACTCTGCATAGGCCATGCAGCCTAAGAGTTAGTTCAGCTCAGGCTTTTCAGCCCACAACGGCCTTAGCGCCCGGAGCCCGGTAACTCAGTTTGACGAGCTCGACTACTCTGCACAAGCCATGTAGTCTAAGAGTCAGATCAGCCCAGGCTTTTCAGCCCAGTAAGGCCTCGGCGCCGGGCCCCGATAACCAGTTTAGTGAGGTTCGGCTACTGCACGAGGCCATGCAGCCTAAGAGTCAGATCGACTCAGGCTATTCAGCCGCAGGCCTCGGGCGCCGCTCGGCGACTCAATTTTGAGCTCAGCTACTCGACTCTGACCCGGGGGCCCGGCTGGGGCCTTCGGCTCGGGCGTGCCGCGAGAAATTAATTCAGTTCATGTAGAACAGCGCGAAATGCTTAAGCAGAGACAAAAGTGGTAAAAAGAACATTTATTAAGGAAAAGGCTACATATGTCCTGGGTCCCAGGCCCAGCAAAAAATAAATAAAACAAAAATCGACGCCGATATGCACCGGCGATCAGAAGTCAGAAGGGGGAGCAGAGGGTGAAGAAGGGGAGTGGATTTCAGAAGGAGTGTCCGGTTCTCTAGAATAGTCAGCAGAAAGGGATTCCTCAGCCTCCTCGTCGCTAGGGATGTCAAAGTTGAAGTCCAGGCCGGGATAAGCATTAGCAACTTTCTTCTGAAAGACAAGCCACCCAGAAACCCATTGAGTGCGGGGCCTGCGTCCATAATCTTCCTATAACTCGAATCCTCTTTGAGCAAAGCGGGGTTACTTGTTGATGGAGTTCCCCACGCAGCCCATGGCACTCCTCATGCAGGTGTTCCGCTGAATTTACAGCCTCGAAAACCTCCACGGCGAGCCACGATCGGCGGTAGAATCTTATCGCGCGATTCATCTTTGGCCATACGTAGCTCTTCCTTAGACTCTGGCTCGCCCTTGGGCGAAAGAAGCTGTCCCTAACCATGCGAAGCTCATACTAAGGCAAACTACAGCCCGTCCACGGCCTCTAACGATCATTTTGTGCGGTCGAGTAGCTTCATCCAGGCCTCCCGAAGCTCGCCTTCGACCGGCTCTCAATTTGTTTCGAGGCCTCGTCTTCTCTACCCTCGGGCCAGAGGCACGTCTTGACGTGGGCATGCTTTAAATTAGATTGGTTCCTTGCCTCCTCGGTCATACGTGCACGATCGCGACTCGACCAGCTGGATCTTGAGGAAGCCACCCTCACCTTATAAGCAGGCGGCTTGGCATGACCTTCGTGCAGTTTGGCCTTTGGACAAACTCTTCAAATGGTAATACCCGTCAACGTCGGTAGTGTCAACACAGATTCAACACTCAAGCTCAAATGAAATCGAGACCGCGACGAATGGGGAACTGCGGCGACCCCCTAGAGGGATAAAGCCAAAGCCTCGTCAGCCAGGCGTACGCTCGACCTCTTGGTCGAGAATCCTTAGAATGGGCAAAGATCGCGCCCGGTATAAGTTCGGCATTGAAACGAGGTAAGCCATCTCCGCCCGATTTAGTCCTCTCTCTCAGTGCTTCGCCCTCAGAGAAGGCGGCCTAACACTCTTCGCTGGCGGATTCCAGACGGTGATGGGCATGGCCTTGGCGGGCGCTCCAGCAGCTCTGCAGGGGACCTTTTTCCTTAGCGGGGAGACCCGAGCGAGCAAACTCAAGTCTTTGAGGCCTCGGTACAGGGCAACCGCGCTGCTCGGCTTTCGGACATGGGTAAATGAAGAAGAGAGGAAGCGCCCCACGTTCAGACCTTGGCCGAGGCGGTCGATCTTTCTCATGAGTCGAGTTTTTGGGTTTCAAGCTCGGGGCTTAGAGACAACGTCTCCAACGAACGAGCTCTCCTTTGGTGGGTTTGGCAGCGGAGGGCCCGAGGGAAGAGACTTTCATGGTAGAAGAAGGCGAAGCCCTCAACGGCCGACGAGAGCGGGTGACCTCGGCTCGAAGGGCAGAGGAAGATCAGGCTTGATCGGCTCAGCGTGGGCGGGGAGGACGCCGATAGCCCGGCGCTATGACGTTATCTTCGGCGCTGAGATCGATTCGAGGGCCTGAGAGGCATGTAGACAGTGCAGAATTAGAAGTATCCAATAACCTCATATAGATTATACCAAAAACAAAGCGAACACTTACGTAGATTCTCGAGGGTGGTCCAAGCAACCGGAACGCCCAGGGTGTCGTCCTTGTCAAGAGGGTTATATTCCTAATTACGGCCACTAACAAAGAAGTAACGTCCCTTCCAAAGCACATTGGGAAGAGGAAGATCGGAAATCACCGAGGCGCGGGCGCACAGGAAAATAGAGGGAAGCCCTCTGCCGAACTCGCCGCACTAAAAGATAAAGGAATAAAGCTATATTGAGACAAGGCCCCTGTCCCTAAAAAGAAGAGCAATAGGCCAACCAAAATGCAACCATTGGGCGAGTTGAGAAGACGGACATTGAAGTCTTCTGAAAACCCGCTTTTATGAAGGGATCTGGAGAAGCGAAGACCATTATCGAAGGCCACTTCAAAGAAGCATACCATCTTAGGTACGGAAACCACATAGTAGGTCAAAACGTCAGGGGATCAAACTCGAGCGTAAAGGAGGTTGAGTAGCGTCACAGCGAGTGGCCCATCACGAGCCAGGCAACACTAGGCCCCACGGTCAGCGTCTTCGAGCGGCGTATTTTGGTGTCCGACCCCTCGGGTTCATTGTCAGTCTACTTTCCTTACCCTTGTCAAGGAAGGGGCCGCAGGGCATCTCGAGAAGTTCAACCGGCCGAGCGGTGGGAGGCGCGCCCGATCAGCGGGGTGGCGGCCCGTGAAAGTCGCCTCGATACGCGAGAGAAGAAGATCGACCAGGACCATGATGAAAGCAAATGTGAAAACAAATTTACGCCAACCTAACCCTAGCGCCTCGTCGTATCGGTGAAAGAGACCAAAGAGATAAAGACCTTGACGGTCCACAAAATAAAGCGGAAAAAGCTATCTCGAGAAACGCTAGGAAAAAGGAAAAAACTTTTACCTGGTCGGATGGAAAACTAAGGAAAGTGATGCGAACTTCGGCTGAGAGCAAAGAGAGTTTTCGGGATCGGGGCACACAAGACAGTGCAACGAAAGAAGCGAGAGGCCCCGAAAGAAGTGGGGAGAGATGTAGCGAAAACGAAGAGTCGTAGTTATCGCCGGCGTATGGCGGCGGTCAAGCCTTAACTAACGAGTCGAGTAGACAGTGGAAATTGCATCCGATCACGAGAAAGCGTTCTGACCCTTGCCACGCACATCGTACCTGGTGAGGAGCAAAGCGTGGGGTTTGAAAAAATGGGCTCGTAGGCCCTCGCCCAAACGAAGAAGGCGCGCCCGTTAAAGCCTTTCCCAGGCCTTTGGCGCGGCCGAATGAAGGCCCGATCGCGGCCCAAAGGCGGTTAAACCCACACTCTGCCGTCCATCGATAAGGGAAATAGAATAATCCTGATAACGTATTATCCTGCAAATCTAACTAGATCTCACCAACAAGAAAATAAAGATAATTCACGATATTCTGATTTCGTCTTGCGGTCAATAGGATCCACCAATGAGAAGGAGGATATTCTAAATAAAGTGCTCTGTCGATCAAAATCGAGATCACAGATAAAAAGTAAGAAATATCCGAAAGAATCCTAATCATCATCCAGCGGAAAACATATACTATAAATACCGGAGCCACCCCATCCCGGTGAAAGGTCTGCGCCTGTATTACGCCCACCACAGCGATACATGCTACCGGCGAGGAAGCCGACTTGAGCATCGGAGGCGGCGGCGAAGCGGTAGCCCTTCTTCTTCTCGCATTTTGAAGAGGAAGCGGCGATCGAGCCTTGAACCGATCCACGTGATCCGAGTCGGCCAACTGACCCGACATGCTCCGGCCAGTCGATTGAAAAAGACATCATCAAGTTATATCATTGATTTTAATTACCTTTCCTTCTAAAGATTCTATTAACACTCATTCACAGCTTTTTACAATTTTACAATTTCTACTTCTTAGGAAGTAATATGTAAGTATTTGATGTTCATGCTCTAAAACAAGCATATAACATGTACATTCATGTTTTGGATTTCTATAATTGTGATGGCTTTTTGTTGTGTGATTAAGTGTATGTACTAATAAATTTGCAAGTATACAGGTCAACTAACAATAAAGTGGACTAAAAACTTGAGTCCCAAAATTCGATCCAATTTGTCCAGCAGATTAAAATTCTAAAAAATTTCTACACTCAACCCGAGAATTTTAGGAATTTGAAAATTCAAATAAACCAAATCTCAAACCATTTAAATAATTATTTGACTATAAATAACTAAAAGTAGAAATATTCCCTATCTCGTGAAGTTTAATGAAACTTCATGATTTTTGTACCTACACGTAGCTCTGGATGCGTGGATCGACTTTGCCTCTTGTTCCGATAAAAACCTATGATCCGATTTCCGTAGATGTTAGAGAGAAGCAAAAAAAAAAAAAAATTCATTTCTTTCTCTCTCTCTTTCTCCACGTTTTTTTTTCCTGTCCGTCCCCTCCTTTTATCTTTTATCTTTTGATTTTTGATTTTTGATTTTTTATTTTCCATGTGTACATCTCTTATTCGGATCCGTTTCTACCCCGAAACAATTCATTTCTTTTCAGTTCAATTTAGTTTAAATGAACTTAGCTGGCTCATTTTTCTGACTTCCAAGACTTTTGGTAAAATATAGATCTCTAGAGTCATTGGTAACTGTTAAAATCATAAAAACATTCATTGTCTCGTAATTCATTTAAATTTTCTTTGTAACTACTACAGACAAATTTAACGGCGCAACTGCTTTCTGCTACATCCGATTTAGAGAATTTTCTAAAAGCTCTCGAACCATAATAGTAATTTATTATTATTTAATATCATTTTGCCATTTTTAAAATTTTATAATTTTCTCGGGTTTTACAGTGTGTGTCGCCTAACTAACCAAGCATCAAGCTAATTGAGTCTTTTATTATTTAAGCTATCTAAATCGAGAGATGATGGTATTGATTAAACTATACTAATAGAATGCGATACTAGGGTAGATTGATGGTTCCTAATGCATTTGTTTCCCTTTCTAAGCCCGAGTCATGGTTAATTAGTATATATGCTTATCAAAGGATCAATGGTATGGAGCCTCAACTCACGCATGTTGGCTCCAATATCTCGCTACCTATCCCCTAGTATCTTCCCAGTCCTTGTAAGGTATAAAGAGCCATAGCAAATTATTCCCTTCTAGGTCTTTTATTGATAAAAACTTTACATTGTGTGAAGAAACAATCACATCCTGATCCTTACGGTCTCTACACACAATGCTACTTGAAGATCCAGTTAATTAAGATTAGTTTTTACTCTCAATTAATTAACCCTAGGGCTTAATTCAATTTATATAAACCAATTGAAACATTTAGCTATCCATAACAATTAACAATCTAACGAAATTATATTTTAAAATAAACATAGTACAAAGAAGAAGGAGATGAAGATAAAACAAGTTCCACCATTTGGATCATCATCTTTGCCTGAATTACAACGTTCGAGTTTAGGATGGCTATTGCAACATCTTTCATCTTGACTAATTACCTTATTGCTTACTGAAAGTAATATATTTATTTTTAAAAAAATATTTGTTAGTGCAATTATTTAGCTAAAAGGATAAAAAATAAAATCGAACTTAAGGTATAATTATATTCAATAAATTCAAATTCCTTATAAATTTTCTAAAGAAACACCATATTATGATAGAGTAGAAGTGAGTAGTTAAAAAATGATTTATATCAAAATATAATTGTATACTTTGTAAATTAAACAAAAAATATGTGTGAACGTATATAGATCGGAATATAAAGAATGAAAAAGATTATATCAAAAAAAAAAAAAAAGATATGGATAGAACAAACCTAGGCATAGCATGAAAGACATTACAAAGAGAAAGGACACAGACTTCTTCACTTTGTTGGTCATTGCGTGAATGCTTATGTTGGGTTTCATGATTTTCCAATAAATCATATAAATAGGGAATACAAAATGACTAAACTAGAAAGTATTTAAATTAGCATATATTGCCTTCAAGAAGAAGAAGAAGAAGAAGTGTGACGCCCCGAATCCCGGGAGTCCGTTGACTACCGCAACCCCATGGACAGAATGCCTGGGTGACACATTTTCTAAGAAATTCCAAGGTAAAGGCCCCTTTGTCGGGGAGTTTCCACCCAAATACAATACTTGTATAAAACCCAGATTACCGGGTCCCAAACAATGTCCACGATATAATATATATCCAATACGGCCACTTGGGCCCATAAAGAGTACTCACTATACATACCAATCATGAGTCCAACTATATCCAACAGTTACAAGAGTTAAGGTGTTTTTACTTTACACAACACATATATTAAACTTCTAAAGAGTTCTAATACATGTATATATCAAAGCCACAACCCGGTTCTCTAATCCGTCTCAACAGCCGCCCTCGCACGCTCCTCGTACCTATAAAATAACATCCCTCATTGCAGGAGCTAATGTCTGCAGAGGAATCATTCTAAGTGGGCTACTCACCACCTAAGTGCAATGCCCAATGAAAACACACATTCAAGCAAAATGCACGATCCTACTCAATGTCTACATGACCACAATCGATCCCGCGTCTCATCGAGCTCCATCACACTCGCCTAAACCTCGTGATGAAAATTATTATTTTGTTTGTTTATGGACAACCCTCCATGTGTATATATATAGATTAATCGGCGCCCAACATTGATATATTATTATTTGTTTGTGGACTACCCTCCGATGAATACTGACCAATGTCTGACGATTGATATTTTTAATTTGTTTAGATCTCCTCCATGAATGATTATCACCTGGGTCATCCACCCATTGATATTTTTAATTTGGACTACTCCTCCGATAATATTTTTAGACAAATCTCCTAACCGCTTTCTCTGTGTATCTATCTCTTCATGTACTCACCCTATGGGCCCTAGGGTGTCTAGAGCCAGACACACGATGACGCTAATTCCAATACAGTTTAATTACACGTAGAATATATAACATGTATTTACAAACAATCAATTCCACACAATCATGTCATGTAAATTCTCATTTCATACATCAAAATTAGCTCACTTGGGCTAGATCAAACACGAGCAATTTAATTTAAATCATCGACCAAACACACACATATTTTTACAAAATATATTTTGAGAACATCAAGCTGTGGAATAGGAACCTCGGTTACCATTCTCCAAAATCACAAATCACCTGCTCACTTTAGTGAACTCCGCACCACCCGCCATTCTCGGCCCTTTCACATCAAAGCATGATTTAATACATAAATCATCATATAAACACCCCAAATCAGTCCCAACAGCCACAGACTGTCCAAGTACTTAAAAATCGCACAATTCTGTCTCTATGTTTAGACCGATCAACGCCCTCACGACCTCAACCAACCGGACATATGATTTATCACAAAAGTATAATTAAATCAACCCAGAGTCGTGGAGCAGTCAATGTGGCTGCTCCATTTTGGTTTCAAAATTATATCATCTTGTCTCGCTTGACCACTAAACGCCCCTAATGTTTCATCCGACTCAAACATTCGTGAAAATTTAAAATGTGGGAATAAACCCGCGTAGGAGAAACCTCACCTCTCGGAGTTTGTCAAAAACTCACAAATCCGTGTCCACGCCGTAGTTCCTCTCCGCTGCAGCGCTCTCCTTCGTCTCCAAGATCACAATATGATCGCTCTGTGATTTTTAGAGAGAAGTTTCTCTCTCTAAAGAAAATCTCCATTTTCTCGTTTTCTACTGCTAATGGTTCCATTCCCTCCATTTCACGTTTTTTTTTCTTGCGAATGTAGTTAAGAGCATCAGAGTTTTGTCTTGGGAATAACCATTTAATCAATTAAATTAATTAATCTCTCTTTCCTAGCTTTCTGACATTCGACACCATCCCACCATCCCATTTCTTCATTTCATACTATACCACTCTAAGGCACATGAGCACTATATATGTGACTTCACGCCAAGATTGAAAATCGTTTACT
This sequence comes from Tetrastigma voinierianum, assembly GCA_016808115.1. Taxonomy (NCBI): domain Eukaryota; kingdom Viridiplantae; phylum Streptophyta; class Magnoliopsida; order Vitales; family Vitaceae; genus Tetrastigma; species Tetrastigma voinierianum. The sequence goes on along the minus strand of JAEQBH010000685.1, from coordinate 292,876 downwards.
CAAGACCAAAACACATGTCTCTAAAAATGTTTCACTCCCACTGGTCTCGACTGACCTAAATTACGCGTGCTAGCCAGATTTTCATGAGATCTATCCCAACGGTGAAATCTTGTTTCATCATCCGGAGATCTATAATTGATTTTTAACCGAAATTAACAATTTTGTAATCGAAATTACGAGATTTTGCCCTTCCTAAACGGTTCCTCTGTCTTACATTCTCCCCCCAAAGACCCCGTCCCAATGGACGATCACAATCACCACATTATGCAACGTGGCACTCTACCATGCAAGCAAATGTCATTAAATCTTAAACCATCAAACTACGTGACCTTCATCCCTTAACAAAGGTGAGTGTGGCCCGCATGGCCTCCTCGTCCCACGCGACTCCTCCAATCCGCAGTGCCATAGCACCTCATTGCCACACGGTCTTCAAGGTCGCAAAACCCGATCACGCTTCCAAAATACATATTGGTCCCTCCTCAAAGGTCCCATCAGTGTCAACCTCGATCTGTCCCCAATCCACTACATGAGCCGGATCCGAGTATACTCCTGAGCATGGAGACGGAAATACCTCATGGACACCTCGCATGCCGGGCGCACCAACCTGTGACGCTACTGTGTTCATCCCTCTGTAGAGGTCTCAAAGGTCTCACAAACCTTTGATAGCTTTCCGCGCTCACGAACCTCGACATTACCTCCCTCTTAGGCATCACCTTCAAGAAGACGCGTGATCCCCAACCTCGAACTTGCATGGGTCAACGTCGACATCCGCATAGCCTTTCTTCCGTCGGCTCGAGTCAGTGAGAAGACGCTCGCCGCCGATCAAGCTCACCTTCCTGAGGTCTCTGCATCGATCAGACCAACATGGAGCTTCCTCCCACTGGTCCAATATAATCTAAGTGACTTCGCATGGCCTCCCATACGCTCTCTTATATGGTGCCATCTCAGATACCCACCTGATAAACCGCTTGAGCCAGGCGATCCCACCTAAAGGCAAATGCTCCAACTCGCCTTACGATCTGTGACGCATGCCTCGTAGTACGCCCTCTAATACCAGATAGTCCTCTCCTGCCAGACCATCCGTCTCCCGTGGAACGCTTGTACCATCGTCAATTCCAGGCTCATAGCCTTTTTTGGAAACTTCAAAAGTGTGTCAGAAACCTCGGTCCTCATCTCGACATTATGATACCATCTTATGTAGCCTGACTATCTCTCGAATGTATAACCTGCACCCTCCCAAGGCGGTCATCAAGACGGCGAAATGTGTCACTTTGTGAGCCGGTCCACTATCACCTACACAAAAGCGCTCGTTTCGCATTCGTGGTGTGTGTGTTGTGGGTCACAAGTCCATCGTGATCGTGTTCATTTCTACTGCCAACATCACACGGCAGCCCCGCTGCTTCGGGTGCTCAAAGAGATATTCCGTCGACACGCGGAGACATCATTTAACAAAGTCCCCTACGTAATTTCTTCATCCCACTCCAGTACTCAAGGCGACGCAAGATTCGGGTACACTGTATACACCTGGATGCCCAGACAAATCGGAGCGCGGGAAACTCCCCACTTCCTTCAAATCGCCAACCGTGGCAGAGGAACCACTACTCCGCCCCTATCAAGACTACCATCTACGCGTGAACCGGTCCGCCTTCGCCACCCGTGACCTCGACCGGTGTATTTCCGGTCCCTCGATGGACACTATCATCTCGCCGGCCTCCGCCACTGACTCAATCACTCGCCAATAGAGACGGTAGCCACCAAACTCCCTAAGGCACTTAGTCTTCTCATTGCATCAGAAATTTCAAACCGGTCCCACGCCTCGAAGACCGCTTAATTCCGAGAAGCTATAATGCAACGCCTCCTCGTGACTTCGACCGGAAGTGCATCGCCACCACACGGCCTTACCAGATGGTAATGCAAAGCAGAAGTCGTAATCCTGGGGAACTCCATCCACCATGCGGTTCTGCGCCGAGGTGTCCTTACCGCTGTGAAAATATACTTCTACTTCATGTCCGAAAGTACACCTCGAACCCTCACAGAGGCAGTGGCACCTTCAAGGCTTAAGACTAGTCGCCAACTCCATGTCGCGGTGTGGGGTAATTGGCCGCGTGATTCTTCAACCGACGTGGAACCATGCGTTACCACCTCCTAACTGATCAAACACATCCTAATACGACCCTCGAGGGGCATCACACAATACACTGCGGTACCGTCTCCGTCCGGACCATCAAGATGGGAGCCGGGCGGTCTCCTCTTCAACTCCTCGGAATGCCTCCCTCACATCAGGTCATCCCAATCAAACTTGACCCTTCCGGGTCAACCTAGTCATAGGCGCTATCCCCGAGAAATCCCCAATGAATTAATACCCAGCCAATCCCAAGAAACCACGATCTCGAAGACTCCGACAACACTTCTCCAACCATCATCGCCGACTTCTCTCGGGTCGATCGACACTCGACGTCGACACCAATGCATCCTAAAATCTCACCTCGCAAGCCAAAACTCGCACTTATCGAACTTGGCGTGACAACCGATACAGGCTCCTCAACAACTGTAAAATGATCCCCTGGAGGACTTTCATGTCGCTGGGGAGTAGGATCAAGATGTCATCCACGAAGACTACGACAAACCGATCAATAGGGTCGAATATCCTATGCATGAGACTATGAACGCGTGATTCGCTAACCAAGGGGCATCACCGTGAACCCTGCCCATAACGCGTCCCAAGGTCTTGGGTGGATATTCAAACTCCTAACCCTCCGGCAAACTAAAGGCATAAGGTCTATCTTGAGTAGACCGCGCTTCCTCTCTAATCGACAACAAATCGCCAATCTCTCGTAATGGGTGTACCGACAACATTCTCTGATCGTAACCTTGTTCAACCGTCAGAAGTCAATGCACACAATGGCGGTCTTGGTCCTTTCAAAACAGAACCGGAGCGCCCCATGGGGAAGTGTTCTGGCCTTAATGAACCCTCATTCAATAGCTCCCAGAATGACTCGAACTGGTAACTCAACCGGTGCCATCCTGCGCGAGAGTCACAGATGTGGGCGGAAGTACCAAGGTGTAAATCTAAATGCCAAGTTCATCCCTATGTGAAGGTAGTCCAGTAGCTCTCATCCGGAAAACATCCGAATACTCGCAACAATAGAGGTAGATCTAAGTCCTGTCTCACCGTCTTTGGGGGTGGTAAGGCTCGCTAGCCACAACTCACCTCCGACAACCGGTCCCGACACCCGGACTCCTATACCTGTCCTGGCAACATATCATGTTTATCCCCGAAATACCACACGAAAAACCCTATGGTAAACTCCATGTCATAATCGAGCACCCACCGTAGTCGCCAGCCAATCCATCCTCTCAAGATGAGACATCGAACTCGACATGTCCACATGATCCTCAGTCCATCGTGAGTAGAATCCCCGAGATTCCAACTCGCAACCGCCATATCATCCCTATTCTCGCCCTAATCCTGTGGAGAACTCACATACAAAGGCTCCTGTCTCAACCTCTAACAACTATCTCACAGGTCGTGGTTATCCCAACCATGGAATCCAGCATCTCAGGTTTTAAGTTCCATGTCCTAAAGAGGACAACTCATTCCATTCGAATCTCCTAACTCTTACAAGTCCTGGCCACGAGTCATCAATCAAGCTAACTCGTGAATCTAGCCACTGTGAAACTATCACCGTTGAGCCCGCTCTCGCCTTCAGTCGAACCTCAGCTCTGCATGCTTCTCTGCTTGTCTCCAAAAAACACTGGGCCTATAAACAGCCTCCTGAACTCTGCCCATGTCAAAGCCTCTAAGTCTCTAGAAGCCGCCATCTCTCCCACTCATAGTACCTGGCCTCGCCTCTAGCCGGAATGCACGAACTCATCCGGTCGTGACGGAGATCTCCATAGCCCAAATATTATACTTCCCTATCTCGTGATAATCCAACTCACACCATCGGGGCCCCTCCCCCCGTGGAATGCCCAGGCGGTGCGCCTAAATCTCACGCTGGAGGTTACTAGACCTCCCCACTCACCGCTGCGCGGCCCCAGGCGACAGCGTACTGCGAATACCACAGCCTCAACAAAGGCCTCCTCACGATAAATGCCGCCACCAGCGCTCAGTGGTGCCCGACTAGCACCTGCAATGCCCTTCTACGCCTCACCTCACAGGCCATCTACACAATTCAATGCAAGTTAAATCTCAATAGAGTATCTCTAAGGCATAAACACTTTAGACACTAATCATATTACAATCGTTGTATACACATGGTCCTTTCATTTGTGAAAGTAAGGCAGCAATCAATTTTTTTTTTAAATATTATTTCAACAAATTCTTATTTTCAAAATTTTCAATTTTTTTTTTTGCATTTTATTGCCAAATTTTTATAATTGTAGTTGATTTTATTTTATTTTATTTAATTTAATAATTTTTTTCAGGCTTGTGATGAATGCTATATCATGAATCGTTCACTAACAATGTCCAAAAAATCGCATCCGGAAAATACCGAGTCAAACTAAGCCAAACAGCCGAGTGCACCGGACAGGATAAACCCATCGCCCAAGAAGACGCCTGTCTCATGGCGCCCCGGCGCTGCCGCTGGCCAACCCGGCCGCCGCCTACCGCGCGCGCCAAAGTCGTGTTCACACCGCCGCTCGCCTACGGCACCGCTCGCCCCGCCTCGCCGCGCCACTTCTTCAACGCCTTTAGCGCGGCGCCTTCGCCATCGCCCGCGCTTCACGCCGCGGCGGCGCGCACGCCGCACTCGTGCCGTGCCGCGCCTCGCCGCAACTTCAAAGGCCTACAGGCTCAAAACGGGCAGGCAGCTCCATTTCAGTGTTTCGCCGAGCTGCACTTTCCTAGTGACAGGAAATCTGCCGGGCAACTCCAGTACAGAATCCTCCTGCGCCAAGCTCGCCGATCGGCTGCTACATGAAGTTAAACCGTTAAACCGGCCAAAACTGCATTTGGAAACGTGGTTGGTGTAAAATTTTCATTTTTCATCAAAATCACACCCAGACAAAAAACTGCGTTTGTAACGACGCACGGTGTCAAGCCCAAAATACAAAATCACATGTATAAAACAAAAATACACTCCCAACGCCTAAATGTCCAACTACAATAAAGGATCTTTTTCCACAAAATATAAGATAAAGATCAATCATATATAAGTTTAATGCGAACCTCCGCTTTTTCTCAAAACCATGCATGCATATTTTAAAAAGATATTTACATATACAAAATGCCATTTTAATCTTTGCTATTTTTACTTTACACCTTGTATCTTATATAAAATTACAACACTGCCTAGACAAAGATCCCGAGGTCTTTCGTCAAAGACAGAGACCGTAAAAAATTATTTTAAAAACAAAAACCGTGTGAGCCAACCGGCTCTTGATGTACTATGTCTTAAATGTCATTGTCATGCTTGTACCTCCCAATATGAAAACTGCATTTAAATGGTTGTAAACCGTTTATGAGAAACTGAGTTTTTAAGTGAAACCATTTCGAAAAACTGCTTTTGAAATCAAGCCGCCGGAAATCGTTTCCGGGTAAAACTATTTAAAACTGCTTCAAAATCATTTCACACAAAACTGCTTCAAGCAGGGTTAATATCTAGTGCTATATCGGTAAACTGGCACTAACCATCGTGGCCCATTACTTCGAATACTAGACTTGATGCCACTGAATCCTGAACTCGGCACTCCAGAGGAACCTCAAACACTACCCGCCAATGTTATGTCCTAAGTGACTGGGCGATCTATAGCATAATGGAACTTAACTAAATGCTCTATGATGGAACCCTGGAATCCAACACCTCATCGCTATGTACTGGTCAAAGACGCTAACTACATACCTCGAATGTGCGTAGGGCGACTCACTATATAAATAATATATGCTGATCTAACCCAACTGCCGACTCACATATAAGGTAATTATAATATCCCATAACCTCGCTTATAATTAAATCCAAATACATCCGACCGGAACTCCAGCTGCGCTATCTAGGGTTTCGGTTAAACTGTGCCAAATCAAGTTTTCTAAATAATCAAATTGAACTTTTCTCACGAGTATAACAATTGGGAAGCAAAATGCTTTATAAATCTATATTTTCAAAGACTTACAAACTTGTAATTTAAACACTTTCGCTTTTAGAAAATGATTTTGAGTACTCACCTTTTCTACACTCTTAAATCTAAGCAAGCACTCTAGATTCTCGTTCTGATGCTCAAATTGCCCACAATTCAGTCCAAATTACTTAAAATGCTCCTCGCTATAGCTTAACTATAAAAACACACATGTGGTTTTAAAATTAATTTAAGCATCGAACGAACTTCGATTCTGAACAAAACTTTACGTATATCCCATTCCCGATATATGGACATCGATAATATGATGAAATTGACCAAATGTCCACACACATTGTTGCCCTATAAAACCATCCGCTTTGTCAACTTTTGACTCAAAGGACTTTCCAGTCTAAAAATAACTAAACATTTCGAAAAATTCAGTCCATGAAACCCACTACAACCCAAATTCTCACCCAACCACCATAATATCCCTAAATTCAAATTTCGACTCACCAACACAAATCTCCAAAATTCCTAAAAATTCCTAACTCGCCTAAAATTTGGGATCGGTTTACGACCTTCACATGGCCTCCTAAGAAAATTTCTTCAAGTCATTACATAGCCTTTAGACTCTTGAAATAACAAATAGCAAATTTCTACATTTTAAAGTTTAACAAAAAAGGCTAAGATATTGTACCTACGCTGTACCTCTTCAGACATCTAATTTGTCTTCATCTCGACGAACTCACTGGTCCCCGATTTTCGTAGATCCGAGAAAGAACGAAGATGAAAACAAAATAAAATCATCTCACGCCCTCTCTCACAAGGCTCCACCGTCCCCGATTCCTCTTGATTTTTATCTCTCTTTTTTATTATTATTATTATTATTATTATTCTTTCTTTATTCATTTGATAACAATTTCTATTACCCATTCGCAGTCCATTTTTGTCCCAAAATTTTTATTTATCCTAATTGAATATTCTTTTAAATATTTGCCATTTTTCTCGAGGATTTTTCTAAAATCCCTGCTTTAGGTTTCACTCTTAAACCTGTCAGCCTAGAAATTGCAAAATATTCTAATCGGCCAATTTAACGACCTTTCGGGTTGCCAGATTTCATGAGACCTAACTTAACCCAAGATAACTGCTTTCACATATCCTGATCTAGAGAATTTTCGAGACTTCCCTGAACTATTTTTGGTAATTTATTATTATTATTTTACTATTTAAACTTCCATTAATTATACTTTCACCCTCTCTACTTTCCTTAATTGTAAAAGTGCCACAATTATTTGAAAACTTTATAATTTCATCCTTAAACCAATTTTCAAAATTCCAGATTATGACACTAAAATAATTATGGAAGTCCTCGTGCACCCTACTACATACCGACACCCTCTCGATCGACCCTAAGGCAAATCCTCCTCCTTAGCAATATTTCGCCCCTCGAAATGAACAAAACTACGAGGATACCTTACCTGAACAACCGAGGATATCGATCACAAGATCCGGTTCACCCACAGTTTCCTGTCCCATGATTCCCCCATAAAACTTTCACTAACTAATGACCTTTATTCCCGCAAAAATCTTTCTCTCTTCTACTCTCAGATTGCCGCCTTCTCTTCCTATAGGTCAAAATTATCCTTTAGTTCAATTATTTGGCTGATCTATGAGTACATGGGAGGGATATGGAATGTACTTGCGGAGCATGGATACATGAAACACATTATGAACCTTAGACAACTCAGGAGGAAGGTCTAATCTATATGCTACTGGTCCCATGCGATAATCTCCTTATATTTTATGTATGGGCCTCAACTGCATGTCTTTAGTCACGAGACACCTTTCAAGGGAAACTTTGAAAGACCACATCGCCCCGCACAAAGGCCCGGAGATCCCTACGGCGTTTGTCCGCATAACTTTGCATGCGTCTCTGGCTATCTTGAGTGCGTCTCCGGACGATCTGGATCTTATCTAAGGTAATCTGTACTAACTCTTGGGCTGATAGTTTCCTCTCTCCTACTTCATCGATGCGGGAGTCTGACACTTCCAGGCCATACAATGCTTGAATGGAGCCATACATCTTTGGATTGATAAGCATTGTTGGCCGAACTCCATCGGAGAGATAAATCGTATCGGCTTCCCTTAAGCTACATGCGCATGCTGCAAAGCATATCCTCTAACGTCTGAATAGTTCTCTCACGTGACCATGGTGAGGATGGAAAAATGTCTTCAAAAGTCTGTCGAGTCCCGTGGCATCCTGTAAAGCTGGACGAAAATCGGATCATGAATGCGGTCTCGATGCGAGACTATCGATAGAGGAACACCATGTCCCAACTATCTCCTCCCGCAATATAATTGGGCTGACTTGTCGATGAGTCATCGTGCTAACCTGGAGAAAATCGCGTGATTTAGTTAGTCTATCCACTATTACCCATATGGCATCGTGTCTCAGCGTTCTCGGGCCGGTAACAAAATCCATAGTAATCTTATCCCCACTTCCATACGGGAATCGGAAGAGGCGTATCTTTCTGCGGGCTTACGGTGCTGCGCGCTACTGTGACAGGTTAGGCATCTGGATCTGAAGCCTGCCGATTTCCTTTTCATGCCCTTCCTGATAATGCTCCCTCAGTATGATACATCTTAGTGCTACCGGGTGCATAGCATATGCGAGAAGAGTGAGCCTCTTCCATGATTTCCTTTTTGGTTCTTTTTATTTCGGTCTGCACATTCGACTCCCTCACAACCATTACTCCATCGTCTACGATGCGGAACTACGGTTTTCTCTGACCTCAATCCTCTGCCCTCAACAATCATCTGAAACACCTTCGACCTTCCTTGATCTGATCCACGAAGAGGGCGAACATAAAATGATGCAACAATGTCCACACATGCTCGGCTACACACTGGCAGACTCCCAAGATCTGACTCTATGTGATAGGAGATATACGTGCAACGAGATAAGCATAGGAACCCTCCGGTTTTCGGCTTAAGGCATCGGCCACTACATTGGCCTTCCGGATGGTACTCTATCGTGCAATCATAATCCTTAATCAACTCCAACCATCGGCGCTGCCTTAAGTTAAGCTCTTTCTGAGTAAAGATATATTGCGGGGCTCTTGATCGGTGAATGTCGTGAGAACAGGTATAGATAATGTCTCCCATGAATCTTTGGTAGCCACTTGCTGCTAGTTCTAAATCATGGGTCGGGTAGTTCTGCTCGTGCTTCTTTAAGCGGCCCGGGAAGCATAGCTATCCTCTACCATCTGCGTAAAAACACACCCTAACCCTTAGCAATCTGGAGGCATCCATATACCACATAACCGTCCTTTCTGGCCGGTAGTGCTATCTTTGAGCTGTCGTCGATCTACGTCTCGGCTCTCGAAACTATCTTTGGCGGTGTCGACCACTCAATTTCTGATCCTTTTTCAATAGATTGGTCAACGGTGTTGCTATCTTCGAAAATCCATCAACAAATTTCTGTAATAACTGCCCGATCCAAGGCAAATGCGAACCGAGAAACATTTGTGGGCGACTAGTTCATAGCTTGATCTTACGAGGATCCTGCTATTCTGGCGAAATGACATGACCAAGAAAGCTACTTTGTCCAACCAAAGCGCACTTACTAAACTTAGCGTATAGCGGCGCTCTCTGCAGAATCTGTAATCTTGTCGAAGATATACGCATGTTCCTCTGAGCTACTGAGTACACTAGAATATCATCAATGAATACGATCTGAGCTTATCTAAATAAGATTTGAATACCTCATTTCATCAAATCCGTGAGCGCCCAGCTGGGGCGTTAGTCAATCGAATGGCATCACTAGGAACTCGTAGTGGCCAGTATCTGGAATCTGAAGCGGAGTCTTAGAAACATCCTTCTCAGGACCCTCAACTGATGGTAGCGACCTTAGGTCAATCTTAGAATATACGAGATCCATGCGATTGGTCGAATAGCTCATCTATACGAGAGCGGATGCTGGTTTGCTGTCGCCCGATTAATTTGTCTATAGTCTATACACAGCGTAAGCTTCCATCTTTCTTCTTCCTGAAGAAGGCTGGAGCTCCCACGGTGAGGTAGGTCGGATGAAGCCTTTGCTTAGCGATTCCTCCAATTGTCACGCCCGATTCTTTCTGACTACGCTGGCGCCATTCTGTATGGAGGAATGGATATCGGCTCGATCCCTGGAACAGTTCAATAACGAACTCAATTTCTCTACCCGGGGGTAAACTGATATCATCACGGAAAGACATGGGAACTCTTTGACTATGGGGATGTCTTCCGGCCGTTAATCCTCTTGTCTCCTATCCCACTACCGTACCCGAATAACCGCAGCGACCCTTTTCGAAGCATTTTTTAAAGGCCAGTCATGGCATTAATGAGACTAGGCGATCTCTCTTGATTCGAAAATATCACGCCTGGTTCCTCTGGCCGAACCAATCTTACTTCTTTCTTATAGCAATCTAAGGTGGCTCTATGCCTGGATAACCAAATATCTCATTTAATTTATAGTTTTTTTTAGATATATCCTTGTTTTTATTGTCTCAGATATATTAGTGTTGTTTCATTAGTTTGTTAGAATTTATTATTGCGCTTGTCTATATCTAAGATTACTTCTTAATCCCATTTATTGATTTAGTGCATATGTGCTTGTCAAACCCCACTCTTAGGAGAGAACAAATGCTTGAGGGAGAGAAGAAACGAGTGGCTAATAGGGGTATGGGTGTTTACACAGAGCGAGATATGACTATGGTAGGGTTTGTTAATAAATATCGTAATTTTGTTATTAGTTGTAATGTTAGGGACATTTTTGTCCCTAAGGGCAAAACTCAGGGGACAATATTGGAAGAAAAAATAGATACCCTAGAATGTAACATTACCTAAAATATTGGAGATTATCATATTCTAGATAATGTAACCCAAAACGTTGACATGGCGGTAATGTTTCATTACTTAGAGAAATTTCATAACCTGAACCAAACACTGTAATCTAACATAACCTCCAACACATTAACCCCAACCAAACATCCTCTTAATGTATTCAAATCACATTTTCAAATCTTAAAATTTCTCAATTTTCGAATTTCAAAATTTAATCTTCAAAAGTTCCCAATTTCTAAAATTCAAACCCTTAATTTCCAAAATTCAAGTCCTCGATATCCAAAATTTAAATTCTCAATTTCTAGATTTCAATTTCCAAAGCAAATTCAATATTTTTAATTTCCAATTAAAGCCCCAATTTTCAAAATACAAATCCTCAATTCCAAATTTCAAATTTCAAAAGTTGGAATTTCTAATTTTAAAAATTAAATTCCGAATTCCCAAAATAAAAAAGGTTAAAGGTCATTTTTATCCCTCAATTATTGCTCTGTCAATTTGCCCCCTCAACTAATTTTATTTTGTCATTTTTGTCCATCAACTATGACTCAAGTATCAATTTAGCCCCTCAACTAATTTTTTGTCATTTTTAGTTTTATAGTATTCAAACCATTAGATTTTCACATATTTTCATAGCAAAGTTGATGTACAAAAATAAATCAAAAATATATTTTAACTCAATATTTTATTTTTACATATTTCTTTAAATCATTTTATTTATTTATCTATTTAAGTATTAAATAATTTAAAAACATATAATCTATTAAAATAATATATATATATATATATATATATATATATATATATATATATATATATATATATATATATATATATATATATATATATATATATATATATATATATATATATATATATATATATATATATATATATATATATATATTATTTATTTTATTTTTCTTTTTCTTTTTTGTGAAACAAAATACTAGAAAAAATTTCTTAATTTTAAATATTTTTTAGAAATCAAATGTAATAAAAAATATGAATATCTTGATTACAGTTAGGTAATCATAAAAATACACCAATTTCATCAAACAATTCGATTTTTTTTCTTTTTCATATGAAAGGAATGAAAAAATTATTAATTTTAAAAACTACAAAAGTAAAAATGAAAAAAAAAAAAAAAAAAAGCAAAGTTGTAATGGCACCTTTTTGAATCACGGGGATCCTTTATTTTATTTTTCCTATGGGTAACCTTCAACAAGCTATATAATAGCCTCATTCAATCATATTCATGTGTCACTCAATTTTTTAAGCAATGACACATAACAGTCCCTCTCATTCAAGATTCTAGTAATTAGTGCACTTAGTGCAATGATCAACTTTTCAGAAACTATGTGAGCACCAAATGCCATCCACAGGCATATGGTTAGATTTAGACTTCGGATAGCTTTATAGAAATTGAACATAGCGGACTTGAGCGAGGAAGTTGCTGGTCGTAAGTTAGTTTGCCGACTCGTTACTAGGCAATTAAACCGGCCCGAAGGAGGTCAAACTCGGTGAAGAGGTCGGTTCTCTATATTTGAGCACCAAATTCCATCCACAGAATGTGGTCGGATTCTAGACTCAGGAAACTGTGCGATCTAGAAACGCCTAAACGGACTTGGACGAGGAAGTTGAGGTCATCAGTTAGGCGCTTCACATGAGTAACCGCGACATGCGAGAACCGGCGGGTACCTACTGTCTTTCGTCTCTTTTGAACACAATATGAGCTCAGATTATATTGAGCCATATAGATGGATTTTAGACTCAAGGGCTTTCCGGTCTGAGGGCGCGTGAAACGGACTCTGACAAGAAAGTTATGGTCGTCGAAGTTAGCCTGGCCCGAGCTCATTCCTGTGAGCTCGACGGAAGAGCCCCTGGCAAAGGAGGTCAGCTCGGCCTCACACAGCTCATCCCTGCGGGCTCGGGGCGGAGAGAGCTCGGCTGCGCCTGGGGCCAGCTCATGCGGGAGGCTCGGCTGCCGGAATCCAGCTCATGCGGGAGGCTCGGATTTTCCCAGAGGTCAGCTCGTGCGGAGAACTTCATTTACGCCCCGAAAGAGGTCGATTCGGCCCGGAAGAGCTTCGGCCACAGCGCATCCTCTCAAACCCTTCCGAGTAAAAAGGCCATAACTTGGGCTGTAGAAGTCCGATTTGGGTGATTCGAAAGCCTACATCAACTACTTGATGGGTACGCAATATACGAGAAGGAAATAGGGTGATTCCCTTTACTTCCCAACAAAATTTAGTCTTAAAGTTCGAATTCAATATATGAAATAGGCGACTTCTTAAGTTCGAGACACAACCAAATATCCCCTCAAGGCAATACCTGACCCTTGCAAATTTTATTAAACATATAATGCGAGTTTAATTACAATTTTATTTACATCACAAGTACTAAGCTTTGACAACAGTTCAGTTTAAACAAAGCGGGTTTTACCCGTAAATTTTACAAAAACACGATAGGCCGTCGCCAGATCTTCCTCTCGACTAAGACCTCGTGAAGTGCCTTCTCTTGGTGTACCTCGGTACACGAAAATATTTTTCCCACAGCGGAATTGACTAATGCTCGATGAAAGTCTCTACGAAATTTACTCCTTTAAGTGCACATGCAATGGCATAATGCAAAATCATTCACACGCTCATTCATATAAAATATGCATATCTCTATATGAATGTACATGTCATCTTCGGTCATATTTGAATCTCGTACATTGATTTGCCATGTATGAAAACTAGTTTTCAAAACAAAAGCTTTTATTTTGGAAACCCATTGAACAACCTCGATGTCGGACCCTCGGAATATTTTACACTTGGACAACCCTCCGAATAATGCAAACCTTTGGACAACCTCGAGTATCGAACCAGCTGGACCATCTCAGAGAACCCCTTGTTAGACTGGCCGTCCGATCGAGTTCATTGGACAACCTCGGAATATAATTTATTGGACAACCCTCCAAATCAACATTCTTGGAATGACCCTCCGAATACCCATTTTATTCATGCACTCACACCCGATTCACGCGATGACCCCGTGCACATGCAATGATAATGTCACTGCATAATATCTCATGTTACATGCATGATGGGAACTACATGCAACACTCATAATACATGCTTCACACCAAGCATCACGTTAATATATATGACAAGCATGCATATATTAACATCATTTTCCTCTACAATCTGCATGTTATTGAGCAAGCAATAACACACAAAAACTGGATTTCAATCTCCAAACTCAGAAAACAGCATGCACGGTACACAACCAAGATCATCCTGTTCAGATCCCAATTCTGATGCAACCAAATCGATTCGAAGCTGTAGTTAAAAGAGAACTACAGACCGAAGCGGGTCCCGACCAACACTTGATATCTACTCGAAATTATTCTTTAAACCAGCCCACTACTCGGGCTAACCGTCATGGTCATTTCATGGCTCTTAAACAAAGACTAACCAGCGTAGGAGAGAACTCCTACCTCTCGAAGTGCAATTCCGTTCACTACTACAACTCCTCTGTTTGTTGATCAGAGAACTGCTGGTTCTCTTTCCTTTCCATTGTCTTTCTTCTTTCTTTCCCTTTTTCTTCTCCTCTTCCCCCCGAACAAATTGCTTTAGGTGGAGAATACTTATCTAGGTGTAGAACACCTCTTCCTTACTCTTCCTCATGACACATAGTATCCCACATAATTCATGCCCACTTTCCCATACTATCCTCTCATAGATAGAGTGTGACACTTAGCTTCCACCCAAGTGCCAAGTGTCCTCTCCTCAGGTTCCACATGGCATGCATCTTCATGCCATGTGTCACCCCCTCATTCGTCTGTTTGTCTCGAAATACGTGCAATTCCGACCTTCTCGAATTTGACAAAATTCGACTATGTACTTAGATTTCGCGAGACGAACTCAACGGTATGTCCCACGTCGTCATCCGAGATCTAGAGAAATTCTCAGGTTTGCAACCCGTGTCTATTATTTTACTTTATCTGGGATCTCACATTCTTCCCCCCTTAAAAGAATGTCGTCCCGAAATTCACACACACATATACATACAATTAC
This sequence comes from Tetrastigma voinierianum, assembly GCA_016808115.1. NCBI lineage: Eukaryota > Viridiplantae > Streptophyta > Magnoliopsida > Vitales > Vitaceae > Tetrastigma > Tetrastigma voinierianum. Next base: position 277,874 of record JAEQBH010000685.1, on the reverse strand, counting down.
ATGCATATGTAAAAGTCATTTAAATGCCAATGGCTAAGCCCGCGTACCTCGGAGTCTCGAGAGGAAAGGATATCGAAATGCGCGTGTGTCCTCACGTTCCCATGTTGCCTCCTCCACTCCTCTGTGTTTCCACAACACTTTCACTAGCCTCACAGTCTTGCATCGCAAAACCTGCTCTCGGCTATCCATAATACGCACAGGTCCCTCCTCGAAGGTCCCATCTGCATCAATAAAAAGCTCGCCGGAGTCCACTTTACATGGGCTGGATTCATGGTGTACTTCTGGAGCATAGAGACATGAAATACCTCATGGACACTGATAAACTTCGTATTAATGCTAATCGATATACCATTGCCCCACCCTGGGATATGAGAATGACATCGCGATGGTTACGACCTTCGCGAATCAGGCATCATCTTGACGTCTTAAAACATGATCACAGCCTCAAACTAAATTAAATCAGCTTATCGAGTAACTCTTACTGTCGGCTACGAGCAGAGTGAGAAGGCGTTTGCGTATCAGACCCACTTTCGTTGGTGTCTCAAATCAATCGGGGCAGAGTGGTGAAGCTCTCCCATCTCAGTCACAACGTCGAAGTTGACGCAGCCAACCTCCATATAAGGCCTCGTAGGGTGCCATACGTATGCTTGATAAGCATTTGTTGTGGCGAATTCTACAAGAACCGTCTTCCCGGCTACCAACGAAATCTAGGACACATGCCATGACATGTCCTCTAAAACTGTATAGTCCTCTCCATTGACCATCAATGCATTGGATGAAAAGCGGTGCTCATCATCAGCTATGTCCCATGGCCTTGGAAACTCTTCCAAAGTGTGTCGTGAACTGGGATCTACGTTCGATACGATGGATCTTTGGTACTCCATGTAACCTAACAATCTCTCGTATATCTGACTGCATAATTCCTCCGGTGTAAAAGGTCATCCGCCACGTGGCTAAAATGTGCCGACTTAGTGAGTTGATCCTCACGACCCACAGCATCATGTCTACGATGTTAGTGGTAGAGTAAGTCACAAAGTCCATCGTGACATGCTCCACTTCCACTCCACTTACCTCGATGCATTTGGAAGTAGCCGGTAAGCCTACGGTGCTGGCCTTTACTGTGACGGGTGAGACCGTCTGTAAAACCCGGCAATTTGATTTTACGAAAAATGGTAAAATGGTAATTTAAGTTGGCTTAGAAAATTCACAGATCTCGGATGGCGAAGCAGTTGCGCCATTAAATTAAGTCTCGCGAAATCTAGTGACCGGAAATGTTTCGTCGATTACGAGATAGTCGGAATATTTTACGATTTTTTGGGTGATAAGTCGCCAGTGACTTTAGGGACGAGATTTGTACGAAAATCTCGAAAGTTAGGAAATGGCTTGGGCTAAGTTCATTTAAAATAAAGTGAACTAAAAAGAAATAAAAATTTTCGGGATAGAAACGGATCAGAATGAAGCAATATGAATCAAGTATCCAATATAATAATAATAATAATATTATTATTGTGTGTCGTATTATTATAATAATAAAAAGAAAAAAAATCATCAAAAGGAGGGGATGAGAGCGTCGGGAGAAGGAGAGGGAGAGCGCGTTAGAGAGAGAGAGCGTTAGAGAGAGAGAATATATATATTTTTTATTTTTTCTTTTCTTCTCTTTTTCACAGTCTGCAATCGGACCAGCGAGGTTTTCGTGAGGCCCGAAGGCAAAGTTGATCTACGCGATGAGAGCTACGCGTGGACACCAAAATCTTTAAGTTTTGTCAAACTCCGTGAGGTAGGGGTTTTATCCTACTTGAAGTTACACTTTATTTAAGTGTTTTGTAATGTTTCGGTTGGTTTGAGGCCTTGAACAGTCGTTTGATCGGTCCCAAAACTTGGGACCGAATAGTTCAAATTTTGGAGCCAATTTGGACGGTCGGGTATTTGTGTAGAGACCTATTTAGGTGTTTGTTTCATAATTTATGAAATAAATTGTGTGTTGGTGTGTATGAGGCCGGAAATGGTCATGGATTTAGGGTTCACAAAGTGGAACCGATGAGAGGATGTGTCTGGGTGAGTGATTCAAATTGAATTGCTCGTGTTCGTTAATTAGCACACGCGAGCTAATTTTTGTGTAATGGATTGAGAAATTAGAGAATGGCTTGAGTTGGTGGATCAAAGGAATAGATAGGTTAATACATGATTTTAATGTGTTAACATAAGGACATAATTATATGGAATATAATTGTGTGTGTAGGCCATTGGAGATGATATTGTAAATTGCTCAAGTGAGTAAATTTGGGTGATGGTTGATCACTATTGAATGACATGTGTTGTGAGTGCAAATTTGAGAATGTTGCATATTGACATATTTGATATATTATATAAATGGTTTTGGAAATGGCATAATGCATTTTCATATACCTTTAGGTAGCAGAGATTAGGTGTTGGTATGACATGAATTTTACGAAAAGCGAACATGGTTGCGAAGGAATTTCACGGGATGACTTTTCAGGAGAATTGGGTTGGGAGATGGGCCAACGGATCATTTCGGATGGGGACCATGGCTGACGACTCATCAACCAATTCGCCTCGGGAGGGTAGTCTCGTATTTTCGCAGACAGCCGGTAGTATATTTTCAAGAACAACAAGTTTTGTTTTGAAAATGATTATTTTCTCATACATGGCTTAGGCAAGTGTGAGTGAGTCGATGAGGACTCGAGACATGAGAATGAGCATGTAGACATTCAAGTAGAATCACTCATTTACTTGAGTGTGTGTTTATTTTGGAGCATTGCATATGCACTTAGGGTGGATAACCCGTTTGGGGTGATTCCACTGCGGCGATAACTTCCTTGTCGAACATTTTTTCGGTATAGGGAGCGTTCGAGGAGGCGATTCGAGTTTAGAGGCTGATTTTGAAGAAAATCGGGTTATGGCTTTGATGTTTTTGGATATGTTAAATTGTAGATTTTAATATGTATTTGTATTAAAGTAATAAAATAACTCTTGGACTATTGGAATATAGTTGGGTACATGTTTGATGAGTATTGATGCAAGGGCCCCGAGTGGAAATTTTACTGGTATGTGTCTCTCGTGACGAGGCGTATAGATTTTCCGCGAGGTTGGCGGGTGATCGACGGACCCACGGGTTTTGGGCGTCACGGCATGGTATCGAGCTGGAGTTTTATAAATACCTAAGGAAGATGTTAGGTATCTGATTTACTGGGAAGGCAGGGGACATGGTCTTAGGTCATTGCTATTGCAGTGAAATTGATACTAGCGTCACAAGTTGGTATCGGAGTTTAGGTACACGAATACCTAGGAGTTCATGGGACGGATTTAGACCACTGCATGCATGGTGTGTTTCATGTTGTGTTATTTATGTGTTCCATGTTTGTGATTAACTTGATTGTAATGTTACATTGCGTAAGAAGAAACTTATACGGTATGATGTATATGGGAAAATGGGATTGCGTGGTTATTACGCGGGAAATTATATGCATGACATAATGTATATAGGAAAAAGTGGAATGCTTGGGTTAGGAACTATAACCTAAGGGGTTTGAAAATGAAATGAACCTGAAAGTGTTGAATTTTATTGAAATAAATAAAAGGAGTGGTTGGCAAGTAGCACCACTTAGGCGATGAACGGGTCAGTTCATGGTTGTTAAGTCTATTAGTAATTGGCATGTGCACCACTAGTTAGACTGAGGTAGAATTTGGGCTTAGAGGTTAAGGCCTCTGGGAAAAGCCATTGTATGGGAAAATTCTCCCCTAAGATCTAGGGTGAGAGTTGGTCAGATATAGTAGACATATCGGGTTTTGATGTCATTCTTGACATGGATGAGTTGATAACTCGTCGGGTTGTCAGTGATTGTGACCTGAGGCGGGTTATCATACCCGACACGGTCTTGGAGTTGTAGAAGGTAGCATATGCATGTGAGTGATGCGTATGTACGTGAATTTCGGGGACGAAATTACATTAGAGGAGAATGTAAACCCAGAAAATTTCAATTTTACGAAAAATTAAAGCAGTAATTTAAGTTAAAAATCGAAAATTCTCTAGATCTCGGATGACCTTGGATGACGAAACGGATTGCGCCGTTAAATTCGTCTCGTGAAATCTAGTGACCTAGAAAAGTTTCATCAAATTCTTAGATAGTCGGAATATTTTACGATTTTCTGGGTGATAAGTCGCCTTGATGACTTCGAGGGCCAAGAGATTTAATACGAAAATCTAGAAAGTCAAGAAATGGCTTGAAACTAAGTTCATTAAAATAAATGAACTATGAAAAAGAAATAAAATTTTTAGGGATAAACGGATCAGAATGAAGCTTGATGAATCAATATGAATCAAGTATCAAATATAATAATAAGAATAATAATAATAATAATATAATAATATTATAATAATAATAAAAAGAAAAAAATCATCAAAAGAGGGAGGCGTCGGGAGAGGAGGAGAGCGCGTTAGAGAGAGAATATATTTTTTTTAATTTTTTCTTCTCTTCGCTTTTTTCTCAGATCTACGAAAATCCAGACCACGGGTTTTTCGTCATATTTGAAGGCAAGAGTTGATCTACCTTGATAAGGAGCTACGCGTGGGCCAGAAATCTTTAAGTTTTACCGTCTTTCCGTGAGTAGGGGTTTTATCTCTTGTGAAGTTACACTTTATTTAAGTGTTTTGTAATGTTTCGGTTGGTTTGAGCCTTGAATGACATTTTGATCGGTCCCGAACTGGTGAATGGACAATTTTTGGGAGGAATTTTTAGGCCATTTGGACCCGATCCCGTGGCTGTGTAGGGAGCTGTTTAAGTGTTTGTTTCATAATTTATGAAATAAATTGTGTATTGATAGTAATATGAAATAGGAAATGGTCATGGTTAGGGTTCCTGAAAGTGGAACCGGTGAGAGAATGTGTTTGGGTGAGTGATTCAAATTGAATTGCTCGTGTTCGTTAATTAGCCCACGCGAGCTAATTTTTGTGTAATGGATTGAGAAATTAGAGAATGACTTGAGTTGGTGGATCAAAGGAATAGATAGGTTAATACATGATTTTAATGTGTTAATATAAGGACATAATTATATGGAATATAATTGTGTGTGTAGGCCATTGGAGATGATATTGTAAATTGCTCAAGTGAGTAAATTTGAGTGATGGTTGATCACTATTGAATGACATGTGTTGTGAGTGCAAATTTGAGAATGTTGCATATTGATATATTTGATATATTGTATAAATGGTTTTGGAAATGGCCTCATGCATTTCATATGGCTAGGTAACTAGAGATTAGGTGTGAGTGCATGACATGAATTTTCTAAAAAACGAACATGGTTGCGAAAGGAATTTCACGGGGATGATTTTGGGATAATTGGGTTGGGAGATGGGCAGCCAGTCATTTCGGATGAGGACATGGCGTTCGGAAGCTCACCCAACGATTAGCCTCGGAGGGTAATTCCCATATTTTTGCGACCGCCCGGTAGTATATTTTTGAAAACAACAAGTTTTGTTTTGAAAATGATTATTTTCTCATACATGGCTTAGGCAAGTGTGAGTGAGTCGGTGAGGACTCGAGACATGGGAATGGGCATGTAGACATTCAAGTAGAATCACGCATTTACTTGAGTGTGTGTTTATTTTGGAGCATTGCATATGCACTTAGGTGGAGAGTAACCCATTTAGGGTGATTCCACTCTGGGCGATAGCTCACGTCGAGGAACATTTTTCGAATGCAGGAGCGTTGAGGAGACGGTCGGTTTAGAGGCTGATTTTGAAGAAAGTCGGGTTGTGGCTTTTGATGTTTTTGGATAATATGTATTAAATTGTAGATTTTAATATGTATTTGTATTAAGAGTAATAAAATAACTCTTTGACTATTGGAATATAGTTGGGTACATGTTTGATGAGTATTGATCACGAGGGCAGGAAGTGGAATTTTTACTCGGGTATGTGTCTCGTGATCTGAGGCAGTATAGATTCCGCGAGGTTGGGTGGTCGACGGACCCGGGTTTGGGCGTCTGCAGGTCGAACAAAATCCCAGTGTGTCTCTTCATCCCGCTCCAATAAGACTGGCAGCGAAGATCTCGATACATCTTCGTGCCACTGGATCATTGCGACGGAAGCGATGGAACTCCACACGAGAGGATCTCCTCTCTCGGCTACATCGATTGGGGGAACCCTGACCCGTCCACTTTTATGCAGAAGGCGCCATCGTGTGGATAGCCCGACCTTCATCACCAATACTGACATGATGGTCCTTGATGGACACTACCTCTGTGTCCTATCCCTGAGACTTAATCACCCTGCTTAATGAGGAAGGCGTAGCCACTAAACTTCCCATAACACCACGAGCACATGGCGTATTATAGCCCCAAGCGTCCGGTCTCGAGCATCCGCCATTCTTGGGAAGCTATACTAGCCAATGCTCCCCGTGACTTCCGATTGAGTGCATCAGCCACCACATTTGCCTTACTAGGATGGTAATACAAAGTGAAGTCATAATCCTCTAGGAACTCCATCCATCTGCGTTGCCTGCATGTGAGTCTGCGTGTGAAAATATACTTCGGACTTTTGGCCAGTGCAGTACACCTCTCGAACTCCTCGTCGTATAAGTAGTGGCGCTAAATCTTCAAGGCGAAGACAATGGCAATAACCCATCTCATGTGTAGGAATTAGTGCACTCATTGATTCTTCAATTTATCGGACCATAAGTATACCCTCCGGCGCATCAAAACACATCGGTCAGATCCTTTGAAGCATCACGGTACACTGAGTACTCCTGTCCCCTTTTCGGGACTACCAGAATAGGAGCTGAAGTAAGCCTCCGTTCCAATTCACGGAATGCCCTCTCACCACGAGTCATCAATCAAACTTGACCTCCTTAAATTGACTTAGTCATTAGTCTTCTTGGCGGAAGAAATCCTCGATAGACCTCTGTAATATCAGCCAATCCCAGCTACGTATCTCGAAGACCGACTTCGGCCTCTCCCAACTCATAACAGCCTCAGCAGCTTCTCGAGTCTCGCGACTTTGAAGCCAGGCACGACATGTCGAGACATCTCCCTTATCGATGAAAGCGAAATTCATTTGCTAAATTTGGCATCTGATAGTCTCGAGTCGGAGAAGCGACTAACCAAGTGATCCTCATGATCCTCTACGTCTCGGAGTAGATCAGATATCGTCAAAAAAAATACACAAATCGATCTAAGTAGGGTGGAAGACCCTATGCATGAGATCCGTAGATCTTCTTTGGTCGTGCGTCGATCAGAAGAACATCCTTGTGTTCCGAAATACCCGTTTGCGTTACGAGTATTGTCTTAGGGATATCTTGTCTCCCAACTCTCAACTGATGGTACCTAGTGTGGAGATCATATCTTAGTACACCAGCCCCTCTCAAGCGATCAAACAAATCATCAATCCTCGATAAAGGAATCATAGATTCTTGATCGTCACCACTATTATTGTTGGTAGTCGATGCATTCGAAGGTCTTATCCTTTTCTTAGCAAACGAAGCCGGGCGCCCAGGTGAAGTGCTCGGTCTAATGAAGCCCTTGTCTAATAATCCTTGTATCTGGACCTTGAGTTCTTGCAACTCAACTGGCGTCATCCTATGCGGAGTCATAGAAATGGGCGACGTACCAGGGTGTAGCTCAATGACAAAGTCTACATCCCTCTAGGGAGGTAATCTCGGTAACTTGTTTTAAAAAAACATCCTCGGAAACTCACACCACGAGGTAGACTCAAATACATCTGCCCGTCCTCGAGTGGGCTTACTAGCCCGACCTAGTAATTTTTCGTGCCATCTAGGAGTCATACGGCCAGGAGTAAGCATCATGCTTATCCTTAAATGTAATACAAATACCATCTATGTGTGGTAACCCTCCTACGATCACAATCAATAGCGACCAGTTGTGCGATCAGCCAATCCATGCCAAGAATGACATCAAAGTCCGATATATCCATCACACGAAGATCCATACGTGAGTGGGAATCGAGGAGATCTCACAACTCCTGATCCCGGAGCATATCGTCCCGATCCTCACCCTAACTCCCTAGGGAGAACTCACGTCGCGTGGCTTTCAGTTGACCTTTAAGCCCGAGGAACATTCACCGCAGATGCAGCAATAAATGAATGAGATGCACTAGGAATCAAATATTCTCTTGCCCATAGGCGAGTAGGAACGCCCTGCAATATGGCCGAGCGGATCTATGGGCTCGTGTGGTGTAGCGATTAATAAACCGCCCTTGGGTCCCCGTAGTCCCGGCCTGTGGTCCCTGCCCTCGACCTCGACCCCGACCCATGCTCTAGCCTCTCTGGCCTATCTGCGAAACAACCGGTGCCCGTGTCGCACCCTGGGACTGATATCTGTTCCCTTTGTATCTTTGGGAGGTAGAAGGAACATACGTAATGCGAGTGTGTCCCACTTGATGGCGGGGCCCGAGGATTGTCCCATGACCACAGGATCCTTGCCTCTGTGGGAAATCGCGTCTCATGTGTCCAGGTTGATGGCAATGATAACATCATCGGTCTGGCTAATTTAAATACTGATCACGGCCTTATTGCAGGCCGCGGCCTTGTCTGAAAACCTTTGTGGAGACGAGAAGTCCTTTGCTTCTTTCGAGCTCGAAGAAGCGGCCTCATGCGCTTATCACCGGCTTGCAGGTGTCTCGGTGCTCTGGGCATCCTCTATCTCTCTCTCTATGGCCACAGCTGTCGTGACCATAGAGTCCATATCATGTAGGAGGAATCCCACAATCTTGCCCAGGAAGGATAACTTCAAACCATCCTCGAACTTTCTCTCCCACCTTGTCATGCAGGCAACATAATCATCCCAGCAGGCTAACTCTATAAACTTAGCCACATACTCGATCTTGTCATCATCCTGTTTCAACTCGAGAACTCGGGCTTTGCATGTTTAGAAGATGCGGGAAAACTTGCCCGCAGGAGAAGAGCTCCTCTAGAAACTCCTCCCATGTCATTTGCCTCCAATTTCTTGAGGCTTTAACCGAATCCCACCATGCACAGGACTCACCCTCAGTTGAAATGTAGCTAGCTGATCTTTGTAGCATTGGAGGTAATCCATAGCCTCAAAACTCTCGAAACACATCGGAAGCCAGATGGTGCCGCGTCGAGTCCCCTCCTCCACAAATCTTTGGGGTGATGTGCCGTAAACCTGCGGGTTGTGCATCCTCCCATCCCCGATTGCACCGGCCAGTTCAATGGCGACAAGCTGCGACACCCATGGCCTCTATAAGGCTTTTGCTGATCCAACGGTGGTGCACCTCGTGAAGCCCCCTCGTCCTTCCTTGACTTGCCATCTACATATATCAAATCGCAATTTATTTATTTATTTATTTTTTTTTCCGAACCCCTAAGGTTAACTTCTCACCCTAGTGTTCAATACTTTCTATATACTATTCACCAAGCATATAATTCACATAATATATAGCATAGTATCACGCCACAATTCATCAGAATGCACAATGGATGCATCATCTAAACCCATGCCCATTTAGCCCAAGGTAATCGTGTACTAAACTCATGATATAGCGTTCTTGTTAGTATCAAGTGTTCAACACTAGGTATTTATAAACCTAGGCTCTGATACCAAGCTGTGACACCCCAAATCCCGGGGTCTTTTTTTTTCCACAGGTAACCTTCAACAAGCTATATAATAGCCTCATTCACGCATATTCACATGTCACTCAATTATTAAGCAATGACACATAACGGTCTCTTTCATTCAAGATTCTAGTAATTAGTGCACTTAGTGCAATGATCAACTTTTCAGAAACTATGTGAGCACCAAATGCCATCCACAGGAATATGGTTATATTCTAGACTCAGAGAGCTATCTATAGAGTCCAAGAACATGCAAAACGGACTTCAGACAAGGAAGTTATGGTCATCCGAAGTTGGCGTTGCCGAGCTCATTCCCTAGACGAGGTCGGCTCAGCCAAAGGAGGTCATCTCGGCCAGAAGAGGTCGGCCCGGATATATTTGAGCACCAAATGCTATCCACAGGCATGTGGTCGGATTCTAGACTCAAGAAGCTTTCCATAGAGTCTAAGAACACCTGAAACGGACTGCGAACGAGGAAGTTATGGTCATCCGAAGTTGGTGCTTCATGAGTAACAAGCGACATGCGAGAACCAACGGTACCTCTCATCTTTCGTCTCTTTGAGACACAATATGAGCTCAGTTATATTGATCCGTATATAGATGGATTCTAGACTCAAAGGGATTTCCATAGGAGTCTACGAGCGTCAGAATGGACTTGGACCCGAAAGTTATGGTGGATTCGAGGATTGTGTGGCTTAGAGCTTATTCCTGCGAGCTCGGCTGAGAGAAGAGCCCGACCAAAGGAGGGTCAGCTCGGCTCACACGGCTCATCCACTGTGGGCTCGGGCGGAAGGCTCCTTTGCACAAGGCCAGCTCATGCCGGGAGGCTCAGGCTGCACTTCCCAGGGTCGGCTCATTGCAGGGGCTCAGCTCTGCCCAGTCGGCTCGCTGCGGAGGCTCGGCTCGGCCCGAGGGTTAGCTGTGCGGAGGGCTTCCGGCTACGCGAAAGTCGATTCGACCCGAGCTCGACCCGCAGCTCATCCTCTCAGGACCGCCGGAGTAAAGGCCATAACTTGGGCTGTAGGAGTCTATTTAGATGATTTGAAAGCCCATCAAACACTGATGGGGCTGTTACTCTGAAGAAACGGGTCAAATTCCCTTTACTTCCCAACAAAAATTCAGTCTTAAAAGTTCATTTAATACATGAAATGAGGCAACTTCTGTGGTTCGGACACAACCAAATATCCTCAAAGGCAATACCACGGCCCTTACTAATTGTATTAAACATATAATCCTGAGTTTAATTACAATTTTATTTACATCACAAGTAGAATTTTGACAGAGTTCGGTTTAAACAAAAACTGGGTTTTCTACCCAAAAATTTTACAAAAGAACACGATAGGCCATCTTAGATCTTCCTCTCAACTAAGACCTCATGAAGTGCCTTCTCTTGGTGTACCTCCGGTACCTGAAAATATTTTTCCCACAACAGGGTGAGCTATGCCCGATGGGAAAGTCTCTAGGGCTACTCCCCACTTAAGTGCATGCAATGGCATAATCCTGAAATCATTCACACGCTCATTCATATAAAATATGCATATCTACATATGAATGCCATGTCATGCAGTCCTCATGACTCTCTCATATTGATTTTCCATGTATGAAAACTAGTTTCAAAACAAAAGCTTTTTATTTTTGAAACCCATTGAACAACCTCTGATATCAGACAACCCTCTGAATATTTTACACACTTGGACAACCCTCAGAATAGTAAACCACTAGAAAACCTCAGTGTCGAACCCTTTGGACCATCTCAGAGAACCCTTATTGAATGACCGTCCGATAGGATTCATTGGACAACCTCAGATATAATTTATTGGACAACCCTCCGAATCCTTTGTTCTTTGGACAACCCTCAGGAATACCCATTTATCCATGCACTCACACAGATTCACACGATGACGTGCATGCAATGATAACGTCAACGCATAATATCTCATGTTACATGCATGATGGAACCCATTCAACGCTCATAATACATGCTTCACACCAAGCATCCGTTAATATATAACAAGCATGCATATATTAACATCATTTTCTCCTAATCACGCATGTTATTCAAGCGAGCAATAACACACAAAAAAAGCGGATTTCAATCTCAAACTCGAAAAGCGGCATGCGCGGTACACAAGCGAGATCATCCGCAATTCGGATCCCAAACTACGATGCAAGCGATGGATTCGAAGCTGCGATTACGAGAACTACAGAGACCCGAAGCTGGTCCCTGACCAACATGATATCTATGAAATTATTCTTTAAACAGCCGCCACTCGGGCTAACCGTCATGGTCATTTCATGGCTCTTAAACAAAGACTAACCAGCGTAGGAGAGAACTCCTACCTCTCGAAGTGCAATTCCATTCACTACTACAACTCCTCTGTTTGTTGATCAGAGAACTGTTGGTTCTCTTTCCTTTCCGTTGTCTTTCTTCTTTCTTTCTTTTTCTTTTTCCCTTTTTCTTCTCCTCTCCCCGAACAAATTGCTTTAGGTGGAGAATACTTATCTAGGTGTAGAACACCTCTTCCTTCTCTCCTCATGACACATAGTATCCCACATGTCATTCATGCCCACTTTCCACCACTATCCTCATACCAAGATAGAAGTGTGACACTTGGCTTCCACCCAAGTGCCAAGTGTCCTCTCCTCAAGTTCCACATGGCATGCATCTTCATGCCACGTGTCACCCTCTCATTCGTCCGTTAATTCCGACCTTCTCGGAATTTGACGAAATTCGACTATGTACTTAGATTTCGCGAGATGAACTCAACGGTATGTCCCACGTCGTCATCCGAGATCTAGCGAAATTCCCAGGTTGCAACCCGTGTCTATCATTTTACTTTATCAGGGGTCTCACACAAGTTGAGGGCTAAGCCAGGCAACTAGCATAGTTGGACATAAATGTGAAAAAAAAGTTCTTGACTAAGTTGACACATATGCTATAGTTGAGGGGCAAAAATGCCACACTTCCTTCGAGAATCAAATCCATTTTCCCAATATTCACAATTAAAACTTCCTTTCAAATTTCGTAAAATCGATATACTTTTCAAAATTCCAAAATTTCTAAATTCTTTTGGTAGAAAATACCAATTCAAAATCTCTTTTTTAAATTCCACTTTTAAATCCTTTTTCTAAATTTTCAAAAGCAAATTCTATTTTTCTAAAATTGTAAACCAGCATTTTCAAAATTTCTATTTTTAGCAAAATTTTAACCTTCAAATAACAAGATGGATTCTATAATTATAATAAAATGAAATCTTGTGGAGTTGATTCATTTAATAAATAATTAAGTTGACTACAACACGATTTCTTATCTTTATGCAATTATTATGTATCTGTTATTCTGCTAATCTTTCATCCTAATTGATACTGCTCTTTCTTTTCTTTTCTTTTTTGAATAAAAAGAATTTCATTAAGCAAATCGGCTAACAAAGCATCCTTAACACAAACTCGGAGTAATAGTATCATAAAAAGGAGATGCAAGAACATAAGACTCTAGCTAAAACAAGAGTAGTATTGTTATAGTGTCTTTTAGTAAAACAAAGAAATAACTCGACACTCTTGGATGGCCCTATTTTTACCAAGAATTTCGATTCATGAGACGGAAGAATGAATTGAGCAATAACATCTGCCTCTCTTGGCAATAACACCCCATGTACTTTAGAAGCGAAACAGCCCATAAAATGACACTGAACCGTAGCACACACCTCATACCAGTGATCCCTTCTTGTTCAAATTGAGCTACATCACAGTTGCATTTGATTGACCCCATAGGTTCCATATACTAAAATCAATCAACACAGTAGAGCTACTTGGATCCTACAATCTCAATTTCTTTGTAACAAGCCATTCCTCATGGTATTCGAGGCAAGTTGCAACTATTTGGCTAGGGGTAAAGGATTTCTCATCCCACAATTGTCGGTTGCATTGATTCTATGTACTCCAAAGAATCATGCTGACTTTGATAGCAATAAATGAGTTATAAGAAGAAACCAATTTAAAGTACCACTCCTCCACTGTTTCAATTGAATCAATCATGATGATAACTTCAGCTACCTCCCAACAAGCTTTGAGCAAATGGACATTCGAAGAAAATATGCCACAAATGCTCCACATCAGTTTAGCATTTTAAACAAGCAAAAGGGACAGAAGGCCTTTAATTTGCATAATCGCCATATGAAAATTTTAATTTTAATTTTGGATGGCATTGGCACCTACCCACAAGTTTTCCCAACTTCCGCATAAACCATTGGTGAAATTCCAAATGATTTTATCATCCATGGTCCCCAGCCCAGTACTATCTTACAAATAGCTTTTACATCATGTTCATTAAATAAGGCTCTTACCCGAACCAATATTCCATGATGGTAGACCATTGAAACACAATGATACCCTAGGTCTTCCAATCCATCGATACTTAGGATGTAGTAGGCTTAAATGTTGGGATATCTTTTATCCATGGGTATATCCACACATTTACACTCTCCCCATTATCTAATCCTCCACCTGCTTCTTGAAGCAATAACACTCCTAGCCACCCATACACTCCTCCATACGAAACTAGGATTATGACCTAGTTTAGCTGTCAAAAAGCTATCATAGGGATAGTATTTAGCTTTGAGTAATCGAGTCACTAAAGAGTTAGGATTAGTCAATAGATTCTAACCATGCTTGCCAAGAAGTTCAAAATTGAAACTATGCAAATGCTTGAAGATCATACCTTAATCCTCCTTCCTATAACATAATTTCTCCCAGGTTTGCCCATGAAAACCTCTCCTACCATCCTTGTCGTACCCGCAAAGAAGTTCATCATTTTTTGTAATTCCGCACACATCGACTTCGGAAGTAGAAAAGTACTCATACAATAAGGCAGAATTGCTTGGCCAATTGCTTTAATAAGAACATTTGTCCTAACCATAGAAAGAAACCTCTTCTTCCAACCCTATAATCATTTCCAGAGCCTATCTTTCAAAAATCCAAAACTTGCTTTCTTTGACTTTGTGACACCCCAATCTAGCACCTCTGTGTTAGGAAAGGGTGTCACGAAATTGTAGACTTTAAACCTGATTAACTGAGTAGTTCTAAAACATTCCTTAAATATAATCATATAATTTAACATATATTACATAACCACACTATCATACCCCACTATGTGAAGCGTTCAAAGCATCACTTACATATTATTTACAAATCTTTTTCATTGTACCCAAAAGTTTATATACATTATACGGTTCAGAATAAAACATTAAAAAGAAACACTACAGGTGAGCACCCATTACTGAGATTGCCTTTGATGTTGATGTGGAATGTCATGTTCTTTAGTCGCCTCCTCGATACCTACACGGATAAACACCTGTGCTAAGCATAAAGCTTAGTGAAGATCTTTACGCATGGATGACCACTAACCATGATCATCACATTCTAATACTCAAACAACTTGCTATGCATATATATATAATCTTATAAACTTGTAAGTTACAATAATCCATGAACTTACCACAATTAGATAATTTAATTCTTTATGTTAATCTCATGTGCTATGCAAACTTCATGTGCTTTGTCTATCGAATTCCATATCATTTTAGTCATAGAATTAATAACTATTCATGTATTTTATATTTCCATTATATATTACAAATTTAAAATATATGTTTGTTCATGTCTCATTTATCCATATCTCTTCATACTTTCTTTTTTTACATGTGCCATGCACATTTAGGAAAGTGGAGTGCGAGATGGCGTATGTACGAGGTACTATCAACATGCCTTGACAGTGATCTTTATACATCTTGTACTCTATGACCAAATGGGGTTGCGATAATGGCCAGCAAGCCAGCCCCATATATGTAAGCTGCAGCAACTGTATCCCTAATAGGCATGTCCATCTATCCATCTACCTAGTCATAAGCAGGCAATCGGTTTTATTACGTTTTCAATACATATCCCATATACATGCATAACTAGTGTTATCATGTATGCATATGAGATATTCACTATCCATTATTCTCATCTTCATAAAGAGTACATTCACATATCTTATCATCATGCCAGATATTCTATGCCAACACATACATGTATTATCTTTTCTTCACATGGCTAGAATTCATGTCCTTTATTATTCCATTCTATTTATTCCATATTATTTAGCATTAAATCATATAACTTTTAGGTCAATTTCTTTATCTCACTTAGCTAAGTTATACTGACTTATTTTCATACAAAACTATCTCCACTAATACTTTTGGAGTATATAAGAGACAATTGGATGTCTCAAAATCTTATAGGAGAGGACATGAAAATCATTTCCCAAAACAGGGTCCGACTTCTCTTAATTTCTGGGTACAATAAGTTCAAAGTATAATATTTTCCTTCATGGACTTTGTTCCTCTATGAATCTATTTTACTCAGAAATTAGAATCACTCCATTTGAATCGTCTAAACTCAAGTTATGGCATTTTAATGCCAAACTGGTCTATTGGCCTGGTTTACACTGGTACCCGACTATGAGACCCGATTTAAGAGATCTTAACTCCATAATTTGACACTAGTTTCTTCTACTTATTTGAATCTATGGTGTTAAGGGTTCTTATCAAATTGGAATCATCCAATTTGGAGTACCAGAACTCCATATATATCCTAAATAACCGGGACTACTCTATTTTCAAAGAGCAAAGCCGATGCTTGTTCTTTAGACCCAAATTTAGGGAATCTTAAAGTCATCTAATAATTTAGGATCTTCTTGAAATGATCACACCATCTTGAGTTTCCTTTCCAACTAAATTTCCTAAATCAGAACACTCTAGACAAGTTATGAAATAATTCATAGGGTTTAGGAAATTTTGACAACATTTTCCCTAAAACCCCAACATTTCCTTTATACTAAAATTCTTCAATTGAAGACCACAACCAAATAACAATCAAAACCAACTTTAAACCCAACTCAAACAAAAAAAAAACAACAAGACAAAGAGGGAGAAATTAGGGTAGTTTCCTAACCTTAATTTTCTTGAAACATTCTCTTCCTCTCTTCTCTCTTTCTCTTCTTTCTTCTTCCTTCTTCCTTTCTTCTACTTTCTTCCTCTTTACTTGCACATGGAGAGCATGGAAATGGTTTGAGCAACCAATTTGATCTCCTTCACACTACCACCCGAATGCCCTAGCTTCCCCAAAGCCAAAATGGGAAAAAATGATTTCTAGAGACAAATCTTTGGTCTTTCCACTTGTTATAAGGCCATGTTTAGTGAGCATTCTTTCGAATTTTTCATCTTTTTGCATTTTAGTCCTCCATGGTTATTTCATTTACACATTTTAATTATCAAATTCTACAACATACAATCTTCTAGCTTAATGTCATTTAGATCTTGTTGATAATTTACCACTTATCTTTTGTACTTCTTTAAAAATAAGATTATATCATTTTTCCACATAACAGAAATTTCAGAAACACAGGTGACTTTCATTTACTTAAACATGTCATAAAACTATTAGGGTATAATTTGGGGTGTTACAGGCTTCCCAATTTAACTATATGTTCAATTTAGCCCATGAGTTTTTTTTCGATCCATAGGTGCCTGCGACGTTTAGTGTTGTAGCTCATTCATGCCCCCTTGCATCCTTATTTCACATGAGATGGACAAGCGGCGACAAACACCATTAAGATGGAGCACCACCTAAATAGCTCCCGTTTATCCATTTGTGCAAGTTTGTGACAACATGGGCATGTATGAGCTACAACACTAAAGTCGAGGATACTTATGGACCGAAAAAAAAAACTCATGGACTAAATTGACATACGGCTATAAGTCATGAGCATTTATGCATCTTATCCCATATTCCTTATGTTTTTCTTGTGCCATTATTTTAAAAAAAGCAGTTTCCTGAGCCGTAAACAAACGAGGGCTGTTTACTTTGCTATCATTTGGGTAGCCTGCTTGAGTAAGAAGAGAGTAATAAGGTGTTTAAGACAATTAAACTTAACCAATAAGAAGAAAATAGGAAAAAGAATGTCAATCACAAAAAAAAAATGGAAGTTTAATCAACCTACATACACTGACATTGGGGGTTGGTTTAACAAAAACTAAAAAACAAAATTAGAACGAAAGCAAGAAATTAAAGAAAAATGAGGGGAGATCATGTTTCTCTCCAACTGAAATCATATCATAACAATACAACATGAGAGTAGAAGACAAAAGATCTCTCTTCAATCAACAAAATATTTGGCTTTTTCTATTCAAAAAAAGCCATCTTCCAAAACAAGAAACACTACCCTTGTTCAACAAGGAGGAGACCTAGTAGCACTCACTATCCAATGTTAAAAAACAAACAACTTAATACTTAATACTATTTAGCATTAAGTTGAAAAAATGTTCTATTTATTGTAAAATATTGCGTTGCAAGAATATAATAGAGAGAATAGAGATATTAAGAAGAGAAAGTAGATAAGCACCAAAAAGATGGTAGAGAAAGTCGGAGGAGCCATTTTATTTTCACTGTTCTCTTTATATACATTAAATAGGGAGATGGGCATTATACGTAAGAATATTGGAGTTCTGAATGTGCCATAATAGACATATTGAATATACATTGATGTATATAGGTTCACGAATGTATAGATTACGAATGTGTAGATTCTGAATGTGCCATAATAGGTACATTAGATATGTGATGTATATAGATTCACGTTGAATATAATGAATATTCATTCATGTATTTCATAACCTCCCATGAATATTCATTGTGTTCATGATGTATTGAATAATCTTGCCTCATTAAAACCTTAAGCGGAAAAACCAGTGGGACAAAAGCGGACAAAAGGAAAAAAAGTACAGTGCATAAATATTTATGATCTCTCCTTTTATGGATGCATTAATTGCCTCATTGTTAAAACCTTAAGCCCAGGAAAACCCAGTAGGGTGAAAACCCCGGACAAAGGGAGAAATAGTGCGATGCATAGTTTACAATATCTCCTAGATTCAGCTATATAGCCCTTGTTGAGGCTAGTTAATCTGCATCTTATGAACTGCCATACCAATGTCATATACCAATTTCTTAAAGTTGACGTTGCGATGATTTGGTAAAAGATCTGTAGTGTATGGATTGAATATATTTAACATCGGTTGTGCGACTTTCTTGGGTTCATGAGTATAGAAAAATTTAGACAAGATATGCTTGAGGTCCTATCACCTTTGATATACTCCTAACTTTGTGCAACACAAGCTTATCTTCATAAATTATAATGGGAGAATTTGTAGTAGGGTGTTGCTGACAAAATTGTGAATATGTGTTATAATGGATCTTAACTTGAACTACACTCTCTTCGACTCATATAAAGCAGCCAGTCTACCGAGTGGTTAAGAAGATGGCTACTAGTGCGAAACGCCGTCAGGCGCAAGAAATGGTGGTGCCATTATAACAAAATAAATAACAGTTAGAAGCGAGCTTTATGAATTAGATATACGCCATCTGACATGAGTATCCAGCTAAACCAGAGGTAGTAGATTCCTTGGAACCAATATAGTCCCATCCCATGGTTCCTCGGAGATAACGAAAAATATGTTTTAATTCCCTTTGGGTGTCTAAGTTGGCTCGAACTAAACGTGCCAATAAATTCTTTTACCAAAAGCGATCGCCAGTCTCGTACATTGTATAGTACATCAAAGCCCCAATTGCATTGAGATATGGTGCCAGACAGTATCTCTTCATCGATTCTCAGAATGGCCCGATCATTTTGGAGATCTAGAGACCTTACATGTAGGTGTCAAATGGGTGAGCCTTGTCCATGTTAGGCTTGTTTGAGGTAATCTTTCAATGTATGATGATTGATGGGCGATTATTCCATTTTACTTTATGCTCGAGCTGTAGACGAGAGACAAAGTTTGGTTTACGAAATCTTTAACTTCAAATTCCTTTTCAAATACTCGCGAGTTTTAGCTAATATTACGGGTTCAATTAAATTTATAATATTCGACATGGCGCTACAATAAAGTGGTTCTGATTCTTGTAACACGCGTAGACGGATAGGATCCATTCTTATACATTTCGTAATTAGGTGCTGGCAGGCGTTGATCTGCGTCACGTGATTAACTGGCAGATCTGAATCTTTGCAATTTTATTGAGAATAAAGTTACGAGTGCCATCCAGGCAATTTGAATCCCTTAGGAATTTTCATATAAATACTGTGTCTAATGAGCCATATAGATATCTTGTCACAATGTCGGAAAGGCGCATTTCCAATTTTTCAAGGTACGGACTAATGAAAGCGACGTAACAATCATATCCATCCGCGGAATTGAATATGTCTCATCACACACGATCAATCCCGGTCTTTGGGGAGAATCCTTGAAGCGGCGAGTCGAGCTTTATGTGACCTCGTTTTCTCTTTTGATTTTCGGACGGAAATACCCCATTTATATCCAACGGGTTTTACATTATCGGGGATGTGAGTTATGGGTCCAAAACACTCTCATTTAGTTAGGGAAGCTAATTCGGCCTTAGTACTTCCTCCTTAGACGATCTTGCCTTTGGCGACGTTCAATAATAGATTACGGCTCCTGATCATCATCCATAATTTTATGAGCAGCGAGGAAATGCAAAAATATCATCAATGATGATTTTATTTCAATCGAATCTCATTACAATATGTAATGGAATTCTCGGTATTCCTAGGGTTGGTAGTCCTTTTCATGGGTTTGTGCCTCTTGAGACATTAAGCTCTTTAAGTAACCACGACACCGAATAATACAGGTGGACTCTTGATTGCTTTCCCTTCGTTTTAGAACAGCAGTGTCTTTTGATCTATTGATTACACCATTACTTCAACTATGGGGGATTTTCATCCATTTTAGCTTGTCCTTCGGGAACAGCTATCCTAGCTGGAATATGAGATTTCATTACCTTAGTAGCATCATTAAATGCATCAGGAAGTCTATTGGCTATAGCCTGTAAATGGATTATGCGCACCTCGATTTTTCACACTGGGAGTTCTTGGGTCGGAATTGAGATGAAATTTTCTCATTCTAGAGAAAACCTTAGCTGGTTTTGCTTGACCATTTCGAATTTTAGGTGTCATTCGATGGGGCTGCCATAGTTTTCATTGAAATGACAATGCGAAATAAGCGTTAAAAGATCCTGATGATGGTTCCGAACTGTGGTGAATGATGAATTAAACCCGACATAAATGCCCCGAACGGCGTTGGGGACCCATTTTACGTTCTTTTTGGTGATGCGATAGGCACACATGCACAACCAAGGTGCGTAAATGTGAAATATCAGGTTTGGTAACCAAGAACCATTTGAAGGAGGTGTAGGAGACTAAGCGATGGGCGCGTATTGTGAAGTATTGCGTGCAAAGCGGCATGACCCCATCTTTGTATCGTTGAGATTCGTTCTAATAATAGAGTCGCGAGCTGATGATTTGTATATGTTTAATCAAGGATTACGCCAATCCATTTTGAGTATGAATATGCGATAGGGTGCTCAACCTCGATTAGAGTGAAGCACGATATGTATCAAAACTCTTTGATGTAAATTCACCAGCATTATCCATCCTTATACCTTTAATTGGATAATCGAGAATTGTGCGGCTTTATAATGCGCAAAGTAAGCGAGCAAAGGTGACATTCTTGGCGTGAATAATCGTGCTAATAGGACCATCTACGGGATGTCCACGAGAACACAAAATATCGAAATGGTCCACTTGGTGGTTGTATTGGTCCTAAATATCACCTTGAGATTCTTTGCGGGGAATAAAAGGGGATTGAATCAACCTTTGTTATAGAAGGTTTGATGTGAGTTTCCTTGTGAACAAGCTTCACAATTATAATCTTTGGACAACAATACCTTTGTATTCTTTAAAGGATGCCCTTTTGTATTTTGGATTATTCTACACATCATTGTAGCGCCAGGGTGACCAAGGCGATCATGCCATAATCCAAACTGATCAGGATTTACCAATCTCCAAGATATGGTGGAATAGGTTTCACGGCACTTAATCATGACTAATACAAACCCATAGAAGAAGCTTCTAGCTTGTCATGGATGGTCTTCAGGCCCATCTTATAAGAGGTAATGCCAATATATTCTTTATTTTGTTCATAAATAGTCTCAACATGGTACCCATTACGGCGTACATCTTTGAAGCTAAGTAGATTCCTTTTTTATCTACTGCTCAGAAATGCATTCTCAATATGCAGGATAGTACCTTTTGGCAAAACAATTATGGCATTCCCGAAACCATCAATAATCGGAATAGGACCAGATATTGTATGGACATGTGTTTTACGTAATGTCATACTCGAGAAAAAGTGTCTACTACGAAATATGGTATGCGTTGATGCACTATCAAGCAAACAAACATCTTCCTTTTTCTCGGTGTTTTCCATTTTCATTTATGTTGACAACTTGATTGTCAAGTATCATAAAATTTTCATATTAGTTATAGGGTGAATAAAATTTCAAAATAATAAATATTATATCAAGTTCATAAGCATTTCATTGCATAACCATATTAAAGAACAATAAAGGTAATACATTTAAGAAAACAACTAGAAAGAAATTATTAGAATCATAAGAATTCGAAATCAAAGATGTCATCCACGATACGATGCTTCATCAAAAAAAAGTAATCAAAGTCCCTTGAAAAGAAATCGGGAGACATCGAGGGATGCATTTGCTGCGCCCGGGAGCAAGAGGTCCACCAACGAGAGATATTGTTGGCTTCAGAATTGGTTATGGCGGCGAGTTAATTTCAATGGCGTGAGATTCACTCGTTTGCGAGTATTTTTTGATGCACAGTATAGATCAACAAAGTGCTTTGGCGTACGATAAGTACGTGACCGGTCTCGATCATGCCTGGCTTGATGGCAAGCCACTTTCATTAGTCACCTTCTTTGGCTTATTTTCTTTGTCATGATTCGGGACAAAGTTAGATTTCCTAGGGCGGTTAAATTTTCTGCCACCCCTTCGAGGATTATATTCTTGCCTGTGCTTGTAGCCTTTAAAATGACCAATAACTTTCTCAGAGTTTGCATATGAGATTCCGTCTTTTGTAATTGCGTTAGCAAGATCTTGCCCTTGGAGGTGCATTTCCATGTCAAGGCACCAGGATAGATAATTATTTCCACTTTCGCCGGATGTGAAATTTGGGATTTTCAATATTTGCCATAATTCTTGCAAAACAAATGAATCCTTAAATTAATTAGAAGGATTTTCAAATATCCACCGCCACTTCAGGAGCAGAAGGATACGTTTAGGTTGGAAATTTGGCTTTAGGCCAAGAAAAGAGAAAACAAAAAAGGAAGAATTGATAGAAGAAGATGAAGTATAAGTTGATTAATAAAAAAAAAATACTCACCTTGCACAAAATATTTACTCAATTGGTAGATCTTCGTTACGATAGCGTGTTGTAAAACATTGCGTTGCGAGAATATAATAGAGAATAGAGAGATTAAGAAGAGAAAGTAGATAAGCACGAAAGATGGTAGAGAAAGTCAAAAGAAACGAAAGTTTTTATTTTCACTTTCATTCCTCTTATATACATTGAATAGGGAGATGGACATTCATCGTAGAATGTAAGGTTATGAATGTGTCATAATAGAATTACATTGAATATACATTGATGTGTATGATTTACGAATGTATATATTCTGAATGTATGTTCTGAATATGTAGGTTACGAATGTGCCATAATAGGTACATTGAATATACATTGATGTATATAGGTTATGTTGAATATAATGAATATTCATTCATGTATTTCATAACACTATTCAGCATTAAGTAAAAAAAAACAAACTACACCTTAAAAAATATTATGAAATCTGAATATATAAAAATAATCAAAGACAAAACCAAGGTTGTATTGGTAAGTTCAGTGTTTAATAATAAAAAATGTATTAGGCTAAATGGACGTCGGTTCAACCGTTGGTTTAAGCGGTTCTTGGCCAGTTCAATTAACAGTCCGACCCTAAAGTCAATCCAAACCGGGAAACCCACCAGTCGACAATCAAACCGGCCAATCCAGTGCGGTCTAGTTTTTAAAACATTGATCAGTCCTGCAAAATTAAGTTTCACCTTACTCAAAGGATCATTTCATTCTAAAACATGAAGCCCCGACATAACCTATTTACAAGTAATAATTAAATTTTGAAAATTAACAAATAAAATTTCCCTATATAAATAATACTTCCAAATTTCTTCAAAATCTCCATATTTTCAATAGTGAATATGAATTAATCTTCCACACATCATTATGAAGGATCAAAATTAAAAGAAATAGAAAAAATGGATAAATAATTGAAAAATGGGATTTAACGTGTACCCTTTGGAAAACATTCCTTCCCCCGACTAGAGCACAGGCCACTGTCTCCCTTCTTCGCATCCGCACCTCGCTTCTCCTTGAATGGAAACCCAATCAAAACCTCCTTTTTTCCTTACGACAATATGAACCCACCATACTATTAACAAGGCCCCATCTCGGCAATAACAAATCACACCTATTTTCCCTCCTCTCTCCTCCAACAAAAACCAGAAATCAAACTTGAGACCACTTCTACGCACTAAAATCAAAATGCATGACCACAGGCCCTCCATTGTTCCCATCACCATCAGGCCTTTTCCCAAAACAAACTAGAAATACAAACAGAATTTGTAATGGAGAAAAATAGGAAAACCTCGGCGGCGCAAAATCAATGTTTGGCCTTTGTGGGAGAAACCAAATTTTTATAAAGAAGGAAACCAAAATCGATGTTTAGGGTTTTGCTCCTCATTTTTGACTCTCAAAACCCAAAAACCAAAAATTTCAAACTTGAATATGACATGTCTTGATGATGTGGAGAAAACTACAAAATAATTAGGATTATTTTTCAAACTACATTTTTTTAAGATTTTATTTTAATTTCCTTATTATTTTTCGAAAAGTTCCCCAAAGTATGACACTACTATAAAAATGTAAACTCTCCCCATTTACACTCTCCAAAGTCCCCCAAAGTAGTTAGCTTAAAGGTTGGGATATCTTTTATCCATAGGCCTATCCACACATTTACACTCTCCCCATCGCCTATCCTCCATTTGCCTCCTAAAGCAATAACACTCCTAGCCACCCATACACTCATCCATACAAAAAGCTATCATGGGGATAGTATTTAGCTTTGAGTAATCGAGTGATTAGAGAGTTAGGATTAGTCAATAGATTCCAACCATGCTTGCTAAGATTCAAGATTGAAACTATGCAAATGCTTGAAGCTCATACCTTCATCCTCCTTCCTATAACATAATTTCTCCCAGGTTTGCCCATGAAAACCTCTCCTACCATCCTTATTCATACCCCACCAAAAGAAGTTCATCATTTTTTGTAATTCCTCACAAATCGACTTCGGAAGTAGAAAAGTACTCATACAATAAGGTAGAATTGCTTGGCCAATTGCTTTAATAAGAACATTTATTATAACCATGAAAAACCTATTCTTCCAACCCTATAATCATTTTTAGAGCCTATCTTTCAAAAATCCAAAACTTGCTTTCTTTGTTTGTGACACCCGATCGCGTCTACGTGTTAGAAAAGATTATTAAGCTATAGGCTTTAAGCGCGATTAAGCGAGTAGTTTTAAAACATTTCTTAAATATAATCATATAATTTAACATATATTACATAACCACACTATCATTGTATGTAGGCGTTCAAAGCATTACTTACATATTATTTATAAATCATTTTCATTGTACCCAAAAGTTTATAATATCTTAATATATTTAGGATTAAAGCACATTTTTGTCCCTTTGGATGTCAACGATCACTCTGACTAATGTTTTGATCATTTTTACCTCTATATGTTAAAAAAAAAAAAAAAAAGAAATTAAAAACCCTTATTTTCTAATTCCTAATTCTCCTTATTTCCAAAAAAAAAAAAAAGCAGTTATCACAAACTATAAGGCTACGTTTGGAACTGAAAAAAAATAAAGTAAAGAAAAAAAATAAAAAAAATAAAGTAAAGAAAAAAAATCTTAAGAAAAATAATTTTTATTGCCACGTTTCCTCTTAAAAATATAAAGAAAATCGAATATAATCAAATTCCTCGACAATTTATGTATTTGTAATTTCTTTTCAACATATAATATAGAGAAAAGAAATAAAATTAATTTGAATAAGCATGCCATAATTAATTTATTAAAACTTTAAGCACTGTTTTTCTTTCATTCAAATTTTATTTCATAAAGCACTCGCGAAGTACTTTCTAAATTCCAAATAAAGCCTAAACAAATAGACCCAAACTTTTTGCTATCATTTCGGGTAACACACTAAATAAAGAAGAGAGTAACAAGGTGTTTAAGACAATTAAACTTAACCAATAAGAAAAAAATAGGAAAAAGAATGCCAATCACAAAAAATGGAAGTTTAATCAACCTACATACACTGACATAGGGTGATGGTTTAACAAAAAAAAAAAAAATAAAAACAAAAACAAAAACAAAAATTAGAACAAAAGCAAGCAAATTAAAGAAAGAGAGGAGATCCCGCTCTTCCAACCAAGCCGCATCATAACAATACAACATGAGAGCAAGAGAGAAAAGCTCTCCTCAATCAGCAAAAAGCTTATCTATCCTTCATAACTATTATCCTCCTCTCAACATGATAAAAGGCAGATCCAGATAGAATGAGACTACCTTCCTCACTACTAAAAGGACTTTTCCCCTCGTAGTACAGCATCATCACCGATCTGATCCAGAAGTAGAGTTGTTAGTCTTCCAAATCTTCTCGGCCGTCTGATTTCTCCCTCCATCCCTCAAGTACTTTACTCAGAATTGTTTCCGGTTTGCTCTTCGCCGTGAACAGTGCCGTTTTTCTCATCAAGGCCAACCCAAGTATAATGATGGTATGTGGAAAGGATCTATGTCACCTGTAATGTGGACTTTCACCAACGATTCCATCATCACGGCACTCATCCATGAAATCCATGATGTTGATGATCCCTCTAATTCCTTAGACCGGGCGTCTTGGAAATGAGCTGGGCTAGAGAGAGGGGTTGAGAACTCTTCCGACCGGGTCAAGCTCTCGACTGTGAATGTAAACGAGGACCCAGATGGCTGGGACAATTGGGATGGCAACTCGCAATGCAGAAAAAAAAAAAAATCAATAGTAGAGATTAGATTTATGTTCATAAGCTAAGAGGCTTAATACAAATAATCCGAACCTATTTTACCTACACAATTTTCTCTTAAACAAAGACTAGCTACATCATATTAAACAAATACAATAAATGAATAAGAAACAGATTTGACAAGAGTCACAAATATCAATTTGATAGAATGGTTTCCAGCCACCTTATAATACAAATACATATTAACAAGTAAATAATCAACTCTCCTAAAAGCTCTCAACTACAGTGATTTGAGTTTAATATGAATATCTTACTCAGAACACCCCTCCCTCACTTGCAACCCCAAACCCCGGGGATGTGGAGAACAAAAAATCAAATAGAGACCTCCACACATTCAAATCAACAACAAGAATAATCATGAAAGAGCTGCTCAATCCAGTACACCAATTAGAAAAACCAATTAGAATTATATTAAATGATCAACTCTCCTAAAAACTCGCTCGTTAGAATTTAATGATATAACATTTATGTCTTAATGATTAAAAACAAATACAATAACCTAATTCATGAAATAGGACGACAAGAAGTTGAGAACATCAAATTTGATGGAAATGTTTTTGTGCTGACTTAATTAATAAGGATTATCCTTCAAAACAACCTACCACAGATGCCTAGATCAACCATATGTCACAAACATGGAGCAGTCACAACTCCAAGATAGGGCCTAATAGAAGTCTAGTGCTTCAACTATCCAAATCCTCTACAACAAATTAACCCATTTTGCAAGCAACAGTCATAAGTCATCATTCTATCCTTTAACATAAAATATTAGAGAATGGATACTTCCAAAACTTTGCTTTATTTTCCAAAAGTTTTCAAATACTCATGATTGATAGACCAAAAGATAATGATTTATGACAGATGGAACCAAGTAAGGACAAAAGGTATATCTAAAAAACACTGTAAAAATCGTATGCAATGGGCATCTCAGTGTTACCATTAAATTTGTTCACATGGTTGTGGTTATCAAAATTACAATAAGAGTATGGAATATGTACCAAGGGAATTAGCTTAAAAAAAGTAATTTCTAACCAATGATTATCCATTAACATTAGAACATATCTATCAAATAATGGCACCTACTCTCTAAAAACAAAAAGAAAATATGAAGTAGCGAAACCATATTTACAATCGGCTGGCCATAAAACTCATCCATCCGAAGGTAATGAGAGCATATCATCCAAGTATTCAATACGTAAAAATATCACGGCGTATTAGGAGTGAGTTTATTTCATATCAACATAAACAATCAACAATTGGAGTATCTATAAGGTTTACAAATAAATTTTTTGAATACCGAGATATTTGTTATCTCTTTATACTAAATAACAAATAATTTCCATAAAAATGATAAATTAACTATAATAACAAAGAGCTATATATATATATGTGTGTGTGTGTGTGTGTGTGTAACAACATTGCATGTAAAAATGATAAATTAACTATAATAACAAAGAGCTATATATATATATATATATATGTGTGTGTGTGTGTGTGTGTGTATACAAAATATTGGTATTATTAATGGATAAAACAATAAAATTAACTCAACCAACTTTTGAAAGAACTTCGCTCTAGAAATTAAGGGCTAGGAGGCTAGGAAGTCCTTTATAAAAAGCTAGAAATAAAGGGATAAGTTAGGAAAATAGCAAAACCCAAAAAAATGCAATGCACCAAGGAGAATGTGCCTCATTAAGCCAAAATATCAGCATCCTTGCTAGCAAGCATAGAAACCATAGTACGATTATTAATTTACTTGAGGCAACCATTCTGAAACCACAAAACATAGTTGAAACCATTTACCCATTAAATGATGGAGAACAAATCAACAATGTATGCTAAATATTTAAAAAGCTAAAGCTGACACAGCTATTATTAAAGCAACAAAAAGAAAAACAATGGGAGTGTGCAAGAGTCTGAGCACAAAGTCATCAATCAAAATATGATCTGTGCTTAATCCCAAAGCCCTCTCGAGATCCTCGAGTAGCCGATGGCCTCTGCCTTCCGCTTCTAAAGTTCTATATGTGTTTCATGAGACCTTCATAAACTCAAAAGACTTAGCAAATTAAGCTTAGAAGAGCCAATGTGTGTGTGTGTGTGTGTGTGAGAGAGAGAGAGAGAGAGAGAGAGAGAGAGACAGTTGAAAATTGATATTTTACCCGAGAGATGGACAAGTCCCCAAATTTCTCCGGGACTTCAGTATTTTTCTTAAGGTTTTTGGTCTTTTTGAATTTTTCTTTAATAGAGTTTTGGAGTAGCTTCTATTGTACTTAGGATTAGAAATCAACCGGTCTCTGTTTTGATTTTCACCTCTTCCCTTACATGTCTCTGTAACATGTAGAGAAAATTTCCATCCCTTGGACCTTTCTCTCAACAATACCCCTGTATATAAACAAAATAAGAGTTTTATAGCTTTACCTTATTTATTCTGCTTAGTTTTTATTTTGAGCTACAAGTTTGGATGTGCTCCCCTGCATTCCCCTTCCTCTTTTAAGGAAGAAATAAAAAAGGGAACCAGCAAAAAATTAGGTCCTCAACAATAAAGTTAGGTTTGGTTTGATTTGGATTTATTGTAATTTATATGGAAAAAAAAATTATAAGCAAAGGTAATTAACAGAACGTGTGTTAAAGCTCTTTTTACTAAGATTATGATTGATGACTGGTGATTTAAGTAATATAGGATATTGGCAAAAGAAGGGCATGTATAATTGGCCATCCTGATCATTGAGTTTTCTATTGGGTCAATCCCAGCTACCTACACAAATATCTAACAATAGATTTCCTCTCGCTCAATCCACAACTTTCACTTGGAAAATGTTGTTGAAACTTCCACATGTTCTAATTTCAAATGCTTTGGCACCCCTCCAATCAATTTCCATCCCCACTTACTTTTCTTCTTGCTCGACCACAACTTAGGGAATGCTAAAACTAACCTGGGTAAAGGAATGATTGAAAAGAGAATTAAAAATAAAGGATAAATAAAAAATGAAGCCCATAATGGGCAAGCTAATTTTGGTAAGCAGTAATGCAATCAATAAAATGCAATCAAGCCGCTAAACTCACTCACTGTAGAGTGTGACAACACCACCACCACCATCATCATCGTAAGAATGATATCAAAATAACAACACAATGATATTAACTATAACTATAGAACAATCTTAGATATCACCCTGGAAACCATGCAAAATTTCCGTTTGATTTATGCTTTCTAAAATGATGTGTTCATCCATGACACTACTGGCAGATGGCAGCAGTCTAACAAATGGTTCTATTCAAGGGTTTGCCCTAGACAATCAAAATTTGATCCTCTAAGATCACCCTGGATTTTCCTAATATACTTCTACGTGGTTCTTCCTCTCTTTTGTTAAAGCTTTTTGTTAGTACTGCTGATATATTACTGATCAACATTAAGGGTAATAAGTATGATCAGACTGGACAGAATGTTTATTAGATTGGGTCAACTGTTGTCATGCTTCCGAATAGGTCTCATCTATTATAGCCAACTATTACATTCAGCATCAAGAGGGTAGTAATGCTATCAAGCCTGAAGATTTACACAAGCATGTTACCAAATGTACTTTCCTCATTGGGAGTTTTAGTTCCATTTAATTCTTAAAAAGATAATTAATAGCTGTGATCATTGTGATGATGATAAAATTAGTGATAGTGCCGACTTTAGTAGTATCAGTAATATAAATATTAGCTTATAGTTACTGGTTCCACTGATCATAATGATGTACATTGAAAGAAAAGCAAGTGAAAACAAAGAGTAACTAGAGCAATGATAGGCACTAATAGTAGCAGCAATAGCAATAGCATCAAAAGCTATGATGCATGAAATTTACAATACACAAGGCACTAGAAGCCCAACAATACTAGGACACCACCACAGCAAGAACGCATCAATAAATTGTGTTTATGTAATGTACATACATATTATATACATATGTAAACGACCTATATCAACTTATCAAATGTTTTATGATTAACAGCAAGTTTCCTGCGCCAATGTTGGGTCAAATGAAGTGTTTAGCTTAAAATGTACCATCACAAAGGACTGCAACCTCATCCAAAACAATCTTTACATAGTTTGGGGAAGTAGTTAGTAGCAACCACACTTGTATGTGCCACCCGATTCCTAATATGTTTATTTTAAATTAACAATATCGCTAATTACTTTAAGACCCAAAACTGATGTATGCTTGCACAGGTTTTAAATGCAAATCTATAAGAGTAGACATGTTAGAACCTCCATATTGAAGGAATTTAAATGCGGCAATTCCAGCAACTTATTCTAACTAGACATGTTTAATCACCATTTCTACTCATTTCAAACAATTCATACAGAAATATATGTAATCAGGTTAATGGCAAGAAGATATAGATACCAAGGACATAACTACAAGCATCATATTGTCAATCTGATGATGTGATGGCTTGACAGATTAGTTAAAATGGTATTAACCATTTTCTAATAAATGCATTTATTGAAATATTTGCTAGCCAACTACTTACAGATCCCTATAGAATGTGGTTTTCTCTCATTATTTCTTTTTTCTTGTATACAAAATACAGAAAAAAAAAAGTGTAATCGCACAACAAAAGTCTATATGGCCTTCCGCTCATTCATGGGGGACCTCCAATACCACTATGGGAAGAGAAAAGTTTAAATTTCTTGCAACAGTAAATAGAGGTACACATGTATATCTGCTGTGAATAACCAAACAATATCTTGTGTATTCTAAACAACATCCAAGAACAAAGTTCAAAGTTTTTATTGTCAGAAAATAGAACTACAAACGGCAGTAGACACCTTAGATGTCATTTTAGTGGATATGATATATAAACCAAACGAGTGTTTCTGATCCTAAGATTCCAACAGAGCCAGAGAAATATAAACTGGAAAGCAGCTTCAAGCTTTAGGTTTGAAAGATAAAACAATTTATAATGAAGAAACTAAGTTAGGTGATCACCAGAATAATAATAAAATGTCCAAAGAATTCGCCAAAGTAAAAAAATGGGGGCAACATATGGGGAGAAAGATTGGAATAACAGTGTACCACAAAAATGAAGAGTTCAACACAGTATTCCAGATTACCTGACAGAAATTGTGCCACAGTGGTAGCTTAGTAGTTAAAAGTTCCCTGAGCCCTAACAGCCTTGACTTTGTTGGCTAAGATGTCAAGTAAAGGCAATAGCTCTTCAGTTTTCAAAGGAAAATCTGGCGTCAACCACAAGACAGGTCGCAGACCTTTCTTATACTCGCTCTGCGTTTTAGGAATCACCACTTACACCCTTCTTCTTTTTCTTCTTATTGCTTTTTATCTTTCCCTTCTTAGCTTCCCCATATCCTCCCTAGATAACTCAAAAGATGATTTTTGACTATCAACCGTCATTGCCACTTTCTGGGCCAACTTCGAGAACTTCTTCAGAATTCGAACTCTCAGATCATCACTTCCATTTTTTGATCCTTTCTTGTTCCATCCAAACCAACTTTTCTTCTCCTTAACAATGCCATTGGATTCATTAATTTTCAAAAGAACCACCTGAACCATGTTCTGGGAGTCATGACATGGTGGTCTTCTTCATCTCTACATACACCATCTGTGTTGCCCATACGAAGAGCAGAATCCACTGCATCCTCTCTTCAGCTGTCAATACATCTTCATAGTCATCATTGTCACCACCATTTGCTATCCTTTCATCAGCCCTCCACTGCAAAAAAGCTCCTCATCAGTCATAGCACCAGGGACCCTCCTTGACTTCACACTGACCATTACATGAAGCATGTCATAAACCTTAGCCTTCCAATTCCCAACCACCTCAGTCCTCTCTTGTCTCCTCCAATTTAGGTGAGGAACAAGCTCAGCCTGTGTAACATCAATCCCTGGCCTGTACATATTAGTTTGAGACATCAGGGTCACTTCATGAGCAACTTCTGCTTCAGTTGGTTGAGCACCAGCCCCCTCCAAAGCATTTGCATTTCCTTTCTCCTTATGAGCAAGAACAATCAAGGAACCAGAGCCAAAGATATTACACACATCTTCTGAAGAATAGCCCTCCCCAAGAAAGAGAAATGTTTTGGTCTGGACCGTTGAATGCGAAGCCATCAAAGCAGCAAGTGTCATGACCAGCACGAAGATTAGACCTAATGCTTTCCAAATGTATGTATCTGATGGGGCAATACGGTCTAATAAATGAAATGACAGAGCTCAAAGTGGAAGGTTATCTCCATGTAAAAAATCACGAATCCGAGCTACTGAGGCAAATACGCGCGGAAGCCGCCGGCACCATTTTGCCTGCAAGCAAGGGGCTGATAGGTGACGGGGCAATGATCATAGCAATAGACTCTCTCTCGCACAAACCGCCTTGAAGAGCACTCCATCCATTCTCATTTGCAGACTCCAACCAGCACCAGATGCCATTAAAAGCTCCACTGAGATTGGATCCTCAATCTAACTGCAAGGTGCAGAGGGTCTCACGAACGCGAACATCACTCGATCAATGATCGATACTTCACTTTCAGTTGAGCTTCAGTAGCCAGAGATTCATCTTCAGTATTTACCTCACCAGCCTTAGCAAGCCGAGGAATAGCAGAGATGATCCGCTTGAGGGCAGCATGATCACGCCGAACAACTGCCAAATGAACTGGACTGTGGACATATTTGGAAAAATCTTCCATGGATTCTGTTTTATTTTGGTTATCCCTTTCTATTTCTGTTTCTAAGCTACGGAGAAATTTCCATTTCTGCTTAAATTCAAGCAACCGAACAGGATAATCGAGGACCAAGCAAATTCTAGGTGTCAAACTAAGAAGAATCAGGAAAATTTGGGGGTTTCACCAAACCTCTACTGCTATAGTCAACTTCAGATTCTAATGAACAACCTCCAATTGCTTAACCAGTTCAGACTTCGAAAACAACATTACTCTTCAGAAATTTGATTGAATACATCAAATTTTCACCCATTCTCTTGTCAAATGAAAATAAAACTTCTGCACCTATTGCCAGCTCCATTCGAGTGTGTTGTTGGAGGCTGTTGCAGACAATTCTCAAATCTGAAAAAGAAACAACAAAAATTCAAAGAAAATATCTTGGAAATCACTAAGAGAAAAAAACCAATCTCGCGTAGCTAGACTAAGACTTCCACATCGCATAATTGATATTTTGGCTATCAAAAATCGATTACGAGATGAACGCTGTTTGTCCGCTGAGAAAAGAAGGAACCAAAGAAAACTAAAATTCTGGATCTTAAAGCTTTTTTTCACTCTTTCTAGGTGCTAGAATAAAACAAAATAAAATTATAAAAAAATCTATAATTTCATAATTTAAACTTGAAAACTCAAACTCCTCCGCACCCAACCGAGTAGAAGCCCAAGTCAAAGTCAATTCTTGACCTTCCGTCGACCAAATCAGCATAAACTTTCCCACACTTTCTCGGCAACCAAACAAACCATTTCTCCTTCAAAAAAACAAAAAAAAATGCAAGAAAATACCTAAGAAAACAGCATCTGATGAGACGCGCGCTGGAGGCTTCGTCGGCTCCTGGATCGAACTGGTGAACTGAGGTGGCCCAGAGATGCAATCGAAGGGCACATAAGCGTTGGCGAGATGGGATCTACGGATCGTATCTGCACGGCCTCCTCCATTAATGCTCACACACTGAGTCCGACCCAGGAAGATCCGACCCGCCTTGTGTTTTTCTCTCTCCCTAGCTTTTCTTTTTTTTTTCTCTCTCCTCCTCCTCCGCTGCTCCTCCTCACTGCAATTTCAGATGGTCTTCACTTTTTCTTTTCAAGGTTATACCATTTAGCCATTCTATTTATGATATTTACATCTTTGCACTCGCTGATGGTGGAAAGGAAAGCGTTGATGGGTGACGTGTCACTGAGTGTGTATGAAGTCTCCGTTAATGTAGAAAATTTATCTTCAGTAGGGGGCGACAATTCTATGCGCAATTCGGTCAGATTTTCAGACTGTTAATATATGTGATCGTTAAGCATTATTCTGAACCCATCTCGATTACCTAATAATAAAATTCCATTAATATTCAAGTAACCCAAACTCAACACATTTATTATTCGTGTATTGTGCTTACTAACACGAATACGACTCATTTAATTCGATTATTTAAAATAATGTGTTAATTATAATTAATTATTCATGCATATTTAACACAAATAATCTATTAAATTTAACATGTTTATTAATTTTATTATTTAAATTAATATGAATTATAATTAATAATTCATATTTGATCACAAACAACTTTATTAAATAGGTTAATTAATTAATATAATAATTAAATCGGTCATTCGCCTAAATTATTACAGCGTGATCAACACCGAATATGACTCCATTTATTAAACTGGTTAGATCGGGTCAACACGAACATTACGACCCAAACACAATCGCTATACTCAACCCAAAACCCAAAACCTGTCGCTTCATGTCGGTTCACTTGTCGCCCAAATTTTGTCACTCTAATCAGACATAAAATTGATACACCCATAAACATGATTTGAAAACTTAACACATATTTTTTTATCATATCATGAGATATTTTGAGCGAGTCTGTGTATATATGAAATGTGTTTTAAATCATATCATACACAAACAAATCATCATATAAGCCGGAATTGACCATAATAAAGGTGAAGTTCTACCACATAACACAATTGCATTCCGAGAGCTCAAATTCTAAACAATTGGTTAAGATAGAAAAAACCTCAATCATCTCACCAATATTTTCGATGGTACCCAACCCGTTTTTTTACGAGTTTAAGTTAAATGTAATCTGGTTTTGATCAAATTGATATTAAACCATATAACTCGTTTAATAAATAAGTTATATGTGTTAAAGGGTATTTTTGCCTATCAACTATAGATCAGGTGTGAGCTTAACCTCTCAACTAATTTTTTTTTTTGTCATTTTTATATTTATAGTATTTAAAACCAATCATTTTCGGTTCTATTTGTATGAAGTTGATGTATAAAAAAATAAATTAAATTAAAAACATTTTTAAACTCAATATTTTATTTCTACACATTTCTTTTAAATCATTTTATTTATTTATCTATATAAGTATTAAATAATTAAAAAACATATAATATGTGGAATAATTTTTTTTTTTAATTTGTGAAACTAAATAGTAGAAAAACATGTTTTTAACTTTTTAGATACTTTTTTTTTAGGAATCAAATATAGTAAATAAATATATTATCAAAAGAATGTACTAAATAAATATGAATATCTTGGATTATAGTCTATAATCATAAAAGTACACCAACTTTATCATACAATTTGATTCTTTTTCTTTTTCATATGAGAAGAAGGAAAAATTATTAATTTTAAATACCATAAAAGTAAAAATAACAAGAAATTAATTGAATGGCTAAATTGACAACAGGCTCTTAGTTGAAAAACACAAATGACAAAAAAAAAAAAAATTTAGTCGAGGAGCTAAGTTAACACTCGGGTAATAGTTAAGGGGCAAAAATATGTTTTAACCTAAGTTATATACATGTCTACTACACTTAAGCTTAAGTGATAATCTAAGCCAGCCAAATTCATATACCGACAATCCCATAACATTGATTTATAGAAATTTATCCCCATGACACAGTTTGTGGAAATTTATCATATTCTAATAATTCCAATCTTCTAATTTCTATTTATTTTGTAAATTAATAAAAAAATTGTTATTACCCATATTTATTTCTTTGATAACTTAATTTCATCCTGTCCTTTTCCATTTTCATCCTAAGTGTATCATTTTTTTAAAATTTGCTTTGTTGCAAATTTCTTTCCTGATTTTATAAAAAATTTATGCATCTTATTTTATTTTTTCCATTTTAATTTTGTTTACCTTTAACTCCTATTTGTTTAGTCAATTTATAAAACATTATTATTTACCCATATTTGGTTTTTTTTTTTTTTTTTTGGATATGTTATCGATTTTCTAAAAACACGATGACTTTTTTTTTTTTTCCTCCTATCTTTGACTCCTACTTGTTTAATCAATTTATAAAACCATTATTATTTATCCATATTTATCTCTTTGATATGTTATCAATTTTCTAAAAAAAAACGTGTGCTTTTGAAAATTTCTTGTCTATTTTTTAGTAAATTTATAATTATAAAATATTTTTATCACTCTATATCATTTTTTATAAGCTAATTTCATAAATCTTCATGTCTTTTTTTTCCATTTTAATTCTAAGCATATCAATTTATGTTTATAAACTTTTCTTCTCATATCTCTTAATTTTATTTGTCTAGTCAACTTTATTTTTAGATATTTTTTAGTCAACTTATACACAGATTGTTATCTACCTGTATTTATTTCTCTAATATGTTAGTTCCATGCATATTTTTGTGTTTTTCTATGTCATTATAAGTTTATCCATTTATTTTTTTTAAGAGAAAAAGAATTTATCGATCGAACTAATCTATACATCGATAAACATAATTCAAATCGCTAAAAATCATGTGATACCGAAACAATGCATATGCGACAGATAATGACCTAGCCAAAGCTCTACATCATTCGACATTACTAAGATGACTAGAATACCTATGATTCCAGCCTTCCAGAATACACATCGACGATCATTAATTGATTTCTTATCACGACTGACATAATTTGTTACCCATGATTCATCAATATATCGGGACGACCATCGATTAATTTATTGTCGATGATCGATATAATTGTTTGTCTAAATAATTTTACACAAATAAATCAGACCATCGATGACATCAGTCAAGACCAAAGATGATCCACAACCAAACGTTGCACCAAGATCTTACGACAAAAACACTTAATAAATAAACGAAAAACTTCAGATCTTGCTTTAATAACCAACGACCAAAATCACCCTATTGCGTATTGAAGGAAAAGAGGTAGTAGAGAAAAAATTGAGGCTTAGAAAAATATAAAAAGAAAATCAAATACAATCAAAATTCCTCAAAATTTTAGATATTTTTAAATTTTTTACTCCTTATATAATAAAGAGAAACAAATAAAACGATTTTAAATTTATTTTTTATTTTTCCCCAAATTTTTTTCCTTGCACTTTTTTTCCCAGTTTTCCTTTATATTTTCTTTCCTTAGTTTATTCCAGGTTCCAAACGAAACCCAAAGCTCCATTTGGAACCTATTACCAGGAAGTAGTAGGGAAAGAAAATAGAGAGGACAAATGGAAAGAAATAAAATTTGGAGAAAAATAAAAAGGATAGACCTAATAAATTAATTATATATGTTTATTCAAACTTATTTTATTTGTTTATCTCGTTAAAGGCATAATAGTCATATTAAATCCAAATCCTAATCCTACTTGTCGGACACCACATCTCTTTAATTGTTTTTGTAAGTTCATGGAATACTCTATTTAGCTTATTTGACTCTTCACGTGCAGTATGAAACCTAAGAAAATATATAAAATTTTAAGAAATTTTTATTATATTTACTCTTTATTTTACTTAGAAACTAAACATTGAAAATAATTTTCCTTGTACTAAGGAAAGAAAAAATGTTAAAGAAAATGATTTTCCTCTAATGCAAAATGTCAAAGAAAATCTAGTATACATAAAATTATTTAGAAACTTAAGTATTTTAAAATTATTTAATCTTTATAATGATAAATGAAAATAAATAAGATGAGTTTGAAGTATTAAATAAAAATAATACATTAGATTTATTTTTATTTTTATTTTCCTTCAATTCTTTTTTCTTTTCTTTCATTTTTCCTTGCACTTTCCCTCAATTTTTTTTGAGAACCAAACATAACCTAAATTAATATCAGAGGCCAAAAAAAAAAGCATAAATCACTTACATAGTTAAATTACAATTAGTTTTTACTTTGAATTTAAGCATTTCGGTTCAAATATTTATGTAAACAATTTTTTTCACAAAAATTTAAGGGGTTAAAAACAAAAAAATTTCCAAAATTTTAATGGGGGGCATTTGCCCCCGAGCCCTATGTAGATCCCCCATTACAAGGAAGAAGAGAAACACACTCTAATATCACTTTATATAATAAACTCTTGAAATTACAAATCATCACATTCTTCTAAAATATATAAAAGAAGAATATCTCTTAATAAGTACTATTTTGAGACTATCTTCGGGAGGGCATTTCAGAGTATCTCCAAAGAGCCGAAGAAAAGCTAAAAAATAGATGTCAAACAAAAACTCGGTCCCTCAATGCAGGCCGAAAGGCTTCATAAAATAATCATGAATGAACTGGTTTAATTAAGATTTAAATACATCAGAACTATTCATAAGTAATATTGGATATACGTATAAATTTCTATTTTGCGATGGGCTGACATGTATTTAACAGCCAGATATACGAATTATTGGCGAAGAGAAAGGGCAAATTGGAATAAATTTAGGACAACGCTAAAGTTTAGGATACATTAACTATCGGAAATTACACCCTTTTAGAATGTTTAAATCTCAAAATTACTAAGAAAATATAACTCTTAGCGCCTCAGCTTTTTTTAATTAACTCGAAATGCTCTTAGTCGGAGACGCAAGAAGATATTTCTCCTCGAGGACAAAGTGGTAATTCTCATTAACGAGGAGAATATACATGTTAAGCCTAGTTTTGGCAAAGTTTTCCAATAATACTTAAGAGGCCAGAAGGAGCAAATTTGGTTGATATTTATGGCATTTGCTGAAAATCAATAAAAAGTAAGATCTTCAATAATATAACTTATAAATAGGTAATGAAAATTAAATATAAAGAAAACATGATGCTTTAATGTTCATGTCAAATGCACCAAAGCATGTAATTTTAAAAGTTTTCACAATAAATTAAATGCTGCTTAGGTAAATACATTAATTGCTAATTAAAGATGAGACTTGGCCCAATTAGTGGGACCCAATCAAGAAAGTCAAAGGCACCACCAACTCATGGCCATAGTTACTAATTAATTTTATTTATTTATTAAATCTTTTTTACTTAAAGTATTTACAGTAATTTTAATTAGGAGTTCGCATTATTTTATTTAGTTAGTGGAGTTATTATACTTATTTTATTTGCTAGAATTGCATATGAGCGCAACAAGGCTTGCATGTTTAAATTATTCTAATTAACGAGAAGATTAGAGTTTTTATATCAAAATTATTCTCTCAAATATCATATTTGAGGTCATTAATACTTATTAATTTCCTTCATTTATAATCAGATATAAGAAGAATCTGATTTAATTATATTACTATGAATAACCCACCTTTCGGGGATTTTCAAGACTTAATTTAGAAACTATCGTAATAGGGTATGTCAATTCTTAAATACATCTTAAAAATTCTATCTCGGGAGGACGAAATCAGAGCGTCTCTAAGAACTAACTAAAAACTCAATGCTGCTTGTAATAACGTGTGAGGCCACCTACCAGCTCATGGTTTCACTATAAAAAGTGTATTTAATTTATGGTAACATTTATCTGATAATTTTAGATAATACAACAGTTTAAATTACTTATAAAATTTATAATTTTAAAACAATTTAAAAATATAAGTTAAATAATTTTAAAAAATGACTAATAATTTTTAAAATTTTTCAAATGTAACACTTAATAATTAATCAAATAATTTAGAAAAATAATAAATATTAAATTAACACAAAACATGTGCGTGTAGTTTAATGGCTTCAAAACCCTTAAGTTGGGAAAAAGGCTTATTTTTTTTATTTTGTTTTTTAAACGAACCCAATCTTTGGCTCCATCCA
Organism: Tetrastigma voinierianum; assembly: GCA_016808115.1. NCBI lineage: Eukaryota > Viridiplantae > Streptophyta > Magnoliopsida > Vitales > Vitaceae > Tetrastigma > Tetrastigma voinierianum. The sequence continues at coordinate 237,374 of JAEQBH010000685.1, read as the reverse complement.
AATGGAAGTGTAACATGATTCATAAGAAAAGTGACTTAATAAATAAATAAATAATAAGATTTCACATACACAGGATCATTAAAAAACAAGGTCACACATATAAATTGAAAGTGGAGAAACATATGGATAATGAAGTAATATAAAATAAAATAACAATACAACACAAAAATGGAAAACAGATTGTTTCAAATCAGGTGAAACCTCATTGATTTCAAGAACCCATCTAACTTTCCTTGTCTTACATTAAGAATCACACCGCTTCGTGAACATGCCCTAACTGGTACCACCACAAATCGTCACCAATGGATGCACGCTTGCAACCACATATTTGACATGTTAATGCTCAAACATTACCATAAAGTTTGAAAAATAGACGTATACCCACTCGTCAAATTTCAAAGCAGGTTATGAGCAGAAACCTAATGTGAAACACCCAAGCCCTGATGCTACTCTCAAAACGAAGTCTTCCAAGCCACACTCAAAGGTCACAGATGATAATGGGAAGGCCCACATTCGTGAATCGTACTAAATCCGCTGCAGTGATAATCCCAATAACATTTATCCCTAAATCCAACTAAATCTCTATCAAGAAAGAATAGATAATCCACAATAAATCACATCCCGTAGATCAAACTCGGGATCTCAACAATGGTGAGAAGGATAATTCTCAATGGGAACCGCCCTCCAATATCCCCTTACAAATCCAATCTCTATAAAGGCATAAAATACCACATCAAATGGGAAAGAATCCTTACTACCATCCAATTGGGAAAACAAACGATATATATATCAGGTCATCCCCTCGATGAAAGGCACAGAAACATTCGCCTCCCTCTGCACTATCTTTTCTCCTGGAAGAACCAGACTTAGCTTGGAATGTATTACTCCGCGTGTGTTCCCCATCCTTCTTTTCTTGTTTTTGAGAGTCCACGTCAGAGCTACTGACCAGACTCAACAGATCCAGCCCGCCTGCCTGGACCTAACAACACGCCTCCACCCCGGGGCCTGGCTGGAAAAGGCACTCATCAATAACATTTATGGGAACGTATAGTCTTGTCAAATAAAGTTGATTTCTCATATCGATGGGTATCAACCCTAAATACAAGTAGAGCAATTAATCCATCACAAGATGACTCACGCAGGATGTAGTCAGCAGACTTCCAAAGTTTTGGAAACAATGCAAGTTAATACGAGAGGTGGAGGCACTACCACCAACCACCAGAATCGTATATAGAGCAACTGCCACCTGTGTGATGCAACGCCCACAGCTGCCATACAACTCAGAAGGCCATAACATCACCCTCATAAAGCAGAATATAATCTCTGATTCTCGAGGTGCTCAAACAAGCAAAGTCTAGTTTAGTGCTGAAGAGGTAATTTAACACTCAGAATTTAACCCCTAAGAGGAGGGCAACAGTTAACACTCTGGGTACGCTGGAACGAGGAACTACCACCCCCTCAGCAAGGGGTGGGGAGCCGATTTATGGGGAATAGAGGTCAAGAGCCTGCCAGAACTAACCACAGTGGAAGTTGTGTAAGGACGTAATCCATCGACTCTAAGGAGAACACCCCGGTGCAACAAACTAAGTCACCATTCACAATGAGGTGCCCACTTCCTCTCCGTAAAGTTCGTAATGCCGCAAGTGGAATGTCGATGGAGCTGATCCGCCAACATCTTAACATCTACAACCAATAGAGCTACACGGGTATCGTGATCCTCAGACGACGAGCTACATCACGTTGAGGCCCAGCCTTGCTTACTGCACCAAGCCCGCCCTCACCAGAATCTCCCTTATCCGAGACTTATCCATTGCGCCTGCCTCCCACTTCCATTGCTTCGTAACATACGCAAAGCCATGTTATCATTTGTCGACCAACAAGTGTAGAGCCTGCAAGAGAGCCTGAGGTCCATGGGTCAGGAGGTTCAATGCCGAGTCTCCAAGGTAGATATACCCGACGAAGCTCTGGCGACAATCGCATTCACTGGGCCAGCTAGAGTGCACAGATGTTTTCCATCTCAAAACACCTGCCATGGCTGAGGTGCTCGCTAAAGCGGAGAAGTACATTAATGGCGAGGAAGCCCTCATATCCAAGAAAGGAAGCTCTTCAACCCATAAAGAGAAAAGCGGGGCTGATAAGCGACAGGGATGGAGCCCAAGAAGACAAAATGACTGGGAGAGGTCTCCAAAGAAAGATGGAGAACGGTCCCCGGGCGAGACGGAAGCCCGTAGATCGCTCGGGGCTCCATCTCAACCCGGGAAGGACACGGTAACATTATTTACACGGCGGCGACTCCCTCGATGTGCCTACAAGATCGTTGTGTCTCATGCTAAGTAATAAACGAACAGCCTCGAGGTGGCTAATCCCGTATGAGGCTTTACCCGCCAAAAGTTAACACTGTGTATTAGATTCATAGGACTACGGCATCAGACGGATAATTGCATACAACCTCAGGAAAGAAATAAGATGACCGCGCTGCATTCTGACGCTTCATAAGACTTCAAGATCGCTCGTAATCAAGCTTAGAGTTCAGACAGTTCAAGAAATTGCCACCACCGGGCAGCAAAGAACTCAAAGACCAAAAGCCCCAGGGAAATCCATGTGATCTCGGGGATTTGGTGAGGAGGGAATCCACCAAACAGAAGACCCATCTCGCAAAGACGTCGTGAGAGGGCCGGGAAGTGGCAAGCGTGTCCAACCGCCATCGACACAAACAGCTAACGCTCGACCATACTGGAGGGCCACAAAGACTTCATGACGCACTTTGCAAGGCGGTAGCCGTGGCTAACAAAACGGGCCATCGAGTCTTAGTCGATAACGGAGTTCAACCACATCATCTCGCCTCTACTGATAAGACGGACACTAAGCGGAGAAGCCGAACCATTCGGCATTCCACCATGGTGATTCTCCTGGCAGTGCGTTACCTGGGCTCAATGACAACTAGTGCTCACTTGGGAGACCCTCGGTGCTGCAAACGACGACAAGAAGACTCTCGCAGGTCACGATCATTTATAATATGTTATGGGACCCTCAACGCATAATAAAGGCTATTCTACGCTACCATGATGATCAAGTTTCCTACCACAAGCGGAGTAGGAATGGTTTGAGGAGACCAACGTGACAGCCGAGGTTACTCAAAGATCCATGAAGCAAAAAACTGGCCAACAATATATACCCGACGAATAGCCTTCGACATGATGAGGTGAACACCCGACGGCTTCCAAGATTGAACCTGCATCATTGACGCAGCGACTCGAACACCTCGCCTTACATCGGGCCTTAAGCTGTTGCGGAAGACCTCTAAGTTTCCTACCCATTTCGGGAGACGTAACAAAGACGCCTTCGCAGGTAGCTGTGCAGATATGAGGAATGACCTGGCACAATAATCACTCATAGGCTAAACGCCACCCCATCCTTCGGCCAGCCAAACAAAAGAGAAGGTTTCAGCCAAAGGCAAAAAGCGATCAACGAGGAGGTCGATAAACTCTCCGTGCGCAATCGTAGAGGTGGAATATCCTCGGTCGGTCACGCACCGCCGTAATTCGCCAAAAAAGCGAACGACAAGTGGCGACTCTGCATCGACTTCACTGACGTCAACAGAGCATGCCCAAAAGATAGTTTCCCTTTACCGCGAATCAACCTCATCATAGATGCCACAGCCGGCCATGAACTCCTCAGTTTTATGGATGCTTTCTCCTGCTACAACAATATCAACATGGATCCAGATGACCAAGAAAAGACCTCGTTCGTCACAGGGCAAGGAACCTTTTGCTATTGTGTGATGCCTTTTGGGCTTAAGAACGCAGGAGCTATCCATCGAGGTTTGGTAAACAGGATGTTCCGTGGCTAAATAGAATGATCCATGGAAGTGTATATAGATGACATGTTGGTGAAATCAACCACAAAATTGAGCTCCACATAGCCTATCCGTCCGGCTATCTGCATCCTCACAAAGAAAGGCCAAATATGAAGTTGAATCCACTCAAATGTGCTTCGAGTGTCATTAAAAATTCTTAGCTTCATAGTCAATAACCGAGGAATTGAGGTAAATCTAGACAAAATAAAGGTTGTGCTCGACATGCCGCTGCCATCAGGCATAAAGGAGGTCCAGCCACACCACGTAGTGATTTGTTGTTTTAGCCGATTCAGATCCGTGGCTAGTGATAAATGTTAGCCTTTCTTCCAAGTTTTAAAGAAAACTTTTCAATGGGATGGCCAAATCATGAGGAAGCTTTCGCGCTGAAGACGAGATTTGAGCCTCCCTCCCCCATTCCGCAAGCCCCTCCGAAGGAGAGCTCTTACTCGCAGACTTGGCGCTTCAGATTTCGACCAACACTGGCCCCGCTATAGACAAAGAATGAGTACAACATCCAGTCTACTATTGCAGCCGAGCTCTGAGAGGAGCAGATGAGAGGTACCCAAGGATGGAGAAATTAATCTTGGCATTAATAACCGCAGCCCGAAAGCTCCGCCCTTACTTTCAAGCTCATACCATTGAAATTCCAATAGAATACCCGATGAAGCAGGTGCTACATAAACCAAAGACCTCAAGAAGGCTAATGAAGTGGGTCATAGAGCTGAGCGAGTTTGACATCAGATACAAGCCGAAAACTGCTATAAAGGGGTAGGTCTTAGCGGATTTCATCATGGAATTCACCTTAGCAAAGCCTGCCGAGAGTACTCAAACAATGACTGACCTCCCCATCTAGAGACTCTCTATAGACGGGGACGCAAATGCTCAAGGAAGCGGAGCCAAAGCATCCTAACCTCCTCCTGCATGAATTGTATATCGAGTACGCCGCCGATTCTGGATTCAAGCCTCCATCAACGCAGGCCGAGTATGAAGCCGCGTCGCTGGCCCCAACCTCGCCCATTCACGGAAGTCGACCAAATGAGGTCTGCAGTTGACTCAAACGGTAAAGACAACAGAAGACACCTACGAGGCCAAAGGTGAAAAATGATCCTATACTCAAAAAAGGTACGACCATCAAGAAATTCACGCTGGTTCAGGTCAGACACATACCCAGAGCGGAGAACTCCCGAGCAGATACTTTAGCAAAACTGGCCACAACCTCCTAAGAAGATTCCCACAGATTGATGCCCGCTGGTTTACACCTCGCGAGCTCCTCCATGGATCTCATTGCATATAGAGGGTCTTCCTCGTCACGTCGTGAGCTGTCGGGATTTGGACCCCATTTGGGACTAACAGACAGGGGCTGACCGCACCGAGTGACCCAAAAGAGGCTGCTAAGCTCAAGACAAGATCGGCCAGATTTACTAATCATAAAGGAAGCCTTTATATGCGAGGTTTTTTCACACTCATCCTTAAGTGCATCGCGGGGAAAGATGCTGACTATGTACTAAGGGAAGTGCATGAAGGTGTATGCGGAAATCACATCGAGCTCAAGACAGCAGGAAAGTTTTTAAGGTGGATATTATTGGCCCACAATGCCTGGGAGACGACTCGACCTAGTCGAAATGCAAGACTTGTCGTAGAGTGACGCCTAAAATCTCTCACCTCCCATCCGAGCCCCGACGTCGCACAAGCCCCGGCCTTTCCAACAAAGGGGGCTCACATACCGGGATCTCCGCCATTGGGAAGGCCACGGGGCTCAGATCATCATTACGGTAGATTACTTCACTAAATGGGTTGAGGCCAACCTTTAGCCACTATCACGTAAATAAAAGATACTGAATTCTTGGCGCGGCGCTCCATAATATGTGTTTAATCCCAAGAGCCTGTGTCGACAATGGAAAGCAATCTGATAATGCCAAGTTCGTGGATTTACGCCGAGCTCGGGTCAAGAATTATTACTCGGCCCTCAAAGACATCCGGCGAATCTAATGGGCAAAGTGGTCACCATCGACCTTTAGCAAAGATTGAAGACCAAATTGGAAGATCTAAAGGCAACAATACTCCTCTCGGTGTTACGTATGTTAACTACACGCAAGTCAAGAACCCAGAAACCCCATTCGCCCCAGCTCGCATCAGCGCAGCTCGCCGATAAATGATTAAAGTCCTAAGGACTGAATTAGCAAGCATGGAACACAATGACAAGGCTCTCCGCCTAACTTTAGACCTCCTAGATGAAAAGCGTGGAGCAGTCCCAAAGCGCACTAAAGTATCACTAAAGGAAGATGGCGAGGTATTACAACCAAAAAGTCAAACTCAGGAGTTACAAGCCTAGTGACCTAGTCTTAAAAGCCGCGCAAGGGAAAATCCAACAAGATGGAAAACTAGGGCCCAAATTGAAGGACCCTATATCACTGTGTAATCGACCCGGCACTATGAGCTCCGCACGAGGAGGGGAAAATTTACCTCATGTTTGAATGTCGAAAGCATCTTAAGTGTTTCATACAATAAACCTTGGCTGTAACCTTAAATAAAAGTATTATCGGTTTTCGGATGGCAAAGTGTGTGTTTATTGATTATCTTGTCAGACGTCTTAGACAGCTCAGCAAGGGAATGTACAAGAAAGTCACATATGTCAGAATATGCAAATTCATGATTCAAAAAGAAAAATCTCTCTTTATTCCAACTGCTACATTCGACATAATCGGTGAGGTCATTCCATCTTGAAATAAATGAAGATAGCTTCTCAAAAAAAAAAGGATGGAAAGAGGATGTGCGAAAGAAAGAGAGGGAAAGAGAAGGAGGGAGAAGGAAAAGGAGAAAGAGAAGAAGAAAAACCTCAAGAGAGAGAAAGGAAGAAGGAAAAAGGGATGGAAAGAGGATGTGCGTAAGGAAGAGAGAATGAAAGAGAAGGAGAAGGAGAAGAAAGAAGAGAAAGAGAAAGAAGAGTGATAGGTTGAGAAAGGCGGCACAAAAATGTACCGCCCTCTCCAAACACATTCCCTAGCACGAAGCTAAGGAAAAACATAACTCCCATAAAGAAGAGACTAGGGAAAAACACAACTCCTACAGGCAGAGATTCATCGGAACTGAACCAGAATCCCCAAGCGGATCCCCTGCAATGGCGACCAAGCTTCAACGCTTCATTTTGCGCAGATTCCAGTTACGCCCCAAAAAGGAAGGAGACTCGAAGTATGGGCTCCATAGCAAAGGAGCCGCTATTTATAAGAAGGCTAAAGCACTCGAAAAGTCGGGCGATTGTTTCCAATTCTCCATAAACCATCATTAAAGACACTGGCATCTTTCCAAGAAGTGGAAGTTGATTCGACCGCCTTCAAGAGCTCACTTGAAGAGCCTATCAACCGGAAGGCCTCAAAGACTCAAGAGCTCATCACTCAGAAGGCCTCGCCCAGGAGCCCAAAGAAATTTCGCTTTGAAGAGCTCAACTACTCTACTCAGCCATGCACCCCAGAGCCGCCCATCTCAGCATTCATCCCACGGAGCCTCAAGAAATTTAGCTATGAAGAGCTCAATCAAGCCAACTCAGTCATGCAAACTTCAGGAGCCGCTAGTTTCGGGTATTCAAATTTTACTTGAGTCAATAAATTTCGCTTGAAGAGCCCAACTGTCACCAAGCCATGCACTCTAAGAGGCCGGCCTCAAACAGTAATTTAGGGCCCATAAGGCTCGCCTGTGAGCCCAAGAACAATGAAGAGCTCAACTACCTACTCAGTCATGCACCTCAGAGCCGCCCAAACAGCATTCAAATTTCCACCTGAGCCTGGAAGAACTCGGGCTCAAGAGCTCAATCGCTTCAACTTATACTATGTAGCCTAAGAGCCAGCCACCGTGCATTCAGCCCACGGCCTTCAAAGTAGCATGGGCTTTTTGAAGGAGCTCCACCGGTCGACTCAGATGCTCAATCGAGGCCATGCCAAGAAGTCAATTCAACAGATGCACATACACAAGTAGAAAGGAAGTGGTGGCAGATAAAAAATGAATATTCATTAAGGAAAAGGCTACATATGTCCTGGGTCCCAAGCCCAAAAAAAAAAAAAAAAAAACAAACAAAACAAAACAAACAAACAAACAAACAAACAAACAAACAATAAAGTAAGCAAAGATATGGAGATCATACATCGGGAGGTGTGGAGGGGAGGGTGAAGAAGGGAGTAGCCCTGGCCGGGGTATCCGGTTCTCCGTAATAGTCCGCGAAGAGGGACTCTTCCGCCCCGCCGTTAGGGATGTCTTAAGTTGAAGTCTAGGCCCAGTAGGCATTAGCACCTCCTCCAAAGGCGCTCACCCAAGCCCATCAGCATGTGCCTCGTCCCTCAACTGCCGCTTATAACTTCGTCCCTCCCCGAACAACCGCAGCCCTCATCATGAAGATCCTCGCAACCCATGGCACTCACCAAAGGCTCCATGAGTTTATACTCTAAGCCCGCAACATTATTCACCAGCAACGCTGCTTTATTACGCAAATGCCTAGTCAAAGACGTTGCTCTCTCTGTGACTCCCGCAATCCCGCTCCGAGACGTGAACAAACATCCCCCGACCATCCGAAGCTCATATCACACCGCAGCTCATCCCCCGGGGTCAAAGAGCTCATTTTAGACAGCTCGCACCATCCTCGAACCTCCGAAGCCTCGGACTTGAATCGCCTAGGTTGTTTTTAGCTTCATCTTCTCTACCCCCGAGCCTCCGCTGGCGACAAGGTGTGCCCCAACCGACTTAAGCTTCACCGCCTCCCCGGTCATACTGGGTGACCCGATCCCACAACCTTAGCCCGCCGTGGGGGCTGGGGAAAGTAAGAGAAGCCACCTCGCCTCAGGAACTCTGCGCCTCGACATGGCCCTCGTTCCGATTGGCCTCATTAAACTCTTCAAATGAGTAGCCACCCGCCCACACCCAACACAAGATCAACAATCTACCTAAAGTTAAAATCAGATACTCAAGATATGAGGAACTTATTGTATGTTGCACTCCCAGAGGGATATTAGAGCTGTTTCCTCACGGCGGCGCCCGACCCTCTGCAGTTAGAATCTTAAGGATGGATCTAGACCGCCCGCCGCAAGCTCGACATTGAGGAGCAAGGAATCACCATCTCCGTCAGCTTCAGAGCCTTTTCTCTTCAACTCTTCCGCCCTCGAGGAAGGTGGCTTAACTCTTATGGAGGATTCCAAAATGTTGATATGACTTCCAATGGCGTCAAAGATCCCTTCCAGGAATCTTCGCTTTGCAAATGAAACTTAATCCGGCCGCAAACTCGCAGCTTTAGGACCTCACCAAGGCGACAACACCCGCCCCAGACTCAACGTGTAGAAGGGAAGAGGAAGACGCCCCAGCAACCATACTCTGGGCCGGCAAAATTCCTCACGAAGTCCGGTTTTCCGCTTCACGCTCCGGGACTTCTGAGACGGCGTCTCCACCCGAGTCAAAAGCTCTCCCTTGGTGGGCTTGGTAGCGGAAGGCCCGACATAAGAGAATTTCATAGCGGAAGAAGGTGAAGGCCTCAAAGCAAAGAAAGCCGGTGTAGGATCAAGCTTCAAGGTCCAGGAATATCCGACCTAATCGCCTGAAGTAGCCTGGGAACACTTACTAATCCCTCGCGCTATGACGTTATCTCTGGTCAGATCAACGACTAAAGGCGCACAAGGCTTAATACACTAGGAGATACCCAATGACCTCACAAAGACTATAATTAAAATAGCGATACTCAATGATCTCTCGAGGGTGGTCCAGTGCAACCCAACGCCTGTGGTGTCATCCTTGTCAAGAGGAACATGGCTCCAGCCAGTGGCCATTAACGAAGAAGTAACGCTCCTTCCAAAGCCTAGAAGATGGAAGATCTGAAATTACCGCAGGAGCGTCTAACGCTTTGAAAATAAAGGAAGCCTCGACGGATCTCCTTCACGCCTAAAAAAGATCAAGGAATAGAGCTATATTGGGAAACAATGCTAAGGCCCTCGTCCTCGAAGAAACCAATAACCAATCCAAAATAATTTTCTAAAGAATTTGGGCGAGTTAAGAAGATTACATTAAAGGTCAGAAACCCCTTTTATAAAGGTGAGGGCGAAGACCGTTGTCGAAGGCCACTTCCAAAGAAGTACACCATGTTAGGTAATCGGAACCACGAAGAGGTCAAAATGCTCTAGGACCGTAATCTCGACACCAAAAGGAGGCCTATAACGCCTAGTGCATGGCCCATAGCTACAAGTGTCCGACTTTGTTAGGATCCACCGCAGAGCATTCTCGTGACGTATGACTCAGCATTCCGATCCCCCGTACTTAACCTCGTCTATTCTCCCTACCCTTATGGTTCAGTGAAAAGGCCCTGGGCATCTCAAGATCAACTCCGGGCCGAGCTGCCAGAGGCGCCACTACCGGGCCCCGAACCCAACAACCAAGGAGTCACCCCACGCAAGAAAGAAGAAGAGTAACCTGACCTACGGTAATACAAGCATTAAGGACAACCGCCTTCCAATCCTAACCCTAGCTACTGTATTGCTCGAAAAGACAATCAAGAGAGAAAGAAGACACACCACCATCCATGAATAGAACTAAAAAGCTATCTCGCCAAGACGCGTAAAAGGACTCAGCACAAAGGTTCGCACGGAATACTAAAGAAAGGGAAGTCCAACTCACTAAAAGCAAAGAAAAAGCTTCGTGGATCAAGTGGAACAATACATAACGGTCGAGAAGACTCCATTATAAACATAGAAATCAAAGAATTCAATATGAAGAGCTAGAATTCAAAAGTCATTACATCACAAGACATATGACGGCACAAAGCCCTTAACCCGATCCAAACCCGAAGGCAATGCGAAATCACAGACCTGGTGTTAAGAACGTTATGTTCTTGTCCACGACAATCGCATACAAGGGATGGGGACAATTGATAGGTTTGAAATAAACAAGAGCTCCACTCGCCAAGCCCAAAGAAGAGGCAAGCCCAATGAAACACCTAAACCCCTAATGCAAGCCCAAAACGAAAGCCCAGTTCGCTCGCCCCAAAGGCCGATAACATGGATAATGGGGAACGCCCACATTCTGCAAATCAGACTAAATCTCGCCAATAAGGGAAGTAGGATAATCCCCAATAACATTTTATCCTGTAAATCCAACTAAATCTCACCAGCAAGGAAAATAGGATAATCCACAATAAACAGCTTATCCTGCAGATCAAACCGAATCTACCAATAAGGGAGAAGGGATACCTCTCAATAAACCGCTTCCTCCAGTTATCCCTGGCTAAATCTCGACCTTGATAAAGGCGTAAAAATACCCCATCCAATGGGAAAGAACCTACGCTAAATCCAATCGGGAAAACAAACGCTTTATATATATTTCCAAAGTCATCATCCGATGAGTGCACGTTAACATTCGCCCTCTAAGCAATTCCATCTTTTCTCTGGGAAGAAATCGACTTAGGCATCTGAGTGCATCAAAGGTTCCAACCCTTCTTCTTGTTTTTTGTGCGTAGGAGTCTCGACGCCCAGCGAGCTGACCACCAAGCAATGTAGATCCAGCTTACGACTAACGATTCCAACACGCTCCAGCCCAGTTCCGATTGAAAAAGGCATCATCAATTACATTCTTCCACTTTGTGCAAATGTTAATAAGAAACCTTTAAGTAACAAGATACATGAATCATAGAGATAGGTCCTCCAAACACGAGTATTATCAATTATGTATTACATTGCATTATGCTTCTCAAGTACTTAATGTGGTAACAAAACTTAATGAATAAACCCTATGTATATTCTACTTCCAAATGAAATATATATTTTCTCAAATGAATTAAAGTCCACATGAAAATGAAAAAATATGATACGATCCTACATCAGTTCCACACAATATGGAGTGGTACTTAAGCTTAATGGGTTCTCCCACCTAATAGGCTAGTCTTTTGGGTTAGGCTCTTCCATTGTGCTTCGATTCCTATTATTGGTGCTTTCATTAAGAGCCAATATGTAGCGGGAGAGGGCTACCTAAAAGAGGACCCGATGCCCCAAAGGTGGGTCCACAGTAAATGCTAGCCAGAGTGTGAGCCACCCAGAGTGAATGTCATCCACGGACGTCCGGTTTCTCAAAAAGTATGGACTGATACGATCCCACATCGATTTCACACAATGTAGAGTGGTACTTAAGCTTCACATGGCTTCTCCTAATCTAATACTACTTTAGTCTACTGAAGCTGTGATCTATCAAAATAACTTTATATATATATATATATATATATATATATATAAAGAGGAAACAATCCCCATTTTGTCTACTTGATCCTTGAATTTCATTAGTGGAATGCCTTTAGTTAAATGATCATCAATCATCAACTCGGTGCTAATATGCTCAATGACCACTTTCTTTTTCCTTAACATATTCTCTGATGTCTAAGTATTTGATGTCGATGTGCTTGCTTCAAGTCTTACTTTTATTATTCTTAGCCAAGAACAATCAGTTTAGTTATCAAAATCTTAAATGACTTAGAAATAGAATTCATAACTATAAGCTCATAAATGAACTTTAAGTCATACACCTTGTGAAGTATATCCTTAAAATAAGAGATTAAACTCTATTTCCACAGAGAAGTGGCACCAAAGTCCACGGCAATTCTCTAAGAAACAACTTCATCGAATTACACAAAATAAAATCTAAATGTTACTTGAGGAATCGCACAACTAACAAAGTCCGCGTCATTATAGCCAACCAGATCTAAGTTGTCTGTATGTCTATACATAAGAATGTAATCTTGAGTTCCTTATAGATACCTCATGACTTTCTTTGTAGCTCTCTAGTGGTCTATACTTGGATTACTTTGATATCGCCCTAACACTCCTATTGCAAATGCAATATCGTGTCTCATATAAACCTGCGCATGATAAGGCTTAAACCACCGCTATTGCAGAATATTCTTTATGGATTCCTTTTCTAAATCATTTTTGGCCATTTATTTAGATTTAACTTATCGCCCTTCATAATGGGAGTAACACTTGTTAAACAATCCTTTATCCGAAATCTCTCCAAAACTTTGCTGATACAGGTTTCCTGTGATAGACCTAAAATACCTCGAGATCTATCTTTTTTTATCTTAATACAATGATAAGATAATTTTTCACCTATCTTTCTTGGTATCAAAGTTCTTGGATTATAATTGTTTCATTTCATGCATCATGGTCTTGGTCATTGGTTGTAAGTAAAGTACAATCACAGATAAATAAGGAAACAAGTTTTACTCCTCATTGACTTCAGATATGCATTGATCCATGGGGTTTTCTGGAAGAAACCAAATAAAATACTACTCCATGGAATTTGTAATACCATTATTAACGGGAGTATTTGAGTCCAAAATAAAGATATGGATTTCTTAAGCTTGCAAACCAAAATGCTTATCTTCCCTAGAAGAGAAAACTTCAAGTTGTTTCATATATACCTCATCTTCTAGATGATTGTTAAGAAATGTCATTTCACATCAATTTGTTGCAACTCAAAGTCGAAATGTGCAACTAATTCCAAAATAAATAATACGAAGATAATCTTTCAATACAAGAGAAAAGGTCTCTATGTAATCAATTTTTCTTTTTTGAGTAAATCTCTTGAAGTAAACAGTCTCGCTTTATATCTTCAACGTTGTCTAATGGGCCCTTGGTCTTAAATGCCTATTTATTAGTAATAAATGGGATTGTCAAAGTGCCTCAAAATCCTACATTTATTAGGATTGAAAAGGATTATGAATTGATAAACATGAATTTACATCCAGCGAGATGAGGACCTTTCGTATGAAGCCCAATAACAAAACCATGATGGTAGGCTCAAAGTGACATTGAACTTTAAACTAAATAATCAATTACCCTAACTACTAAAACACTTTGTTATCTAAGCCTAGAATTCACTTGAGAGATTTAAAATTAATGAAAACTAATAAACAAACAAGCAACTTGTGACGAGATGGCAATGGACTCAGCTAAACAGAAGAATGAACACCAATGGTAAAAGATACTAGGGTCGGTTGATATCCCCAAATGCATTGAATTCCTTTAAGGCCCTAAAATGAGATTTAATCACTACTACTATTACTCTAGGAGTGAAAATGTGTAATCTTAACTTCCGTATGTCGATTGCAATTTCTTATTTCTCTTCCTTTAGTCACCTCTAGGCCTTGTAGATTAATGAAAACAATAACAAAGAAAAACTTCATGACTTTTATCGAACACCTTCCGATCATACAATTAAACCTATGACTATATAAAAAAACCAATCACCTTCCGATACTTATGGAATCTATATGAATTGATTTATTTATTTTTCATATATATTGTATCCAAAATCATCTTTGAATATATTTTTTTTTTATCATAATGCTTCATCATCTTTCCCTCTCGTTATATTATGTTTCCTTGATTATTCTTTGCATTTTTGTGATAGAAAGCGAGATAATATACTCAAATATGTTATTTCAATATATTTTTTATAGTAAGAGTTGGATACATTTGCAATATCTTAAGGAGATGCACCGATATAAAGACCTACATCATTTTCCCATGATCTTGATTTTTCCTAATCGTTGTAATACTTTGATACTTCAATCGTGTACGATATTTTTCAAAATAGTGAAACATTATCTCTTATCTGTGGATGTAAGCATGATTGGCTTAATCACATCAAAACCCTTGTGCATTTTTATGTTGATTTCTTCATCTTTATGTTCTTGACGCTTTTATTTGACTTAAAGCCCTTATCAATGTCTCTCTTTTAACCTCCTTATGAAAGGCTATAACCTTAATAGGTCTAGTCACTAAAGGTGGGATTAGGCTACCTTCCCATTATGAGCCACACCAGACTAAATATCCTTAGACCAGCAAAATTCATGATGGATAGGATGGCAGAATGGGATCGAATTTGGATAGGATTTTAGATTCTTCATCTTCATTTATTAATTATTTCTATTCCCATCCCCATCGGATTTAGATTTTTTATCTCTATCCCCACATCCATCAGAGGATCGGGTACCCATACCCTACCCAAATACCCTATTCCAATTTGTGAATGAATTTGCTTAAAATCAGCTTAATATTAAAAATAATTTGGCATGTTAAATAGTAATAAAGAACTATTATGGTGTGTGATTTCATGAAGCTAATAAAATGCAAGAACAATCAAATATTATACAACAAATAACAATATACTAGAAATAGTCTAGTATTATATATTATGTATAAATTAATATAAATAAATGTATATTATATATTTAATTGGGTATTCGGGTCTGGGATGGGTAGGATATGCTCATATTCGTCCCCATCCCCGAATCCGAAAATCTCAAAACTCGATTATCCAAATATTTAATTGGGTCTAAAATGTTCTTCCTTATATATCCTCTTCCATTCAAATCAGGTAATCGGATCCTTCATCGGGTTCAAAGGAAATTGCCATCCTTAGTGATGGATATTGCCTATAAGAGGGAGGAGGCATTACATGGAATAGATGGCCAAAAGGTTTATGGCTACACTTTGCTACCCTAAGTTAATTAAACCTTAATCTATGAGATCCTGAATAGCATGTCTTAAAGTAGTGTAAAGATCAATATCATGCCTGAGACTGAGGTGGCATTTGTTTTTTTTTACGTAATGTTGAATATAATTTTTTCAAATTTAATATTGGAATGTTTACCAATATTAATCTTGTTTGTTTTTTAACATTGTATTGGGCAATGTTTTAAAACCTAATTTGGATCGAACTGAGAGGTGTTACCGGCTCACAGCTCACTAGCTCTGACCGATAGTCGAACTCGCGCTGAACCTATATCGTGAATAAATATATTATTTATATTTTATTTAAATTTCTAGAAAATATATAATTAATAAATGTTTAAGATATTATTTATTACTTTTTATATAAATAAAGTATTTTAAAATTTATTTTAAAAATATTTGTAATGTTTAAATATGAAAACATATTAGAAATAGCATAAACTTATTTATATAAATATATATTTAATTAGTAGTAATATATAATATTGTTAATATCTAAAATAATCACAATTGCAGTACAGTGATAGAGTGGTTTCTTTGTAACTTCCCATTCCCATGTTCGAATCCATAAGCTCACGGTATTTAATTGAATTTTTTTTAGTTACAAGTCTTCTAACCCTACAAGTTATCTAATTTTAAGCAAAACGACGTCGTTTCAATGTAAAAAGCATCAAAACGACATCGTTTTAACTTGAAACAATATAGCAGAGTATAGAGAGTATATATATATATATATATATATATATATATATATATATATATATATATATATATATATATATATATATATATATATATATATATATATTGTGGAGAGAACTGTTTGATCTTACCTGAGAACTCGGTCAGTCTTCATCGGTTCGACCGCGATTCATCCGGTCTGATCAAAAACGATTTTTCAGGATTGACCTGACCGGTTTTTTGATATTTGGCCCTAAATTTCTCTCCTTGTTGAGCAAGGTGGTGCTTCCTGTTTTAGAAGATGACATTTTCTATTCATAATTTTTTTTAGAATTTTCAACAATAAATCATAAAAAAGTTAAAAAAAAAACAAATAAGTCGGATGCTAAAAGCTATTTAGCTTTCAATAAAAAGCAAAAAAAACAAAAGCCGCCTAACTCCAATTTAAAACGAGGTATGATTGACTAAGGCAATTATTTATTTAGGTACTAGAGGAGCCAACAATCAACAATTTATAAGTTTATCAAAAGCATGTCTCAATCTGGCATACCTAACTAAGAGAATTGTTGTGTTATCCTCATAATTAAAAAGGAGTAGTTGGTTTGTGGAGGTTTATACTTAGTATATAAAAAGGGGCTGTAGTGGCCTATACAGAGAATAGAGTTACAAAAATAAGGTCGTTAAGGTTTATCCTACCAATAATGGAAATATTTGGTTAAAAAACATCAGTTTAATACAAGATTTTTAAGTAACTAACATATCTCATATTTTTTCTGAAAAGAACCTTTTAGACAAAACGCCCATTTTCATTTCACGATCAGATTATCTCTTAAAAGAATAGTTACTGGCTTTGCAAAAAGAAAAGTGGTATTTTTTGTCAAAATCATGCCAAAATTGACAAACATTGAATTTCTAGACTTGTTTTCAAAAGCCTTTTAGAATCAAATCACTTCAAGCCTCTATAAGGGAAGAATCAAACCATAATCCATAAGAATACACTCCTCTATACCATAAAATACCTATATCAAAGCTCTAAAATTTGTGTGTTGGATCCCAATATTGCTTGGAAAACTTGGGGGTATAAGTTCCTGGCCACTATACAATCCCTTACTTTTTAGTTGGTTATTAATATTTGGAGAAATTCTTTCTTTCTTTCCAGCAAGAAGTAACCAACTCAAATGATCTTTGTGTTAAGTAGCTCCAACTCTCTTATATCACAATATGAACACTAATAAGATGTGTTATCAAAGATGTATGAATATCACATCACCAGCCTCACCTTAGTCCATGAGTGCTCATAATTGTATTGTATATCCACGATTGTGCAATGTTAGGATATATCGACCTAAATATCCCTTTATCGTAATTTACATCGAGTGATCGACATGCCAGTTGATTCGTGCCCAAATATCGTGATCGATTTATCGCCATGATTCTAATAATATATTCGATTTTCTCCGCTATTTTACCTATTTCGGCTATTTTACTAATTATTATCTTCTCATTAAAATCTTCAAATTCTTCAAAATAATATATTAAAAATACAAATAATAATAAAATATAATATTTTATAAATTACTATTAATTTCGTTGATAAGATAAATTATTATCATATTTTTATCAAAAAATAAATAATAATAATAATAAGAATTATTTTTAATGATAATTAACAATATATATTTAAATATTTAATATTACAAATATTTCCAGGCTTATTACTTTTGAAAGATAATGATTATCCTGAATTTATGCACCTTTTAATGTTATAATTATAATAATGATTTGATTTCCAAAAGACTTCCAAATCCAATAATATATGATTAAAACTTCCCATTATCATAATGATCACAAGATAAACATTATTTTGGATTCATCGCTAAAAAGCTGAGAAAAAGAAGTAAAAGTAAACATTTTCAGCAGATTACTATCCTTCATATTTATCATATTTATGATTCAATTGATATGATTCCATGAAAACTGAATATTCGTTATATTCCAATCAAACTACAAGATTTTTGTCCCTCGCAGAGTAGTCATAGTCGGGATACAAAGACAATCTTGATAAGGTATAACGCCTCCCCATTCAGGTCGCGATCCGCATCTGAATCCAGCTTTTGGTCAGTTATCGGGATTTCTAAGATATGAACTCATCCATTATTCCATGTTGGTTACTTATCTTCGTGATGGATGATATACATTTAAGCCATTCAAGGGATCTTTCATAAGTCTGGTGACATTTTTAACGATTCGCTTATCCATTCTACGCAAATTTTAGTTAACAGCTTAAAAACACAAAATTCATGTTTCTTTACGTGCCGCTAAGCTCTCGTTTCAAACCAAACACTTAAGTAGCCTTTTTTTCTAACTTTCTAGGAACTGTGACATTAAATCAGAGGTAAAGTATCTTATGATGCTGCCATTGAGGAAATATCGCTTGATTTTTATCCATCGAATTGTACTCTTCTCGTCGGGCAAAGAAGGTTTTACCAATGAACGTTTTGAGTCAATGCATTAATTTTTTTTAAATATCATTATGGGAATTATCACTGTTCATTGAAAATTAAACCATCAAGCCTTTATTTCCATTTAATCTCTCCTTTACTTTAAAAGCCCATTTAAACAGAAAGTTTTTTATTCCCTTTCTTTGAGCAGAAAAAAAACACACACCACGATTCTTCATAAATAAGATACAAACGTTGTGTGTCCAATTCACCAGAGTGAATACAACAAGGTGTCACTGTCGTCAGTCGAATGATTCGTTTCTATCTTTGAAAATAGACGTTTGTTTGAAGTCTTCGAGATATCTTAAAAAAGAAATGAATTCATTTTTAAAAAAGATTTTCATGATTTCATGCGACTGATTTTTCTAATACCATCCTTCGTAATTTTCTTCTTCTTCACTTTTATTTTGCTCGATTTAAATTACGTTTGTAACAACAGCAATATGATTTCCTTTGGGTACTGCAGGGTAGCAACAAGGTACTAGTCTGTACAATTTCTTTTTCGTGGAGAAGATGCAGTGTGATTATCCCCAAACTGGCACACACCCGCCAGGTACCTTGGTGCCAGGTTTATGGAAATACCCTGGAATCAAGTCTGTATTGAGTTTAAACCCACTCGACTAAATAAAAAACTACCTGAGTTCAATCAAGCTTTTTGTTTTTTTACAGTATTTGGAAATTTCGACTGAAAAATAGTCAGATTATTTGAACTCAGTTCACCTAACCTTGAATTTAATGAAATTAATAAATAAATATACTTAAAATCAACTCGACAAGTTTCACAATCAATTTATCGAAATAATAAAACTCGATGTTCTATAAGTAATTCGAGTCGCATTATGGCTACTGAGCTTATTCAAACTTAAACTCCTCGACTTCATTAATCTGGTGATTTTTATAAGTTAACCAATAATTTACGAAGACTGGATTCATAGATCGCCTCATCAAAAAACAGAATTATTGAAATGATTACGGGCACCTAAAATGGAAAATTGATCAAAATTATTATTCTAAACTCATCTGTAGATTTCTCGCCATTTTTTATCACTTCTTGATTTTTTTAAAACAGTGATTTAATTTTATCACGCTATTAGTCCGTTCTGACAAAAATTATTATCATGAACTACTTTTTCAAAATTTGTGAAATAATTTTTGCCAATCGTGAATGAATAGTTTTTGCTATTCAAACTGCCCTGGCCACTGTTAGCTGTTCAACACACTCAGAGAAAAGAAAAATCCAGCAAAGATTCATATAACAGAATACATCTACTCGATTCATAAAGAAGATATTCCATTTGTTCTTATTCTTTAAAAACACGAGCAATTATAAATGAAATATTAGAATTGTCTCATTATCCCCATGATTCTGATAGCAAAGTGCCTCAAATACTATATGATAATATAGTCTCTTTTCACTCTAATAAACATGTGTTTCTGGAAGGGCGGAGTTCTTGGTGATCCCAAATGGATACAGATGCCCGCCTGATTCAAGTCGTTACAAATGCAGTTTTTCCTTATTTACTTCCTTTAATCAAATAATAAAGACCAGAGGTGGAAAAAACAATGAACTCATTTTTTAAAAATATTATTGATTTATCACTGGATGAGATATGATGATATAAAAACTGAAAGGTTTATGATGGAAAATTGTTTTCTTGCTCATTGAACTAAAAATATAAAATGAATGAAACAATATCGGTAATGAGGTTGACAGTTGTCACTGATAAAATCTGGTACAGAGGCTAAAATTCATTTGAATATACTTTGGAAAAGGTTTTATTTAAAATTCCAGGTGGCGGCTAGAGACAAAAAACAGGCATGAGTCAGACAAACAAGAAACACTTATCTAATTTTAATCTGTTTTTGTATTTGATGTTTTTTCTTCCTTATTTTCCTCAGATTTCTTTCTATCCAACATAATAATTGTTTTAATGAAAGTCATATTTACAATAGAACCCATTTAATTAGGTTCCCATTCCTTGGCAAAACAAAACTGTCTCATTGATGCCCATGAAGCGTTTATTGAGCTATACAAGCTCTGAAAGTTTCTTAATCATATATCTAAAATTACATGCCTTGATTTGTTTGTTTTTAAGCTTCATTTTCTTTCGGCTTTTCTCTGTAACTCCTCACAAATATATTGGCTACATATATTCCCTCTCCTGATTAAAGCCGTGGGCTTTATTAGGTCAGGTCATGGTGATGATCACTGAGAAAGATGTTGAGTTATGAGAGAGAGAGGTCTGATGAGGCCAGGAAAGTCAAAGCTGGTGTGCCTCTAATTAACAACATCACAACATGGTTATTGAATGATCCTGTCCCCATATTATCCCCCACCCTCCCTCATGTTGAGTTTGTTTCTTTCATAGGAAAGCCCTGGTTTTATCACCAGGGTTATAGTTTCCTTCATACATTATCACTCTGACTTTATATAAAGATTTACAGTATCCCATGATAAACAAAAGTTTTATTCTCCTTTCGCGCCGGCCTCAGTACCCTCTTCAGTCTCAGCGGTTTCATTCAGAGTCATGCAACATGGCTTGTCCAAGATATTATTATCCAATAAATATTTCAAACAATGACAAAGTGAACAGCCAATTCCACATTTAAAGTTTTAATAAACACATTATAAGTTTTCCTCTGGTCTTGAACACGCTTTGTACAGCGCTTAAAACTGATCATCCCAATATTCTGCTTCCATATAAAGGTTTCGCAATGCAGGAGCTTGAACCGACAGCTTGCCATCCATCCAAATATCTTCTTTGTGGACTACTACGCTTTTGTCACCCATGCGCCACTTGTCAAACTCCCCTCTCTATATGAGAGCAGAGAAGAGGCAGCAGGAGGGCATGAAGGTATATACATAGCATGCATCATCACTCCCATAGGGAGAAATGTCTCCATCCACTTTTGGCTCTGCTACAATGGCCACTTGTCAAAATGGGTCTAAAATTTAAAAATTAGCTGGTACTGAATAACAGGTCATCATCCTTACAAATCTTTCTACCATAAAACAAACTGAAACACTTAGTTTAATTCATATTCTTAAAAGATCATCAAAACAAACTCAGATTGAGGGCTATATTTACATAAGTATTTCTTAGTTTAACTGCTTCTTCATACACAACATTTTAGGTTATTGAAAAAATAATAGAGTTTAATACTATCTTTCCATAAACACTGAGTTTATAAGCTTTTTGTCAAAAACTATTATTACTTAATAAGGAACACCAATAGTTAATCAAGTTGAAAACTTAAAATGGTAACACGTGGAGTGGCTAAGTCCCACCAAGTCTTTGATGTTAGCTTATAAAACTTATTATCTCTTGGTGAGGAAGCCAATAAATCTTGATTTTTGCTTTTCAACAAAACACTTATGCAAATGTAGAGTACTTAAAGTCAGTTCTATCCGTATCTAAACTGCAATACTGAGTCTCGATTCTGGGTTCCTTGACATCTGGCTTTATTATCCACTTCAGCAGCCTCATCCACTGACAAAGATATTCAGCTCTCAACCGACAGTCCATTGTACTTAGTGACACTCAGACCACGATCGACAAACATTCTCAACGAATGGTCCCATCCGCCGGAGTTTTCCAAACTCATCAAACAACCTTTCCATGTGTAAAGATACTGGCTACACTGGCATATCCGGCGATGGATTACACACAAGGAATTGAGTTCACAATCTCACCCTTTCCTCTCCCCCATTTCCTCAATCCTTTTGACCCCAAGCTCCGGGACAAATAAAGTTCGCACTTCTGCGTGGACAAAACACGCCCTTGGGATGGAGCGTTTATTGTCAACATACAGAATGAGGAAATTCTAATTTAGACATATAACAGGTGGAAATGTCTGGGATATTTGTTAAAATTAGGTCCCAAACCAGATCCATCGATTACTTCACTCAGTCAATATATAGATCAACAAACTGAAACAAAATATTTAAAGAAAATATAATACTTAAAATAAAGAAGTTCGTATATCACTAATGGGACCTGAAAACTGATTCTTAATATCCCGATAAGACTTCCATATCAAAAAATTTCAGTTACAATATAAGATTATAACGGGTCAGAAAAATAAAAATTATCTTATTGTTTTCTTTCTTTCCTTCCCTTCATATGAAGTACTCATAATGAGAGTTAATGGCTACAAATTATCATGCAGAAATAGAAGATAGTGCATTATGCATTATGCTGATATCTAAACTCAGATATTAATTTTTATATTATGTTTCTTTCTTTAAAGGTTCTTGACTTAAGAAGGTAAAGCTTTCGTTCTGAAAAGAGTATGCACAGTTTAATATTTAAATATATAAAAGTCACAGTTGGAAAAATTCTATGAGAGTATCTGTGTTCTCAAAGATTCTCATCGACAAATGAAAAGCTCTGTTTCTACAAATCGGCTCAATGTTAAAAGTACTATGGTGTTCACCAAAGGCCCATATCTGATTCAGTAAAAATGAGTAAGAACCCCAAACATATATCATGGCCTCTCACTTATATATTTTTAAATCTTATCCATATACAAAGAGAAAACAATAAAACAACCCAGAACAAAACATGACAAACACTGATCAATAAATTCACTTCTTTTCAAACTTCCATTCAATTTTCTCTCTGATTTTCCTGCCCAAACAGTTTGTACAACCTCGCTCAAAAAACTGTCACTCCTGATCAACTAGCTTCCACGCCATGTTCCAATGATCGATCTTGTAAGAGCTCATGCACTGTTTATTGTCCCACCAACCCCAGATTTGTCCCTCCCCCTCTCTCCTCTCTCTCTCCTCTCTCTCTCTGAGGTGGGAGAGAGGAGGGGCAGGAGCAGAGAGGAAAGTGAGGAGCAAGGAAGAGTGAGGTGGTGGGAGAGGCAGGGGAGATGAGCAGATAGTGGCAGCAGGACCCCCATGGGCCCCACCCTACAAGGCACAGGTGCTCGACACACTTGATTAATTGGCCCACAATCCGGTGAGCCTTCTTTGATCCTCCCATGCACCCTCGTGGCAAATTCTTCATCTTTGGAGGCGGTAGAGTTTGGGACATATACACTGATTTAAAAAAACAGCCAAAAAATAAGCCGGAAAGGCCAAAAAATGCAATGAATGGCACTAAAAATCCCCAACTAATGTCACATGCACATTCACTATTTAGTCATTTAACTCGGGGCACATTATGACTTGTGTTTAACTAAGAGTCAACTGACGCCCATGATTATCGACTCAAAACACAGCACCAGTTCGCAATGACAATCGCTATTAAACGTTAAGAATGACAACATCTATTCTCTTCCTCCTCCCCTCTTCCACACCAGTTAGTGCCATACTCTATTGAAAGCAGACTGATTTCTCGACCTTATCGCCCACTATCCTTTACTTCCAATCATCGTAACTCCCCTCCATGTTACAACATGAATCACTTTGGCAATTTATATTTTCTGCCATGCACTTAGAGACTTACATAAATGTTGAGAAAGAATATTTTGAACGCCAACCACCTATTTTTCAGGGAGTTATATTTGTTGGCTCATTACCTTTCTGCATCACGGTCTAGATCTTAATCTCAAACCAATAAAGTGTCACAAGAGAAGGTTATTTGATTTGGTATCAGAAAAATATATATACTTTTAATATCAACTGAAAGCTGGCTACTTAAAACCAATAGTAACGCAGTTATGAGACTTTGTCCCTTTATTTGGTTTGGTGATTGACGCACGCTCAAGAGTCTGTATTGCCTGCTGAGATCAGCCACTCGTAATGGCTCCAAGGATGGTTTATTCACCATTCTTCAAGAAGAGTTTCGCTCCACGCCCACTGGATAAACGATCTATTCGTTTATCACAAATGACAACGCGTTTTTGAGAATCGCCTGGTCTGCTCTTCGCAACGCAAGAACGCTATGCAATCTCATTCAAAAGTCAGTTTTGCCACGCAATCATACGAGTAGATCGAATCAAAGATTTGGTACGATATTATTCATGAACGACATCTTTGTATAGGTAACTAATATGTGACTCCACTATTCCCGTCATATGTCTTTATAATGGAAAAACCAAAAGGATTGAAACAGATTTGAAATATGTTAGGAACAAATATGTTGTTAATATTTATAAACATGCATATATATTAAAAAGTCACCCACTATGATGCAATATTTAGCCTAAGTTTTTTTTTGTCCTTAACTCTAGTTCAGACTACACGTAAGACCTCGATTGATGACTAGCAAGATTCCGCCTCACCACTTACACGATGATGGTGATGCAACTCCATGGAGACGCAACGAGGGTTCACAACATGGAGCCGCCGTACCGAGCCCGGGCACCCAGCGTCAGCCCGCGAGCTGAGCCCGCCTCATCCACAGGTGGTCCCGTTTCAGAGCACCTCGCCCAGAACAACTCATCAGTGCTGCCAGGCCTTATATCGAGACCTCGGCGCATGCACAAACTCATGATCGCACTGTATATAATATATATTATTTTAGTCATATTCACAAAACGCATATTTTTAAATATAATGACATTGAGAGGAAAGTGGATATTTGTTTATACATGGGTTATCGTGGGTAATAATTTAGAGTCGTCCACCCAACCCAGAATAGGTCATAGCGATCGATCGTTACATACGTTAGTTTTGATCTGGTGTCTGATGTCCAGCTGAATAAGAGATCGAAGGGGAACATGCGGAATGTCACCAAAATAGAGATACTTCACCCTCTGAGCAGAACATAAATGACAGAAAAATGGTAAAGAAGCTTAGACTGCAGAAAGTTGATAGCAATAGTTCAGTAAATCATTCAGAGTGTCGCATAGAAAGCCCAGAAAGGCCACTTAAACAGCGTTAGTGAGCAGCAGGCATCTTCGCATGCCATCTTCAAGGCATGAAGAAGTAATATAATTCCAGAGATCCAGATATGCAGAACACAGAACATACAAAGGACAATACGCATTCAAACACATCAAGGCAGATCGAAATAACCGGTCCCAGAGGTCCACGCATGCAGAAGGTAGATGTCACTGATCAATAAAGGTGGAATAGTCAGGCTCAGGCAAACATGCACAGTCCTTAACACATAAATGCTTGGGAAGGAACAGAAATGATACTTAATGAACTTTCAGAGGCAAATGAAAACTGTTGAACTGAGTTATCAAAGATGCCCACAGTCCGACAGTTTAGCTATGTGTATGAGAATAAACCAGTCTAGGCGGATCGAGGCCTAAAATCATGAGTTAAGCCAAATTTGTAACAGTTTAATCCATGTCAAGACTCATTTCAGTCATCAGGTGTCGAAGGTATAACAGATCATATAAAGAGGCATACCGAAGACAACTATTCATGTCAGAATACACACAACGAAAGACAATATCTGTAGGTCAAGCCAGATAGGCTGATAATGATTTAGAAACAGATGAAACAGAACAGAACGCTGACAAAGCCTTAAACATCACGCGGCAGGTTATCATGCGATTTTGTGGGCAAATGAAGAGGTAAAACCCGTGGGACAACAGAAGGAGCAGAATCTTATCGTGGTAAGAAAAGAAGTTTCTGTCCCCAGAACATCGCTCACTCGGGTGGCAGAAGAGAGTTTCGTACTCCGCAGCTCCAGAGCAGTTGTAAGATGCTATATGTTCTACTCATCAGTCTGGGTGGACAGCTGAGCTTTTCAGTAGAACAGAACATGTGTTATTTTAGTGTAGAGAGTCCACAACACGTCAGTTTAATGCACGAGTGTTAGAGAATTATCCATCAACCATACTATCTGAAATAACACCAGCAGATTGTGTTGGTGAATAACAGGGCTTTGGGTAGGCTTGGGATAAATTGGGCAGAGAAGAACACCAGAAACTCATAAACATCAGAAGAATGTACACTATAAAGGAGGAATGCATAAATTAAAACAGCTGTGGGAATAACGGGTAATGGTGTAAGCAATCCCAGGTGGTGTGGTGAAGAGCCTTTTCCTTTTCAGCTCTCAGGTGCTTGACCTACTTCACATCCTGGAGTCCAGCAAATAACGTAGAAGGAATGCTTTAAAACAGCAGACTAAAGAACAGAAAGGTCAGGTGTGTTGAATCAATGAAAATATAAAATAGGTCTAAACTTAATACATTAATTCTATATGTTATATTCAAACTCAAGTTATTAATTTCTCTTTATCACATAAGAACTAAGAAATTTAAAAATATATAAAATTTTGATTTTATTTGATTTGATTTTATATTTTCTATCATGAAACTAAACATAGCATTTTTTTCCTTTCTCTAATACTTTTCGGATTCCAAAATGAGCCTTTAGGTTCCAGCTTCGACTTTTGTGGACAAAAAAACAGGCCTTTAGATGATAAATCCATAGCAAGTAATAACAATCAAATAAAATAAATCCATAAAAATAAAATAAAAATAAAAACTTAAAAACCAATGCTTTATTTTTGCCAATTCAGAATTCTAATCATATCAAAGCATAAATTCCTAATCAAGCAAAACCATTAGCAAGAACAACCAAATGGTTTTAAGGTAAAAACTAATGTATTCCATTTTTTATTTCAATCAGCAGTCAGAAGGAACTGAACTGCATAATACACCACAAACTGACATCAAATCGATCACACGAACCTGAACCAGGAATCAGAAGAACCCAGATCCCCCGCGAAGGCGAAGAACAAGGTGAAGGGTGGATTCCTTTTGAATGTTGTAATCAGCCAGAGTCCGGCCATCCTCGAGCTGTTTACCAGCAAAGATGAGCCTCTGCTGGTCTGGGGGGATTCCTTCCTTGTCTTGGATCTTCGCCTTCACATTGTCGATTGTGTCTGAGCTCTCCACCTCCAGGGTGATCGTCTTTCCAGTCAGCGTCTTCACGAATATCTGCATTCCGCCTCTCAAGCGAAGAACAAGATGGAAAGTGTGGACCTTCTGATGTTGTATCTACAAAAAAGTCCGGCCATCCTCGAGCTGTTTACCTGCAAAGATGAGCCTCTGCTGATCTGGGATCTCCTCCTGTCTTGATCGCTTTACATTGTCGATCGATCAGAGCTTCCACCTCAAGAGTGATCGCTTCCAGTCAGCGCTTTCACAATATCTGCATTCCACCCTAAGCGAAGAACCAGGTGAAGGGTGGATTCCTTTTGAATGTTGTAATTCACAAAAAGTCCGGCCATCTTCAGCCGTTGCTTCCAGCAAAAAATCAATCTTGCTGGTCCTGAGGATTCCTTCCTTGTCTTGGATTTTCGCCTTAACATTGTCGATCGTATCCGAGCTTTCCACCTCAAGAGTGATGGTCTTTCCAGTCAGTGTCTTCACAAATATCTGCATTCCACCTCTCAAGCGAAGAACGAGGTGGAGAGTGGACTCCTTCTGGATGTTATAATCTGCCAAAGTCCGGCCATCTTCAAGCTGCTTTCCAGCAAAAATCAACCTCTGCTGGTCTGGGGGGATTCCTTCCTTGTCTTGGATTTTCGCCTTAACATTGTCGATCGTATCCGAGCTCTCAACTTCAAGAGTGATGGTCTTTCCAGTGAGTGTCTTTACAAATATTTGCATTCCACCTCTCAATCGAAGGACAAGATGGAGTGTGGACTCCTTCTGGATGTTGTAATCGGCCAAAGTCCTGCCATCCTCAAGCTGCTTTCCGGCAAAGATCAACCTCTGCTGGTCTGGGGGAATACCCTCTTTGTCTTGGATTTTCGCCTTAACATTATCGATAGTATCAGAGCTTTCGACTTCGAGGGTAATAGTCTTCCCAGTAAGGGTCTTAACGAATATCTGCATTCCACCTCTCAAGCGAAGGACCAGGTGGAGAGTGGACTCCTTCTGAATGTTGTAATCTGCCAAAGTCCGGCCATCCTCGAGCTGCTTTCCTGCAAAAATCAGCCTTTGCTGGTCTGGGGGGATACCCTCTTGTCTTGGATTTTCGCCTTGACATTGTCGATGGTATCAGAGCTTTCCACTTCAAGGGTACTAGTCTTCCCAGTAAGGGTCTTAACGAAGATCTGCATCTGTCATGTTAGAACATGAAGGTTGGTTAATGACATAATCATATGGACAGAGAAACTGAACAGGGAGTCATGGCACAAGAAAATGAGATGGGCTAAAAGCTAAAACAACAAAATGATCGAGCTGCCAGGGTTCTTTCCAAAGAACCTAAATAATTTCAAAATGGGTTTATACTTGGAACTCATTCTCAAATCAACTCACAGAAAAAAAGTAAAAGAGATATGTGTGAATTTAAGTCAAAAGCATATTAGTGCATTAAAACAACAGAGAAACTAGAAAATAGTGTCTGAAGTCCAAAGAAAAATTCAGACCAGGGTTCACGGGTTTAAAAGGAGACAATAAAAAGTACCCAATAAACATTAGGAGATGTTGTTAGTAATCAGGCCTCAAACAAAGGTAAGAACACATCTTTTGAGTTCGGGAAAAGAATCCATCCACCAATAATGGGAGAAGGAAAAAGGTTCCAAGAAAATGTCAAGAAAAAGAACCATTAAAAAAACGAAAAAGAAAAGAAAAGAAAATCATCAATGCTGTAATTCTAAAAATGAAAATTCATTCAGCTTATGTTCCTAAAAGAACAATAATAATAACCCAAGTATTATTAATTGTCCATTTCATGTAGTTGGTAATCCAGCCAAACCCCCTTGTAAACGGGTCTTTCATCTTTGCTTTTCTTTTTCCCCCTTTTTTTGGTTCTATATCATTGGAAACAATTTCACCAAAAAAAGAAATGTCTTCCCAAATCTACATCTATAAATGTAAATGGAAACAAATAATTTTAATCTGAAATTGAAGGGTAATAGTCATCCCCGTAAAGGTCTTAGCAAAGATCTGCATATGTTATGTCACATATGAAGGTCGACAACATCCTCAAAGGAAGAAATTTCAACAATAAGCCATGCCACAAGAAAATGAGATGAGCTATAAGCTAAAACAAGAACAAAAATGATAAAGTGCGAGGGTCCTTCCATAAATAATCTGAAACTGGATTTTATACTGGGAATTGAGTCCAAAACTGGGAAGAAAGTTAAAAAAACAGAGACAAAAACATACCAAAGCGCCAAAATTCTAATCTTTCTCTCTGAGGTATAGATTTTCCGTCATAATTTTACAATTCATGCACTAGATTATCTGCCAAAACCCCTAGCAAATTTAATTTTATTCTTATTTTTATTTCCTAGCATGTGAAACAATCTCCCGAAAGGTCAAACAAAAATTTTGTTTTTCAAATCTACATCTATATTCGTAAATAAAAGCATAATCACATTAATACCGGGAAAAAAAACTCTAAATCAACCAAGCCCCTTTTCAATTAGGGTTAAAACAACATCATTAAACAACGAGACCAACATAAAACCCTTCAAAACAAAATTTCAAATCAATTGAGTCTGAACTCGGAATTCAAATCTCAGGAATTCGATACGGACGTAATTACGAATACTTTCAATCCCAAAAGCACCCAAACAAACAGAAATATAGTCTCTGAAGAACGGATCTCGAATCGAAACAACGAAAACAAAAATAAAATACAGGAAAAAAAAAACAAAAAAAAAAACAAACCTTGAGAGGGAACGGATGAAGTACAAGAACAGGAAGGAAGAAGATCGGTTTTCAGGGGAGAAGGAGACGGAAGAGATCAAGAGACGCTTTGAATGATGAGATGAGAATGAAAAGGATGATGAAAGCTTGAATATTTATAGCAGTAATAGAAGAGGGGGGTAGGTTGCCGTTGGCGTTGGGGGAAAGTCGTTCTTGACGTGCGTAGACTCTTATTTTTAGACGTGCTCCAAAAGTCTCAACAAACTATTCTAGAATCTTCTTGTAGAATCACACGCCAAACACCCCTCCAAGAAACCTATCAAGCTTCTGTTTGGGTGTTCTAATATACCGAACAAGCCTACTGACGATCGTAAATAAAAAATAAAACGGCCATTCAATCCGATGAGCTAAGAGCAATTATATTTACACCCCCATCCATTTCTTCACACCCCATTAAATGGGACAAAAGCCAAAACACACTACAATGACACATAAATATAGAGAGAAAAATCACTGTGAATAATTTCTCTATTTTTAATCGGTTCATTTTTTGTTGTATTTGTCTCAATTCTATATGGGTCATCGATCAAAACGTGTCAAAATGATTTGTATAATAAAAAATTAAAAGTAATAATAAATAACAATTTTATATTTTATAAAATAAAGTTTTTTTTTTAAACATTTTTTTATATAAAATAAATTATTTTACTTTTATATATATATATATATATATATATATATATATATATATATGAATTGTATAATAAAAAATTAAAAATTATAATAAATAACAATTTTATATTTTGTAAAATAAAGTTTTTTTTTAAACTTTTTTTTATATAAAATAAATTATTTTACTTATATATATATTATTTTATTTTATGAAGAATAATTATTCTTTTTTCTATAAACAACCATTTTATATTTTCATAATAGAAAAACTAATATTTTTAATAATTAAAAAATATTATATAGTCATTAAAAAATTAAAAATACTAAATGGACCAATCGTGGTTAAGCGGGTTAGTCTCTACTTAAGCCCTTATGGCCCTCGGAAATTTGTTTTTGGCTAAGCTTAATAGTCATATAACTATATTTCGCCTATATTTTCAATTAACTCTCAAGATATTGAAACAAAGCCACTAATCTACCAAAGTTTAAACTACCAAAAGACTTAAAAGCGCTCTCTATTGCCGCAAGATACGCAAATAAAGCCTTTTACACGCTGGGAGCTCACGAATTTCAGATCCGAAAAAGAGTAAAAATTTATCTAAAAAAACTCAGATATCAAGAAATTAAATTGAATATAACAGTATAAAAGCTCGTTCGCATATGCGAATAAGCTTTTTACAGCTGAACACTTTATATTATTAAAAACCAAGGAAATAAAATAAAGGAAAATCCATATAAAAAATGTAGTTTTCCTGTTTATAACTAGAAAAGTATAGGGGAAAGAAAAAATTATTAAAAATAATAATAATAAACAGCCACAAAATAAAAATAATGGAATAATATGTATTATTCCATAGCCATTATACATAATGGAATTTAAATTACGCAAAATTATGTTTGTTTCCACTCTCCCCTCTTGATTTTTTGGTCTTACAGTGAATATGAATAGCCATTTCAGAGTTGTAAGTATGAATGGAGTTTCTCAATTATTGAGAATTATAAGGGAAAAGTACATTTCCTTCTACCCATACAAAAATATTTATACACAAAGTAAAAAGTGATGAAGAAAGTAAAATAGGAAATCAATACATTGTCTCCAATATTAATTATGGTTTAATTTAAAAATCAAAGATGTCTAAAAAATTTCCAAATTCTATTATGATGGTATATAGACTAGTCATGATAATAGCTACAATATATTATGATAAACTACTATTATAATATACTCCATCTACTACTATAAGAACTATTATCTTAACTACTTCATTCTATTATCATAAAAGATGACAATAACTGTTATCTTAACCATGGACAAAAAAATCGGTTTTCGGTCGGCATCGAAAAGATTTTTACAACAGATAATTGAATGGAGGAAAATCGGTGAAAAATCGGTAAAATCGTCGATTTTTCGCCGAAAAATCGGAAATTGCCTATTTTTCCACAGAAAAATCGTGCTTGTGAAGCATGCGCTTGGGAGGCGCTTGTTGGCCGAAAAAATCGGCAATTTTTTGGTGATTTTTTCAGGAAAAAACACCTCAATCCTGACCCTCAGATTGTTTTCTGTTTTTTATCTAACGATCTAGATTTCGTTCGCCTTTTTAAAAGAATCCAGCGACTATATTTTTTATCTAACGGTTGATTTTAAATTTGAAATTTGATCTAACAATTCAGAATGATTTCTAACGGATATATGATGATCCAATGGTCAGATTTGAACCAAAATCAAATCCAACAGTTAGAAATAAATCAAAACGATTTTTGACAATCCAATTACTATTTTGACTCAAAAAAATTCTATAAATACCCCTAAAATCATACACTTTAATTACAAACTCATTCATCCACATCTAAGCTCCATTTCACTCTCAAATAATATACCCGAGTCACACGCCTTCATTTCGCTTTAAACGACTATCATGACAGAATTGATAACTATAAATTTAATATCGCCTTCAATGTGTTCATATCATTATTTACGTATTTTTTATATTTCAATAAAAAGATTTCCACTTAATTCTGCATTTTTATTAATTTTTAAATTACCGATATTTTTGTCAAAATATCCACAGATATTTTTTACTATTTTTATAAAATTCAAGTACCGATATATCCGTAATTTATGATATTTTGTCCATTGATCTTAACCAGTTCATCCTACTATCATAAAAGATGACATTTTAGGATTTTTTTAACATGTTTGACTTTTTAATGTCAAATGATAAACGTTCCGGGCCCCCTCTTTTACTAATAATAAGGTAAAAAACCAAATCACATTTATTTTTAGGAGCACTGACCACCATATTTTTGTTTTTTGTATGGATATGCAAAGAAACTTACTCTTCCTCCTTGTAAATAAAGCTCTTACAAGGGTTGTGTGGGAAAGGCCAAATAAATAAATAAAAAGATTGACACTTTACGCAAGAAGAGTAACCATATCACCAAATCCTATATTTGTAAGTTTGCTTACTACAAACTTCTTCTGATATGACAAACCCAATTAGAAGCAAAATACTGCAACCCCAATACTAATTGTATAGGGTTTCTTCTTATACATTTCAAATTTTTTACTTTGAATAAAATCCAAATCTGGTGGCATCACATATTGCTCATAAAGCAAACACATATTCCAAATATTAGAAACCAAATCCAAATCCAAATCCTGTAGCACAACAATTATTCCAAATGATCCAACCATTACTACTTATTAAGGCAAACCCAAAGCCAGACACCAATTATAAAACGTAAAATCCAAATCCGGATCAGATGACAAGACCAACCATAACACCAAACATCACACTGCAGAGACTTCCATCACTTGCTTCCACCACGGAGGCGAAGAACAAGGTGAAGTGTAGATTCCTTCTGAATATTGTAATCGGCCAAAGTTCGACCATCTTCTAGCTGCTACCAGCCTAAGATGGTTTCCTGTTGATCTGGGGGGATACCCTCCTTGTCTTGAATCTTTGCCTTCACGTTGTCTATGGTGTCGGAACTCTCCACCTCGAGTGTGATAGTTTTGCCTGTCAGGGTCTTCACGAATATCTGCATGCCTCCCCGAAGGCGAAGAACAAGGTGAAGTGTTGATTCCTTCTGTATGTTGTAATCAGCCAAAGTGCGGCCATCTTCGAGCTGTTTCCCAGCAAAGAT
Source organism: Tetrastigma voinierianum (assembly GCA_016808115.1). Lineage (NCBI taxonomy): Eukaryota > Viridiplantae > Streptophyta > Magnoliopsida > Vitales > Vitaceae > Tetrastigma > Tetrastigma voinierianum. Next base: position 203,466 of record JAEQBH010000685.1, on the reverse strand, counting down.
CAGCCTCTGCTGGTCTGGGGGAATGCCTTCCTTGTCCTGGATTTTTTGCCCCTGACGTTGTCGATTGCGTCTGAGCTCGACCAAAGTGATGGTTTTACCGGTTAAGGTCTTCACAAAAATCTGCATACCCCCACGTAGGCGGAGAACAAGGTGAAGGGTTGATTCCTTCTGTATGTTGTAGTCAGCCAAAGTGCGGCCATCCTCTAGCTGTTTTCCAGCAAATATCAGCCTCTGCTGGTCTGGGGGAATGCCTTCCTTGTCCTGGATTTTTGCCTTGACGTTGTCGATTGTATCTGAACTCTCAACTTCGAGGGTAATAGTTTTACCAGTAAGGGTCTTCACAAAAATTTGCATGCCACCTCTCAGACGAAGAACCAAGTGAAGGGTGGACTCCTTTTGGATGTTGTAATCCGCCAATGTCCGGCCATCCTCCAGCTGCTTACCAGCAAATATGAGCCTCTGTTGGTCTGGGGGAATACCTTCCTTGTCCTGGATTTTTGTTTTCACATTGTCGATAGTGTCCGAGCTCTCAACCTCAAGGGTGATCGTTTTCCCAGTGAGGGTCTTCACAAAAATTTGCATGCCACCTCTCAATCGGAGAACCAAGTGAAGGGTTGACTCCTTTTGGATGTTGTAATCAGCCAATGTCCGGCCATCCTCCAGCTGCTTACCAGCAAATATGAGTCTCTCGCTGGTCTGGGAATACCTTCCTTGTCCCGATCTTTGCTTAATATTATCACGAGAAATTATCCCAACTCGAGGTGATCGTTTCAGTGGAGGTCGCCATTGCATGCCACCCTCAGACGGCGAACCGTGCGGAAGGGTGGACTTCTTCTGGATATTGTAATCAGCCAAAGTCCGGCCGTCCTCCAGTTGCTTCCCAGCAAAGATAAGCCTCTGTTGGTCTGGAGGAATGCCCTCCTTGTCCTGGATCTTTGCCTTCACATTATCAATTGTATCTGAACTCTCGACCTCAAGTGTGATGGTCTTTCCTGTTAGCGTTTTGACAAAAATTTGCATTCCTCCCCTCAAACGAAGGACAAGGTGTAGGGTGGACTCTTTCTGAATGTTATAATCTGCCAAAGTCCTACCATCCTCAAGCTGCTTGCCTGCGAAAATCAACCTTTGCTGGTCAGGATTCCTCCTTGCTTGGATTTTGCCTTAACATTGTCAATCGTATCAGAACTCTCGACTTCAAGAGTTATGGTTTTTCCAGTAAGGGTCTTAACAAAGATCTGCATCTGCTATGCAACAACAGAGATAAGCCAAATTAGTTATGTTATCCTCTTAAGGAACTGATATAAACTGAAATAACAGAGACAATTAAGAATCTACACCCAATTTTCTGCCCATGAAGGAGTTTCCTCCAGAGTAAGAAGAGAAAGTGTCACCATGTCCACAAAGGGAACCCCAAAATTTCATACCATAACAACGCATGAAAAAAAACAATCAAATAAGGTGCAAGTATTGTAGGGCTTGCATGTAATATTAATCAGCCTCTTCAGTAACTGAAGGAACTTATGGGTTTGCATGTTTATGGCTGAGAGCTCTCTCCAATGAAAGACAAACCAACCCTGTTCTTTCAGTCAAGAATTGTTTCTTTCACAATTAGATCCTATCAAAGAATAGTATGAATGATGAATTTTGAAATCTGATTCTTTCAATCAAGAATTGTTTCATTTCACGATTATATCCTATCATAGAATAGTACGGCTGATAAAATTTGAAATCTGACTTCAAATTCATCCTCCAAACAAATACCTTCCTAAAGAGTACTAAGGAAAGACAAACCAACCCTGTTCTTTCAGTCAAGGATTGTTTCTTTCACAATTAGATCCTATCAAAGAATAGTATGAATGATGGAATTTTGAAATCTGATTCTTATTGGGAACACTTCAAATGTATCTTTCAGAAAATTGGGTTCCCAGAAGGTATTGAGGAGAAAAAAAAATGTAAGAAAAATAATTTTTCTACTTTTGATTGTCTAATGAAAAAATTTAAAAGAAAATCATATATAAATAAAATTACTATAAGCCAACATACCTTCAAATTATTTAATCTATTAAATTGGTGAAATAAAATAAATAAAATATTGGATTTAACTCTAATTTTATTTTCCTTTATTTTTTATTTCCTTCCACTTTTGCTTTCAATTATCTTTCCGTCGTATTTTCCCCCGAATTTTATGGAAACCAAACACAGCCTAATTCATAATTACAGTTGCAGCAATGTTGATCAACTAACACAAATTGTTCAGCTAGGGTGGTAATAAATCCCAGGTACAAAAGAATTCTTTTTTCATATGATTCTCCAAAACATTTACCAAATCAAATAATAATAACCGACCCTCTTTCTTTAAACAGAAGACAGATCAGATTGTTTAGAAGCTTGATCCCAAACCTAATAAAACAGTGATGATCTTCGTTAAACATCTCCTAACCACAAAAAATTGCTTCATCGGTGTACAAAACCAAAAGGGCTTGTGTTTTGAAGAACCAGATCGAAATCTTTTTTTCACCATATAAAATTTCTATCTTATATTTTTCTACTATAATATGACTATGTTTAAGAGCATAGGCATTCTTCACACAACTTGTTCCCCAAAAAAGTGGACAGTTTCTTCAAATCTCTACAAAGACAGATTCATCTTTTTGCAAGATACCTTTTAATGTTGTTGAAGGGACTAAAGAACTACTTTTCAAACAGTTTGTTGGATACTTTCACATACCAGACAATGAAGTTTAGATACAACATCCAAAGCAATTCTTGGAATTGACGGTTTTTAAGTTGTGAAATGAGAATCCTTGTTATCAAAATGAGTTGGAATTAATCCTTGAATCCCTGTAAATATTAGAATTCAACCTCTCTGGCTCCTGATATATCTCTATTTGTTCACTTCATCAGCATTGCGTGATTAGATCTTAGCATGACAGCGCAAATATACTGATCACACACCATTTTATCTAACTATCTAACACAAATTGTTCAGCTAGGGTTGTACTAAATCTCAGGTACAAAAGAATTATTTTTTCATATGATGCTCCAATGTATTTACCAAATCAAATAATAATAACCGACCCACTTTCTTTTAAGATAAGACAGATAAGATCGATACGCTTTTAGGAGCTTGATCGATACGGACGTAATCACGGATACTTCCAATCCCAAAAGCAGCCAAACGAACAGAAATAGTCCCTGAAGAACGGATCTTCTATCTAAAGAATGAAAACAAAAACAAAATAAAGGAAAAAGAGAACAAACCTTGAGAGGGAACGGATGAAGAACAAGAACAGGAAAGAAGAAGATCTGCTTTCAGGGAGAGGGAAGAGAATCGTTGAATGATGAGATGAGAATGAAAAGGATGATGAAAGCTTGAATATGTATAGCAGTAGTAGAAGAGGGAGGGGGGGTTAGGTTTGGCGTTGGGGGAAAGTCGTTCTTGACGTGCGTAGACTCTTTGTTTTAGACGTGTTCCAAAACCCTAATAAACCATTCTACAATCTTCTTTAAGAGTCACACGCCAAACGCCCCTCTCAAAGCCAGTGTCCCCAACAAGATTTAAGGTTTTGGCCCACATTTAAAATATTTGGCTGACATATATTAAGATTGATTTTACCCGATATATCGGACATATCTAAGATATATCGGCGATATTTTTACACGAATATCGATATCTTAAAATAAAATTATTCGCGATCGAATCCATAACCGCTGGATGTTTCGCCATTTCAAATCTCGCACATTTAAATATATTCACTATATCCTACAGTATCCCCGGTATATCCCGACACTCGACATTTTACCGAAATGAACCAGCTTTCGCCGGTGTTACGTGACCCTGATATTTCCACGATATTATACGGTCCAAAACCCGATATATCGACGATATATCTTGGCCATCGCCGCATCATTGCCGGAATAATTTAACACCCATGGATCGGATATACTCCGGCGGGATATTGATTCGATATATCTGATATTTCATCCCTCATTCGTTTCTGTGTGTGTTTGAACAGAGGGTTTAAAATCGCCTGGTTGTTATAATCAAAATGGGTTAGTTAATTCATCCATTTTTTAATCGGCCTCTATTAATTGACCACTTTATTCGATTTCTTTGATTACGGGCTGCATCCGATCCTATGTGGGCTATGGGCCAAAACATGTCGGCCAAAATGGGTCAGTCAATTCAATCTATTTTTAATCGACTCAATCAATTCGATCCATTTTTATTATGCTTCTTTTTTATTAGGTCAGTTTGATCCTATGTGGGTCGTGGATCAAAAGTTATCAAAATGAATTGTACAATAAAAAATTAAAAATAATGATAAATAACAATTTTATAAATTTTATAGTTTGTAAAATGTAGCTTTAAAATACTTTATTTGGAATGGATAAACTGGGTACTCATGAGATTCGTGTGTGAGTACCCGAACGTTCATGTGGGTGGCTCGAATCCGTTCATGTGACAATCAGGAGAGTGATCCGAGCTCAGTTGGGAGGAAGATCGAGCATGGGAGACAACCACCTCGGACCACCTCGGACATGGGAGGCAACCACCTCAAGCATCTGTTACATGCCACATTTAATGAGTAACTTAAGCATTACCCTATTCCCAACCGCTCTATTATGGATCAACTGCACCACATGGGATGTAACCCTGAATGGATAAGTCTCGTAATTACGTGCACAAATGATCAACATTACCGGCCAAACCCAAAACCCAAGGAGTGGCCAGATGATCTGAAGTCCACTCGCTTGGCGCAAAGCAGCTCACTGAAAGTAAGATAGAAAAGGAGCCCGAGCTAAGTAAAACAAAAGGGCAGACAGTAGATCAAAGTGACCATCTTAGGCATGAAGATGAAGTGAGCAATGTATACGTTATGAACTTCCTGGACAAGCGATGTAATCTAATTAATATAAGACAATTAATATACAAATGAATGTGTAACGTAAGGAAGTAACATGCAACCTATAAAAGGAGGAGGGGAGGATCTTTTGGGGGGAGGAATTGGTTCTTTTTCCCATTCAAGAAGTTCTTTTGTAAGCAGTATTTTGCAGAGAATTAATAAACGTATATTTTGAGAAGGATTATGCAAACCCTTGAGGGTTAGGCCTTTTCATTTATAGTGCATTTTTATATTATTAAAAATATTATATAAAATAAATTATTTTTACTTATCTATATTATTTTATTTTTATTAAGAACAATTATTTAATAACTATTTTTTCTATAAAACAACTATTTTCCATATTTTCAGATATTTAAAAACTAATATTTTTAATAATTATAAAATATTATGTAGTTATTAAAAAAATTTATGTAGTTATTAAAAAATTTAAAAAATAATAAAAAAACAACTGCTCTCATTGGTTCGCCTGCCAAGCCCCTTATAAAGGGCGACCCTTCATTTAGGTCCTACTATATTTGACCTCTATTTTCCCAATCAATCGTAAAAATGAGATCAAATGGTCGATGTATGAGCTTGAAACTCACTCAAAAGATTCTCAGGGAGTGTACCTTGTGTGCAATTATACTATTAAAGAGGAAAATCAAATATTAAAAAGCTAGTTTCCCTGTTTAGAAATAGGAAAATACTAGGTAAAGAAAAAAAATTTTAAAAATAATTTTTGTCATGTTTGGTAAAATATAAAAAAAATATATATATATACAATTAAAATTCCTCAAAATTTAACGTGGTCTTTGGGGTCTCGGTTTTAATGGCCATATACTCCATGTAATGTTACTTCCTTATATTCATATGGGCCAACGGCCAATTATTGGTCTAATTAGAAGGGTTTCTCGGGCTCTCTCTCCCCTCTTAATTTTTTGGTCTTCAAATGAATATCGTATTAAAAGTTATTAGTTTAAAAAAAAAATGAAATATCTCAATTATTGAGAATTATAAGGAAAAAGTAATTAATAAAGTAAAAGTGATGAAATAAAATAAAGGAAAATTTCTGAAAATCTTTTGAGTTTTAAATCAAATCACATTAATTTTTAGGGAGCATGGCAAATGACCATCATATTTTGCTTTTTTCGTTACACTTATAAATAAAGCTCCTCCAAGGCCAAACTAAATAAACAAACAGATTGACAATTTCTGCTTCTGCATGATATCACCAAATCCTATATTTGTCAGTTTGCTTACTACAAACTTTTTCTGATATGACAAACCCAATTAGAAGCAAAATACTACAACCCCAATACTCTACTTGCATAGAGTTTCTAACACATTCCAAATTATTTACTAAGAAAAAACAAAAAATCCAAATCTGGTGACAGCACATATTACTCATAAAAGCAAACACAACACATTCCAAATATTAGAAACCAAATCCAAATCCTGTAGCAGCAAATGATCTTTTATTATTACTACTTATTAAGAAGGTAAACCCAAAGCAAAATATCAATTATAAAAAGTAAATCCAAATCCAAATCCAAATCAACACACTGCAATGCACAACACCACTCCAGAACTTCCATCACTTACTTCCACCTCGGAGTCGAAGAACAAGGTGAAGTGTAGATTCCTTCTGAATATTGCAATTTGGTCAAAGTTCGCATCATCTTCTAGCTGCTACCAGCAAAGATGAGCCTCTGTTGACATCTGGGGGATACCCTCCTCTTGTCTTGAATCTTGCCTTCACATTGTCTATGGTGTCGGAACTCTCACCCTCAAGTGTGATAGTTTTGCCTGTCAGAGTCTTCAAGATCTGCATGCCTCCCGAAGGCGAAGAACAAGGTGAAGTGTGGATTCCTTCTGTATGTTGTAGTCAGCCAAAGTGCGGCCATCTTCGAGCTGTTTCCCAGCAAAGATCAGCCTCTGCTGGTCAGGGGGAATGCCTTCCTTGTCCTGGATTTTTGCCTTGACATTGTCGATTGTGTCTGAACTCTCAACTTCGAGGGTAATAGTTTTACCAGTAAGGGTCTTCACAAAGATTTGCATGCCACCTCTCAGACGAAGAACCAAGTGAAGGGTGGACTCCTTTTGGATGTTGTAATCCGCCAATGTCCGGCCATCCTCCAGCTGCTTACTGCACATGGAGCTTCCCGTTGGTCTGGGGGGAATACCTTCCTTGTCCTGGATTTTTTGCTTTCGACATTGTCGATAGTGTCCGAGCTCTCAACCTCAAGGGTGATCGCTTCCCAGTGAGGGGCCCATTGAAAATTTGCATGCCACCTCTCAATCGGAGAACCAAGTGAAGGGTTGACTCCTTTTGGATGTTGTAATCAGCCAATGTCCGGCCATCCTCCAGCTGCTTACCGGCAAATATGAGTCTCTGCTGGTCTGGGGGAATACCCTCCTTGTCCTGGATCTTTGCTTTAACATTACCACGTGGTGTCTGAGCCTCAACCTCGAGGGTGATCGCTTTTCCAGTGAGGGCTTTCACAAATATTTGCATGCCACCTCTCTCAGACGAAGAACCAAGTGAAGGGTGGACTCCTTCTGGATATTGTATCAGCCAAAGTCCGCTTATCCTCCAGCTGCTTCCCAGCAAAGATAAGTCTCTGCTTGGCCCGAGGAATACCCTCCCTTGTCCTGGATCTTAGCCTCACGGATCACTGAATCTGAACTCTCGACCTCAAGTGTGATGGCTATCTTTTCCTGTTAGCGGATGTAAAAATTTGCATTCCTCCTCTCAAACGAAGGACAAGGTGTAGGGTGGACTCTTTCTGAATGTTATAATCTGCCAAAGTCCTACCATCCTCAAGCTGCTTGCCTGCGAAAATCAACCTTTGCTGGTCAGGGGGGATTCCCTCCTTGTCTTGGATTTTTGCCTTAACATTGTCAATTGTATCAGAACTCTCGACTTCAAGAGTAATGGTTTTTCCAGTGAGGGTCTTAACAAAGATCTGCATCTGCTATGCAACAACAGAGATAAGCCAAATTAGTAATATTATCCACTTAAGGACCTGATATAAACTTAAGGAACTGATATAAACTTAAGAAACTGATATAAACTGAAATAACAGACACAATTAAGCATCCACACCCAATTTTCTGCCCATGAAGGAGTTTTCTCGAGAGTAAGAAGAGAAATTGTCACCATGTCTACAAAGGGAATCCCAAAATATCATACCAGTACCAAAATTTCATACCACAACAACACATGAACAAAAACAATCAAATAAGGTGCAAGTATTGTAGGTATTGAAAGAAAGATCAGCACTGTTATATATATATATATATATATATATATATATATTAAATACAAACCCTTTCCAAAAACAACATTGGAGAGAGATAACATTTGGTGACAATTTTCAACTTAAACAATCTCATCATATTGATTAGCAAATAAGGGAGAAAAAAAATAAAACAGATTAAACATTCATAACCAACAAGCAGAAAATGTTGTTTTGAGGAAACATGCAAGTGAGAGGCCTAAACCTTCTGCAAATCAAAGCTAGTAAAGGGCCTAACATCAACATCCCCGCATTAGAACTGCCTATGGACCAGATACATATCCCTTGATTCACCCTCCAGTTAAGGCATAAAGAATCAGATATACAGCGTTAGTTATTCCTTTTATCATTGAGGCAAAGGGAGTAACTACTTTTATAATCTCCAACTTAACATGCTAAAAATTTCCGGAAGTTATGAGAAGAAATCTTTTTTTTCACCATATAAAATTTCTATCTTATATTTTTCTACTATAATATTATTATGTTCAAGAGCATAGGCATTCTTCACACAACTTGTTCCCCAAAAAAGTGGACATTTGCTTCAAATCTCTACAAAGAAAGATCCATCTTTTTGCAGTAAAGTATAACTTTAATGTTTGTTGAAGGACTAAAGAACTATTTCAACAGTTTGTTGGATACTTTCACATACCAGACAATTAAGTTTAGATGCAACATCCAAAGCAATTCTGGGAATTGACGGTTTTTAAGTTGTGACATGAGAATCCTTTTTATCAAAATGAGTTGGAATTAATCCTTGAATCCCTGTAAATATTAAAATTCAACCTCTGGCTCATGATAGGCACTTCATTTGTCCACTTAATCAGCTTTGCGTGATTAGATCTTGCAAAGTATGACAGCTCAAATATACTGATCGCTGAGTACCATTTTATCTTAACTATATACCCAACACAAATGTTCAGCTAGGGTTGTACTAAATCTCAGGTACAAAAGAATCTTTTGGTTTTTTTCATATGATGCTCCAATGTATTTACCAAATCAAAAATAATAACTGACCCACTTTCTTTTAAGAGGCATAGACTGTGACGACAATGGCTTAGGAGCTTGATCACAAAACTAATAAAACAAAGCCAAAAAGTAGGACAATATATTCACAATTAAGATCTTCTTTTAACATCTCCTAAAGTTAAAACCTTTAACATAGAAAGGATCTCCTGATAACAAATCTTTTTTTGATAAGAGTAAAGAGAGTCTCGATCACAAAAATTTGCTTCAGGATTTGTGTTTTGAAGACCCAGACCGAAAAAACAACCACAGAATATCCAAACAAAGCCAGCGATAACGTATAAAATCTCAAAACACAAAAACAAGAACAAATCAAACAAAAACACTTCAAAATCTAACCGATAATCAGATACAGAATACGAGCAAAGCAGAAAAAAAAAACCTTCCAATAAACCCTAAAGAAACGCAGATAAATCAAATTCAATAGAAGAACACGAAATAAAACCCTAACCTTGGTGATCGGAGGAGACGTAGAAGGAGAGAAACAGAGAAATCAAACGAGATGAGATGAGCCTGAGAGGGTTTCCTACTTATATAGGCCGTCGAGGAAAAGTCGTTCAGAACTTGGCCAATAGTATTCCTCCACGTGTCGACGCCATCCTTGACCTAGCGTGTGGCTGTACGCTTTCTTATCCAAAACGGCAAGTGAGGAATACAATTGTGTTCTATTTCTCCACGCTTTCTTATTAATCTATCTGTCTTTTTCTTCTTGATTAATCCATGATTTTTTTTTTTTGAAAAATAATCCTAACTTTGTTAAAATAATAATAATAATAATAATGATCCTAATTTTAGTGTAGTTTTTTTTCATATGGGATAAAGATTAAAAATAAAAAAATGAAGGTGTCTTTTAAAAAACATTTTCACTGAAAATTCATAAAAATTTGGAAAGTCTCTTTTCTTATATTCATAATTTATAAAATATTAGAAAATATTTTTTTCAAAATACATTTTTTGCCTCCCCTCACTCCTCGAGCCGACCTGGTCAAGATTCACCGCCGTAATGTAACCTACAAAATGCACACGAAGACACGCGATGATCCCCGTCCCTCCGATGACGAAGTGTTGGGTTTTTCCTCGAGCATTTAAAGTTTTGAGTAATAAGAATTTCGACAGAACCCGCATCTTTATTTCACATGATCGCTTTTTGATGGCGAGAAGAGAACTGTCTTTTCGAGAGCGACAATTTATTCTCATAATGCGTTTTGGCTGCCATTTTATTTCTAACGACGACTTATTCTTCCATTTACGTAATCGCTTTCTCGATATAACCGCTCAAGCAGAAATTTTCCTATTCTCGCTTGAGGGCGACGGTCGGGCCTACGCGAACTCACACTTGTAATATGGAGAGCCGATTGACAACTTCGCTGGCAGCTTGCCGACGCAGCAAGACTGCGCTTAAAAAGCGCCGGGCCTGCGATACGTGAGCACTGCGCGCTCAGCGGGCGGCCGCATGCGCTATCGCGCCAATCAAGCTTCGCCTAATCCTCAGCTTGGGACGGGGCCGACTGGCCAGGGGTACTGGGTCCAAGGTACCCATAAATTTCAATTAAAATGTAAGGTTTTTAAAATTTTAGAAAGTATCTCAACCTTTTTTTCGAAGAAATTTTTATTTATTTTTAGGCTAAATGTTAGAAAAGCCTTAGACCTAAGCTTAATATCTTCACATGTCCGGAGTTTTAGAAAAATAATATAAAATTTAAATTAAATCTTAAAAAATATATGGTTTGAAAAATAATCCTAACTTTAATACAACTTTCATAATTTCTGAAATTTTATAAGGTGTCACTAGAAAAGATATTTTAAATATAAATTCATGGTTTTTGAAACTTTAAAAAGTGTTTTTTCTAAAAATAATTTCAGTTATTTTCATAATTTATAAAATATTAAAAAATATTTTTGTAAAAGACACTTTTACTTAAAATATAAGGTTTTCAAAATTTTAGGATTTAGGATTATTTATCCACCTTTTATATTATAGGGATTTTTATTTATTTTTGGGCTAAAATATCGGAAAAGCCCTTCACACGGCCGGGCAAAAGGGTTAATGAATGTGAATGTGGAGTGTGAGATGAAGCATTCAAAGATGCTTTTTGAGAGAGACTCTGAGGAAGTAGGTGGTTCAAGTTTTGTAGTCATTTGTTATTGGATAGTGAACCTACAATAGGTTTCATTCTTATTATTATTATTATTATTTTTATATTATTATACTATTACTTCTTTTATTTTATCAAAACCTAGGGCTTTGATATCATTAATTATATGACTATAATTTCAATAAAGGATAAATAGTGGAGTAAACAGTTGATCAAAGAAGTTGCTTAATAGAGGGTGTGCGTTCAAAGTCTCACAATGATCAGGAACAAAAAAATCGGTTTTTTCGGCAGATATATCCTCGAAAAATCGGTTTTCGTCCGCAATCGGTATGAAATGTGAGGAAAAATCGGCAATCGTAAATTGTCATTTTTCGTCGAAAAATCGGAAAATACCGATTTTTCCACCGAAAAATCGCGACCGTGAGCACGCCACAGCCATGCCGGGAATTCTCCGAAAAAACATTCCAGAAAATACTCCAGAAATATAAACATCGGTAAATATCTAATCACTATTTGACTCCAAAATTCCTATAACACCCATAAAATCATATAATCTCTTTACAAACTCATCCATACACATCAAAGCTCCATTTAACACTCAAATTGTTTTTTTCTTTTGTGATTTAATCAATATTTTGGTACATCTTATTACGAATATTATCTCCATCAAGCATTTTAATCCCTTCATTAAATAACGTGAATTGAGCCCACACGGCCTTTATTTTGGCTTTAAATTACTATCAGAATGTAATTTCTCAATAAATTATAATGAATATTGTTTTCACAAGTTATATTTACTTATTTACGCTCTTTTTTTTATAGCTCAACAAAGATTTTCATTTAATTCTCAAAGATTTTTATTAATTTTCGTTTTACCTATATTTTCATTTTCTCAAAATATCCAATCGATATTTACCGGATATATCCGTGAAAATTAAGTACCGATATATCTGCACCACCGATATTTTGTTCCTTGACAACGATTAGACAAAGAGACAATCATGAGTTAATAAGTCTGACAACGGTTAGACAAAGGGATAATCATAAGTTAATAAGCATAAATAATATCTAATTGATAGGAGACCTTTAGGTAGAAGTCTTAAAAACAAAACCATTTGGACCCTTAATTTAAGAGTGGATAAAATTATACCAATACAGCGGGAGGGTGGTCCATGTTTCCCAAAAGAACGTGCGTATCGGGAAACTTACCCATCCTTCATATCGACACAATATCACCCACTTCAATCGGCACTACGCGGGTTGCTTCGCCTCCCCAAAAGATCTAATACATCATTCATATTCAACATCCACCTATACAGTTAAACCTGACCCCGGCCTTGATATCATTTGTTGGGAAACTTAGGCTAATTATTTCACATTTATATAATATTGTCCACTTTAGGTATGAGGCTTTTTATGGTTGTTTTTTTGGACTTTTCCTAAAAGACCTCATACCAATTGAATATCGTACATACTTATTAACTCATAATCCTTATTATGTCTAACCGATGTGAGATTTTGGGTGCACATCACAATCCTTCCCTTAAACAAAGTACCGAGTCTCCCCTCAAACCAAGATTTTCTTGTCTTCCATTGCATTTTGGCACACACTTTACGTGAAACACCATTTTCCAGGGGCTTATCACATCATTTTGTTCAGCATCTGTCCATACGGTTAAGCCTGAACTTGGCTATGATGCATTTATTGGAAAACTTATGAATCTATCCCTCAATATTAGTATGGTATTGTTCACTTTAGGCTAGGGCCATCAAGCTTTTGTTTTTTTAGGCTTCTCTTAAAAAGCCTCATATTATTTGGATGTTGTCCATGTTTGTTAACTCATGATACCCCCTATTTCTAACAGATGTGGAATTTTGGATGTATACCCAATAATCTTCCCCTCAAACAAAATACCATTGGACCTCCCCTTAAACTAGAATTTCCTTGTCTTTTACTGTGTTTAGGCACACGCTTTATTCAGCATCCACCCACATGGTTAAACTAAAACCCGATTATAATACTATAATTAATGGTATCAAAGTCCTAGGTTTTAATAAAACAAAAGAAGTATAATAATAAGAAAATAATAATTATAAAACCTAAAACTATATGTAGGTTCACTAATGGTAACAAATGACTTGAACCACCTACTTCCTTAGAGTCAGTCTCAAAAAGCACATTTAAATACTTCTCTGTCTTGTGGTTCCAACTGATATTTAGTAAAAATAAATAAAAATTCCCTAATACAAAAGGTTCATGAAAGCATTGTATTTAATCCCTACAGTGGGTAGTGATGTTCCTGCTTGTCTAGTAAACCACCTGAGTTCCTTTTTGTGCCCTTATCTTTAATAGAAGGACAATTTAGTATTAAAATCCTAAACTTTTTTGACATTTATTTTTAAATCTTGAATAAAAAATTTAATTTTTTATATATAGTAATTTTTATGAATTTTATTTTTTTATCCTCAATTTTCATTTTTATAAATAATTCAAAACAAATTCATTTCATCGTACCATTAGACATTCAAAGTCTTGTCAAAGATTTAAAACAAATCTTATAAATGAAATGTAGTTAAAAACAAATGCTTACTCAATATTAATGCAAAAAACAGTAAATTTTAATATTACTTTTTAATAGAATTATCTTTTAAATGCAATTTCCACTTCTTGACTCGACCTTGAATTGAAGCATTCTACGGGTTGAACTCGAGTAGCTTAATTCATTTACACCCCTAATTGTAACCCAAACCAACATCTTGCTATGATTTGCAATCTTATTTATTTAGATTCGTTTTCAAACTGTCTTTGCCTATGCTAATCTGCAAGTGACAAATCCATACACAATGCTTTCTGGGGCAATTTAATAACTCACAGGACAAAAGCATTGGCGAAGTGTCAACTTCTTTATTTACAGCTTCTTAAGGAGGGACTTACTTAACCGTCTATTAGATAAAAAGAAAATCGGTTTAAAAGGGATAAAAACAAAATTTATTTACAAAACTAACCTCTTATAAATGAAAAAGTTCGGACAAAAATACCCCTATAAAAATGTAAAGATAACTCCCCCAACATAATAACAAAATGTCATTTTGTCTAATCCCCACACTTATAACTAAATGTGCTCAAAGGCGGCTTCGTCCAAAACGTATCCTTGCATTTGTGTTTGGATTTCAATGATTTTGCAATTTTTTTGGGATTTGACCCTTTTAAAGGGTTAACCCTAGATAAAACCTACTATTTTTACAATAAGATGGGATATAATATAGGTAAGACATCAGCTGCCTACAATTAAACCTCCATTGTAAAGAGAGAGAGAGAGAGAGAGAGAGAGAGGAAAGGCATGAGTAACAAGAGTACAAGAACATTGAAGAAAAAGGCAAGACATCTAGGAGGGAAAGGGCCTCAGATTCGAGTCCTAATGGAGATAATTTACTATATTATAACAAAATACTTAGTTGTCAAAAAAAAAAAAAAAACCTTAGAAGAAATTGTCATACAGAAACTTCATCATCAGCTCATTCATCTCTTGAAGTAGGATCTATCCCAGTTGAAGGGTTATCTGCAAAGTACTCCTGATGTTTCACATTCACGCCATACTGTATACATTCAACAACATTATGTAAATCAGCAGAAAGAATCATCATATTATATTAATTATTTAAAACAAGTAAAATAATTCTTTATGAGAAGTACAATGAATCAATTGCATTTTCCTTTCTCTTGAATTTTTCGGTTTAAAACAACTAATGCCAAAACACAAAAAGATGGATCATACATCACACAGAAAGAAATAAATTCTCACATATAAGGACCTCTACTAAAAGAATTTGGAATAAAAATTCAATTCTAAATTTTTTTTTTTATTCCAATGGTCTACATATACTCACTCCCCTCTAATTAGCTTCATTTTCAGTCTCTACAACCTGATCAAGATTTTTCTTCCTACTTTAGTTTTACCTGACAGGCAAAAACATTTGTTGTTTCCCCACTTTTCCCCCTAACCAAACAGAATTCATGAGTTACATGGAAGACTTAGGGTACTCACCTCGCGCAGAGCCTTTGAGAGGTCCTCCATTGACAAGATCAGACGCTTATCCTGTTCCCTCAAAAAAATCAGAACATCGAAGAAGAACAAAAAGAAAAAAAAGAAAACAAACATACAACTCACACCTTTTGCTGTTTATCCCTCTTGTCCTTGACTACTGCTGATTGCCTTGCTTTGCATTGCCTACATTAGAATACACACAAACAGTATAACACCTTCCAGCACCATTTATATCGTAAATGGAGGACAATAGAAGTACAAGCATAAACAGATCTATCGAACAAAAAGAAGTACTAGCATAAACAGAGTACCATGAAATGATTAACATATAAAGAAGTTAACCTGCAAATATTATTTTTATAGGTAAATATTTTATTTTTTATTTTTAATTATTTGTACCTACTAGGACTCGAACCTAGTCCCCTCCCTATCCCCACCCCAACCCTTAACCACTGAGCCAGGCCCTAGCGGCTTAACCTGCAAATATTAAATCAAGTTAAATCAAGGTCCTTCGCATCTTATCAAAGAAGTAATTTCCTAAATGAACAAAGATATTTAAAAGCTAATCTGACTTGCAATCTGTACCTTTGTCCTATAGCAATAGCCTCAAACCACAGGCTTGTTTCTTTTTTTTTTTAATGGAAGGAGACTACTGGACAAAAACCTTGCAAAAAGCCAGAAACGATTGAAGGAAGAGTCAAAATAATCTTCAACACTAAATTTTGAAACATCTTTAAGAAAATTTGACCTTCAAATGGTTGAATCTATAATGCCAATATCTTTCTTAGTTACACAATCTGCAGCTCTATTAGCTTCCCAATAAGCATGATAATAGTAAAAAAAATTTAGATCCTAAAACAATTTTCAAATATCCTCCATCTATAACATAATAAATTACAATCTTAATCTGATGCAAACAACCAAACCTAATTGGCTCTAATTGCAATTACATACAAATTATTCTTTCTTGATGGATATCTTAAAAAATCATCCTCATTGGTTTTAATCAAATCCACATGGATTATTCATGGTGTACAATGTGCCTAATATATGTCATATGAGCTCCATCAAGATAGTATCAATTACAGGATGCACATGCTCTAGACCAATCTCGACTAACATAACATGTAGTGCATCCCACATGTGATCTCCAAGGTATTGAAAATTATCCATATATTTCTCTAAATAGTTCCTTTGCATATCGCTACATCAGCTGGACAAATAAGCATAACTCCAAATGTATTGGTAGGTTACCTAGATGCCCAGGAGACATGAATATTTGTCTATGGCATGCGTTTCCTTTAAGTTTGTCCTCTTATCTTTAGCAGTTGGGCCTGTACTTAATGCTACAAAGAGGATTTGTGGTTTTGGCCCATCAGGAGGAAAATGTTTCCTTCATCATACTGTTGGTAAATAATTTCCTACACCCCCTTAAATGTGACACCTAGACATTAATAAATCTACCTATTGAAGCAAAGCAAGAGACTCGAAATGGACTTAATGCATCTCAACAATGGAATTGGCCTTCCCACCATTGAGCATTTTAGGACTCATTTGATAGTCATAGTTTAGTGATCAGATTTAGATGTTCACCAAGGTGAGACTAACATGCATTGAACAAGTATTAACCAGAATTGGAGGGAGAGGGGACCATGTGTCTTGAGGGATGTCAAGGAAAAAGGGTTCTTGGTAAAGATCATGTATAAAGGTTTTGATCTCTCCCCACCTTTGATTTTCCCTATCGCTTGGTATGGAATCCAATTGTGCCTCCAAAAATAGGAGTCTTTGCATGGGAAGCTACTTGGGGTAAAGTGCTCACGTTGGATCAACTTAAATGCCGTGGAATGACTTTTGCAAATAGATGTTTTTTGTGAGGAGGACGAGGAGACCATAGACCATTTATTGATCCACTGTCAAAGTGCTAAAATGTTGTGAAATCTTTTTTTTTTCAATTGTAGGGATTCAGTTAGATTTTCCCGCGCCGGTCCTTCATTAATCTCTTTTAAATGCTAGGCTACCACTATGGGTAAAAAGCGCAAAAAAAATATAGATGACAGCTCCTTTGTTCCTGTTTTGGACTTTAGCTGCGAAATAGCGTGTTCGAGAATGAGGTCACCTCCACCAAAGCTACCAAACTAACTTTGATCCACTTGCGGACTCACAACCCAGATACAAGGATAACACGAACTTCGCTTTTGGACTTCTCGCTTGGTCGGGAGTAGGCAAGGTTTTTGGGTTTGTTTCCTTATCCGGTTTTGCCCCTTTGTTCACTACCCGTGCAATTCGGGAACTTTTTCTATCTTTATAATATTTGCTTTTTACCGATTAAAAAAAAAAGTGTCTTTAAGACACATGTCATCTCCAAAAGCTTTCACATCATCGTTGATCCTTAATATGGAAATTACTCTTTTGGAACAATATAGAAAGACTTTTAGAATCCAACAAACGAAGAAAAGATTTTCCCAATCTCTTAAATTTTCTTCTTGATTTTTACCACCAATTTCTCCAATTCCCTCTCACATCTCACTCTACTCCACACGTTCTCTTAAAATGTCAGCACCTCACCATCTCATATAGTTCGCCTCTCATTGATAAGAACCCTACATAAAAAAATGACTTTACATCCGTGACCATTTCTCCACACATACCACTTTTCCCCTAGTCCTCTTTTAGAAAAACATTAGTGCTTCTAGGCATCCATGAACACGATTCCAGACAATAGAAAAGCCATAAATTACATCACACAAGCATAACTAGAATTCAGACACATACGTATAAAAAAAAAAAAAAAAAAAAACTAGAATTCAGAAACATACTGCAGTGCATCACCAGCAACCTCTGCAACAAACTTCTGAGTGGCAACAGCTACTAGTCTAATTCTGCAAAACAAAGGGGAAGAATTAATCCAATTTGACATGACAAATATCAAGTAAGTCTAATTCTGGTTTTAAAAAAAATCATCATCCTCCAAAGCAGGTTATAACTCACTAATTTCCTTTTACTTATTGAATTGTAACCCTTTTACTTACACCAAAGAAGATAATTACAAATTGCACTCTGTTTTTTTATTTCAAAGAATATGGCAGTGTCCAAGTCTTTTGGTTGAAAAGAAAGTGATAACACAATCAACAAAGCCACAACCAAAATATTTCATTATGAAGTTATCAAAGATTCCCAATAAGAATTCAGAAAATCAAATTTTTTTTATTGGTAATAGAAATTTGAGCAGTCTACAACTTAATTCATTAACTTATAGGAAAGTTTCAAGTGGACAAAGACAAGATGCATATGGACCAAAATAGAGGGACATTAGTAAAAAGAGAAGAAAAGAAATAGCAAATCCCAACTTAGCAAATCAATTTTGCATGCATATGTCTTGAATTTTTCCCTAAGTAAATCAAATTAAGTGGAAAAGTAGGTGAAAGTACAGCTCCAACTTCCTGAATCTCATGACGATTTTCAAGTCTACATTGTTTACGCCACATGTACAATATCAAGTAAACATGATTATGGAGCAAAACATTGACTGCAGCATATCTGAACTCTCTCAATAATCATTAAAACTTCTGTTGTAAATGAGATGTCACTAAAACTTGTATCAAGTGAAAGAAGACAAATCTCATTTTCTGTTTCCTGGAAAAGCTGCCCTTGAATGTGAATCCACTGAAGTAAATTCAAAATAATGGAGCATTACATGATACTATAATGTTGAATTGTTATGCAAAATTTCCAAATATAAGAGTTCAAAAAACGTATAAATATAGGGAGTAGAACTTGTAATTAGCAAGATGGTGATTTAAAATAAGTTATAAAAGAAAGCCTTAAAATGGATGGATATGCAACTGTTATGACCAAGTTTTCAACTGTCATGATCAAGTCTTCAACTGTCATAGAAATGGACACAAAATCCATTGCCATGTTTATGAGGAAAGAAGAGAAAATACAAAGTGGCGAACTTTCATCACTCTTTGATCACAACACAAACAAAAACAACCTAATCCAGGCAATGACCTAGTCTCGTGCCAGCCTAAAACCAAAACAGCCTAATAGAATTAAAATAAATAAAAATAGAAACAATAAAATAACAAAAAATCCCACGCTTTTCTAGACACCTAATCCGGCAAAGAAACGAACACACAAAGGAGGTGTTAAATAGAAAATAAAGAACAAGAAGGAAAAATTGCTTACAGTCGAACATCAGGACACTGAAACCACTTTTGCCTAAATAATGCTCCACCGCTCGTCTCTAACTGGTAAAAAAAAACATATACAGAAAGCATACATTCAAACAATAGATAAAGAAATCTACTTTAAGACAAACAAAAAAATTCATACGCAGGGAGTATAGTCAAGGGAGGGGGAAGCCGAGAAAATCGCTGAGCGCCAGACCGTCGGTCGTGCCTTGCATCGTTGCCTCCCTGATTTTGATTCATCCTTCTTCTCTCTCTCCCGCGTTTATGGAAACCCTAAGGCCAAAGCCCTCTCACTGCTCAGCTCCCATCGACAATTTCGACCGACCCAACCCTCAAAATTCTCCTCCCCTCTACCACCCCTTTCTTCGTCTTCTCATTAACCAAGCAGAAAATCAGCCATGAACAACCAACGAAATTAAACCCTAAAACAAGAAGAACAAACCATAAATGATCCTCACCGAGCACCCGCTGTGGCAACCAATAATCAAGTGAATCTCCTCCCAACACGAACACAGAAAAAAAACGAAATGAAGGGATCAGAATCATGAGTTAGGGTTTTGGAGCTCGGGCTTTGTTAGGGTTTGGGGAAAAACGGAGAACAAAGACAGTCGGAGAAAATTGGAGATAGAAAAATAGAAAGAGGAAAAACTAAGGCTTGTTTGAAAATGCTTTTTGAACACTATTTTTTAGAATAGTTTTATAAAACCCTTTTTTTCCTTTAAATTGTTTTTGTCTTTTGAAAAAAAAATAAAATCGTAAACGCTGCTTGATTAACACTGAACAAAATGCAATAGATTCATTGTACAAAAGCTCTTAATAAAGATTCTCTAATTTTGATTAACAGCAAGAATTTGACTTCTCATAAAGAATTATTTCACTTGTTTTCTTCATTTTAAATAATTAATATAATATGATGATTCTTTCTGCTGATTTACATAATGTTGTTGAATGTATACAGTATGGCGTGAATGTGAAACATCAGGAATACTTTGCAGATAACCCTTCAACTGGAATAGATCCTACTTCAAGAGATGAATGAGCTGATGATAAAGTTTCTGTATAACAATTTCTTCATGGTCTTTTTTTTTTCTATTTTTTTGACAACTAAGAACTTTGTTACAATGTAGTAAATTGCCCCCGCTAGGACTCGAATCTGAGACTCCTTCCCTCCTAGATGTCCTGCCTTTTTCTTCAATGTTCTTGTACTCTTGTTAGTTATGACTTTCCTCCCCCCCTCTCTCTCTCTTTCTCTTTACAATGGAGTTTTAATTGTAGGCAGCTGATGTCTTACCTATATTATATCCCATCTTATTGTAAAAATAGTAGGTTTTATCTAGGGTTAACCCTTTAAAAGGGTCAAATCCCAACAAAAAATTGCAAAATCATTGAAATCCAAACACAAATGCAAAAGGACACGTTTTTGGACAAAAATGCCTTTGGGCATTTAGTTATAAGTGTGGGGATTAGACAAAATGACATTTTGTTATTATGTTGGGGGAGCTATCTTTACATTTTTAGGGGTATTTTTGTCCGAACTTTTCATTTGTAAGAGGTTAGTTTTGTAAATAAATTTTGTTTTTATCCCTTTTAAACCGATTTTCTTTTTATCTAATAGAAGGTGAAGTAAGTCCCTCCTTAAGAAGCTGTAAATAAAGAAGTTTACAAGTCGCCAATGCTTTTGTCCTGTGAGTTATTAAGCCCTTTAGAAAACATTGTGTATGGATTTGTCACTTGCAGATTAGCATAGGCAAAGACAGTTTGAAAACGAATCTAAATAAATAAGATTACAAATCATAGCAAGATGTTGGTTTGGGTTACAATTAGGGGTGTAAATGAGTTAAGCTACTCGAGTTCAACTTGTAGAATGCTTCAATTCGAGTTCGAGTCAAGAAGTGGAAACTGCATTTAAAAGATAATTCTATTAAAGGAAAATTAGTATTAAAATTTTGAACTTTCATGAGTTTTGCATTTAAATATTGAACAAAAAATTTGTTTTTTAAATATAACAATTTTCATAAATTTTGTTTTTAAATCTTTAACAAGACTTCGAACATTTATTTTGTTCAACGTGGCACGACATGAAACGACCATTTTGAATTGGCAATTAAATGAAAGTTGAGGATATAAAAATAAAATTCATAAAAATTACTATATATAAAAAAGTAAATTTTTTATTCAAGATTTAAAAAAAAATGTCAAAAAAGTTTAGGATTTTAATACTAAGTTGTCCTTCTATTAAAGATAAAAAAAGGGCACAAAAAGGAACTGGAGTGGTTTACTAGACAAGCAGGAACATCACTACCCACTGTAGGCAATGTCCTTCTATTAAAGATAACATAGGTTTTGTTGTGATCAAAGGGTTGGGTCGGTCGAAATTGTCGATGGGAGCTGAGCAGTGAGAGGGCTTTGGCCTTAGGGTTTCCATAAACGCGGGAGAGAGAGAAGAAGGATGAATCAAAATCAGGGAGGCAACGATGCAAGGCACGACGACGATTCTGCGCTCACTGATTTTCTCGCTTCCCTTATTGACTATACTCCTACTGTATGAATTTTTTTTTGGTTGCCTTAAATTGATTTCTTGGTCTATTGTTTGAATTATGTTTTTCAGATATGTTTTTTTTTTTTTTTCCTCGACTTTATTTAACCGGTGGAGCATTATTTAGGCAAAAGTGGTTTTTGTCCCTCGATGTTCGACTCCGTAGCAATTTTTCCTTCTTGTTCTTTATTTTCTATTTAACCTCCTTTATGTGTTCGCTTTGCCCGTTAGGTGTCTAAGAAAACGAGATTTGCTATTTTATTGTTTCTACTATTTATTTATAATTCTATTAAGCCGCTTTGGTTTCCAAAATTGCTTTCTCAAGGGCTAGGTCATCACTCGATTAGGTTGTTTTTGTTTGTGTTGGTGATCAAAGAGTGATGAAAGTTCGACCACTTGCCTACTGCTAATCAAAACGCGTTTGATTTTTATTTTTCAAAAGACAAAAAACACCGAATTTAAAGAGGAAAAGTGTTTTATAAAACTATTCTTAAAAATAGTGTTCAAAAACAAAGACCAAATAAGCCTTGGGTTTTTCCTCTTCTATTTTTCTATCTCCACTTTTCTCCGATCGTTTTGTTTCTCCTCAAGCCCCAAACCCTAACAAAGCCCTAGCTCCAAAACCCTAACTCATGATTCTGATCCCTTCATTTCGTTTTTTTTTTTTTGTGTTCGTGTTGGGAGGAGATTCACTTGATTATTGGTTGCCACAAATGCAAAAGCTCTGAGGATCATTTATGGTTTGTTCTTCCTTTGCTTTTAGTGGTTTAATTTCGCTTATTGCCTTTGGCTACCGACTACGCTTGGTTAATGAGAAATGACGGCTAGTGGTAGAAGAGAGGGAGAATTTTGAGGGCTGGGCCTACCGAAATTGTCACGGAGCCGAGCTAGCTGAGAGGCCGCCCAGTATTCCATAAACGCCAGAGAGAAAAGAAGGATGAATCAAAATCGTGGAGGACGATGCAAGGCATGACGACGACTCGCGCTCACCGATTTTCTCGCTTCCCTTATCGACTACACCCCACTCAGAGCAATTTTTTCAGCCGCCTTAAGTTTAATTACCCGTTATGTTTGAATCTTTATGTTTTCCAGAGTATATGCTTTTTCTCTATTTTACTAACCTGGTGGGAGCATTATTTGTAAGTAAAAGTGGTTTTCGTTGTCCCGATGTCTCGACTGTACAATTTTTCCTTCTTGTTCTTTATTTTCTATTTAACCTCTTTACGCTGCTCGCTCTTTGCCCTCACAGTGTCTACTACGAAAAACGTAGGATTTTTGTTATTTTATTGTTTCTATTTTTATTTATTTTTAATTCTATTAGGCTGTTTTGGTTTCCAAAATTGCTTTTGAAGGACTAGGTCATTGCCTGGATTAGGTTGTTTTTGTTTGTGTTGTGATCAAAGAGTGATGAAAGTGAACAAAATTCAACATAAAACCAAAATATCATACCAGTACCAAAATTTCATACCACAACAACACATGAACAAAAACAATCAAATAAGGTGCAAGTATTGTAGTTATTGAAAGAAAGATTAGCACTGTTCAATAAGTATATATATATATATTGAGAGATAACATTTGATGACAATTTTCAACTTAAACAATCTCATCATATTGATTAGTAAATGAGGGAGAAAAAAAATAAAACAGACTCAACATTCATAACCAACAAGCAGAAAATGTTGTTTCGAGGAAACATGCAAGTGAGAAGCATAAACCTTCTGCAAATCAAAGCTAGTAAAGGGCCTAACATCAACATCCCCGCATTAGAATGCCCTAGACCCAGATACAGATCCTTGGATCACCTCCAGTTAAGGCATACAGAGTCAGATATACAGCGTTTGTTATTCCTTTTTTATCATTGAGGCAAAGCTTTTGTGCAACCACTTTTTATAATCTCCAACTTAACATGTACTCTCCGAAGTTATGAGAAGAAATCTTTTTTTCACCATATAAAATTTCTATCTTTATATTTTTCTATTATAATATGATTATGTTTAAGAGCATAGGCATTCTTCACACAACTTGTTCCTCGAAAAAGTGGACATTTTCTTCAAATCTCTACAAAGACAGATCCATCTTTTTGCAGTAAAGGACAACTTTAATGTTTGTTGAAGGACTAAAGAACTACTTCAACAGATTGTCGGATACTTTCACATACCAGACAATTAAGTTTAGATGCAACATCCAAAGCAATTCTTGGAATTGACGGTTAAGTTGTGAAAAGAGAATCCTTTTTATCAAAATGAGTTGGAATTAATCCTTGAATCCCTGTAAATATTATAATTCAACCTCTCTGGCCCCTGATATATCTCTATTTGTAAACTTCATCAGCATTGCGTGATTAGATTTTAGCATGACAGCGCAAATATACTGATCACATACCATTTTATCTAACTATCTAACACAAATTGTTCAGCTAGGGTTGTACTAAATCTCAGGTACAAAAGAATTATTTCTTCATATGATGCTCCAATGTATTTACCAAATCAAATAATAATAACCGACCCTCTTTCTTTTAAGATAAGACAGATCAGATTGATACGCTTTTTAGGAGCTGACCAAAACTAATAAAACAAAGCCAAAAAGTAGGACAATATATTCACAATTAAGATCTTCTTCTAACATCTCCTAAAGTTAAAACCTTAAACATAGAAAGGATCTCCTGATTACAAATTTTTTTTGATAGAGTAAAGAGAGACGCCCGATCACAAAAATTTGCTTCAGGATTTGTGTTTTGAAGAACCAGATCGAACAAACAACCACAGAATATCCAAACAAAGCCAGCGATAACGTACAAAATCTCAAAACACACAAACAAGAACAACAATCAAACAAAAACAAATCAAAATCTAACCGATAATCAGATACAGAATACGAGCAAAGCAGAAAAAAACCTTCCAATAAACCCTAAAGAAACGCAGATAAATCAAATTCAATAGAAGAACACGAAATAAAACCCTAACCTTGGAGATCGGAGGAGACGTAGAAGGAGAGAAACAGAGAAATCAAACGAGATGAGATGAGCCTGAGAGGGTTTCCTACTTATATAGGCAGTCGAGGAAAAGTCGTTCAGAACTTGGCCAATAGTATTCCTCCACGTGTCGACGCCATCCTAGACCTAGCGCGTGGCTGTACGCTTTCTTATCCAAAACGGCAAGTGAGGAATACAATTGTATTCTATTGAGTTTTTAACGTGAATAATCATTCTGAAATTAAAAATCCGAATTTTAATTGCCAAAATACGATCAAATTAAGGCGCATTAAAAATTTAAAGCGTCGGGTATTCAACGCCTAGCTATTAAATTTAAAATTTTTCAATGTCCAACTGCTCGAACGACTGCATTCTGTGCTTAATCCAGCGCCAGCTGCTCCCAACGCCATCAATCTTATAATCCCGACATCTATTCTTTTCTCTCCCCTTCCCGCTTTCTCCACTCCATTCCTTTTCTCCCTTCCCGCTTTTCTTTCTCCACCAAACCCCACTTCCATTCTCCACCGCATCTCACCTCCCTTCTCCACCATACCCCACCTCTACGACGTAAGAGTATCCATCTCACAACCATCAACATATCTCCCTTCCGACGTTTGTTCTTTTTGTCCCATTTTCTCGATTAGTGCTGCGCTTTCATTTAGATTGGATGCAGACGTATTAGCTTTTATGCTTGTGTATAGCGACAGATTCATGTGGTATTAATCAAACTGGTACGCCATTATTTTTCTCACGTTGGGACGGTTGTCGATTTAGTGGTTTTGTTTTTTTTTTCCTCGCTTTCTCAGTGGACTATAAATTGTTATTAGAATTTGGTTATGAATAATACTATATTTTGCAATGTTTCCGTTTTGTTTCGATTATTGAATTGTAGTGATGAATTTCGATATTAATATTAATAAATGGAGCGTAAAATAAAACCGCAGACAAGCTGCTAGTCTTGCTTGTTTTATACGTTGCTTGGCCGGTAGAAGCGTAGTGCAGGAATAAATATTCTTTCACAGATCCGCTGAAGCACTTAATTCCCCTCGTGGATCGCACTCATGTACAAAGTATATATCCACCGTATTATCGAGCTCTCGATATCATTTCATTTACGACCTTAAAGAAAAAACTGAAGCTCTACCAGATGGGAAATCAGCTTTATTTATTTTTATTATTGTTATTATTATTATTTGTCTTTAGAACAACTTTGTGCTTTAAAAGGCTTTTGCTCTAACTCCATTTCATTTCTTCTGTGCTTGTCACTTTAAACTTATTTTCTTCTTTTCAACGTGCCATTAAACGGAATTTAATTTCTTAGTTGCGCGCCTTTCCCACTTCTCTCGAACACGCAAATTAATTTCCCCACATTCTCCCTTTTACTCTTTTATTTTTATTTTTAGTCTTGATTCAAGGTCTAGCATTCACATTTTTAATTTTATTTTTAAATTTTACATAGCGATATGCCATGCTTTTATTAAATAATGTCATCATCATATCATATGCTTTCTATTTTGATTCATAAAATAAAAAGGAAGCTCATGACTTAATATATTTTGGTCACACCTTAACCAACTCACTCAAGATCCATTTGAACTCATTGTTTGAATTCCCAAGAGCCACTTATGTTAAACCTGACAATAAATTCAGGGTTCCACCCTTTGTTTGCCTTTTTTTTCTTTTTCCCCTCTCTCTTTTCTTTTCTTTTTTGTATAAGATATTTATGACCTTAGTTTGATTCATTTTTTATGAAAATGTTTTATTATCGCTTTTGAAACAAAAGACAAGATTTGGCTGGTTTTTTCGTTTTTCTAAACAGCAAAAAACTGAAACTAATTAATTCTTTTATGTTTTTCTTGTTCTTTTCTTTGTAAAAATCTATATATATAGTTTTAAAAATTGTAAAGGAAGTTTGTCCCCTTAGTTTCAATAAAACATCACAGATATATAATGATAATTGAAACCCCTCCATGTGTAAAGCCTCAGGTGATTCCATCTTCAGAATAATAATAGGAAATGAGTTCTTCGATCAACGTGCTTAAGATATGTCGAAGTGACATATAATATAAATGATGTGCTTCACTATATTATCATAAAAGGAAGTAATTTTGAGAAGGAGAATTTTACCTATTACAAAGATAAACAAATAAGGAATGCCAGTTACTACATAAAATATTAAACTCATGGTCGCAAGAGTGGGTATGAAGTGGTGTACTGTTTTTTTTAGCTAAACATAGAAAAAAGGAATGGAGAAGTAGGAAGACTATATGTTGTTGTTATTGTTAGATTATGCAGTTGAACGGGTCCGATTAGGCCACTCGGATAAATTTCAACCCACCGGCTATCAGGTATTTATGACAGTCATGTTGGTCGCGGTTTTTAGTATATATGGTTGGGGTAGAGCTCCCGTACAAAGGAGATCACCGATTCGTGGACAACACGAGTCTCTGAAGTGGGGCACCAGATTGGGGCCATTTAATCTCTCTTAAAAAAATTACAAGATAATCATCTTCTCATAATATTTAATTTGTTTACTTCATTTGAAACATATCAATTATGTTCAAGCTTCTATTCCCTCAGTAATGTGTTGGCCATACAATGGCATATAGTGACCGATACGATTTTGAAATATGATGGAAACAAAGCTTCCGCTGTGCCTTTGAAATACCGCTGATCGCGACGCTTGAACAATTACGATATATCATATTGCTAACACCTTATTGGACAAACTAGTTCTAATCCTACCGCGTAGTATCCTCTTAAATGTGGAAATCGTTCCAACCTTTGCCAATATGGAATGACGTATCTCGCGCATCACGCCAACATATATCACAACCGCTATCGGTGAAATCGAATCGCTTTGTCGAGGTCGCCAGGAATACAACGGCATGCTTTAATCAATCTATCGGGCGCTAGGTGAAACTGATCATTCGCGTAAATCGATCACGTCAGGCCTAGTACGGCCCGCATTCGTGATGTACAGGAGCATATGAGACGATGATGCTTAAGGCCATGAAGTACTGCAAATGATGAATCGGATAGCGACGTTGACAGATGAATGGGATGATGACTTCATATGTTCAAGCCGATGGACATGCATCAACATTCCGCACTACAACCGTGCTTCGAGAATGAGCGAGGATATGCCTCGCTCAAGGCATGCATTGGCTCCTGCATATCGAATATCGCATGATGAGGGACCGTCCGGATGAGTCGGCCCGAAGTATTCGATGTCTACCTGACACCTTGTTTTTTGAACATGTTGAAAACATAGATATTGCTATTTCAAGTGGTTGGACTCCATGGGGGTAAGAGACAACCAGTTATGCGAGTGGTGAATTTGTAGTTGACGAAGTTTTTGATTCTGGGTAAGTTACGAGAGGGGCGCAGATTTACTCGATTAAGAACACATCGGGAGTTTGTTGTAGTTGCCTCCTCAGAAAAATTTGCTTTCGTCTTAAGATGTGGAAGGTAGAATGTCGATGTCGATGGAAGGTAGTGCCATGGTTGGCAGATACTAAGCTTATTTGCGATCAAAATATAGCGGCCGTGATACAGCGTAAACTGTTTGAACCGAGACCATCATCAATCGAATCTCGTTGGTTGTCGCTTCACATACATGCAATAATTAAGGCACAATTTATGTTATCCCCACGCTTATTCAAGCAATCGCTATGGAGAAACGGGATATGAAATTTCATAAAAAAGCCTTGACGGGAAGAAGCATAAGGCATTTAGACACTACGGCGATTTTTCCGCCATATACGTATCTCCCACGCTTGTTATCGGGCCATAACAAGCCAATCCCGGATGTGTTGTCATTTGGAAAGCCACCTCATAAGGTGCCAAACAATGAGATATTCCAAATAGCGTGTTCGCATTCAAGCCATCTATTGAAGGGTTCGCAAATTGTCGTCCAGATCGAGTATTGATGGTAAGACCAGACATGGGCGTATAAAGGACATCAAGTGATTGCTGCGGGATGTGATTGGAATAATCGCTGTTTTACTGCATTTGCTATTACTAAGCGTGAGAATATTGATAGTCGGATGGTTCTTCGCATGTATCGTAAATAGAGTAACTCAACTAATGATTTGTGGTATCCTCTCGATGTACATCCGTGCATTATGGCAAAATGGTGAGCCGCGATCCTCATCTTCGCTGATGCACCATATGCCTATCACTACAGATCAAGATGCGCCATCTCAAGAATTTTACGACCCGCCTAAAGATAAATTGTCAAGAATTCCGTATGCGAAAAATGTCATGCATAACACCACTACATGAATGTGCATATGGCTACAATTGGGAGAATTAACTCTCGAAGCACTACAATGGTTAGAGGCGATCCTCTTCCGTTATGGCACTTTCACATGATGGAGGTCAAGATATGATAATGACAACCAATATGTCGAGGTATTTCAATGTTGTTCTTAAAGGCTCGCAGCCACCAATCACCGTGATTAGTTCACGGATATTCCGCCTGCACGCTTACTTCATTGCAAAGGAGGGAACAAGGTGCCGCTAGATCGCATCCGATGAGCAAGCCTAATTCCATATGTTGATGCTCGATTCAGGTCAGTGGTTATACCTGGTCAATGGAAATTGTTCTTACGATCACTACAAGTGCGCATTTCATGTAAAGTCCAAGAGTACCCTGACCATCACTAACTTAAATGACAGAAATGCACATGTGGTGTTATACCATATATGGATTTATTGAAATGATATCATGGCAAAGATGTCGACGATGTGTTGATTTTCTGGCCATTTGTTCGCGGCTACACTACGCTAGCCTTATTATACACTGGCAGCCGCCATCCATATCTAATTCAAGACGAGTGGTCTCTTTATGATGGTCCAACGATCATAGCTCCCGCCACGAAACGGATAAGTAAGTGGTCGGTCCCAACTCGACCCGCTTGCATAATGAAACGGACGCTAGTATGGAAACCAAGATAAATGTGGGTTGTGCAAACAAATATGGTCACAACTCATGGTCTCAGGTTATAGAATCAAGTTTAGTAATAGATGTGAAAATTAGCTTCGTTTTGTCGGTGAATCGATGGCCCGCGGGTGTTATTTTGTAGTTGTTCTATAAGACTTATGTAATTAGCGTATATTTCTCGTAAACGAAATTCGAATATTTTGTAGTTGTCTTCAGATCGTGACTTATTCTATCAATGACACAATCTTAATGCACGGTTTATCAGAGCTATAATTAATATTGATAACCGTATTTGACAATTACTCTGAATTTGTTATATATTATAGACATGGTGTTCAGGGGGATTCATGATGCGGATCCGTCAGATATCCGCCTTGCTACCGCAAGACATTTACACCGATCACACTCTAGTGTATACAGAAAGGGTGCACGCACTTGTTAATTAGCAATTACTATTAGTAGTCAGAATACATGTAATTTATACATAACCACTTTTAAATTTGGATGTTTCATTGCTTACAACTTCAGGAGATCCTCTGCCCTCGACAGCAGATGAGAGCTTTCATGTCTATGTGGAGGATGGATATTCGGATCCAGCCATACGTGATTAGGTCTGGATTTTACTAAGATATACCGCTTCTGGGGCTTACATCACATCGATTGGCCACTTATCACCTCACTGGCCGAGATGGCGAATTCTCGAGACACACATCGCTCCATGTGCCAAGAGGGAGATGACTGAGACACTACAGACGTCATCCTCCTCGCCTTCTCAGATCCATGGCCCAAAGAACACCGCACATGTGTGTTTGATGTGGCGGCGCGCAGGCGGAGTCGTTTCGCGCCATCCCACCACGATGCCATCGAGGAGCCACTATCTCCTTGAAGTGGTTATGTTTTGCGCTATCCACCCCGCCACCCGATGCGAGATGTGATGTCACATTAGCCGCCAGGCGCTGCGGTTCATCTTAATAATATCGGATCCCCTTTTTGTTTCATGACAAGAAGGGGCATGGTTCCATGTGCTATCTACCGCCATCGCGAGATTTCCGACGCGCATCGCAACATATATAGTTTGGGTGGCAAGATTAGCATGGTTACATACCGCGAGTTATGCCGAGTCAGCTTGGATCGTAGCCGTAGTATTAGCGGTTGTATTACACTCATATAGGCATGTAATAACTGGAACGTGTGTTATCGGTGGTATGGATGAATCGATGCTTATGCCACTATTACTCATAATCTCGACCGGCCGAGGTCATCGAGACTCATAGTCGCGATTTTCAGACATTGCCAGATTGCGAGACCTCCTCAGACAGCGAGATCACCGATTTTCGTTAAATTGGATGTCCTAAAGGGAAACGCTTTATAATTTTTTTCCTTACGCAATATAAAAACTTCATTATTTTTACCCACTTTCTCATTATTTTGTATTCAGCTATATCACGTGGGAGAGACTGTACGTCTGAAGCAATCTGATTTTAGGCGATCACACGCGATCTAGCACCACTCAATTCGTCATGCCTCGTGATGATGCCGATGTCGATGTCGGGTGGGATGGTGGGCGTTACCCGAGGTTGTCCACGGCGGATTACTGCCACATCCTCCCATCAGCTCAGCAACCACTCCATCCCAAAACAACGGAGAGTAATTTTCGACATGGGTGCATAACCCATCTCGTGTGTTCTCCTATACCGAGATCGGCCAGATGCACAGATGATCGTGTAATGTTTATGTAAAACTTTATGGTTTTATATTAATTATATTCATATTCTTGTAAAATTTATCGACATAAATGTTCACATGTAGGTCCTTGGTAGCTATACTGGAGAAGTTACTCGACTCAGCCTCCTATATATCTCGCTTAATGCGATCGTAGAGATTCAGCTGGATGATGTCACCGCCTCATATGTTTCGAGATTGTCGAGTGGCATCGCCCGCAGAGTCCCGCGGCAAACTTGGGGATGCAACAGAGATACTTCCAAATTGCTCTTACGTAGCACAGCCAGGCTGTGAGCGATGCATCGGGATCGACACCAACGCGATTAGGCGACGTATCATGCACCATACATAGCATTATGGGAGACGCGAGCGGCTAGAATCATCACTTCATCCCCTATGCTGGGTTTGATGGACTTTCATGATTCCTACATGCAGTGGTATCGTCAGATATACATGCTTTTATGACACCACGACGCATGTGGATGGACATAGAGGCCTACACATGCCTGTAGTATGGATCTTGGTAAGTTAGAGTCATGTTTCTAAAATATTTTACCTAATTTTAATTAATAGATTATGTAATTATAATTCTTCTTTGGTTCACTCAGACTACGCCATGGTCGATATAGCCATTCGCTTCCCGCTCGATACCCCTGCTTTGCACATACATCATATTGCCCGACAGGTTACACCAGACGGTGAAGACCATCGCATCACGGCACACCTGCGAGCTCGACATCACACGAGCCATTTATTAGACCCGTGTCGTCCACACCATCACGCATTGTTCGCTCGAGAGAGTGAGCAGGGAGATGAGTCGACGCCGAGGTCGTGCTCGAGATGGTGGGTTAGGTCATGGTCCAGACAGTGACAGCGGTCTAGGCACACTTGAGCCGACTATGCCTACCGATACTTCCTATACTCTACCACCCACCCGAGCCGCTTATACTCCCACACACCTACACATCACCTTCCATACCCACTCACATTGACACATCACCTTACCAGCCCGCACATTACACATCACCTTCCATATCCTACGTACTTACACGCCCAGAGCCTTATCCGGCAGGTCGACAGAGCGCCTCCATAAAGATTAGATATCTCATCATCGCCAATTCATTTACATCCCAGATACATCAGATCCCACATGGCGATACCATCGCCGACCACCGAGTCGTAGACTTCCGCGCAGCGGCACTTCGCACTCGACGTACATCGACCATCGATCCATCGATAATTTTCGCCCATCGCCTCCCTCGCCTCCATCGAAGCCTCCCCGCCTCCGTCTCGACTCCACAGACCTATTGGTCGTAAAGACGCTGTTTATTTGCGCGCGTCCCAAGAGAGAATATAGCGCGCCCATCTCTTGTGGGACACATTGATACATATTATTTTTTATATACGAAAATTTGTATAAGTCGTTTTAATATATTTGTCGTTTTCGTATATGCATGATTTGGTACATACATGTCTTTTGCATGTCTTTAGGTACATACATGTCTAATACTTCCTCGATTTTTTATCATAGTTCCAAAATAATACACTCAATATTATTTTCTAAAGATAATCATTTTTTATAAAACACAGCAAATACATAAAATAATAAATTATATTTTTATTTAAATGGATTATTTTTTCAATAAAATACATAATACAAGTTAATTTTATAAACCTTGAGAAAAGTTTTTAAAAGCATTTTTTGATGAGTAAAAGCATGGACAAGAAAGTTTTTAAAAACATTACAAAATGAATATTGAATTAATATGATCAACTTTAATCAATCCAAATCGAGAAAATGAGGTCCGACAACTTTAATTTAGGGGAGGTTGAATTGAGTTTAATCCCTGGGTTGATTATTTTAATGTAATTATTCGGGGCCAGCTTATTTTCTCCAATTAAATATTAGTTTCAGGTTACCTTCATTGTCTTCAAATATGTTTTCTGGTGAAGTTAAACAAATCTGGTTGAGTCAACTATAATATCAGCGTTGACTTCAGCATCTTATTTACATGTTATTCAAGAGTAATTAAGGCCAGACTTCACCAAACATAAAAATACTAATACCGGCTACGCGAACGCCGAATCTTTGAAAAATCAATAATCGCCGCCTGAATGCCGAGCATTGAAAAATTTAGTTTAATACCGGCTAGAACGCCGCCTTTAAAAAATCAATAACTATCGCTCACGCCAGATTTGGTAAATTTGAGCGACAGTCACGGCCAAGGCGAATACTGCTATCACACTTCGCTTTCCAAACACACTAGTTTGGTTGGCATTTTGAAACCTGATTTAAATTCGATTTTTATTTTTAAAAGCATTACTCCGCATAAAACTCTATTCTATTTCTCCATGCTTTCTTATTAATCTATCTTTCTTTTTCTTATTGATTAATCCATGATTTTTTTTTTTTTGAAAAATAATCCCAACTTTGTTTTTTTTTTTTTTTGAGGAAAATAATCCCAACTTTGTTAAAATAATAATAATAATAATAATAATGATTCTAACTTTAGTATAGTTTTTTTTCATATAGGCTTTCCAAGGGAGATAAATATTAAAAAATAAATGTGATTAAAAAATAAAGGTGTTTTAAAAATATTTGTGTAATTCATAAAATTTAGAAAGACCCTTCTTATATTTATAATTTATAAATATTAAAAATATTTTTAAAGATTTTCAATTAATGTAAAGTTTTCTGTACTCTAAAAGTGTCTTAACCTTTTTATTGAAGGAATTTTTATTTATTTTTAGGCTAAATGTTAGAAAAGCCTCGAGCCTAAGCCATGATAAAATTTAATATCTTCACAGGACTTTTAAAAAAATAATATAAAATTTAAAATAAATCTTAAAAAATATATGGTTTGAAAAATAATCATAACTTTAGTATAGCTTTCATAATTTCTGAAACTTTATAAGGTATCTCTATAAGAGATATATTAAATGTAAATTCATGGTTTTTGAAATTTTAAAAGTGTTTTTCTAAAATAATTTCAATTATTTACATAATTTATAAAATATTAAAATATTTTGTAAAAGACACTTTACTTAAATATAAGTGCCACGCTTAAGAGGCAGAAAATTTTCTTGTTTTCTATTCAAACTTTTCGAACAAGCGAAAAACGGCTTACATTTAGACCTGTGACAAAACAAATTTTGAAAACAAATTAAATGAATTCACTATTTTCAACTTTTTTATATATGAATCGTAAAACAGTAAAGTTTGCTTTTCCTCATATCGAATTAAACTGAAACACTAATTCTAATGACGATAAACGAAACACTCGGATAAAACAAAAACACGGGATAAAACAAAAAAGTGTAAAGCAAATTATAAGTGAAAAAAAAAAGTGTAAAGTAAAACACATTTTCATTGTTTTCATTAACTTTATTTTCAAGAAAATGGTTTTATAAAACAGATTTTCTTATTTTTTATTTTCAACCACCCAAGACGAAACGTATTTCTAAAAAACGAAAACCAAAGACAATACATCAAAAATTTTCATATTCGACTTTCAATTAATCAAAATTTTCACAATCCAACGCCTCAAGATTTTCAAAATTTTATTTAGGATCATTTGTCGACCTTTTATATTATAGGGATTTTTATTTATTTTTGGGATAAAAATATCGGAAAAGCCTCTTCAATATGGCTTTAAAAGGGTAAATGAATGTGAATGTGGAGTCTAAGATGAAGTATTCAAAGATGCTTTGAGAAGACTCTAAGGAAGTAGGTGGTTCAAGTTATAGCTACTGTTATGGATAGAACTCACATATAGGTTTCATCATTATTATTTTCTTATTATTAAATTATTATATCATTACTTCTTTTATTTTATAAAATCCTAGGGCTTTGATATCATTAATTATATGTCTCTATAATTTCAATAAAGGATAAATAATGGAGTAAATAGTTGATCAAAGAAGTTGCTTAATAGAGGGTGTGCATTCAAAGTCTCACAACGATTAGACAAAGAGACAATCATGAGTTAATAAGTCTGACAACGGTTAGACAAAGGGATAATCATGAGTTAATAAGCATAAATAATATATAATTACAGGCGGCCTCAAGGAGAATCTTAAAAATAAAAACTATCTCAGCCTCAATTTAGAGTAAATCAATAGGAGTTGCAAAAAGTGCGGTGTTAAATATTTGCAACCTCGGGAATAAATGCTTTCTGATCCATGAACAATGTTTTTACTCCAATGATAGGTGTTAAAATAAGGTGTTATTTTAATAATTCAATGTTTTTTATTAAAAAATATAATTAAACTTACCAAATATAAGATGAAATATAGCCGTTGAGATGAACAGTAGCCACCAACCGCTATTTTGCAACCTCTCCATTCTCTCTTTCAAAGCTGTTTGGGAATATGTCACCTCAAACCCCTGATGCAGATTTCGCTAACTCCATTTCGAAAATTCAATTTTTGTCATCAAGTACATTTTAAAGAAGCATGGGACGACACTTCTCGATAGCAACTCCCATCGAAGCATTTCTTAAGAGCTGGATAAAATTATACCAATACGAGTGGTGGTCCATAAGTTTCCCAAAAGAATGCGTATTGGGAAACTTTTGGCCCCATCCTTCATATCGACAATAATATTGTCCACTTGAATCAAGACCTTCATTATTATTGCGCTTCTCCCAAAAGATCTTACCACATCATTTTGTTCAACATCCACCTATACATTTAAACTTAACCCCGACCTTGATATCATTTGTTGGGAAACTTATAGGCTCAGTATTTCATATTTGTATGATATTATCCACTTTGGGTATGAGGCTTTTTATGGTTGTTTTTTTTTAATTTTCCTAAAAGACCTCATACCCATTGAATATCGTACATACTTGTTAACTCATAATCCTTATTATATCTAACCGATGTGAGATTTTGGGTACACATCACAATCCTTCCCTTAAACAAAGTATCGAGTCTCCCCTAAAACCAGGATTTTCTTGTCTTCCATTGCATTTTAGCACACACTTTACGTGAAGCACCATTTTCCAGGGGCTTATCACATCACATGCTCAAAAAGATTCCCCATATGGTTAAGCCCGAACTCAAGGCGATGCATTTATCGGAAACTTATGAATCTATCCCTTCAAGCTTTTGTTTTTTTAGGTTTTTAAAAGCCTCTATATTATTTGGATGTTGTCCATGCTCGTTAACTCATGATACCCCATTCCGAACCACGTGAAACTTTGGGTGTAAACCCAATAATCTTCCCTCCTCGAACAAAAATACTCATCTGACCACCTCAAACTAGAATTTCCTTTATCTTTTACTGCCAGCACACGCTTTATGTGAAGATATCACCTACATGCTCATCACATCATTTTTATTCAAAGATTCAATCTATGGTTAAACTAGAACCCTACATAATACTATAACTAATGGTATCAAACCTAGGTTTTAATAAAACAAAAGAAGTATAATAATAAGAAATAATAATTATGAAACCTAAACTATATGTAGGTTCACTAATGGTAACAAATGACTTGAACCACCTACTTCCTTAGAGTCGCCTCAAAAGCATATTTGAATACTCGCCTAGACTCCACCCGATATTTATAAAAATAAACAAAAATCTTTACAAAAGGTTCATGAAAGGATGATCTAATCCTACAAGGTAGTGATGTTCCCGCTTGTCTAGTAAACTACACCTGTCGGGAAATAAACACAAGACTAAATATTTTCCCTGGCTGATTTAACCTCAAGTATGAAATTAACAAAATGCAAAGCCTAAGAAAAAGAATATGCAAGGAGATAATCACAAAATAACAGAGAATTTTAACTGGAAAACCTCCCAAAGTGAGAAGAGGAAAAACCACTGGACCTTTGTCTAGCTCCACCCAAATATCCACTATAATAATTTAGTACAAACCTAATTCTAAACAAGGTGATCCCAAAACAATGAAATCATCCAAATATAGTGAATGAAATTAATAGGTAAATCTAGCTCAAATCAAAACGTTTAATAGATCTCAATTCGAACTCCTCAGAGTAAATCAGATTTTTTTTATGCCAGATAAAAACTCTCAGATAAAACCCTCACACAGAATTTTTCTTCAACTGGCACGTAATTTTTTCTTCAAGACAGAACACACACACAAGACAAGAGCCAGGGGTCGCTCTCGTTTGCTTCCGCAAACACACCAC
Source organism: Tetrastigma voinierianum (assembly GCA_016808115.1). Lineage (NCBI taxonomy): Eukaryota > Viridiplantae > Streptophyta > Magnoliopsida > Vitales > Vitaceae > Tetrastigma > Tetrastigma voinierianum. Next base: position 165,578 of record JAEQBH010000685.1, on the reverse strand, counting down.
GGCGCTCCGATTCTCCCCCGAAAAACACTCCACGCCGGCCAAGTGTTTTACGCAATAAACATATAGCCCCATGGGCTTAAGAGGTAAGTGGGCCGCCTAAAAATTAGGGCTGGACCCACATTACAATCTCCCCCTCCAGCCCAACATAAGGGGAGATAACACTCAACAACCCCACTTAGTTCATGCCTACACCCCCACAAAGCCTCTCGCCTTTCTTCTGGTAATAACTTGTCATCATATCGAGGATTAAAATCAGAATCTTCTAAGCCTATGTTTCTTTCAATGACATTCAGAACTGAATGATATCTCCTACACTGTTCGCTTCAGCGGCCCAAAAGCCAAAGTATTTTCGCCGCCCGCAATTCCGCTTCCATCGCAACACAAACGCATCATCTCAGATCAAACTGCCGACGCAAACTTCATCCAGGCAACACTTCACGTTGAATAAATAAAGGCAGATTATTACAGCTCAAGAGAGATGCGCATGAGCACTTCATAACTTAATCACATAAGTACCCCGCAGGTTGGTAACGCAAACCGCAGCCGATTTCACCATCAACATCACATGATGCTCGCGATTCAGAACTTCAATGACCGTCGAACTCCAAACTAAACGACTTTGGGCACTTCAAATACCAAAGAACCATTTGTTCTCGGCTTCCAATGTCTTTCCCGGATTTTGAGAGAAAATCGGTCACCCATTAACATATAAATATCAGCCTCAGATAAACGATACAAGAAGATCTCAACTCGGTGGCGTAAATGGTGAGGCCAAGATTTTCTTTCATCCATATAGGCATGTTTTTCCGCTGCCAAAGATCATTATGTGCTAATCGACTTTAGCACTACACGAACTTTCGCTGCACGCCAAGAGGTTTTTCCGTGAGTAATCAATAATCTTCGCCTTCATCCAGCAACGCAGATAACAACGATTTTTATAGGTTTCAGTCCTCAGTCGACCTGAACGAACTTCGAACTCATAATCAATTTTAATCATCTCGCATTAATATAAATAACATCAATGATATAAAGGAATAATGAAGCATTAATCCAACTTCAAATAACAACAATCGTGACGTTTCTACATCGGTCTGTCACAAAGGAACCAACTTTCGAATTAACGCTTTACGCTATCACCATAAAAGATCTTTTTCTTTAATTTAAACCATGGGGCTTTTAATTTTTATCAAACCTTCAATGATGTACATGGTAAATTTATCTGGTAACACCGCGGTAGTTGAAGCTAATACTTCAGACTTAACCCGTCAAGCTCAGGTCCAGTCTTGAGTCAAACCAAAACAACCTTGAGATAATAGATACTGTCCGATAATATCCATCTGTGTTTCAATGACTTTTTCTCGCCCAAAACCTTTTACTACTAATTCATTTATGATTTCAGTAAATTTTCAACACACTTTTCTTCAACTGAATCACTGTCCTTCACGCCCTCACTTTGGAAATCTAATTTCAACTATAAGGTCTTCATCTTTGCTGCAAGACTAATTTCTTCCCATATCTGATCCAGCTAATCATCTCAGATGAGTCCCAGACTTAAAAACTTCCGCTCCCTCACCAGACTAATTATACTTCAATACACATTTCCCTGACATGAATGATTCCCATAGTCCTTCAATTAAATTCCTGGGAAATGGATTTATTTATATGTTTATTCTCGCCAATATTCCCATCACCTCCATCCCATCAATAATCACCGCTTCAAGTCAACGCCACGCTCGCTTCTCTGATCAGCTGCAAGTAATAAGAATCAGAGATCACAACACCATAAGCTTTTGTCCTTTCATCTTTCAGACTCGGGTCATCATTCATCTTTCGCAAAATGATTTATTCTACTTTTAAACTTCGCCACCTATCCGCAATTCCATCAAACTTCATTTGCAGCTAACAAGATATAAAGCCTGTCAATGGTCGAATTTCCTTCTCAGTGTATATACAAAAAAGTTTGAACTAAACTTTAATAACAAAGAACACTTTTTTCCGTCAGCGCACTTCGGGAATGTCAAAACCTCCGAAGAACCGAGGGAGACCTTTATTGGTCATAAGCGCGCATTAATGAATGCTTCACCTAAAGCGTTTATCGGGACAATGTTTCTGAAGATACATCCGGTCTTTCTTCTGGAACATGGTCATCCTTCAACAACATCATATCGCGGCACGTTAACCGTCTTCTCGTTATTCGGACAACGGCGTACAGCAAAGAGTTTTCGCGAACTTTCGATATGATTTCACCAGATTATTAGCAATAAGATTAATCAAAACCTTCGTTTCAACTGGCGGCACGAGATTTTCGGAAAAATCCATATAACTGATCTTCGTTCTTCAACGATAAACGTCTTCGAATGATTCAACATCATCGAAACCGATAAACATCGATTTCACCCGCGACTCACCAGCGGATCACAAACATCGGTGAATAAACCGAATCCGGAATATGATTTCTTTTTCAAGACGGTATACGAACTGCGACGTCAAACAACAAGAACGCGCGCGCTAGATCGCCACCTGAAGAACGGTGAGCCTTTTGGTCAGAATACAAACCCTTTCGCCCGCGTAATCAATCTCGGCAACATAACTGGGGATAACCACTCTTGACCATCGATCAGATCTCCACATTACAATCTTCCAGAGCGTGGTTTGAACTCCGCTTTTATAATGCCATTGAAAGAACTTCTCGTGTTCATTTAATGTTATCAGCAGAACACAGTAATAATAGATCTTTCCTCGATCCAACTCCAATTAAGATTAAGACGGTCAGAATACGCCGCAGACATTTCTGGAATGAATGATTAATCAATCGTTCATCAAACATCAATAATCATTAACTTAGAGTAGTCGAGTTAACAATTCGTTGACAAACCTCATTCTAGATGATATAAGAACTCTATTTAGAGTGAATGGATAAGAGTCACGCAAATGATCGAATAATCCACTCTTTCGAACTCGCCATCCGTAACAAAACAGCTCTTCATCCCCGCCAAAGAATCATACTTCGATAGCCAAACAGAGTACTTACTTCTGTTCTCCATTTTGTCTGTCTGCTTCCATAATAATAATTTCATTCACCCTTCCCACCACAACGACACTTCTTCTTCACCAGACTTTCCTCTGATCACACCGTCAGATATCTGTACCACAACTATGTCTGACACCCTTCCAAGTTTCTGCAGAATATTTTTACTCAAGATATTCTTTGTTCCTTCCTTCCACTTCATTTAAACAACTTTCTTTTCATATCTGTTGTTAACACATTAGAGTTGAAAAATATATGAGATAATCAGATATCCAACCATCCCAAGAAAGAACCATAATGCAACCTGACCTTCAATCACCACAAGATTGAATCAATTCACCATAAACTGAACACCGTGTCTGGCTAATGTCGTGTTCGATTATATCGATTTAATGTTTCAACTAGCGGCTTATTCTGCAAAAATTTTGTCACTTTAGTTTCTGTTCTTTCCAAGTCCCCAAGAAGACTGCCTTCCCCCCAAGTGATTAATGCGGGATAAACACACTGTCCACCCACCACCACAGACACTGGAGTTTCGGCATGATCTTCCATTCTACTTCCCATTTTCGCCATTTTTATCCACTAATAAAGTAGATAATCCTTAATAAAAAGCAACATTCCATTCTCGTCTATAATAATTGCATTTCATGCTAGTCTAATCATAATATCCCCAGACTCCATTTAAAACCTCAACAACAATCCACATTACCTACATAATGAACCCGCCGATACCACTACGCAAACAAACATTAAGACTAAATATTTTCCTCATGATTTAACTCGTTGTCATGAAACATGTCAAGAAAAAGAATACGCTAAGAGGATAATCACAAAAATAATAGAATTTTGACTAAAACTCCTGCAAAGTTGGTAAGAGCAAAACCAATTTTAATCTGCCTGAGTCCACCCAATATCCACTGATAATAACTTAGTATAAATAAAACTGAATCTAAACAAGGTGATCCTAAAACAATGAAATCAACCAAAGATATGAAGAATCAATGAAAAATCTAGTTTCAAACCAGCCAGTGATGAAGATCTCACCCGAACGCTGATAGATCCAGATTTTTTTTTGTGTCACAAAAACTCCATAAAACCACTACTTCTCATAATTTTTCTCAAACCACGCTTAAATTTTTCTTTCCCATAGAACACACAACATAAGATGCTGGCCGTCTCCGTTTCATCGAAAAACACACCACTGCTTCTTGATTTGCCCTAAAACATCACACGTCATGCTTTGATAATAGAAAAATGATATAGCCCACTGGGCTTGAGAGTATGGTCGCTTCAAAACTAGGTCGACCCACATTTACAATCAGTTCCTTTTGTGCACTTTTTTTATCTTAATAGAAGGATAACCTAGCATTAAAACTCATAACTTTTTTGACACTATTTTTAACCTTGAATAAAAAAAATTTATTTTTTTATATAAAGAATTTTTATGACTTATTTTGATAACAACTTAATGTTTCTTAATCAGAATTCAAAACGATCCTGTTTCATCAGCACACATTTGAGAAATTGTAAGTATTCGAAGTCTTGGTTTCAAGATTTAAAAACAAAATTTCATAAACTATTATATTTAAAAAACAAAACTTTTGTCTAATATTTAAATGTAAAACTCAGCAGAAAATTCATAAATTCCTTAATACTAATTCCTTCCTTGTTTGAATTATCTTTAAAATAGCCGACTCATGACTCGACCTCACTAATATCTCATTGAATTGGAATTTGAAAGAGCTTAACTCCATTTATAATCTCTAATTTCAGAACCCAAACCAACATCTTGCTAAGTAGATTTGACAATCAGATGAATTCCCTTTCTCAAACTGTCTCTTGCCCATTTAACTTAAAAGCGAGAAACCATACACAATGTGTTCAAATATTAATAACAACTCACAAATATAGTTAATAATAAAGGTCACCCTCTCTTTTATTTACAGCTTTTAAGGAGGAATTTCTTTACTTCACCGGTCAATTAGATAAAAAACAAAATTTATTTAAAAGACAAAACAAAATTCCTCTCTATTTGCAAAACTTAACTTCTACAATTAAAGTCTAACAAAATACCTCTAAAAATGTAAATGATTAACTCCAACATAATAACAAAATTACTTAGTTTAATCCCACATTTATAAAATTAAATAATCAAAGGCATTTTTGTCTTAAAATGTGCCATTTTGTACTGAAGCCTGATTTCAATGATTTAAAATTCTTTTGGGATTTGACCTTCAAAGTGCCACCCTATAGATAAAACCAATATTTTTGCCAATGTAAGATGAACAAGGTGAGGAACACATCAAAGGTCTACACCAAAACTCCATTGTAAAAGAGAGAGAGAGGGCTTAAAACCACATCAACAAGATACAAGAACATTAAAATAAAAAGTGTTAACATCCAGACATGTCCTGATTCAGTCCCTGTCTCATAAATTTACTAAGATCACAAAGTTTTGGCTCAGTCAAAAAAAAAGAAAAGATTTTGAAGAAATTGTCACAGAACTTACCACTAGCCTATCCATTCCCTTGAAGTAGGATCTATCCCAGCTGAAGGTTATCTGCAAAGCACTGATGTTTCACATTCACGCCACTGTATGTTTTATCCAACAATGAACACAAATCAAAGGTGAGAATCATCATATTATATTAAATTTATTTAAATAAAGAAACATGCAAATTGAATTTTTACATAGAAGTCACCTTGCTAAGCTAACCAAAATTAGTAATCTTCATTAAGAGCTAAAATAATGAATCAATGTACCTTCTTTTTTCTTGAATTTTTCTAATGAAAAATCATGCCAAGAACAATAAAAAGATGGATCATACATCGCCATGGGTATGCTAAAACAAAAGTTTAACATATAAGATCTCATCAAAAGAATTTGCCGTACCACTCAAATTTTTTTAATTCAATGGTCTACATATACTACTCCCCTCTAATTAGTCTCTTCATTTTCAGTCTACAACCTGATCGATTTCTTCTTCCTGGTTTTAGTTTCCATCTGACAAGCAAAACATTTGTTGTTTCACTTTTCCCTAACCAAACAGAATTCAGCTGGTTATATGAAGACTTAGGTGCTCCACTCATAGAGCTTTGAGAGGTCCCTCCATTATAAGATCAGACGTCATCTGTTCTCAAAAACTGGAACACAAGAAGAATCATGAAAAGAAAAAAGAAAACAAACATAATCCAAGATCTTGGCTGTTTATCCTCTTGTCCTTGACTTATCATGATTGCTTTTGTTTATAATGGTCACATTAGAAGGTCACAACAGTATAACACTTTCCAGCACACCATTTATAATGCAAATGGAGGACAAATAGGAAGTACAAGCATAAACAGATCTATCAAACAAAAACAAAATAGGCCAAACAGGAGTACTAGCGAAAGAGTTAACACAGTGCTAATCCTGCAATATTTTTATAGGTGGTATTTTTGGTTTTTTCCATTTATTGTACCACTGGACTGAACCCAGTCCCCTCCCATGCCCACCCCAACCCTAACTACAAGTCAGCCCCAGCTACAAATCATACAAATCAGTCCTCTGAATCTTATCAAAGAAGTAATGTCCAAATTAATAAAAGTATTTTAAAAGCCATCTTGACTTGCAAATCAAAGGACCTTGGTCGAGAGAAAGATTAATCAATGTACAGAGGTTACCTGATAACTGGTATATTGAATGTTTGTCATGGCATACGCTTCAGGAATGTTTGCCTAAGTACACGCTTCAGAAGTTTGTCTTCATCTTTAGTGAAGGCCTGTGGGTGAATGCAATATAGAGATTTGTGGTTTTGCCCCTATCAAGAGGAAGATGTCTCTTTCATCATACTTTTAGTAAATAATTTCCTACACCCCCCTTAAATATGACACCTAGACGTTAATAAATCTACCTATATGGAAGCAAAGCAAGAGACTCGAAATGGATTTAATGCATCTCAACAATGGAATTGGCCATCCCACCATTGAGCATTTTTGGACTCATTTGATAGTCATAGTTTAGTGATTAGATTTAGATGTTCACCAAGGTGAGACTAACATGCATGGAACAAGTCTTAACCAGAATTGGAGGGAGAGGGGACCATGTGTCTTTAGGACACATGTCATCTCCAAAAGCTTTTACACCATCGTTGATCCTTAATATGAAAATTACTCTTTTGGAACAATATAGAAAGGCTTTTAGAATCCAACAAATGAAGAAAAGATTTTCCCAATCTCTTAAAATTTCTTCTTGATTTTCACTACCATTTTCTCCAATTCCCTCTCACCTCTCACTCTACTCCACACGTTCTCTTAAAATGTCAGCACCTCACCATCTCATATAGTTCGGGCTCCCAATGATGGTAAGATCCTCATACAAAAGTCAGACTTACATCACACCATTTCTCCAACATCTGTCACCCCTACCTTCTTTAAAAACATCATGTTTAGCATCCATGAAACACAGTATCCAGATAATAGAAAAGCTCATAAACATATCACAAGCATAACTAAATCGCATATAAAAAGTTAGAATTTAAACATAAACAAGAGTCACATCACCAAAGAACTCGCAACAAACTGAAAGGGCAATGTACTACCAGTCTAATTCCGCAAACAAAGGAAGAATTAACCAATTTTGACATGACAAACATCAGTAAGTCTAATTCGTTTTAAAAATTACTTATCCTTCAAAGCGTGTTATAACTCACTACTTTCCTTTACTTATTGAACAACCTTTTACTTACAATTCAAAGAAAATTAGCAAATTGCACTCTGTTTTTTATATTTCAAAGCATATGGTAGTGTCTAAGTCTTTCGGTTGAAAAGAAAGTGATAACACAATCAACAAAGGCACAACAAAAATATTTCAATATGAAGTTATCAAAGATTCCCCATAAGAATTCAGAAAAATCAATAAAAAAAGTAGTTGTTAATAGAATGAGTGTAGCTAACACTTAATTCATTAACTTATAGGAAAGTTTCAGAGGACAAAGACAGATTCATATGGACCAAAATAGAGGGGACATTTAGTAAAAGAGAAGAAAAGAAATAGCAAATCCTAACTTAGCAAATCAATTTGCGCAGGTCTCACTTTTCCCAAAGTAAATCAAATTAAGTGGAAAAGTAGTGAAGGCCAGCCCCTACTTCCAACTGTGATCATTTTCTGTCTACATTGTTTACGCCATATGTACACATCAAGTAAACATGATTATGGAGCAAACATTGGTCGCAAAGATATCTCGAATCCTCTCTAATAATCATTAAACTTCATAGAATGATTACTTAAACTTCTAAATCCTGAAATAAGACAAATCTCATTTTCTGCTTTCGAAAAGTTGCCCAAGTGAATGTGAATCCACCGGGCAAATTCAAAATAATGGAGCATTACATGATACTATGATGTTGAATTGTTATGCTTAAATTTCAAATATAAGAGTTCAAAAACTTATAAACATGAGCAGACTCATGGATTATAAGATGTATGATTTAAAACAAGATAAAAAGAAAGCCTAAAATGGATGGATATAACTGTTATGAATCTGTTTTCATCCTATGTAGAAATGGACACATAATCCATTGCCATGTTTATGAGGAAAGAAGAGAAAATACAAAGTGGTGAACTTTCATCACTCTTTAATCTCAACACAAACAAAAACAACCTAATACAGGCAATGGCCTAGTTCTTCAAAAGCAATTTTGAAACCAACAAATTAATAGAATTGGGAAAATAAATAAAAATAGAAACAATAAAATAACAAAAATCCTACGTTTTCTTAGACACCAAACGGGGCAAAGAAACGAACACATAAAAAGAGATTACATAGAAAATAAGAACAAGAAGGAAAATTGTTTACAATGAACATCGACACCCAAACCACTTTTGCTTCAAATAATGCTCCACCGCTTTATTCCTAATATTTAAAAAAACAAAAACAAATACGTAAAGATAATTCAAACAATAAGATAAAGAATCAAGCACACAAAACAACAAAAATTCATACGTAGGAGTGGGAATAATAAGGGATGCGAAAATCAACAAACATAATCGTCGTCGCTAGCTTTGCATCATCAAGCTCCCATTTTGGATTCATCCTTCTTCTCTCCCCGCAAGCATGGAAACTGGCGCCAAAGCTCTCATCGTTTAGCCTCATCGACAATTTCGACCACCAACCTCAAAATTCTCCTCCCCTTTACCACCTTTCTTTCGCCTTCATTAACCAAGCGTAAAATCACCAGTTAAATACCAACAAAATTAAACCCTAAAACAAGAAGAACAAACCATAAATGATCCTCGTACCAGCACCCACGTGTCAACTAATAATCAAGGAATCTCCTCCCAACACGAACACGTAAAAAAAAAAAAATAAATGAAGGGATCGAATCAAAGAGTTGGGGGTTTTCAGCTAGGCTTAGGTTCTGGGAAGATCGGAGAACAAGACAATTTAGTAAATCGAGATAAAATGTAAATAAAACTAAAGCCATTTGAGGTCGTTTAAACACTATTTTTTAGAATCGTTTATAAACCTTTTTTACTCTCTTTAAATTCAGTGTTTTTGTTCTTTTATGTTTTTTGAAAACAAATTAAAAATCAAACGCGTTTTTTTTTTCTAACTTTCTTGTTTTATTTTTAAAATAAAAAACAATTTAAAAACTATAACAACCTCAACCCAAAAGGCTAAACTATGAAACGACTCCTTCAAGATACTGATTTGGGATTTATTATCAAATTTTTTTTTAAAAAGACCATCAAATGATTTATTTCAAATTTAAATATTTCAATCATTTATTAGTAAATCAACATATTTAAGTATTTAAATAATTTTAGTAGATAATTAAATATTAATTCATAATATTTGTTACTGATTTTTTTATATTTAATATTTATTTAATGTTCATATATTTTATTTTATTTATATAAATAAATATTTATTTATTTATACTTGCTCTGTACGTGTTTCTGATTAAAAAAAAGAAAAAAAAGAAAAGAAGACTTCATCAATGAAACAGCTCCCCGCTGAACTGTTTTTCTTCTCTTTCATTTTTTTTCTTTCTTCTTTCTATTTTTCTCTGTTCCATTTTCGCTGGATATATACAGATTTAATATAATTGATCTTCTCCGATACGCTCTAACTCGAAAACCCTTGACTCACTGAGTCTGATTTTTTATTTTTTTCGTCTCTGGAGGAGGCTCACCTGATTTCTGTCAGATTACAGATTGTGCCTGTAAGTACACTTATTATTTGGTCTTTTGTTTTAGGTTTAATTGTTGGTTGTTAAGTGACCAAGATTTGTAGTTAGTTGATGATATAATATTTAGCTGAAGGTATAGTGAGGAATACTGGACAACGAAGAAAGGGGAACATGAGAAATGATGGAAAATTTTCATAGAAAATTATCTATTATGGTTCAAATAAAAAATTGCACTTCTGGCTAAAATTCATGGCATTTTGTTATTGATCTGAGTTATTATTTATTTGTTTGTTTGGGTTCTTGGCAGCAAAGACAGTGAAGAGGTACTAGTAATCAAATGTATTAATTTCATTTCCTTTTTCTTCATATATTGGTAGTAAATAGAGGGTTGACATATCAAAAGATATGACCATTGCTGAAGTTTTAATGTTTCTTTGAGCAACTTCCAAAACTATTAGTTCGATTAAATTAACAGTTTAATATTTTCTTATATATAAAAATAGATTTAGTTCAGACAGAGAAAACATTAAATGTTAATTAATTTTGCAGTAAGATTTTTGACAATAATGATTTGAGTCACAAATTTTCAAACCAATGAGGCCTAGATGTTTAGCCAAAACCTCAAGGAGGGTGAATGAAAACTAACTCTAAATTTCATAACCTGGATAGAATTATAAAATTGCATAAATACATTGGCTTTTTCTTAAATAGATTTTTTTCTTTACTTAACAATAAATTTTTGTGAGATCTCATTAGTTGCTGAAGTTACAACTTTTGTACATAAGAGGGTTCAACATTTATTCTGGCCTCACAACATATCGTAGCTAGTACTTACATAAGGAGATTGGGGAGTTAAACTTTGATCTGCCTATTTTTCACTTATATAATTTACTTTAGTAAAATATTCTTGATTTATGTGGGTTCTATTTATTGAGCTGAACTAGCTTCTTCTTTCTTTATGTTTTCAGGTGTTCACTTTTTTTGTAAGGGATCCATGTGTAAGGCTTATTTGAAAGTTCCTTACATGTTTTTGGGAGTATGATATGTGAACTAGTTACTTTCTTTAGCTGAGATTGCTTACATGATTTCTTGAAATCCAGTGAGAAGTTTTCAAATTCTTATCCTAATAGAATGCGACTTTCCCTTACTTTGAAGAATTAGACTTGTAGCTGTTACACTATAAGTTTGTTTGGGCCAGAGACTGCAGGTGATATGTTTTATATGTCTTAGTTTGTCTAGTTATGTCTCTTTAATGTAGCACAAACTCAAGGATTTTCTGTGTTTGAAGTCTATGTTTGGCTGCTAAGCCACTGTCAACACATCTTTCTGAATCAGACTTGCATTTTGTGTAGGGGATTAGGTGATGGCTGTTGTTATATTAGTCAATCTATCAAGCATCTGAAACAGATTTCTAGGAATCAATAATAGCATATAGGTGGTATGTCAATTCCAAAAGTGGGAAAGAAAGAAAGAATGAAACTGGAATCAACACACCACTTTCAGAATCTTACCCACCACAAGACCCTAGTGAAACTGGGTAATCAACCATCTACTATCCGCTATTTACTCTAAATCTTGAGAAGTTTAAAGTCCATTGGGAGAGGTTTACCATACCATACATCATGTTGAAAATAATTTATTTTAAAGATGGGTGAATTACAATATCCATTTTGAATATAACTTATTGTGTTTTGTTAGAGTGTTGATTTATGTTGGCAAGCCATATGATAAATTAAAGGTGCAAAATTGTTTCTGTTGTGTTTGCTTAGAAAATTCACACTCAGGCAGATAATTAATTTGAACAACACTTAGTTGTTCATTTGTTTGAGCATCCAGTTCAAGAGGATGGAATCCCTTTGAACAGACGACCCAAAATACACAATCAGAAATATTAGAGTAAAGCTCGTATTTTTCTTTGTTCTATTTCATTATTATTATATAGGTTATAATTGTCATTAGTAGCATTAGTAAGTTAACATATAGTTAATTTCCTTTCTTTTTTCTTTGTAGACATTTGCATAAATAAAACTACCTTCTTATGGATGCTTATAGATCAATGTCACATGAATTCGCATAAACTTCGTGTAGTTCAAGTTTTTAATTTTGTCTTCTAAAAATGCCTCAAGATAAGTATACGTTGGAATAATTTAAAGAAACATTGATCAAGATAATCAAAATACTCAAATAAATTCTTCGACATGGATTCAACCATAGTTTAAAAGGAGCGCCTTAAGGGGTGTTTAGGTTCAAGTACAATTCACTCCTAGTTATAGCGCCTCTTATCTTCTAAGATATGTGCCTTATCGAGAAGTGCCATGTAGACTATAATTTCATTGTTTTTGCAACTATTATTTTGAAATTTCGTTGAAATTATTGAATTTTTATTTTAATATTCGACCTTAAACTTGTTACTTAATCATATTTGTAACATTGATTTTGTATTTCTAGTTCACTGTGGACTGCTTGTTTTTGTCAAGCCCTTTTTTGTGATAGGTTGTCCCCCTAGTATGTATACATTATGTATACTTTTCAGAGGGGGTGTCTCAGCTTTTTTGACAAATATATATGTGCTATGTTTTTTCCATAAAAGAGTTCAACATTGAGTGCATCTAAAGTCACATTTTGCTGTAATTAGGGATCGCCTTGTGGTGTGCCTTGCCCTTGCTGTAAGATAGTAAAGTTTTTTGAGAATGGCAAAATTGTTTGGGGTCTCACAATATACTAAAAGCTTTATTATACACTGCTATCACTATTTATTAGTAACAAAATGTGATATTTGTATTTGGGAAAGGCTTTCTTGTTTAGTGATGACGCATCGGGTTTAGTGATTATCTGGTCTCTTGATAATCATTGAACACTGTGGTAATAAAACTAATCGTGTTGAAGTAATATCATGAACTTAGAGATGCAACCATATTTGTAATTAAAAGATAATTTGTCATACCAAATATAATCAGATATGCAGTCGTTTTGTTCACCTTCAGTAATTTGAATGGCTCTTTCCAATTTCAGAAAATATGAAGAGGGAAGAAGAAGAACCGTTTAAAATAAGTTCTATGAATTTATAAATGTTTCAGTATAACAAAATATATAGAGGCATTTTTCTTCTCCTAGTTTTATTTCACGATGACCTTGCCACAATATTAGATTTGCATGAATCTTAGTATTATTTTTGGTGTTCCAAAAGAACTTTGACCATATCTCAAACAAAAGAAAATTTATTTTTATATCGAACTTAGTGATATGAAATAATACACATACATCTGAATCGTCATAGTGGCTCACACTTCCAAACATCACTCCGAACCCACATTTCAATTGTAGCTCTTTCGGGGTCTTCCACGTGACTGCCTCTCAATGAAAGCACCAATGATAGGTACTGCCTCAGTCTGGGAAAATTTGAACTAAAGTATTTAAAATGCACAGGCAGTGGTAAGAATCATCGTTTTAAGACTCATCCACACTTCAGAACCGATGTGGACTCAGACACCATAAATGTATCTTTTGTTTTAATGAACTAATAAGTTAATACAATGAGGATTTAATTTATTTTTAGTTTAAGGCAGAATATCCCATTATTTTGAACATACTAGAGATCAAGGTAGAATTCATTTGAATAATGAGCTTGTTCTTTCTTTCTCGATAATGTTTATATGGGACATCCTTTTAAAGTTGTTGATGTTGTTATCGATCATTGGCTTCAACCAGCAAATCAATGTTTGGGATTAGGCAAGTAAGCCGGGTTGGTCGGGTTCTCGTGAGAACTTTGTTTCATCGGCGACTTCATCTTTAAACCTGATTTTCCGCTGTGCCTCGTGTGTATTTGTTTATAATTCATATACCGCTGCACTTCTCCAAAGCTTCCATTTTTTTCCTAGCCTATCAAATAAATGACAAAGGCAACATGAAATTGCTCATTTTTCGATTAATTTTGCACATGTGCTTTCTTCCATTACAAAAACCCTTCCAGATTATTAGAGCTAAGAGATTTCATGGGGAAGTTTTCTCCCTCATTACAATAGCTCAGACAATGATTTCTCACCAACACTCCCCACTTCATCCTTTGAGTTCCACTGAAATAAACAAGAAACAGAGCATGTTATCCGATGGTCAAATCTTAAGAAAATGAATAAATGGATACAAGATTTTCGCAAACATCTATTTACTAAGAAGTCGTATGCAATCGCTTTCAAGATGAATGCTCGAGGTTAGGTCAAAGATCATCGCTTGGTAGGATAGAGGCGGCGGTACCTGGCGATATGATCGTGTGAATATCACTTCAAATATGAAGGTTATATGTTAATTGCATCCTCACAATGGGGAAGGGTGGTACTATTACTGCATCACTTGACTCATTTTTGAAAACAAGAATAGGATTCATTTTTTTTTTTTTGCATGAACAATAATACATTTCTTGTATTGACTACGGTCCCTGAATAAGATGTTTAATAATATGCAAATTATATATTGTCAATATCCTCGAACTTGTTATGAAGGAGAGATCTGATATGGTCTCAGTTATAAGGTCTACATTTAAACATTCAAGAATCATTCCCGATTTTTGATTGACCTTATATGAAAGTTTTTCAATGATGATGATGATGTTTTAACAATGTCGATTTCACTCTGGCCGCAATTAAAAACACGTTGTTAGGTTCTGGCCTCGGTCAATTGTCCTTCTCCAGTATGATAATCACTATTATTATCTTTTCCAGCAATCAATTTTGGGAGGTACCAACATCGGGAAAGTTTCCATGATTTTTCCTTTCCTAAGCATATCACCCATCATTATATCCTTTTCCAACATTTTACAATACCTAGAGTTTCCTCAGTAATAACTTGAGTTTTGTATGATAGATGATGACGATGGATGACCATCATTGTTTCCTTTCCTAAGCATCATCTTGTCATATCACATCACATTTTTCCTCATGATTCCTTATGGTATGCATTAATTTCTGTGGAGGTGACAGAGATCGGGAGTCTTTCGATGAGACGGGGCCTCATGGTCGCGAAGAAGTCTGCAAAGGCATGCAGATATCATTCATCTCACTTATAAAAATTGTATTCTTTTAAAAAAAGGATGTTGTTGTTAATACTATTCGTTTATTTCGTCAAATTTTTTTTTTATCCTACCATATTATAAGATCAATTTTGGAAACAAAGTGCATTGTGATTCTTAATTCTAAAAAATTAAAATTGAATTGTGTGTCTCTGTGTGTATTAAGATCACAAACCTTTCTTGGATTTTAATCATACAAAAAGATTTTGAATTGAGTTTTACGGTAGCAACTCATCAAGATATAGCCCAAATAGGTAATGAATGCAGTGGAATCAGTGGAAGTCTTCATGGGAAGGACATTGTCTCGTGGTTCCAATGTTATTGTTTGTTAGTCATTATTTAGTTTGAGAGTTTGCAATCAGGTTCTTGCCTTTCTTATAGCTTTCCAAGTTTTTAATTTGAGATCTTTATTCCTAATTTTCTTTTCAAATTCAAACCCCTTCTAAAGATGATGCCTTTTTGTATTATTTTTCACTAGAAAGTTACTATTAAGAATATGTTGAGAGGCCTTAAAGCCCTTTTTCATTTTTAAACATTAAGAATATATAGACTCAAAGTTGTGCCATTATTCATGAATATTTTTTCATGAGTTTTCTGTAAAGGTAGATGGGAAGGGGTGGAGAGGCTGAGTTTGGCATCTCCGAAGGATATGACTTGTTAATTCTTTTAGCAACTGTTACTAAGAGAGAGCTCCAGAGATGTTTGTCTAGAACTGAGCCACCCCTTAGTTTAGTTAGTCCTTTGCTGCATGGTTATTATTTAGGTGTCTAATTTGCATATGTTGGTGGTAAGCGGGTCCATTTAGTATTCTTTTATATTTCTGGGTTGAATAATAGCTTCTCTTCTTGCTTTTTTTATATTCCTTGTGGATGAAATGGATATTTTTTAATAGGAGAGACGACTGTGGTATGAACAGAGAACTTTCATGACGTCAGAATTAGTGAGACGGTTTGCCCACCAGAGTTTCGAAGACAAAGTGGGGTAAGCAACATCAGTGAGTCGCAAGTCCTCCTACCACCCTAAAAGGGGTTGAAGTCTTGAGAATGAATAATGAATTTTATGTAGAGGTTGGATTTAAATTACATCAGCGTTCCAGTATTCTTGAACGGCTTATAACACTGATAAAGAATGACTAAATTTAGAGACAACACAATAGTATGAAGAAAATGGATCTAGTTATTTATATCAACATGTAAGAAGAGGCAACTCGATAAAAAACAAGAAGAGGCACAAATAATGATCGTGAATCGCTGACAGATTTTTCTTCTGTCTCTGAAGAAAGAATATTTTACTTATGCACAATCTTCCGATCATAAGCATTTCTTCAGAACCTCGATATGAATTATCTATATTTGTGATATTTAATAAAAAAAAACTATTTGTGACCTTGTAATTTAATTGTTACCGCATGGTTTTAACTTTATGATCGATATTCAAAATTTTAATACAACCTGTTACTTCTATTTGAAACCACAGCTTTACAAACTCATTATTTATTGAAATATGTGTTCATATTAGATTTGTAGTTTTCATATCCTATTCTAATTATAGATCACATGTAAGTGGTTATTCTTTTACCAAATGGTGCATACACCTGTGATATTCCTTCAAAAACTAGGTCAAACTTTCTTGCTTTTTTGGTATGGCGCCCAATATCGACATCAGCAGCATCAAACTTCTTAATTCGAACGAATCAAGTCGATTACTACCGATAATCATATTGTTAGAATATGGATCTCGAGACGTGAGCAATTTTCGATGCAAATAATGCCATCTTTTAGAACTACCTATGTTCTTATGGACCATGACTAAGAAACTCCAACTGGATCCATACACTGTCTTTGTTCTCCATGAAGGTATTATTTTTCCACTTGTCGATTTAAGTGGATGGGTTCATGAGTTCAAGATCGGGAAACTTCAATATCGTGGTTCGGACATTCACTTTATTTTAGTAAAGTGTATCTATAGAATCGTATCATTGCTAAGACTAATATGAATATTTGATTAGATATGTTTAAATGCACTTTGGTAGAAAATGGCTACCGCTCCACACTTCCCTGCGGCTTTTGGACTGCATAACAAGATTCAACTCTGCTTCCTCCATGTTCCGAAGGTGTTCCAAGAGTTCTAGAACATGAAGACATGAGTTAATTTAGAAATTTAGATTACTTTAGATTCTACGTTGGCAATTACCTAAGAATTATGTGATGTGTTGATTATTTTATTACTTATATCGTTTAGAAAAAGTTTGGATAAAATAATAAATATTAATCATACTTTCGAACTATTTAATGGTTGTGAATAGTTTTTAACTCGATATAAAAATGTGGAGCTTTATAAGATAAGCTAGACACAAGGACAACCTGTGGTGTTCATACTTTTTTCTAATCAGTAACCAATTGACATCAACAATTTAGATGATTTCATAGATCGAACTTGTAAAGTTTTAAGTGCATAATGTGACCAGCTTCCAAAGACTGCTTTGGACTTTTCTTACCGCCTTTCTGCTATAACTAGTGGCATTTACTGCTGACTTCAACTCGTTTGATTTTAATCGGACACTGGTTAAATGCCTGCCAACCCCAAATTTCTATTTTAGCTCCAAATCCACCTATCTAATGATTTTATGTGAGAAAAATTGTCAGATCATAATGTGCCTTTTTTATGGATTGAAGGAATTAAAAGAATCCTAGTATGAACATTCAACAACCGGACTTTGATTTTTAATTTTAACGCTGTTTTATCGCCGCCTAATTTTATTTTATCTATGACTTACAATTTTAATATGTTCAAATTAAATATGTTATATATTTTTATTCTTTCTTCCTTATAGTTTATTTGATCTTTCATTGGTTTCTTTATTGCCATTTATTGCCACAATTCTAATTTATTTTATTCATGACTAACAATTTTAATGTGTTTAATCAAATGTGTGCTATATATTTATATCTTTCTTCCCTCTATAGTTTACATATGTTTTGATTCTTTCAGTATTATTTTGGTTGTTCCTAAATAAGAAGTGACTAAAGATTGAACTAACTGGAACAATAAATGATATATGTGTGTTCAAGGATGTGGCGAATGTTACAGCTTTGAGCCAGAAACTGCGATACCTTCATACTATAAATTCGCCTGGGCCTGCTCCCAAATGGTGTTTCCATTTGAAAATTAATGGTTTGATCTCACCATGTTATTGACTCTGTTTTGAAATTGCCTCAAATTCAGTCCAATTCTCGGTTCTTTGTTCCAATGAACACCCTTTGGCTTTGTGATTATGTGAAGAGATGAGGAGGGTGCACAAACAACTGTAGTATGATGATTTACAGTTTTTAGAGCAGGGAAGACCTGAGAGGTTGACTTGACAAATTTGATTGATACTAATCTCTATGAGTCACATGCATGGCTCTTTCATTGATCATCGATTGTATAAAAGGTGACACAGCCTCTTGTTTATGCTTACTTTGTTAAAGAAATGATGTACTATTGTAACAACCTAAAATTTTCTCCATTTAAATTTAGAAGAAACAGCTAGTTAGGATCTTCTTTGCTCACATTACATTGTAGATTCTGGAAATTACCTCATTAATCAAAAACATTTGGTATGAAAGAATTTCAGTGCTCAGACATCAAGTCAACAGATTTAGACACCATGCAAAAAACTAGTCAGAGCTGGGTCATTTATATGTCTTTTGAACAAAACGAAAATATAATATGCTATTACATTTTTGCCTCTTCAAAATTTTTGTTACTACTTTATTTGGCTATTGTTTTGACCAAGATAACAAAAACTGTTCCATGAGCATGAATGTGTGGTTGTATCAGTCACCAATGCTCGAGGGTGCATTGTATGAAAGAAGATAACAAGTAACATGTGCTTATTATGTGTGTGCTGATTTTATTTGAGTTAATGTTTACATTGATTACACATCCGGAATACTCTAGATGGCATGCTGTTTGATATAATGCCAGAATTATTTTGACAGGCGCAATCATCTAGATCCATATTTATTGCTGATAATTATATAGCAATCTAAAAAAGAAAATTGAAGCAGAACGCTTCACTAATATTATGGTCAGTTAACAATTCTGTTTTGAAGCTAACAATTTGTTCACTTATTAATTATTCTTTGAACTTTCCTAAGTAATTACGCATAAATTTTGTGGTCTCTAGAATCTTTAAAGGTAAATAAACCAGTGGTTTTTAATATCCATTTGTTAATACTAATGTTTATAGTGTATTTCTCTGATTATAATGTGTTGATGGTCCAAGAAAAGTAGCCCATTTGATCCAATTCAGCTGTTCTGTTCCCTTTGGAGATTTAAGAACCAAAAAGGTATTGGGTAATGAAAGGAATGGTTTTTTTTTTTTTTTTTTTTTTAATCACTAAGATATTTTATGCAATTAGGTATTGTTATTTCTCACACATAAAATCTGTATGGTTAGAATCTAGCACAATTGCCTTTCTATTTTCTGGCAGTAGACATGAAAGAGAAATGAGTGGTAAAGGGCTGACTGGGCTTATGGGGTATGGGAAAAGGAGGGGGTTGAAGAATTACAACAAAGAAATATGGCATATTGATTCAACATGTCTGAATTATTTGCCCAGGTGTTCTTTCCCTACTCTAAAAGCTAAGGCCTAAGGGGGATATATTTGAATCTTTTGGCAGGTTAGGGCTGTTTTAAAATACCTAGTTCTTTCCTTTCTAACCATTTTCTTATCATTTAAGCAGAAATAAAATCTTATTATTCCTTATCTACCATCAAGGGTTATATCACTTCTTTTGTAAAAATATGTTAAAGAGCATTGTGTGTCTATTAGTCTTCCACAAAGGCTTTAGTTTAAATGTTAATCAACCATTGATGCTTGGATGTTGTACTTTTGCAACACTGATTGACATCTGGACCAGATTGAAGAGATTGGGATGAACAAACATCCTCATCATGATCCTTTGTATGTTTGCTTATCATCATTTAATTACAATCCTCTCTTTCTGTTTTCTGCAGATTATGAGGAAACTACCCAAAGTTAACCGTGTTTCAGCAGCTCGCATTCTGTGAAGACTAGTTAGCTGGAACAAACTAAAGGTGCTGATGGTATTGATATTAAGAAAAAATCAAAGAAAGAAATCTCTAAGTAGTGATGTTTTCAACAATGTTTGAAAATACATTACCACTCTGATCATTTATCCCCACTTACTACTTGTTTATACTGATGCTTTGCCTTTATCCAGAAAACCATCAGGTGCTTATTGTACTATACACTTGGTGTGGAAAACTGGATGCCTCTACAACAGTTACTTATTATAAACATTTTGAGAAGTTTCCATCCAGATTGCTAGGTGGAAGAAATTTTATAAATATTAAGTTATCTTAATGGTGTTGCATGATATAGTCCATCATGTTGTAGTTTGAAAAAGAAAGAATTAGGACTTACTGGTGGCAGTAGAAGAGATATTTATTGTTGGTTTATTTTAAATTTATATGGTGCATCATTTAATGTTCCCTGATATTTTGTGTAGACTTCAGTTGATGGACAGTCACTAGAATATATGTCTTTACATCCTATGTCTTCTAAGAAGCAACCCTGATTGGTGGAGGAACATTTTGAGCCTGGTATGGAGGATATAGATGAGAATTCAAGTGGTTCTGAAGGAGGCAAGCTCCTAAATGAAAGCAATAAAGTTAAAAAAAGATCTCAGGGTCCAAGGTAAGATGTTTGCTATGATTTACTTATGGAAAGACTTTAAGGTGAAAATTGACAGTACAACTGGCTAAGCTTTTATTTCTTCTATCTTTAGTTTAGCAGCAAGGTAAATTAACATGAAATGATAACAACATTATTTGTCCTTAATCAAACGTATTGTTTTCTCATTTTGGCATTCTTTTAGATTTTGAAGGGTTGTGGTTGTTGGATCTGCAGGGTCATCGTGTAAAACAAAATTTTTATTTATTTATTTATTTATATTTGTCTCACTAATATTTCTTTCAATATCACAACTTGTAGATTGTATGAAGTGAAGGATGAGCGACATGCAGAAGCATTCTGGAACCGTATTCTTGCAAAGGAGGATGCTCTCTTCCATTGGAGAGTTTGAGTGGCAGCCCTTCATCACAATTCCTCGAATCCAAATGATGGTAAAGTTAGACATGGTGGTTCGCGACAAATTTCCTTCATCACTAGAAGCTCATCCTAATATGAAGAAGACGAGGTATTGGAAATACCACATCAAAAGAAAAGAGGAATTCAATCACTTGGGCTGAAGCCTGATAGATCAGGATTTCAAGGCAGAGGAAGAGGAAGAGAAGAGAAAGATTGATTGGTAACTCAGAAAGTCTTTTTTTCTCCTGCTCATCATAGCTTTGTACAGCTTGCATACAGGTTCTTCTACTGATATTACTATTAACATTCCGAGCTGAGCAACGCCTATGACGGGAGTGGATTTTCACAAATTAAGCTTTATTAAGCATTCAGCTAACAAAACATTAAGTAAAAAACAAATACTTAATGTTAGAACTTTATCCTGTTTCACTATAATCAGTATTGTTTCACTTATTTCATTGATCTTTTCCTTTGGAGGCACATTCTTTGGGGCACTAAACAAACATATCCATAAGAAGATCAGGTGAAGCAGCAGCTTCATCAGCATTAAGGAGTGATGGTCAAGTATATTTCTTTTCTTCTATAAAACTCACAAGTTGTTCTTCAGTTCTTCCATGACTTGTTTAGAGCAAAATAACATTAGTGATTAGCACATAACCAGATATTTTATTATTGACATAACAAGGTGTTTTATTAATTTACTGTGCTCATCAAGAAATCTAGATCATCCCTAAAACCCATTGAATTCATCATACAATCCAGATCACATTCCACATTCACAATAAAATCAAGGTGTTCCAGGTGCCAAGAGAAATAAACATTTCTTTCGGTGTCCACCGATATCTTCCAAACATTATGATCTAACAATGTCTATCCTTTGATAATAGTAGTTTTAGAAAAGCTAATATTAAAACTGAGTGAGATACGCATCTTTGTATTTATTAAAAAATCAAAAAATTTTTTACGATCTTATCATCATTGATTTTGAAAATAACAAAATTATGTGATTAACGAATTTTCAAAATTATGTGATTACGACCATATTACTTTCACAAGATTATTGATTTTAATCATGCCCTAGACATACAACAATTGATTTTGAAAATGACAAAAATTGCATGATTAGATAAAAATTCAGTTTCTTACTGATCTTTTCATGAATTTAATCATCTTAACTTTATTTGAGGAAATAATTTCTAAGGTTTAACTCATTCATTTTATTATTTAATTTTTAACTTAACTTTTTAATCATAATATTTTGGTTCTATTTCTTTCTTAAACTATATATTCTTGATTTTAAATTTTATTTTTATAAATAATGATAATAATCATATTGTTTGAGTTTAAAATCTAAGTCACCTCGATCGAATTTTATTTAATCACACACACATATATATATATATATATATATTACATGTTATTTTATATGATATATATAAAAGGTTTTAAAAATTATTTTGTACATCTAAGATAAATTTAAGAGCAAAAAGAATAAAATAAATGAACATATGAGATTCAATTTAATCTAATTAATTTATAGTTATTTAATACTAAATAGAAATAAAGTGTTCCGTAAAAACAAATAAATTTTACAAGAATAAAAGTTCTATTCAACCCATAAGTAACAAAACAACACTACCAAAGTTTTATACTCATATTATTATCAGTTTTCTACTTACTATATGATGGAACTGGAGACTTGATTGTCAATCCTACCGTCATATATTAAGGGAGGTTATATAATAGCACAAAAGATAGACTCACAAGATGATCCTCGTGGCTTTATGTTCTATGGAGGTCATGTTTTCAAGAATTGTTTAGTTTTTTACATATCTTTCAAATCAATAAATCTTAATAAATATAGAGATAAATACCAACCACCACATCAAGTTAAATGGTATCAACATAATGGTTACATTAACTTTTCTTTCTTTCTAAATTTTGATTAATCATTTCATGAATGAATTTTAGTGACATTAAAGTAAATTCATTTAATACTAGTGTTTGGTTCTTGGGAAAGGTGAAGAAAATACAAGCGAAATAAAATGGAGAAGAAAAGTATTGAAATTTCTAATTAATTTTAATTGTTTATGATTTTCATAAAAAAATTGTCATAAACTTATCAAACAACAAAACTATTTCGCGATATTTTTTACCTAATACTTTTCAAAACCAATATGGATTAAAATTAATACAGAAGTAGTAAGCTCATGTCTAAATTATTCTATCATTAATTAATAAAAAGAAAACAATATTTAATTAATTATTCAATCATGGAAAAAAAAATCATAATTCACTTATAAATAGATGAATTCTAATCCATTCACTACTATAATATTGAAAGCATTTTTCGTAATTAAAGACAAAGAGTGCATAAATAGAGCAAGAAGGTTAAAAAAAAAATCAGAAGTAAAATTCAACAATGTTACTTTAAGAATTAAAAACCATATCGAAATTGCTGTTATAAATCAACCCATGATTTCAAACTTAGATAGTTATTTTTTTTATGAAAATGCTAAAAGAAGAAGACATTTCTAGAAAATAATCCATGAAATTTTTTGGCCAAGTATTTAAGGAAAATCTGTGAAATTTTTTATTATTGTGCTAATTATATCTCACTACGAATATTTCAAAAGATATAAATGTGAAAAGATATAAAATTACTCTATTGAATTTTTATCCAAGATTTAGAAAACATGAATCTATTTGGTGATATGAGATGATAGGGATTCAATTTCTTCTTGAATTCAAAATATAAGTGAATATCATTTTTTACCAATCTAAAATTCTGAGAATAAATATGGGAAAATTAAGAAACTTAGGCTATTAAAGCCAAAAAAAAAGTATTGTTTTGTGTTATTTTCATGTATTTTACTTGATTGGCTATGACACCTGAAGTCCTGTGGTCCCGCGAACAACCCACACAATGCTCAATTACCTGTGGGTATTTGATATTCTATTATCACTGTCGCTGGCCCCATTTACCGGGATCCATTCATGCATATATATATTTTAGAAAAATATACAAATTTATCAAAACGGTTTATAAGAGTTTGAGTTACAACTCTCTTATATACAAAATATTACATATAAAATCTATTTTTTTTTTTCAAAAAAGGTTTCTCAAAGCCATAGTCCACAAATTTTCTCTCACATCAAGGGTCCGGATGAGGGTCACCGCCAGGAGATAATCCAGACTGAGCTGTCCCACGATCGGAGCGACCATTGGCGCATAACTCCATGAAGGTGGTTACTCTACCAAGTCAAGATTACTAATGCCATACCACACAATAGACACATCAAAATTTAATGAAGAATATGTCAATTCTATATAATCCCCACGCGCTATTTAAACGATGAGACTTATCATAACTCTATGTCCCGAGTCCTCATCGACTTCACACATGTCAGAAACTGGAAAAAGTTGTTCAATTTTTCAAAAGAAGAAAATGGTAATTTTGCTGAAAACCGGGGTTTTTTTCTAGACCTTAGATGACGAAATTGACTTCATAGTTAAATTCATCTCATGAAATATAGTTACCTAGTTAAATTTCATCGAATTTTGAGATAATTAGAATTTTGTGTTTTTGAAATTTTATTGCGACACTTAAAGATACATATATTGAACCCTTGAAAATCCAAGATTTCGATACAAAGGGTAAAGAAATTTTATTGAATCCTAATTTTTCTAGATTCGAGGATTTAAAATCCACTTCCATTAAATCGCTCGAATTTAGCTATCACGTCGAACTTCATTGGATTCCGAGGTAGTCGGATTTCACGCTTTTTCGAGTACATGTAAGGTCGGATGACACATGGTAAGGTAAGGAGATGCCATGTATATCTCAAGAGGTGACTTGACATAAAAAGCGGGATGGGCTCACATTTGAAGTTACATGGGTGGCGACCCATGGCTCACAATTAGCCATAAGTATTTGATTTCCACGCACTATATTAAACCACTTCGAGCGCATTTACGTCATTAAGGAATGACATAAAGAAAATGTTTAGGGAAAAATTGATGGTCACATGTGACTTGATAGAATGGGGAGGAAATTGCTCCATCGACGGATGATTATTTCAAAAGGGGAGAAAAAGGACCAAAGGAGAAGAGAAATTAAGGAGAGAAATGAAAGGAAAATGAGAAGAGAAAAGAGAAAAAGGAAAAGAAAAGGCAAAAATGGTTAAAAGAAAGGAAGGAAGAAAAGAAAGAAAGAAATCCGTAGAGAGAAAAGGAAGAAAAGAGAAGGAGGAAAGGAAAATGAGATTTTCCCTGGTTTCTAAGCAATGACGTCAAAGTTCGAGTACCAAATTTGTGCACGAAGGGGATCTACTGTGAACACTTAAAGTCGAGTTTCATTAAACCCAAGAGGTAGGATATTTTCCTTACTTGTTTATTTTTAGCTCAAAGGCTTTATAATGGTAGGGGTTAAGCTTAGAGGTCATGAGGTGCCATGTAAATTAGTTCCAAGTTTGGAATTAAAGGCAGGATTTCATGACAGGTTTTACAATACCACCGATCAGGAGTTAGGTTTGACCAGAAACTGAAAGTTTCTAGGTGTGGTGGTTTGTTGTTGTGAAAATGATGCTTGGAACCGGATTGTCTTATTTGCTTCTCATGGCGTCGAGGTACCCTCGCTGAATGGTCCCACTTTGAGACCTGTTGTGTGTTATAGCCAGTTTTGAACATGCTAAGTTTGGAAATGTGATATTGATGGCGTTGGCAAGCACATGTTTTGTATGCAGGTAGATTTATAAGTGGTAAATTATAATTATCCATGAAAGTGAATGTTTCATGTTGCTTATTCAGTGCATGAATATGAGGAAAATGCACAGCATCATGCATTTATATGCACGGTCACATCGCACGTCGGGTGGGTGCAGTGATAAGGTCGTATTCATCACAGAGTTGGTCGTGAGTTTGAAAGTGGGGACAAAGTCCAAGGTAGAGATTCACCTAGTGTGTAAATGATCAAATGATAAATTACATGTTTGTATGAGCAAGTTGGGGTAGATCCCTCTGTGGTGAAAGTCCCACAGTTATCAGGCTGTTAGACATGAATCTCACGATGCAAGTTCGGAAAATGTTGGAAAAGGCTACTGCAGCACATTCACTGTAAACTAAACTGGGGCTCCACAAAATAAAGGAAAAAGACTTTGATAAATAAATTGGAGGGTTTTTCAATGGTTTAGTCAGGGTGTGTGACTGGTTTTATTTCACATTTGGCATTCCAGGTGTGAGGGAGTCGGTTGGGACTCAAGTGATGAGCATGAGGGGTTGCATCTCATGCATGATATAGACATTTCATATAGAAAATAATTGTATGAAATGTGATTGATTGTTTATATATGCCATTGTATATGCATTTAAAGTGGGAGGAATCTTGTAGGAAAATTTTCTACTCGGGCTTTACCTCACCTGCCGTGGGACCTTTCAAAATGGCCAGAATCCATTCAAAGGAGACTAAGACGCATAAAAGAGAGGTATCTTTGAGAAGAAAGCCGAAATGTATTCTTAAGTAAATATTTTAATATGTATAACTAGAGAACAAAACATGAAAACTATGAGAATATAGTTGAGATATTTTGTTTTATATATAGATGTAATGCCCCATGTGGCTATTTTGTTTGAGGTTCTCAGACAGACATGGCAGATTTCCAAGTAGTGTCGATCGGTAGTTAACGGACTCTAAGCTTGGGCGTTAAGATATGGCACATGATACATGGATCATATGAAGACACATGGCCATGAGGGAGAGGAGGAAGGAAGGTGAGGCCCTCACTTAGGATAGGAACAAACAAAAAGAAAAGAAAGAAAATAAGGAAAAATGAGAAAGGGACAAGTGGCAAGTAAGGAGGAGAGGAGGAAAAGGGAAGGAAGTTTCCCCGGGGGATCAGATTCGATGGATAAGGGAGAGAAAAGAAAACTAAAAAGAGAGGAAAGAAAGAAAAGAGAAATGAAGGAAGGAAAGAAAAGAAAAGAAAAAAAGTGGGGAGTTTGCATGTGAAGAAGTGAGGGAAAGAGATTTTCTCATGTTCGACGGTCCTCAAAAGTGTTATGTACAGCGTTAACCTCATCGGGGACTCAGAAAGCAAGAAAAGTTTGATTTGCATTTTTTGATAAACATTTTTGAAAAAAAAGTAGATTTTTCATGTGATATTTTGTATATAAGAGAGTTGTAACTATAACTCTTATGATCTGTTTTGATAAATTTGTATATTTTTCTAAAATATATATGTATGAATGGATCCTAATGAATGGGATGCGACCTGGTGGTATTGAGATATGCGATACCCATAGGTATTCCATGCGTTGACAAGTTGTGTCAACGACCCTCTCTGCCTTCAGGTTTCATAACTTTAATTGGTTAGTTTGATATTTTGCTATAACAATGCTCTACTGCTATTATTAATTTATTTAAATTTGTTTACTATTATTATTTTGTTTAATTCCAATATTTTATATATTAATTATTATTATAGTATATTTATAATTATTTATTTTTATTTGAAGAATTGTAAAATTTTATTGTAAATTATTTTTTTTGAAGCATTTTTAATAAGATTTTGTCATTTATCTGTGAACCCCAGGGTCAATGACCGTAAAGCCAACCCGAATAAAATTAGTAAAGACAATCACTCTGCTTGGCTTTCAATCGAATACTTCATTTCATCGCCATTGCCACCGACTATAATTAAGATATTCAGTATTTATAACTATCATTGATTTCTTAAAGATATTTAAAAAATTAAGAAATTTTTTCGGGAAAGTATTTAGTTTCACAAAGAAAATAAAAGGAATTAAAATTTATTCAATAGATTAGATGTTAAATTATTTACTACTTTATATAGATAAATAAATAAATGATTTAAATAATGCATAACAAATATTGAGTTCAAATAAATTTATTTTTTATTTTTTTATTTTTTATACATCAACTTCATATGAAAATAAAGGAAAAATTATTGGTTTTAAATACTACAAAACTAAAAATGACAAAAAAATTAGGTTAGAGGGTAATTGAAATCACCAATAATTGAAGGCAAATGACATTTAACCCTTGATTTGAACTAATGCTCCCAAGGAAAAGCTTCTTGCTTTTTCACATCAAGATGGATAATTCATGATTAAAGGCCAGCAAAACCATGACTTTGTGGGATCACTTTATTTTTTGGATAGGAGGAATCAAATTGTAAAGTGTGTATTATTTGTTCGCTTTCAAAGGCTCCATAGGAGGAATCAAACTCTTTTCTGGCCTATTATATTATTCTCATATTATTGGCTTTTCACGGCTCACTGTAATTTCACACTTTATAATCATTTATATCTTAAAACTAATCAGATTAATACATATATGCAATACAACTTTTGAAAAGAAGAATGGTGTATGATGAATGATTGTTTGTTCGAGACAACCTATCAGCTGGTTTCATGATTAGATGAATTTTTATTTCGAGAAACTTTTTCTTTCAAAAGTTATTGAGAGTTAATTATTTTTTTATTATTATATTAATCTACTGCTTTTACGTATATATGAGTTTAGCATTGTTATGTCATTCCATTTGATAGATAGGTTTTTTAATGTTAATGGATGATCATCAATATAGTACTTTTTTTCCGGCTAATTCATAGATGTGAACAAATTTAATGGCAAAATTGAGATGCCCATTGCATATAATTTTGCTGTTATTTT
The DNA here is from genome assembly GCA_016808115.1 of Tetrastigma voinierianum. Classification (NCBI taxonomy): domain Eukaryota; kingdom Viridiplantae; phylum Streptophyta; class Magnoliopsida; order Vitales; family Vitaceae; genus Tetrastigma; species Tetrastigma voinierianum. Next base: position 136,520 of record JAEQBH010000685.1, on the reverse strand, counting down.
TTTAGATTCTACCGTTGTCCTTGTAGTTCCATTAATCGCTTATAAATTTATTATCTTTTTTTATGAGTTCATTAATCATGGTATTTTGAAAACTTTTGAAAATAAAAACAAAGTTTTTGAAGCATCCTTTTCTAATATTTTGTTAAATGATATAATACGACTTTACTATTGCTGCTTGCAAATAGGTTTGTAGTAGAGAATTGCATTTTTCTTTTTTTTAACTTGAGCACAATTGAGGCAAAATAACTTTAACCTTTGATTTGGAACTAATGCTCCCAAGGATAAGCTTCTGTACTTTTTTCACATCACATGGGATGACCACATGATTAAAGATAAAAGCAAACATCAGATGGTGGTCATGGTTTTCTCGTCATCATTTCACCTCCATGTTATAATCAACCGTTTCTTTTCTACTCTATTATTATCTTCTTGGTAAGCCACGAGCGCAATACCGTGGATGAATGATTGTTTTTCTTTGTATGTTTTTTTTTCTTTCTTTCTTTCTCGTTTTCACAATGGAGTAGATATGCATTAGTGCATGTAAACTATTGATGAGGATGACCTATACTGATCCACATACTTTTGATGGTTTCATATAAGACAACTTACAATCATAATTATTATTTGCTTAGTTAGTGACAACTTTATAATTGCAATATCATATGTTGTTCTCTTTGTTTTTGGTTTATTTATTTATTTCTTTGAATTCAGCTTTCTTAATCTATCTTCGCTTCACTTAAAAAACAAAAAAAAAAAGTGCCAAAATAGGTTTTATGAATGATAAAATAGACTTTCTTTAATGAATATTATTGATTTTTAAAATAAATATATATTTTTGTGTTTAACATTAAGAAAATTGAAAAGGTAACTAAAGTTGTGTATGAGTTTAAGTTTTCAGGACATTTAACCTTTTCATTTATCCAACTTCTTTTTAGGTTATGTTTAACACTTATTACTAAGAAAAAGTTAAACATAATTCTTCTATTTAAAATTTGAATTCTGAGATGTAAAATCCAGATTTCCAATATCTATATTTTCTTTTTTTTTTTGAAAATAAATACCCTTAATTACAATATAATAAACTGTATTTACTGGGACTCAAATCCGAACCCTCTTGTAATATCTGCAGAATTTGGCAATTTTAAATTTTTATTTATTGAGTTTTAGTCTTAGATTTATTACCTGAATTCTATTAATTATGTATATTTAATTTTTCTTAAGAAATTATTTTGGGTCATAATAATTATTTTGGCCATTTAAATTATTTACATACTTGTTTAATATTTATTTTGATTTATCAAAGGTTAATTAAAGTTATTATTTATTTAGATACAAATTTTTCCTTAATCAAAGTTTAAAATTGGTACACCATGCCTTAATTAAGTAGATGAAGGGCTAAATTGAAGTGACAGAAGATGAAGGGGGCAAACTACCAACCAAACTCCTCTCTCTCTCTCTCTCTTCACGCTGCACATTCTTCTCGCTGGGGCATTGCTCACGCTCGACCACTGACAAAGCCGTCCGACACGGAAAAGGTAACTCCCACCTGCAGCCAATTGTTTGTTGCTTTCACTGTCGCCTGCTTCGCTGAATCACGCCCGCAGCTTTCTCCGCCTCACACACCGCCGTCCGGCCATTTCCGGCCACCTCCAAGCCTTCGCCAGCATTCTCAAAAGACTCACCGGACACCGGCAACCTTCGACCACCTCGGATTCATCTGAACCGCCCCATTCGCTCTTTGGATAATCACCCGAACCGGGGCCACTTCTTTCTCTAACCGCCACCCGCTCGCGATTTTCCTGGCCACCTCCGCTTCAAACCGACACCATCTGAACTCTCACCCTAAGAACCTAAGGATCCACCGATCGACGCTTCCAAGGTCGCGGTCGGTGAACTGAGATGGTGGGAGCCACGAGTGCCGCCGTTGGGCCGATTCGCCACTTCGTGGTCCCTTTGAGAAAACCGGCCAGATTTCTTCGGACTCGACCTCGGCTTCGCGGTACCAAAATCACTTCCACCACCTTCAAATTTTTTCGCCGCATCGTTTGCCATGGGCGACCTCGAAGCGTTTCGGATGTAACGCCCGTCCTCGCTCCGCGTGGTTCGGACGGTAATCGGCTCAAATCGACTGCAAAGATTCTATAGCCTAAACGGAAACCCTGCAGTGCAGTAATTGCATAATTGTTCGAGACAGATTTTAATTGTTCGTAAATGTTATTTTTAGTATTGGAAAATGCCTGCTTATTGTTTAATCGCTTATGTTCGTGTTTTGAAAAAGATGTAACTTAAAAATATATACATGCCGTTCATGTTGTGTTTAATTTTTATCCCCAGATAATTCGAATCGCGTTGCTTTCTTTTTTATTAAACGTATTTTTACTTACATCCTGGAGTTAATGTATGAATACAATTATTTATCCTAAGCTATAAATCAGATTAATTATATATCATGATTTATCGGGTTTTGTGTTTGATCGTCGAGCCAGGGGATTTATCTCAGAAGCCAGGTCTCGCTCGACATTGGATAAATTGTGGATACAGTGTATTTTATCGGGTTCGACCCGCTTTTACAGGAGTTAAGTCCGCTAGGAGGTTCAAATTTTCAGAATATAAGCAAGCCTATTGGTTTAGTCTCAGGAGTTGTCTCGGGTCGGGTCTATATATTTAAATCTTAATCTTATTATTAATTATGCTTTTCCATTCTAGATTGTCCTACAGCCCAATCACTGTGATATACTTCTGAGTATGCAAGAGTTTATTCCAGGATCGATACATTCTGTGAGTTGATATCATAGTTTATAACAATATCATCTCGCATGCAATGTGCATAGCATTTATGGTATTAAGCTACACTCCATCATCACGCCATGATTATTACTAAGGAAATTGTATTGCATTGGCGGTAATCAAATTATTTAGTTTGTTATGAAATATATCCGCATATGAGGTCAGCATAAGGGACTGTGTGGAACGCGGTATCGCTGATGTGATATCGCTGTATTGTATTTGCAAAAATTGTAATGGGAACTATAGCAGGACATACCACCTGATGGGTTACATCGTGATCGCATGATCTCAAGATATTAATCGATTATGTTACTAGCGCTTCATAATTATGGGACATGAGTTCCCCTGGTCGAGCTGCTTTCTTCCCCTGGGATGCCCGAGGCAAGGTCCTCGGGTCGAAAGGCATTTCTGGGCGCTGGCTTATGGATTATGATATGTTAGTCGGCTCGAGGTGGGTGGACCTCGGTCGGCACTTTCTCGGCGCCGAAGCAGGTTATCGATTATGTTGACTAGTTAAGGACCGTCAGCATTTCTCTAAGGCCAGCCTATTGATCGAGAGAGCCAGGCTTATATGCAAGATTGGAGTATGTGGTCCCGCCAGGTGTTCTCTTATCATGTGGATGTTTCCTGTGTTATGACATGAATCACTGGCAGGCGTATACATAATTATATGAATTTTTACACAATTCATTACCATGTTTATATTACAATTAACAGGGTGTATGTATAACATTTTGTTGTAGATGTATAAATTATATGATAATTAATCTCTACTCGAGACTCGACAGCTCACTTATTTTTCGTGTTCGCTTACCTTCCTTCTCCAGATTCTTACAACCCGTCAATTCTTTTCCTTCACGGCGTTACATGTACTAATATGATATTATTAATCTTTGTCTATTTAATCTAAGCAACATAGCATTTTGGAATATTATGTTTTGTAACAGATAATTCATGATTTGTGTATGATGACGGTACTGGGATCGAGACTTTATTCTCCCTACTGATGTTCGGGCATCCGAGCATACTATATATATGTACGCGGATATATAAGTCAGTGATCGCATGATAGCTTATTTGAATATTTCAATAAGGCTTGTTACGGCTCGTGGCCTTATGCCTCCCCATTCCCTAGTTGTTTGGCCACATCGATTCGGGTCGACAAAGTTGGTATCAGAGCCATGTGTTCATTTCCGCTGCCTGTGAAGGCTCCAAGTTTCCGGCAGATCAATTAGGATCGAGTTCGTCTTCACTCACCATTGCTTTGGGTTTCGCTTCGTCCGTTAGGTGTCTGTTATCCATAGTCTTGTGTTTACTTCGTAAGATGAGACTAAGACCTGTGTTGACAAAATACAAAGAATGGGCCAGGCCGCACGCTTCTATGACGAGCCCGTGGAGGCTCAAGATGAGGCATCTCACCCGATCCACCGCCCCGAGGGCGAGGAGACTGGGCAGGGCCCTGCGCCAGCCTAGACCTGCATCGGGGCCGAGGAGCCACAAAAGCCGAAGAGCCACAGGCAGGAGGCTCAGCATATTTCAGCACGCCAGACGCCAGGTTAAGCGGGCCACTATGGAGGCATTTTAAAGTGTGCATGATCAAAAGTGATGTACTTTCTCCAAAGAACTTATGGAGATCACGGGCAAGAGTCACAAGAGGTTCTACTGGTACCGTGGATTTTGACCTGCATCACATTCCTTCTGTTCAAAGACACTGTGTTTAGAACCCTGTACCAATTTTTCAAAAAGGAAAATGGTACTTGGTGAAAATCCAAATTTTCAGATTCTGATGACGACGTGACATACCGTTAAGTTCGCCTCACAAATCTAGTACACAACATTCTCATGAATTTAAATAGTCGTAATTTCACGATTATGAATACGAATTTAGTGACATCGCAGATGAGGATCAGATGCCATGTGGCACTTGAAAGTGACACTTTGGCAATAATAGTGGAGGCAAGTGTCAAGTTTAAAATCGCGCATGAAAGAAAGTGGTCTTGCAAGAGGCAAAGTTGCTGGATGCTGTGTTCGATGAAGCTTATTTAGAAATTTGAAGGGAAGAAAGGGCAGGCTGACGTGGCATGTGGGATGCCACAGGTCAGAGTGAGAGAAGCAATGAGGTGTCCTACACCTAGGAAGTCTTCCACTTTTCCAAGATAACGGGGGTGGGATGGAAATGGAAGAGAATAAAAAGGGAAAGAGGGAAAGAGAACAGTGGAGTTCTGGTGATTTAGCAACTGAATAGTTTCAAGTGTTGAAGGGACTGCACTCGTAGAGGTAGGGGTCTTCCCATCACATCTTCATTTCAGAGCCAAGGACATGGTTATGAGGTGTAGCCCAAGATGGGGTTATTCAAAGAAGCAAATGGGCAAAATCGTTGTCGAGGATCGGTTTCGGGTCCTCAGAAAGAGGTAGTTTCGTAACCAATAATTGAACCTATTTGCTTCGAGCATGTGAATCGACATGATGATCTTAACAGTGTTACTGTTGTTTGAAGTCATCATGATTGTGTGAATATTAATGTTGATATACTCAAAAGTTGATATATTAACAATGATGCTCGAGATGAAGCATTTAAATTTTCATAATTGTTGCATGTAGTTTTATTACGCATGTAACATGAGATATTACTTAATCGAAATTATCACCGCATGCACCAGGGACACTATAAAATCTGGGGTGTGTAGAGCATAGAATGAAATAATTTTATTTGAGGGTCATTCAATAAATTTTATCGGATGGTTGTCCAATAAATTATATCGAGTGGTCAGTTCAATAAATTATATCTAGAGGATTGTCCAATAAATTATACTCCAGGTTGTCCAACAACACATCGGAGGTTTGTCCAAATGAACTCTATCTGGAGGTCCAAGAAAAGAGTTCTGAGATGGTCCAATGGTTTCTGATACTCTGACAGTGGTCCAATGGATTTAAAAACAAAAAGCTTTGTTTTGAAAATGGTCATGCATGAAATTATAGTGTGAGGGAGGTCGGTGAGACTCGGGAATCGGGACATAGACATAGACATTCATATATAGATAAGCATATTTTATATGAATGTGTGTGAATGGATTATGGATTGATGTCATCGCATGTGCACTTAAAGGTGAGTGTACTGTAGAGACTCTTCTCACTGGGCATGTCACCCCGTCGTGGAAAAACATTTGTGTAATCGGAGGTGCAAATTCAAGAGAAGGCACTCTATGAGGCTTTTAGTTGGAGAAGAAGGCCACATGGCTTATTATGTGTTTTGTAAAAACCGCGAAACCCGATTTTGTTATGTGCTCGACTATTATCCGCTTAAAAAAAAAAAAAAAAAAAAAGAGACCCCGGGAATTTGGGGCGCCACGCTATCGAGCCTAGGTTTATAAATTAGTGTTGATAATTTGATACCAACAGAATGCTTAGGTATCGTGAAAATTTTAGGTACACCGATTACTGGGCTAAATGGGCACGGGTTTAGATCATGCATCCATCAGGCATTCTGGGATGAATCGTCGATGATATTATACATATATTATGTGGATTGTATGTCATGAATAGTATACAGAAGTATTGAACACTAGTGAGAATTTAACCTTAGAGTTCGGAAAATAAATAAATTGCTATTGATATATGTAGATGGCAAGTCAAGGAAGGGGACGCATGTGGGTCGCCACCGAGGCACACCACCCTGTTGATCGCAGCTCAGAGGCTACGGGTGTCATGGCCTGTCGCTATTGCAATGTGCTAGTGCGCTTGGAGGGACGTGAGTGAATCAAACAACCCTCCACGTTTATAGCACATCATCCTCCATTTAGGGAGAGGGGGACCGATGGTGGCGACCATTGGTTCCTTCGACAGTCGAGAGTTGAGGCGCTGGAGACACCCAACGCGAGAAAGACGCCACTTACATTTGCTACTGGGAGGGTGAGTTCCCGTGTGCTGGTGGGATCGGCTAAAGCCGAGAAATTTGGAGGCAATGACGCGGGGAGGAGTTTATGAGCTCTTCATGGTAGTTTTTCCTGACTGGCAGACATGCAAAAGCCCGAGTTCCTTGAGTCAAACAGGGACAACGACAAGATTGAAGACGCGGCTAAAGCATGAGTTAGCGCCGCTTCGGATGATTATGTGGCTCGCATACGGCCAAGGTGAGAAGTTAGAGGACGGTTTGAAGCTGTTCATCCGCGCACGCGTGACTTCTCCCCAGAAGACATGGATTCTATGGTCGACCGCCGTCATAGAGAGAGAGATAGATGATGCCGAGCATTCGAGATACCCGTGCCGGTGATGTTTGGCGAGGGTCACTTTTTCTTCTCGGTCGAAAGAAGCAAAGGACTTCGCTCCACCGAGGGTTTTCGTGACAAGGTCGCGCTTCAGGCCAAAGCCGATCGTGGCTTCCAGCCACGGGGACCGCGATTACAAAGACACAAGCATCAGCCCGACATGAGACCTTGACCGCTTCACGAGGCAAGTGCGATCCCGTGGTCGCTGGACACCCGGGGCCCCGGGCCGTCAGCACACCTTATTACGATAAATCTCTTCTCACCCAGATGGGCCGTGGGAATGTATATCGGCCCCGTGGTGCGGATGTGGCACCGGTTGTTGCCAGACCGGGCGAGAGGCCGAGCAGCCGGGTCGAGGTCGAGGGCAAGGACCGCAAGTTTCCGACTGACCCAAGGGGCGCATTTATTACCGCTACACCACGCACGGAGCCCACCGATCCGTCATTATAGTTGTATGGCAGCCACCGCCTATGGGCAAGAGTATCAAGCTTTCGATTCCCCGCGATCTTTATTCTTTTATCACGCATTCGTGTGAATGTTTTCGGGGCTTAAAGGTCTAACTCGAAAGCCGCTACATGTGAGTTCTCCCTAGAGCAAGGATTGATCGCGATATGTCGATCGTGAAGTTAGAGATCTCGTGATTCTACCAGTGCAGGATCTTCGAAAGCAGACATATCGACTTCACGTCATTCTGCATGGATCAAGCTGACTACACACCGGTCGCTACCGACCGCACCAGAGAGCATCGCCTACACGCCAGATGGTATTCCTCGTGATTACATTCGTGGGGATAAGCACGATGCTTTTACCTCGGGCCGGTATGACTCAAGATGGCACAGACAGCTAATAGGGTTATTAGTAAGCTCCATTCTTTGGAAGACGAGGCGTATGTGGCTCGAAAGCCCACCGCGGTAAGATGTGAGCTCGAGGATGTTTTTCCGCACGGAAGTTAACGGATTACCTCCTCGTGAGGGATGTAGACTTGTCATTGATGCCACACCAGACGCCGCTCATTTTCTGCGACTCATAGATAAGCGCGGCAATGCTGAGTTGCAGAACTCAAGGTCCAAATACAGGGGTTGTTGGACAAGGTTTCACATACCACAAGCACTTCACCTCAAGGCCCTGCTCGTTACAAGAAAAGGATAAGACCCTTCGACCGTGCATTGATCAACGACAGCTTGAATAGGTGACGATCAAGAATCGGGTCCTTTGTGCATCGAGATTACGATTTGTTTGATCAGTTGAGAGGGGCGCCGGTGTACTCTAAGATAGATTCAAGATCGTACCATCGCTTGAGAGCTGTGGAGACATATGATCCCAAGAGCGCCGTTTTCGTGACGCAGATGGCATTGAGTTCACAAGAATGTTCTCGATTGACGATCGCACCAAGAAGATCTATGGGATCTCATGCATAGATCTTCCACCTCTACTTAGATCGTTTGTGGTAGTTTTCGTGGGACGTGATATTTGATCTACTCGAGACGAGAGGATCATGAGATCACTCTCTGAGGGTCGTTTCCAACCTCGAGGAGACTATCACGATGCCAAATTCGCAAAGTGTGAATTTGGCCATCGAGGTGAGATTGGGACGCCGTGACGTATTTTCGTGTGTGTCAAGAGACCTCGGAAAGTTGAGGCTGTTGCGACTGGGAGAGGCCGGTTTGCCTCGAGATACACACTGATCACTGGATATTATGAGGTTCATCGAGATTTCATTAGCAGCACCTATGACCTCAAGTCGACCCTAAGGATAAACAAGTTTGAGTGGAATGACTGCGGTGAGAGGGCATTCAGAACTTGAAACTGAGGTCATTTTGTAAATTTCCATTCAGTAGTCCCTTAAAGGACAGAGTACTAAAGGTATCATGACGCTCAAAGGACTGACACGATGTTTTTTGGCTGTAGTCCCAGAGGGCAAGGGGCTTCATGTTTCTATTTCGAAGAATCATGAGCGTAATTACCCACACATGACATGAGTCAAGTAAACATTGTCTTGTCTTTGAAGATTTGGGCCACTACTATACGGCGTAGAAGTTCGAGGTGTACCAATTACAAAGTTCATATATTCACACAACCCGGACTCAACACGAGGCAACGCAGATGGATGGAGTTCCTGTTATGACTTCACTGGCATTACCATCCTGTAAGGGTGAAATGTAGGTCGGCGCACCCGCTTGAAATCACGGGAGTATTGGCTAAGATAGCCTTTCCCGAAAGGGCGATGCTCGAGACCGAGGGGACAGCTGTTACAGCACAGCGAGTGTGCCTGGGGTGCGGTGGGAAGTTTAGCGGCTGGGCGCCTCATCGAGCGTGAGTGATTGGAGTCTCAAGCGGGCAGACGCTGAGATAGTGTCCATCGGGGTGGGACCGGCACAAATGGGGATATGATGAGGGTCGACCGCCCACGCGACATGGTAGTCTTCGCATGAGGACGGCAAGGGTTCCCCTGACACAGCCGGAGGAGATCCTCAGAGTTCCATCGCTTCCTCGCCGCAGTTGTAATCCGTGGCACGGCACGTATCGAGATCTTCGCCACAAAGATATCGAGCGGGATGAAGAGACAAGTCAGATTTTGTTCGGGCACGGGTGTCTCGCTATGTCGCCAGCAAAGGCCGGTGCACCGAGCTCATCACTACTCCACCTATCGGAGGTAAACGCTGAGGGGGTGGGAGCACGTCAATGGAGCGGACTCTCAGGACTCACTTACCACAAACATCGCTGGGTGAGATGATGCTGTAATATAGTGGACCGATCCCACAAGTCGGGCACATTTAGTCATGGATGACCTTTATTAATAGAGGAATTGCAGTCGAGATACGAGAGATTGTTAGTTATGAGGCCTGTGATCCATCGTATCGATGTAGATCCGGTGTTCACGCCACACTTTGGAAAAGCCTGGCGGCTACGGGGACACAATTAATGATGAGCACCGCTTCATCCACGCATGATGGTCGCCTGAGAGGACCACATGTGTTTTAGAGGACATGTCAAGAGCATGTGTCCCAGATTTCAAGGGTACAAGAGCATTTCGTCTCAGAATTTGCCTGCAACAACAAATTTATCGCAAGATACAGATGGCACCCCTATGAGAGGCCTTATATGGGAGGCCATGTCGAACACCGGAATAGCTGGACTGGAGGTGGGAGAGCTTCCACCAATGTGGTCCGACATGACCAGACAACACCAGAGTGGAGGTCTAACACTTGAACGCCTCACGCCAGAGTCATGTAATATTATACGATGTCAACACTAATTCTCTAGAGTTTGAGGCGGTGGATCATGTCTCCCAAAGTCTAGATGCCTAAAAGAGGAGGGTCATTCGCAAACAAGGGAAGATCGCCGAGTTTATCGGGCCCTTCGAGGTACTCGAGAGGGTGGGGCGCTGCATATCGCATTAGCACTACGCCGAGGTTTATCGTGTCCATGAGGTATTCCATGTCTCATGTCTCGAAGTACACCCGTATCCAAATATATAGTGGACTGGGTGTAGTTTGTTATCGATGTGCATGGGACCTTCAAGAGGACCTGTATGTGACATGGATAGTTGAGAGCAGGTTTTGCGATTTAAAACTGTGGAGGTTAGTAAAGGTGTCAGGGAATCACCGGGAGGAGGAGGAGGCAACACTGTGAGCATGAGGGACACGATACACTGTATATCCTTTTCCTATTTTTGTGATCTAAGGTACGTGATTAGTCATTTAAATGGTAAATGACTGCTACATATGCATGTGATCAGATGTATATAGTGTGTGTGAATTTGGACTAAATTTTTGTTGGGAGAATGAACCCTGAAAATTCGAATTTTCGAAAATGGTAAATGAATTTCGTAAAATCCAAAATTTTTCTAGGATCTCGATGACGACGCTGACATACCGTTGTCTTCGCTCAAATCTAGGTACACGTCAGATCTTCATGAATTCCGAATAGTCGGATTTTCACGTATTTCGAGGTAAATTGACGAACTAAGAAGTGACACGGGGTATATGAGGATTGCATGCCATGTGGCACTTGAGGGCAGGACACTTGGCACATTAGTGGAGGCCGTGGGTGTGGCTGGAAGCCGAATCAGATGAAAGAAAGTGGTCTTGCAAGAGGGCAAAAGTTAAGGATGCTGTGTTCGACAAGCTTTTTGGTAATGAGAAATTTACTGAAGAGGCGGCATGACTATTACTGTGGGATGCTATGTGTCATGAGGAGAAGCATGAGGTGTCCTACAATTTAGAAGTCTTCCACCTAAGATAAATCGTGGATGGAATGGAAGAATAAAAAGGGAAAGAGGGAAAAGAGAATGTGAGTTCTAGGATTTAGCAAACTAATGTTTCAAGCAAAGGAAGGATTCAGACTTCTGATAGTTCTCTCCTACTCGTTAATCTTCATTTCGCAGCCATGACATGGTTATGAGGTGTAGCCCTGTGATATCGTTCAAAGAACAACGACAAAAACTGTTGTCGATGGGATCTATTGGGTCCCGTATCAGTGTAGCCTTAACTACAATTGAACCGATTTTGCTTTGACATGTGAATCTGATATTGATGACTAGGTTGTGGTGTTATTGCTTGTTTGAATAACATGCGATTGTGCATTATTAATGTTATATACCATGCTTGATATATTAACATGATGCTCGAGATGAAGTAATACTATAATTGTTGCATGTAGTTTTTTACATGCATGCAATATGAGTTGTTGCTTAATCAAATTACTCATCGCACGCGGCTCGGGACATCACAGAAATCAAAAGTAGAGTACAAGTGAATGAAATAAATTTTATCGAGGTTGTCCAACAAATTTTATCGGATGGTTAAATTATATCGGAGGGTTGTCCAATAAATTATATCGGAGGATTGTCCAATAAATTATATCGGAGGTTGTCCAACAATAATACCTGAGAAGCTCATTCAAATGAAATTTACCTGAGGGTTGTCCAGTAAAAGAGTTCTCGGAGATGGTCCAATGGTTTGATACTCGGAGGTGGTCCAGTGGATTTAAAACAAAAAGCTTTTGTTTTGAAAACAAGCTTCGCATGAAATGGCGCGGTGTGGGAGGGAGTCGGGTGAGGACTTCTGAACGGACATGATTATAGACATTCATATATAGATATGCATATTTTATATGAATGTGTGTGAATGATTTTGTGGATTACAAGTTACCGCATGTGCATTAGGGAAGGGGAGTACTGTAGGAGACTTTCATCGGGCATACCACCCCGTCGTGGAAAACATTTTGTGTAATCGGAGGTGCACCAAGAGAAGGCACTCATGAGGCTTTAGTTGAGAAGAATATCAAGCATGGCTTTATTATGTGTTTTGTAAAAATCTGGGCAGAAAACCCGATTTTGTTATGTGCTGGACTATTATCCAGTTTTAAAAAAAAAAAAAAAAAAAAAAAAAAAAAGAGACCCCGAAATTGGGGGCGCGCGCCTTAATGAAGTCAGATTGATGGGGTATCCGTGACCCAATGGAGCCTTCTAGGACAAAGCGGAGAAGAGAGCATTTGATCCTCGAGAGTAACCGACAGACTGACTATCGAGATGGCGAGTGTTTCTCCTCGCTGGGCTTGTACCGCAAAGGGTACAAGGATCACATCGTCGCTTCTCGAGGGTATGATACGGGCCTCAGCCAGGCGAGATTTGAAGATAACTACATTTCTTTTCTGCTATGAGGCAAGACTGAGACGCTGATAAACAAGAGTAGATGATATGTCCGTAGTGGAGTACACCCGCAGTTCATGTATCTTAGTAAATTTGTTCGGAGTTAGTCAGTAGTGAGGCTCGAAAGACGAGTAAGTACATCACCTGGTTTCGACCACATTTCATATCCTTGGCACGCGAGGAAGTGTAGCTTCGGAGGTCACCGATTTAGCGAGACAGATGGAGACCGACCTTCGCCTCACAGATAAAGATGGTGCTAAGAAGAAGACCGCACAGGAGCAACCACACACCGCTCAGCAAATGCTGAAGACATGGTGGCAGCCAGGTACTTCTATGGTACAGCCAACAGACATAGCAAAGCTTAGGATCAAGGTCACAAGAAGGTAGCGCAAACTGGCTGCTATGTGGCGCTCCTGACGGGACAGGGTTTAGCCCAAGTGGTGGGCTATAGTTCAAGGGGACAGAACAAAGCCTCTAGGGTACGCAGTCGCTTAGTTCGCATTCAAAGATAAAGCCCACAAGGTGGGCGGATGCATCAGGCCCTTGTATGAAGGCTAGTGGAGCTGCTTTTAGGGGCAAATGGAGAGTCACTATACAAATCATGTTCTAGATTTGTACCAAAGAAATTCTTCCCGGTTCTCATGGGCTAGTGTCAGCTCGCCCGCCATCGATCGTTCTCTCAGCGGATGCGCCAGATAGCGGCTGCCAGGCCGCGGGATACGGGAGGTAGAGCTCCTGGAGGCGTGACGGTGGCAGCCGTGGTCGTGCTTCGAGCCCTACCGGGCCTGACGTCAGCCGTGAGTTTTTACACTCATCCTCAGACGCTAGGGCGTCAAAATGTCGTTGTATCGTACTATTCCCATTCGTTATGCCGAGGCTGGGGGTGTTATTAGATCCGGTGCCACACACCTCTCAGGTCTCCTAGCTTGCATCGAGGTCAAGTGTTCAACCAAATTTTAATTTAAGACCCCGCTATCGCCTCACAACCCTCTCGAAAGTGATGCCAGAGGCGATATTTTTCCATCGTGTCCAATTTCTGTAGTAGGCAGAGACCTTCTGGCGGATCTTATTTTTATTGAATGCGATGGATTTCGAGGTTATTTCGGTAATGGATTGGTCGGCTGTGCACTACGCCATCCTCGATCGCCGAGAAACAAGTGGGATTTTCCTGATTCTGGGGGATTCAGAGCTGGTTTCAGGTGAATGATACCACCCTTCTAATTTAATTTCACCTAATATAGCCTAAAGTGATGTTAATGGGGTGCCAGTTATCTGCTCTTGTGAGGGACAATCGTAGGATAGAGGTAAGGTTGATAATGTCCCTATCAGCTGTGGAATTCCGATGTTTTCCCGCAGGAGCTGCTGGTCACACCGACAGGAGATAGAATTTTGCACTGCTCGCATTCCGCACACCCTATCTCCTTGCCACCTTACGGTGATGGCACCCGCAGAGTCATGAGCAAGCATGTGATTTGTTAGACAAAGGTTTTGTCGCCTAGTACTTCTCCCGGGTGCTCCTTCGCATATTTGTAAAGAAGAAAGATGGTTCACTACTTCGCCATGTATAGATTACGCATACCGAACAAGGTGACCATTCGTAATAAATATCCGCTCCGAATAGATGACTTGTTTGATCACCAGTGGTGCATCATGTTTTTCTAAGATCGATTTACTGGGCCGATATCATCACCGAGAATAAGACATGAGGATGTTCCGAAGACAGCATTCCGGACGAGGTACGACCATTATGAGTTCCTAGTGATGTCTTTCGGACTCACTAATGCGCCGGCAGCCTTTATGGATTTGATGAACAGGGTGTTCAAACCCTTCCTGGATCGCTTTGTGATTGTGTTCATTGATGATATCTTAGTATATTCATGGAGTAAGGAGGAGCATGTAGAGCATTTAAGGATAGTATCAGCAGACTTCAGGGAGCACAACTATATGCCAAATTCTCCAAGTGTGAATTTCGCCGGATAGTGTGCTTTCGGGACATGTAGTATCAAGGAAAGGTATTCAAGTGGGATCCCAAGAAGATGTGAGGCGTCGATGGATCGCGCAGACCAACCACGTGACTAGGCCCGGCTCGGTTTAATGCTATTATCGCCGCTTTCGCGTGATTTTTCGAGGATCGCCGCACTTCACACCTAACCCGTAAGAACGGGAGGTTTCGCGGATGTAGGCTTCGTGGAGGCGAAGTTTTCGTATCGGCGATTGTTTTGACCTCTCGCTCCAATGTTGGCATTACCTTATGGTACAGGAGGTTATACAAAGGTATCGTGACGCTCTGCAGCCTGATCAAGTGTATTGATGCAAAGACGGTGAAGGTGATTGCTTATGCTTCAGGTTGTACCTGAAGAGGCATGAGCGTAATTACCCCACTCATGACTCGAGATGCGCTACCGTGGATCTTTGCATCAAGATATGGAGACATTACCTCGTATGGTGAGACGTGTGAGATTTTCAATAATGGATCACAAAAGTTTAAAATATATTTTTCACAGAGGGAGCTAAATTCGAGATGTAGAAGATGGTCGTGGAGTTGCTTTAGATTCATGACAGAATGACTAATATCACCCAAAGTAAGACTGTGGTGGCAAGATGCTTATAGGAAATCATCGCAGCCTCACCACATTAGTGCAGTTTGACAATTGACTAAGGAGTTGTATGAATTGTAAGGATCGTGGTTTACAACTAGAGGTGTCAGAGTCTCGAAGCACTTTTACCCCATTTCGTAGTCAAACTCGCCTCGATGGACAGACTAAGACAACACAAAGGCAGAGACCCACGCTTGATGAAGATTGGTGGATGAGGTTCACAGGTCAGGCGTGATGATTTTGTGATCGGGGATGAGATGGCATGTTGAGATTTGGTACTAGGTCAGGCGTCCTCGATGTTGATGGACTTAGAAAGAGATTATGAAGAGGCTCATCATAGCCTTACAAGATTCATCCCTGCCCACTAAGATGTATCATGATCTTAAGGGTAACTATTGGTGGAGTGGTATGAAGAAGGATGTAGCGGAGTTTGTATCCGCGTTTGACTTGCCAAACAGTCAAACCCGGCATCGTCACCAGTGGCGCCAGCCCTCAAAAAAACAGTTTCACCACTCCCATTCCGCAGTGGAAATTTGAGAATATTACCATGGACTTTGTGGATCAGTTAATGAACTTCTAAGTAGGGTATGATTCCATTTGGGTGATAGTCGATCGAATGACTAAGTCGGCACACTTACCCGTGAAGACAACTTTTCCGTGAGCCAGTATGCTAGGTGTATATTGAGAGGATCGTTAGTCTTCATGGGATCCCCGCCGACAGACCGACGCAGGGCCCCGCTCAATTTCTAGGTTTCGCGGAAGCTTCACGAGGAGCTCTGTACTCCGATTGGACTTTATACGCCTTTCACCGTGATTTATGGACTGGTCTGAGAGGACTATTCAGACGCTGGAGGACATGGTGAGGATGTGTGATGGATTGGAGGCCACTGGATCGACATTTACCTGTGGAGTTCAAGGTACAACAGCTATCATGCTAGTATCTGGATGGCGCCTTACGAGGCCGGTATGGCAGAAGTGTAGATCGCGCTTATCGGGAAGAAGTTGGTGAAAGGAAATTAGCAGGTCCCGAATTGGTCCAAATCACTTCTGAAAAGATTCCTATCATTCGAGATCTGGTTGAGGACCGCTTCAGCTGCATGTAAGAGCCATGCACCCAAGAGGAAACATGTGGAGTTCGGGTGTAGGTGAGTATGTATTGAAGGTTTCCGATGCGAGGCGTGATGAGATTGCAAGAAAGGGAAGTTAGCACCTCGCTACGTGGGACCATTTGAGATTGTGGATAGAGTTGGGGATGTAGCTTACCGACTGGAGTTGCCACCTAATTTCGCCAATGTTCATCCGGTCTTTCATATATCTATGCTGAGAAAGTATGTGCCAGATCCTTCACATGTGCTACAGGCCCAAGAAGTAGAGATCAGTGAGGATTTATCGTATGAGGAGCGAATTGCAAATTTATTAGTGGATACTGTGTTCTAACCCGATCGAAAAGTCATTCCGACGGTCAAGGTCCTATGGCAGAATCATTCGACTGAAGAGTGCACTTGGGAATCCGAGCAAGAGATGCGACGCTCATACCCATACTTGTTTAAGTG
The DNA here is from genome assembly GCA_016808115.1 of Tetrastigma voinierianum. Classification (NCBI taxonomy): domain Eukaryota; kingdom Viridiplantae; phylum Streptophyta; class Magnoliopsida; order Vitales; family Vitaceae; genus Tetrastigma; species Tetrastigma voinierianum. Next base: position 119,665 of record JAEQBH010000685.1, on the reverse strand, counting down.
ATAAGGTATATTTCTTATTCCTAAATTCGAGGACGAATTTTCTTAAGGGGGAGAGAAATACACCCAGAATTTGGCGCACTTAAATTTTTATTTATCGAAGTTTTACCTGATTTATTTATCTAATTCTATTTAATTATGTATATTTAATTTTTCTTAAGAAATTATTTTGGGTCATATTAATTATTTTGGCCATTTAAATTATTTATATACTTGTTTAATATTTATTTTGGATTTCTTATCAAAGGTTAATTTAGTTATTATTTATTTAGATACAAATTTTCCTTAATCAGTTTAATCAGACAATCATGCCTTAATTAAGTAGATGAAGGGCTAAATTGGAAGTGATGAAGATGAAGGGGGGCAAACTACCAACAGACCCTTCTCCCTCTCTCTCTCCTCTCCACGCGCGCCACTCCCCCGCTGCGCCGCTCGCCGCTCCGACCACCGACAGTCATCTCGACACCGGGAAAAGGTAACCCCCATCACCGGCCACCCTTGTCTTGTTTTGTTTCACTAAGCCGCCCTGGTTTCGCCGAATCACGCCCGCAGCCTCTCTCCTCGCCTCTCTTGCCGCCACCGCCCCGTCCGCCATTTCCCGCCACCCCAAGCTCGCTATTTCTCAAAAGACTCGCCTGACACCGGCAGAACCTTCGACCACCCTCGATCTGACCTGAACCGCCCATTCGGTCGGATAATCACCCGAATCCAAGCCGCCTTTCTCTCTCTAACCGCCACTCCCGCCGCATTTTCCTCGCCACCCGCCCAAACCGACACCGTATCTGAACCTCACCCCTAAGAACCGCAAGGGATCCACCCTTGATCGGACGCTTCCAAGGTCAGTTGTCTGGTGAACTGAGACGGTGGAGCTTCTCGCCGGAAAGTGTCATTGGTTAAATGATTCCTGGGCCACTCCCCGGTGGTCCCTTGAGAAAACCGCCGTACTGACTCGACTCGGGCTTCGCGGTACCTCAAAATCAATTTCCGACCACCTTCAAATTTTTTCTAGCCATCGCCGGCGGCGAATTTTAATTCCTGAAGCGTGCTCGACAACGTCCGTCCCTGCCTGCAGGGTTCCGACGGTGTAATCGGCTCAAATCGAGACTCGTAAAGACTTATAGCCTAAACGTAGAAACCCCAATTGTATAATTGTTCGATATTCGTATTTTAATTGTTCGTAAATGTTATTTTAGTATTGAAAATGCCTTGTTTATTGTTTAATTGCTCATGTTCGTGTTTTGAAAAGATGTAACTTAAAATATATACATGCCGGTTCGATGTTGTGTTTAATTTTATCCTGTATAATTCGAACCGCGTTGATTTTTTTTTATTAAACGTATTTTTATTTATATCTGGAGTTATTAATGTATGAATATAATTATTTATCCGAAGCTATAAATTGTATCAATTGTGTTATCATGATTTGTCAATTTTTGTGTCGATCGGGTCGAGCTGTGATTTATCTCGTAGTTGTGGCCCTACGACATTGATAAATCGTGATATTATGTATTTTTATCAGGTTCGACCCGTTTTACGTGGAGTTAAGTCCAAGTAGGGAGGTTCCGCCGAATTTCTAGAAATATAAGTTAGTTTTGAGTTGGTTTAGTCTCGTGAGTCGCCTGGCCTAGCCCAGAGTATATTTAAATCTTAATCTTATTATTAATTATGTCTTTTCCATTCTAGATTGTCCGACAGCTCCACCAGGACAGCCTGAGGCGCAAGAGCGATTCTGAGATCTGATACATTCTGTGAGTTGATATCATATAGTTTATAACACATCATCTGCATGCAATGCATAGCATTTATGGCATTAAGCTACACTCCATCATCACGTCATGATTATTACTATGGAAATTGTATTTACTATGGTAATCAAATTATTTAGTTTGTTATGAAATATATTTGCATAATGAGGTCGTTATAAGGATGGTAACGTATTGTCGGGATGTGATATTGTCGTATTGTATTTGCAAAATTGTAATGGGAACTATAGCAACATACCACTGGATGGGTTACATCGGGATCGCAGCAACTTCAGATAATCGACAGCGCGTAGTTTATAACAGTGGACATGAGTTCCCCGCCAGCGCTTCTATTTGCAGGCAAGGTCCCGGTCGGGAAGGCATTTCGGGGCGCCGGGCCATGGATTATGATATGTTAGTCGGGCTGGAGGTAAGGACCCCGTCGAGCATTTCTGTACGCGGCCATAGGTTATCGATTGCTGATCGGAGTTAAGGACCCCGGTCGAGCATCTCTCGTGGCGGGTCTCATTGGATTGAGAGCCGTAAGGCTTATAGCATCGAGTATAAGGTCCTCGCTAGTGTTCTCGATTGATGATGCTCAGGTTACGACATGAACTGGTGCGTGATACATATGAATTCCTTTATTAATAAAATTTTCATTACCATGTTTATATTATGAATTACCATAAGTATGTATAACATTTGGTCAGGATAGTGGTATAAAATTATATGATATCGATCCACTTTCTAGACCATACCTTAATTTATTTTTCTGTGTTCCTGTCACCCTCCTCCATCCTGATAACCACTAATTCTTTCCTTCACAAATACATACTATTATGATATTATTAATCTTGTCTATTTAATCTAGGTGTCATTGCGCATTGAATATTAATATGTTTGTATCCATAATCTGCTTATTTTGTGTATGATGATGGTGTATGTGGATGGTATGTGGGATCGAGACTTTATCTTCCCTATCGGGATACTGCAGATCCGAAAGATATTATATATATGTATGTTGATATATAGTCAGTGATCGCATGATACGGCACGAATATTTCCACGCGCCGCTTACTGCCTCTCTCGGTGGCCTTATGCCTTCCCATTCCCTGTCGCCACGCCCCGATCGGTCGTGACACCTCCCTATGTCATCATTTCATTTAAATGTCAACGCTCTATCACACGACCTAGAAATACGCATTTGACCACCACCTACATTTATATCTCGCACTTTAAATCTTGTATTTTTTACCCTTATGTTTTTTAGTAATGTAATAATGACCTCACCATTGTGAAAATACACCAACTTTTAGCATATATAACCATTATTTTTTAGCTAAAATTTTAAATTATTATGTTAAAGTCATATAAAATTAATTTATTGAATGCTAATAAATTTAATAACAATTATTAAATTTAAATAGAATTAATAGAAAGGTATCATTTTGATACACTGTTATTTCTATAGTTTTCTAAACAAAATATAAATATTTAATTATATTTTTACTTTTGAAATATAAAATAAAAATCGAAATATGTAATTAAATAAAAGGAAACTTAATTTAAGTTTCATTTTTTAAAGTGAAATTTTTTTTAGTAAAGGTGAACTCATATTTTTAGTTTAGCAAATAAGAACTTAAAAGCCTCTATTAAGATAATTTTGTATTTTAATTTTTAAATTTAGAATAAAAAACATTATATGTTTATCTTAAATTTTTATTTCCAAATTTAAAAATAAAAAATAAAAAAAATATGATTTGAAGAATTATTTTTAAATATTTTATTTTTTAAAATTAAGAAATGAATTGTGGCGAGATGATTGAATATGTCGTAAATAAAACAAAATATGAAGATAAATTTGGACAAAATAAATCTGGATAAAGAATGAAAAGAATTGAGTTTTATTTTAATAATTTTAAAATAGCTCAACTCGTTGGTTTTTAACTCGTCGGGGGCAGGTTGAGCCCGGGGTTCTGGTTTTTTGAGACTCGTACTTTGTAACACACGAACGAAAGAAGGATTTTTTGCATTTATTTTGCCCACCAATATTATCAATGAAATTGTCAAAAATGCCCTCACCTTGGCCCAAAAGTGACCCATTTGAAAACGTTGAGTAAATGTCAATCTTAACCAAACATAAAACTTATGTTTGAATACTCCACTTTCAAATGGATGCGTATTTGAAAAAGGAAATGCCCCCTCATTTCACAAGGAATGTCACACGGTCCCACCAAAAACCCCATCACATCAATCAAAGTCAAGACCCATTATTTATGGGGCCCACACCCCCACCACAAAGACTTATTTGTTTTTTACCATATGCAATTATAATATGTGGGGAAGTAAATACCCACTTTACTGCTATGACATATTTGTGAAAGGTGTGATTCTGGTTTTTGACCATATGCAATTATAATCTGTGGACCACTTTTGTTTGTCTTTACCTTGGAGTCGGCATGCTTTGCTTGAGAAGTTTGATTTGACAAAATGTAAGTGGATAAATTTGGTAATTTCACTTTGCTGGATTACTGCGTCATTTTCCTGGCTAAATGTTATGAGGTATTTTTTTACTTAATTGTCAATATAATTTTTTTTAAATTTTAATGCTGAACAAGACTTAATAAAGACAAGATTAGTTTGCTTGCTTTTTAACACCGAATAATGTAGTGAGGAATGACAACTTATGATTATTTCTAAGCCATGTCGCCGTTTAATTGCATTTAGCCATGACCAGAATCTGCCAGGCTGCTCGCCATTTTTCAAATCAAACTGACAGATTGCTATTCTCGTCCGTCTCGCCTCGATTATATTTTAAAAATATTTTTATTATTTATTTTATACTCTTAATAATAATAATAATAATAATAATAATAATAATAATGTTTTTTAATAAATAATTTATAAAATTTATAATATTTTTATTTTTGGTGAAATATATTAATTTTATTATAATAAAACATAAAAATAAAATATTAAAAATAAAAACAAAATAAACGAAACAACGCGAGCCGGTAATTTTCTCCCATCCCTACCAACCCTTCCCGTCCTATTTCATTTAATTTTTTAAAGTAGACAGTTTTTAAGAATCAAAATAAACGAATGAGCTTATCCTGTAGAATATACTTCAAACGTCTCATGCTCATTCCCTGCAGACAAATATTTTACGATTATCCAAGTGTAATACAATACTTAAAATATGGATGTGTTACAAATAAATTTATTGTACAAAATTGAGCGAAGATGAATATGAAATCAAATCAACAAGGATAAATTTAGTTAAAAGAAGTGTAAATGCATAAATTTGATAATGAATAATAAATTTTAAGTTAGCATACTGTATAAATTTAATATATAAAATAAAAATAAAAATAATTTTTAAATTAATGATCAGTTAAGAATAATTAACTTAAGATCAATCCCAATATATATATATATATATATATATATATATATATATATATATATATATATATATATATATATATATATATATATATATATATATAAAGTATCCATTTAAGAACAATTTAAATTTTAAAAGCTCAACTATTATAATAAATATTTTCATGATAAAATATAGTGACATTTTTTATTAGACCATTGCAGATTCTCGAGCGATACGTGTACACGCGGATACCTCACATATGCCGATACAACTCAAACTAATCCTCATAGCTTTATGCATTTTGATCACAAGGACGATAACGCTTTATCACAAAATGTCACGCTACATTCCCATATTTAATCCTGAATCACCTAAGCAAACTGTAAGCTAACCCAATCATTCACCTATATAAAATATATTTTAAATTTTAAAATAAGACAAATATGATATATCTATAAATTTTCATAACATTTGTAAGGTGTGTCAATAAAATTTAAATAGGCAGTCTCACCCTTCCATAATCAATTTTTTTTTTTGATAACTAATCACTAATTATAAAGATGTGATTCGTCATCAGTTGGAATCAAATCATGCATGCATTTACACGGTTACGAAACCAACTGAGTTGCAGGTTGTTGGCCCATAATCAATATTGTTGAGATATAAATCATAAAAGTTAAATTATACAATAAATAACGTTTCATCTATTTTTACATTTTTTTCTTCTTCACTGTGACTCTTGGAGTGTGGAACAGTTGTGCATAGGATGAGCATTTATGCGACACGAATACATAAACTAATCAATTATGGAGATTTGATTCTTAGAAAAGGCAGTCTCACTTCATTTTTTTATAAGTCATGGTGTTGTCCCCTTATATTTGTTTTAATAATTATAATAATGAATAATCCATACCCTAGAGTTTAAAGTAAAAATAATTTATTTAAAAAAATATATACATATGTAAATTTCTTTTCAAAATATTTACAAAAGTAATTGTGAACCCCTTATTTTCGGCAATGATGCGTTTCCCACTTAAAATGCGAAACTCGTTTTTTATTTTTATTTTTTAAAAACATCTAAAAGACGGTTTGAAATCATCAATAATTTTTGTTTTATTTTTATGTTTTAAACAAAATAAGCACATAAACCCTAGACGCGACTCTACGATAAGAAACGAAAATGGTAAACCACCAAATTTAAGCTCACGTTACCTATCGGCGACAGAAATGTTCTAACACCTCTGCTCTAAAATGAATACTAATCGTATTATAAAATTATAACAATCAATCAATTAATTACAAATACCACAAATCATGCATAAGAAATAAATGACAAAATTAAAGGACAATGCTGCACTTGACAACTTAATAAAAGCTGCTATCAATAAAATCATATTACCAACACAATAATATAAAATACACATTCAATTAAAAAATTGATTATAAATCAAAAGTCAAATTATTTGTTAAAAGGATACATAAAATGTCGGGTCACACCTAAGTCCATTTATATGTTACATAAACTAAATCCATAAGATTCAATTTATATGTGATTCTTGGAGTGTGAAATGAGGCAAGGATAAGTGAGAGACGTATGTGATTAAATGAGGGTAGACAACAATTTGATTATTGAAAAGGCAACCCCATCTCATTTTTTATATATAGAAGGGTCATTTGACCTGTACTTGTGGGTAAGAAAGGTATGGTATAAAAGGGAAAAAACTTCAAAGGAGAGTCTAGCTTTTTTTTTTTATATATAAATAAATAAAATACGGGCTATTAGCAGTAAAAAAGAGGGGTAAATGGGTGGCTAGTATCAATGAGACAAGCTAATTTTCTCGGCATTCGTCCCTACAGGTACAATGATGCTATCAGGGAAAGCGAAGGAAACATCAAAATTTTTTTTTCTTTTATAAACATGGTTCAAAGTCGCGGATTGCGGTTATCCGCGACTTGATATTGATCCATACTAAATTAAAATAAACAAAATATTAAAAAATTATAAATTATTAGAGAATACATGTAATTAAATAAGTTAAAAATTAATAAAATAAAATTTATTTTACGCTTATATTATTTATTTCAATTCTTCCCTCTCTAAAGCTTGCTTCGGGAGTCTCGAAAAATACCAAAAAGAAAAATAGAGTAAGAAACTGATAATAAAAACGGAAGGAAAGAAAATTGAAACAAAAATAAATCAACTTAATAATTCTATTTCTATACGTTTATTCAAACTCATTTATATTAAAAATTAAAATGTGTAAGTTTATAACTTTGATTATATTTCTTATTTATTTTTATATATTTACATATTTAAACTAAATAGAGAAAATTATTTTGGTTAATAAGGTAAAGATGGAAACTATTATATAAATTTTATATAGCGGGTAGTTTTGAGAGAAAGGTCCAAGTACGAAAATTTCTACGTAACGCCTATCTTGCGAGATTGTGGCAAGATACGTGAATCAGAAAAGATATATGGTTATCTGCCAAGTGTCACATCGCGGCATCTCAGCATTTAAGTCATGGTTCGATAAATTTACGAACCCGAATCATTGCATTCAGAAGAAGTGCAAAACTTTAATCGATCAAATCGTACACGTAAGAGCATAATCAAAGTACATAAGACGCCAAACTAAATAAAACAAGTCAATTGAAATTCGAGAGATGACGACTAAATGTTAATTAAAGGAAAGATTAGGACTATACGTGAGATGCAGATAAACAAAAATCCTATTCGTTTCTCCTTCGTGGCAGGGTTCCACGCTTAGCGTTATAAGAAGGTTTTGGTAAGCAACAGCGTATGTTTCTCAGGACAATCGCTGCCTGGATTGCCTGTGGTTTTGCATTTAATTTTCCACAGATACAGCCCGTTTCTACTATGGCATCACATTAACCTTAGAATTCTCAAGCTTACGCCAAACCCCAATCAGATGTAATAAACATTTAATCCTTCTATTTATACATTATAGAATTTCAGCTGACCTGTGCTGAATTCATTTTTACCTAGTATTGATTATATTGAGGCTCCAAAACCACAATACAAAGTTGTTACGAAAGGGTTTTTAATGTAATTCCACGTCAGTTTTCAAGATAATGAACTGGTGTCAGACGGTTAAAATGGTACCAAAAGAGTATAAAGTTAAGCAATTATGGGTAAAACCACGGCGTACCTGCATCAAAACAAATAGTGGTACTATAAGACCCAGAAATTCCAATTTCTTTAATACAAGAAAATCGTAATTTTAATTACGAAATCGTAATTTCTGCTAAAAATCCGTAATTACCCCCTCTGCATCCTGACGACAAAATTACACAATCATTTAATCGCCTCGCAAAATCTAGTTAGCACGTAAAATTCGTAATTTTCTCTCGAGACAATGCGAGTCGACACGCTTCGAGGCATCGCTTCTGGGCGCCAGAAAACGGTTTTCGACGCCGACGAAGCTCCACATATAACACGTAATCACGCACTATAAGTGTTACGAAAGGGTAAACGTTTAAAATGCACGGCCGTATAGTGCCGAATATCAATTCTCAGAAAGCCGAGTGACATAATCTGGCCATTTTGAAAAGCTTTGTTCACTGTGAGACAAAACTGCTACAGCCGCTTCTTCTCCAATAAGAAAGCTTTATAAGAAAAACGGTAAACCCGCATTTTTGGTCCGTAAGCCATTTTTGAGAATTTCTTGTAGAGAGAAACTTCTCTCTGAAAATACTCATAACCGACCGCTTCAGCCGAGCAGCATGAAAACGTTTCTACGCGGTTGCGCTACACGTGAACCCCTTGACGGCGAGTTTTAACAAATCCCAAGAGCAGTATTCTCCCTACCTTGGCTTTTATTTCCATTTTTGCTGCCAATGCTTCTACGGCTTAGCTGAAAAAGGTTGACGGCCCCAAAACACGCAATCGAATCAAATTTCGGGGATTTTTCTCACCATCCATAACTTTTCCTTAAATTTAGGGGTTGTTTGTCTTAATCTTAATTTTGCTTAAATCATGTATTTATGGGAAAAGGTCTGAACGCAAGTTAGTGATGATCATCCCAAAACATTTAATCGACCGCGTGAATTTTTGGGACTTTTTCGACACAGCCGTGACAAGCAAGTGTGGACTCGTTTGGGAGCTTTGTATCATAATTTATTCAATAAATTATGCTGGGTGTTTATAAAGATAGAAATGGTAAGAAATTTGCCCAAAAGGTGGAACCGAGCTGAATATGTGCAAGGCCCGCGACAGCCCATCGCCGTTTCGAGACTGTTAAAAATGAAATCTTGCCATGCTAAATTTACCATAAAGGTCCATGTATGTTTTGGCATCAAATTGTGTGGAATTGAATGGCTCAGTGTGTTCCACCTGCAGAGTCGATCAAAGAATTATTGTGTTAATGCTCGAGTGTTATCACAATGACACAATTATATAGAATTAAATCAGTCGTAAGGGCATTGGTAGATGATTATGACGGCTCATGAAGCCAGATTGCGATGATTGATGTGTAATTGCTACGCGCGTAATCAGAATTTGATCAAAATACGCATATTGACACATCACAGAAATGATTTTGAAAAATTAAGATACGCATTTTCATATGCACCGATAAATCTAGAATTTAGTGTGAGTTTACGACAAGGTATTTTGTAAAATCCGATGAGAATATGAAGGAATTTCATAGATGATATCTTAAAATCGGGTCAGAGATAAACCAACAGATCATTTCTGATGGCGACTACGACCGCTTCGAAAGTTCTCACCAACCATCACCCTGAGGGTAGTCCCATATTTTATCGAATATTTTAGTGTATTTTCAAGAACAACGGGTTTTGTTTTGAAATGATTATTTTCATACATGGCTAGTAAGCCATGAAATGAACATGGCGACTCGACACGGGATGACATGTGCATATCTGGCAGGATCATTTATTTACTGAAAAGGTTTACTTGAGCATCAGACCGCACTTAAAGTAGCAGAATTGACCTTGTATGATTCTCCCATCAGCTTTAAATTTCACCCCGTCATGCGACTATATTTCTTCGTAGCCAAAGGAGCGCCGAGAAGACACTCCCTCAAGAAGCCAGCCATGATTTTCGATGGTTTTGACACAACATGTATTGTAATTGATAGATGTTAATATATACTTGTATAGTTGCAATCAACTATGTAATTATCGGGAGATAATTGGAGAATAGCTGTGATATGTGTTTTAATGAGTATTACATGGGCCCAAGTGGCCGATCGATATGTCGTATATATCGATTGTTCGGGGGACGTAAATGCAAAGCTATCTATAGTACTTTATCTGCAGAGCCCCGCACAAACGAGACCGCCCGATTTTCTAAAGTGGCGTCTAAAATCCGACTCCACTCGATTCGCGGTCGACGGTGAATAATCCACCCTGCAAGGCTGTGGGGCGTCACAGTACCTATGACCACCCAACGAACCCAATCGCACCTGCATCGACACAAGGAAAATTCCGCATTCACCTCATACGTAATGTGTATGGTACTCCAGACCAAACAAGAGTGGTACTCTGCATTCACACCCGTCCAAATGCCCAGATTTTTGTGTTTTCAGATACTTGCTTCAAACTGTACACTGATCAGATAAGTAACTTACTAAAACTACTAAGAGAGGTTCAAAGAAGATTGAACTCAATGAAAAACGCAATAAGACCGGGGCCGCTGTGGGCGACATTCATCGAGTTTGACTCAAGTACTCACACGTTAAGCTTCACGCTGACACGTAGGGCCGATTAACGCTGCTCGATTCTCGAAAGATGAGGCTAAAAGCAAAGGCGAAAAGTAGTGGAGTCGTGCCCGTTGTGTAAGTGGAAAGGTGAGCCGTTTAAACCTATTTTTCTAATACTTGTAAAGTATTATAAATCTGTTTATCGCCAGATGCACTCGCTGACTGTAAACTATATTTTAAAGCAAGTAATGAGTTTTAGTAAGCAATGAGTTTAAAGAAGCAAACCATTAAGCTGATTTAAACCATGCTAAAAGCAAACAAGAATGGTTTCACGTATTCAACCATACTTTTAAAAGCAAGAAGCAAATGATTTTGAGTTGTAAACCATATTTCAAAGAGCAAGCAAGCAAACAAACAAGTATTTTTTCTAAAACAAGCCTAACTAAATCCCTAGTTTTAAACAAGCATATCTATAGGGAGGTATTCTCGCACGCGTACCTGCAGTGTTAGGATATCATTCATGCATTTTAGATTTGCCTGGTCTAAACTTAGTTCATGCATCATGGCATTTAAAGGAGACCATGGCACGCATCGGAGTATGGGGTTAACGCTGCTAACTAAATTATGGTGATGGCACCTGTGTCAATTTCCACCATATTTCACTCTGAAAAGCGGGGAAGTGTGCCCGTGCCCTTCCACCTAGGGTGATGCGCACCTGTGTCCAGCCATCGGCACTACGATGCCTGCATTCCCGTGTTCATCGGGGGTACAGCAAGGTGAAAGGCCTCCGCTGGTTGATGATTTATAAGCATGTTTGCAGGTTTTGAAACTAACTGACCGGTACCCGCTGAGCCCAGTTCCCGTTTATTTTAAAGCAAAACTACATCTGTGCCCCGCTTATTTTAAAGCATGCGGTTGAGCACAGGCTCCCGTATTTATAAAAAGTTTTATAAACTTTTAAAGCAAGAGATTTGAGAAAAAGTTTTATAAACTTTTGAAGCAAAGAAAGGTAAAGGAAGCAAGCAAGAAATTTGAGAAAAGTTTTAGAAACTTTTAAAGCAAAGCAAAGAAAAGTAAGCAAGCAAGGCTTCTGGAAAATATCATGTAAAAGAGAGTTCTACAAGCTAGATGTTTTAAAAGAAAAACATTTTATGTAAAGATACTCACCGAGCTCGTTTTTAATTTCATTATTTTCCGCTTTTGCAAACTATTTTCCGCGATAGGCACGACTTTGGACGCTGAGCATAGTAGATTCTCCCGACTTTGTATCACACAGCTATTAATAATCTTTGTAAAAAAATACTTTGAAATCGATAAAGGAGTATATGTATGTACATAGCGTAGTTGTGAAAATTTGTCGAGCCCGAGGCTCTTTTGATAGAACATCGTTGGTTGTCATATTTGGAAAAGTGTAAATCAGGTTTACGTGATTCGAATATGTCCTTTGCAAGTAGCCTGATACGTCACGAGATTTTACCAAGTCACAAGTTGAAAAAGTGAAAAATTATAGAAGATTTCAAGAAGCAATGACTTTGTCACGTGATTTTCAATAATAGAAGTAATTCACGGATTTGCGAGCGGCCTGACACCCGTCGCTAACAGGGGGCTAAAGGTCACCTACCCAAGTACATAGACATGTGTAAAGAAAGAGGTGAAAATCAAAACAGAGTAAAGAATAATGAAAATTAGGAAACATAAACCGCCGATCTCTAATCCTAAGATAGAGGTGCTACCCAAACCCCTTAAGAAAATTCAAAAAGACCAAAAACCTGAAGAAAATATCGCTCAAGTGAGTAAATCTGCGGATTTATCCATCTCGTAAAAATATCTCATGAATAACGAAAAAAAGGTTAATAACAAAATCGATGAATATTTCATTACCGTAAACCTCACAATAATCAACGAAACAAACAATAATTATTAAAAATAAATCTATTCTCGTTTGGTTTTCCCTAACCGATTAGCCTGAAGCTGTGAATGAAGTCAAGCTGGCAATACAGGATTAAATTAAGACAATTTTGTATACCATTTCTCTTTTCTTTTTTTTCGGGTGTATGGTGGATGGGGGATGGTTCTAGATGCCACCTACTTGTGCTATACCCCTTCTTCGTAAAACATTGAGTCAGTTTCCCACTTCCCTCTTTTTTTTCAGATATTTTATGGAAAAAATAAAAAGGTTGCATATCATTCATCATAAAGTATCTCACAAACTTAAAATATGGAGAGCATTAAACCTAGTTTATAAAGATACATCTGACGTCAGGAATTGAGATGGTAACTAGAGATATCTATTGTTAAGACTGCACTCCAATGTCCCGGCTCTTTAAAGGATGGCATGATCCTTAAAATTTGTGTTTCTTGGTACATATTTTTTAAAAGCGTTTTTTGAGAATAGTTTTTAAAAACAAATATAACACTATTTTGGAAATTAATTTTCACCTTTCCAATTTATTAAATACAATTTTTGTCCAAGACATAAGGATGACATTTTAGGTGAAACCTTACAAAACAAGAGTACGTTTTATATATATATATATATATATATATATATATATATATATATATATATATATATATATATATATGGCAAATATTCATTTTGTAAATTATTGTCTTTGTTTGAACCCAAAAGTATTAAGGGAAAGAAATAGTAAAAATAGAGAAAATATAAAAGGAAAGAGAATTTGGAGGAAAATAAAATAGGTTTAAACTTAATAAATTACCCTATATGTTTTATTCATACTCATTTTATTTGTTTATCTCTGATTATATAAATTCACAAGCAATGGTGATATAAAATTTAAAGAATTTTTGATTATATTTGATTTTCTTTTATATTTTTCACCATAATCATATGTAATAAAAATTATTTTTTCAAGATTTTTTTTCTTTTTCTAATATTTTCCGAATTCCAAAGCCTTAATATTTTGTTCTTTTGTTTCATTTCCTTTCATCCCTTTATCACTTAAACTAGACCTTGTAATATTAAGTACTGTTTCAAAAGTTAATAAAACATGAGTAAAAAAATTTTAATTTAGCTTTGATTTATTTTTGTGATGTAAATTCTCAAACAAAAACTAAAAGAAAGAAAAAAAATTATGCAATCCTAAGAGACCAAACAATCAACAAACTCAGACTTTTATTTTAAAAATTAAAAAGAGAATCATGGATGACAACTTGTTCAACCGTTGGTAGTCCCAATGCCCTATTGATTTGCCTTTAAGTCTTAGTGGGTCGTCACTTCTTCATGTCTTGGATTCCCCAACTCAGACTTTTATTAATTATATAATATTTCAAAAAGAAATAAAAAGTAAAAAGGCTAAGACGATTTAAAGCCGGCCAGATTCAAGTAGCCCGTATCGCAACCATTTCTATCCAAGCAATATATTATATATAATAATGTACCAAAATATATATATATATATATATATATATATATATATATATATATATATATATATATATATATATATATATATATATATATATATTTCATGGTTTCCATATCCATTGGGTAATTGGGGGTTCCAGGTCCATGATCTCATGGGTTCTGGTCTAAATGTAGGAGAATGATGCGGGGTTCGAATTTGTTCTTAAATCTAATATTTTTTACCCTCTCGCTTTTTCACAACCCAAAAACTCCAGAAAGTTTTATTCTCCTTTTTTTTCATAACAAAAAAAAAATTCTGTAAACAAACATGAAACCCTAACTCTTCATGTTTTACTTAAAAATTATTCTATGGTTTTACTAAAGGATAATGGCTTTCTAAACTTACTTTTAGAACCGGGACAGTGGGGTTAAAATAATACCACAGCCCACTCCCGCTGCTCCAAAAGAGTGCCACCTAACGAAAACACGACCTACCGCTTAAACCCCAGCGAGAGGTACGCCTATCAAGCATTCAAGATTTTTACGCATTCAAGCCTTTCGGTAAGTACCAATGAGGGTCCAACTGCTTTCGCCTAAAGACCGATTATGGAAGTCTCCCATAAGTCACGTAAAATGGGACAATCCTCACAATATATTATTCGCAACCAACCAAACTCACCAATAAGGAAAGAAAGATAATAATAGCTCATCATCAACCTGATCCCAATAATAAGGAAGATTATCCCAAATAAACCTGTTTTTTCTATATCCTTTATCAAATTGACAATCGATAATAATAAGAAATATCATATCCAAAGTGGGAATGAATCCTAATCACCATCCAACTCCAGAACATCTACTATAAATACAAAGTGCCACCCCATCTACGAAAGGCAATGCATACTCACACGCAGACATATGCAAAAATATCTCGCCTCTGGAAGAGTTTCCCTCTTTTCTCTCAGAAGAAACCGACTCTCAGTATCTGAGCTGCCACTCAAGTGGTTCCCTCGTCGACCTCCTCTTCTTTGTTTTTGCAGCGAGAGCAATCAGCCCGCACGTATTTAGGGTTCGCAATACGCTTAGCCCCGACGGCCCAAGCTCGCAAACCTACCTCGCCAACAATCTGTGTCGCTCAACGATTTCTACACGCTCCAATCGCCCGAATAAAAGCGATTATCAAGGCTGCCAGGAACGACGCCTTTACAAATATAATCATTTCTCACATCGATTGTGACGACTTAACACAAAGCAGGAAAGAACGCGAATCCTCCAAGGACGGTGACCAACCGCGCGAACTGCATACCGACCTCCCAAGACGTTAAGCAATGCAAGCCAATACGAACGAGGTGGAAGCACTACCACCATTCAACGCTCAATAGAAGAATTAGGAACCACTCACTGATAGACGCGACGACCACCTGAGGCGCAATCGCACTCAAGAATGCCACGATCGCTCCCTCATGAAGGACAAACACACCCGACACTTCCCGAGGGTTTAAATGTAGGCAGAGTCCAGCTCGAGCCCGGGCACTAGAGATATCTAGCCCCGGAGAGGAGGGCAACGGCAACACCCGGGCATGTCGAATGAAGAACTACGCCAATTTCAAAGAAGGGACTCGGAGCAATCATGGGAGTGAGGTTCAAGAGCCTCCAAAGAAGAGCTCACCGAGCGGCTGAAGTTGGTGAGAGGACACGCCTCGACACTATGGATACCTTGGTACAATAAACTCGACCACCTTCATACCGGCGGTTTACTTCTTCCAAGAAAATTCGGGGATGCCAAGTGGAAGCGCTCGATGGCATTGGGGGATCCAATGCATCATCTCAACACTACAAAACCAAACGAGTCAGAGATGGGTATCAAGATCCGGCGGCGATGCAGAGCTTATCACCTTAAAGCGCCCGGCACCGCCCGGTTTAACACTTCCATCGCTAATCTCCTCATTCAGAGAGCTATCCATCGCATTCGTCTCTCACTTCATCTGTGACGATGAAGCCAAAGCTTATCATCTCGCCGACCGCCAAACTGTAGCTCCCAAGAAAGCCTGAGGTCTTATGTCCAGAGATTCAATGCCGAGTCTCTAAAGGTGGATATACCCGACGAGAAGTTTGCAATCATTGCATTCATCATTTGGCCAGGTGCAAAAATGAAGACTCGATGTTTTCCATCTCCAAAAAATCCCTGCCAAGCATGGTCGAGGTGCCGCAAAAGCGTAAAAGTATATCACCCGCTAAGAAACTATTTTAACTTAAATATCCATCGCTTTTACTAAAGTGACATTATTTTAACTTACTTTTAGAAACTATTTGAGAACTTAAAAAAAAATAGTATACTAAGAATCAATGCCACATCAAGGTATTTTGCAAATGGTCCAAGGTCAGTTTCATCATATCTACCATAATACTATAACCTCTTTCTCTCTCGTGAATCGAACCACTTGATCTTCTTCCCTTGTCGGCATGACGCCCCAAAAACTCCGGTCCGTCAGACACCATTAACCCATGACAGTGGAGGCTCCAAGCCATCTGACGCTACTTTAGGTGCACCCAAAAGAGTCTCCTTTGTACCAGAGCTCTACCCAATTAAAATAATTCGCATTTAAACCCCGTCCCAAGCAGCTCCAACATATTCACAGGTCCAAGAGATCAAATCACATGAGCAATACGCCCACTGCGCCCACAACGATACTCATAATACATACTAACTATGAATTCAACTATATACCCAATAAGCTACAAGAGTTCAAATGTTTTACTTTATACAACATATATTAAAATTAGTAAAATTCTAATACATAGATATCGCTGGCCAAAGCCACAACCCGGCTTTTCTTCTAATCCACTATTCCTGATGAGTCTTCCTCGCGACGCCCCGCACTGCGGAAAAGGGGGATCCCACGACCCAAGGAGCTAAACGCGGAGAATCGCCCCCAGCCGGCCACTTCACCACCCAAGCGCAAAGCAATGTTCCACTTAAACAAACATTCAAGCAAATGTACGATCCTAATGGAATGCTGTTCACGTGACTAACCTGCATCCCGCCGAGCCCTCATCGACTTCTCTCACACTCGCCAAGCCTCGTATGAGAATTATTAATTTATTGAGCGGGCAACTCCTTCCGATGAATATATATCAATCGTAATATCCACGATCGATATATATTATTTGTTCATGACTATCCTCCTACGAATATATCAACTGCCGCTTCGACGGCTGATATATTATTTACTATGACTAATTCATGAATTTCATATATCAACTACGTCCACTGGCCGATATATATTATTTGTTTGACTACCCTCCGAGAATTTATATTTATCACCCTCCGAACCTCGTTTACACTCATCTCATGCACTCATTCCTATATTCCTGTGATGTTCCAAAGGTATACTTAATGCACGACGCCAGCCCAATTCAATAAATCATATAAATATATATACATGAATATATTTACATAAAACTCCAGAATCATACATCAAAATTAAATTTCACTTCAAGCACGATCATACACGAAAGAATTTAATTTAAATCACTCACAATACCGCATTTCACAAAAATATATATTTTTAGACTATTCTAATAAATAAACCCTTGCTTACTATTCCCTAGAAAATCACAAAACACCTAGCTCACTTAAATAACCCGCAATTCACTGACACATTCCTACTTCCAAAGATACCAAGCAAAGATTTAACGACAAATTAACACCCATCACAACCAAACAAAATTAACATCCACGTGTGAGCCAGTCACGCCACAAGAGAAAATTCCAAATAAATTCCCACACCCGTCCCATGTTCGGGGATTCGATCAAACGTGCCTCACTACCAAACCAACCGAAACATCGAAAAACCCTAAAAAATGGGAATAAAACGCAAATGGTGGAGAAAATCTTACTCTTGAGTCAAGCCAAATCCGCAAACCCTCTGTGTCCACGCGCAGCCTGCCCACGTAGAACGTTTCCTTCTGTTCGGTTTACTAACTTCATCTGATCTCCCGATTTTCTAAAAGAAGCCCACTTTCAAGAGCCTCGGGAATTTGGAGCTCACTGCAAAAAATGGCCTCCCACGTTTTGTTTTGGCCTAATTGAAGAAGATGAATGACTACACTATTTTGGTTTCTACCACTTAAAATCAAATTCCATAATTACCATTTTCGTCCTCTTCTCGTGATTTCCGATATTCGACACTATCTCACATTCATTTTCATCATTTCTTACTCATACTAATTTATTGCGACACGAAGATATCGTTTACGCGCTCGTCGCATCGAAAAATCGACGGCGCACTGTGAATCGGGCGGGACGCTTCAAAAACGGTCGACTCCCACTGCCTCGTAAAATTACGAAATTTTACGTGCTAACTAGATTTCGCGAGATCGATTCCAACTGCATAACCGCTTTCACATCCGAGATTCAGAGAATTAATTACGCGAATTTTTAACCTAATTACAATTGTAATCAAAATTACTATTTCGGGCCTTTATTCCGTAAATTTGAATTTCTGCCCACAAATGAGCTCAACTTTTGCTTTGAAATATTTGAAGGCGTCCAAAGAGTCAGACTTATCATGAATGAAACAACAAACCATAATGCGAATGATCATTAATGGCCACGAAATATTTGCGCCACTTTATTGTAGGTGAACGGGCTACCAATGGGATGAGAAAACAAATTGATACTTCATTGTTAATAAAGTAGCTCGACACTCCATTATTAATTATTTTGTGAGACCAAGAGCATTTATTAAGCCCAAAACAATTCGATAAACAATAAAAACCCAATACAAGTATTATAAAATACAAATTTATCGAATGTTAAACATATCAATTTATAAATACATAAAAACGCACTTAACGGACCGAAATTATTGATTACTATTTATCTCCAAAGAAATCAGAGGGGCTAAGATGTAAGTTAGCATTTAAGTAAGCATCAAGCATTTAATATTTCATTTTCAGAGCCGCTCTATCAAACCCTTATTAAATTTTGCGCTCTATTTACTTATACGCACGTAGAGCATGGAATAATTAAACTCTGGTCAAATAAGTTTATCAAAGCAAGAGAGAAGATGTAAACTAGTCACTCCATAATTAGTTAATATTAAACCATCCTTGTATAAATGGTCCTTCATAATTAACATACATAATTATACAATTAAAATTATAGTAAAATTATGTTTATTACATAATTAATAAATTAATCTATGACAATATGGTTGAGATATAAATCATAGAAAGAAATTATAGAATAAATAATTGGTTTAATTCATCTTTACATATTTTTCTTCTCCACAAGTGACTCTTGTTTTGAGTTGTCAATAAATCAGGCCGACTGCCTTCAAAGAGCTGCGCATAAATGAAATCTATTGTTGAGATTTGATTTTTGCATAAGACAAACTCATCCCCATTTTCTTATTGTTACGAGGGCCCGTTGTCAAACAATCAATTTTTCATACTCAGAAATTGAAGGCCTACATCCAGCATCTGGAACGCACGCACTGCAGTGTAGTGAAAAGGCCAACTCGCTCTCCCTCGTGAAAAGTACATAAATTATTGAATCAATAACTTATTTATAAATTTATAATATATAGTTATATATTTTAAAAAATAAATAAATTTAGGTATTTAAGGTAAATATTTGTGATTGGAGAAATCAAATTAGGGTTTTAATAAAATATTCAAGGACAAAGTGGTCACGTGTTGTACCTATTTTCTAATCACACGTGTAACTTGACACAAAAGGCTACCTCTTCTTCTCTCTTTTCTATTTTTATTAATTTATTTATTTGGAATAATGTACATGTAATACTAAGTACTAAGTAAAAGTAATAATTCTTTCAAAAAAAGTAAAAAGTAATATCTGTACCCAAGAAAATGCTGTATTTATAAACCATATTTGCAATTTTTTTATCTTATCTTTCTTTCCTGACTAAGAATGGATAATTTATAAATAAATAAATATTTATTAAATTCATATATTTTATATATTTAAAAGACATTTAATAGACTCAAGACAAGATTCTAAAACAGAGTTGGTTGCCTAGCTAAACTCAAGTGGACAACAGGTTGTCACCATTAATTTTGAGAATAATAAAATATAAAATTTATAAATGTTTTATTTTTGTCTATATATATATATATATAATAACCTGAATAAATCCATTTATACCCCCTCACATGTCAATGTCTTTTTTGATTAACACATTCAAATCTTATATAATAACTTATTGAATGTTGAGGCAAGAATGACTTGCGAATAAATATAAAGGGGATTATGACTTAAGATTGTTAGTTTGTAATCCGCCAGAGTAGATTTGAAAAATAGCCCGAATCCGTATATCCAAATAATAATTGTGACTCTTTGACTCATTCGAGTAAAATAGACTCATATTAGTAGTTTCATGTAGATAACACAATACACTGACGCCATTATACTGTCTCGAGTTAATTATACCAGTTAGCATATATAAGTGCACAACAAGACTCAAGATACGCAGATTTCGCGATCAAGTAAATTTTCATTATTTTCACGAGGACAAAATTAGTTTTTTTTTCATATCAAGCGGACAACCATAATTTGTAAAATTGGGTTAAAAATTAAATTTTGTTCCAAAAACAAATTTCATACTTAATGAGATAGTAGACTAAAACTGGGGAAAATACAAAATTTGGCTTCAAAAAATATCCCTATGAATAATCTAAAAAAATAGAGATTAATAAATAAAATAGATGGATATTTCATTATATTTCTTTCTCAAAAACCTCCTAATAATCAATGGAAACAAATGAATAATTCATTAAAAATAAATCCATCCTCATTTGGTTTCCCTAAAAAAACCCAAAAGAAAACGCATCTTCACAGAACAATAATGTAATAAATGCATTTGAAAACCCATCGATCAATTTTCGTGGTTGATATTGGCGTCAATCAAATAAAATAATAAAAAAGAAACGTGATTGAAATCGGCAACCACTTATCATTCACGTCAATAAAAACAAAATTCCATAATTAAAATAAATTGCATAGATTTGGATTCCATGATTAATAGAAGCCAAATTCTATAGTTAAAATCAAAATTTATTTAAATTAATTCTGTCAATAAAAATAAACAGAAACACATAAAATATAGAAAAAAAAAATGGAAGTAAGCTTCATTATCAATTAAAGGCTGATCCAATACCCGCATTGTAAGTCCAAAACAATTGATTAATAATTAAAAGTCTCAATAAACGTATTTACAAAATACAAATTTTCTTTGAATAAAGGCATGCTCGATTTACGGTATATAGAAAAACATGTGCTGGAATGAATCGAAATTATTAATTTATTATTTATCTCTAAAAAAATCTATAGTAAGATCAAGAAAAATGATTAAGAGTTGAAGAAAAATATTTCATTTCCCTAAAAAATATTTTGTTAAGCCCTTGATAAATTATAATATTGATTGCTTTTATATATATAATACAAAAGAAACAATTAAACTTTTTTGTCTAATATGTTTGAAGAATTTTTATAGGCCATTTGTTTTAAGATAATTTGTGGACCACCTACATCTTTGAATAGTCGAGGCCACTTGATTATTTATAGGCTTGACAACCATTCGAGCCAGTATCAATATATTGTATACATTTAAAGGTGGGAGGATGTAAGGGGAGAGAGAAGGTGAAATATAAATAAAATATATCGATAATTTTTTGTTATCTTTGTTTTAAATAATTTTTACTTATTTTAAAGTTATGTTAGAAAAAGAGATATTAAATGATTAAAAATAATCAATAGGCATGACAAATTAAAGTATGGAGTATTCTTACGTATTCCCTAAGCGGCGTAAGTTCCAGAGAAAACGAGCGTGGTCGAAATCTAGGTACAAGCTAGCTATATTATTATATCAAACAAAACATAAAGGAAACTCTCCACTCTCCATCACCTCCCACTGTGCATTGCCCATTGATGGAGTTTGATTGATTTATGGTGATTTTGAAAGAATGAAATATTATTATTGAGAAGAAAAATAAATTATCAACTTTGGCGCCATAGGCAGACCAAACAAATGGATAAGCTTCGGACTTTTATTTTACAAAAAATTAAAAAGAAGAATCATGGATGGCTTAGCTTTATTCAGCCGTATGGGGTCCGTATGTCCAGTTGATTTGGCCTTGTAGGTCCTCGGTGGGTGTCACTTCATTTCATGTAGCCCCAGGATTCCTCAATTTAGACTTTTTTATTAATTATATAATGTTTAAAAATAATACAAAAAAAAAGAAAAAAGAGGATAGAAAAAAATTTGCCAGTCTGATGCCCTTGCTGTAACCATTTCTATCTGGAGTGCTATTATATTATATAATAATAATAATATACCAAAAATAATTATATATATATATAAATATATACCAAATTATAGTAGTGGTGGGAGCGACACGCCATTCCATTGAGAAAGCTATGTACCAAACTTTTAGCTATATTATATCAAACGACATAATTGAAACTCTCCGGTCATCTCCTTTCTCGGGTCACCTCACGGCCAAGCTATTGACGGTGGGTTTTGATTGAAAGAATGAAGGAGTAGTAATATTGAGAAGACGGATGGGTGAGGACCCATTCATTACCTTCATCTTCCTTATCACCATCTCTTCATCTTCTCCATCGTCGCACTGCACCCACGGATCTCCCGGAAAGTCTAGGATTAGAAATCCAAAGTCTACTGCCACATCGCGGCATACCCGCGGATCTCGGGAAAGTGATTGAAATCCAAGAAAGTCTACTCACCGCCCGGCATCGGCTAGGATTAAATCCCAGTTCATCTCGGTAAGAAAAGTGATTTTTAGTCATTTTGAAGAGGAATCTCGATTTCTCTTACCCAAAAGTTGATTTTTTTTTTTTTGTTGTAATGGCGGAAATGGAGTAAGAATATACGGAATCGGCTTTTTCTTCTCTAAGAGGCCGGGGTTATTTCGGAATCCTCGTGAAACATCGGACTCGTGGCCCCACTCGATCGAGTTTTAGACCTGTGATCGGCTCATCTCAAATACTCTTCTCTATCCATTTCTTGAGCTCTCTTCTTTTAGTTGCTCTCTTGCTTTTAGTTTCTTCCTATTCTTTGTTTCTTCCCTTCCTGTTTTCAACCAAAACCAAATTCCAAAAAAAAAACCCCCTGTTCTCGTTTTTAGTCAAATTGCATCAAATTATAAGCTTTTCCCTTACATTGTTTCTCATTTCCCTTGTTTTTTCAACAAAACCAAATTCCCAAAAAAAAAAACCCACCCGAGTTCGCCTTTATTGGTCACCTTTGCATCAAATTATAAGCTTTTTCCTTTGTTGTTTCTCATATCCTTCTATTTCCCAACAAAGCCAAATTCCCGAAAAAAAAAAAAACCTATACATTTCTCGTTTTTTGGTCACCTTTGCATCAATTGTTGGTGACTTTCGCAATTCAATTGTTTTTCCAAATCAGTATGACGAAATAGCGGTCGTTATTGCGGGTTGTTAGGAAAGTTTGAGTATAGTTGCCCCTATTGGGCCTTATTTCGGTTATACATTTTGCTACCCTTGATCATCTTTGAAAAACCATAGCCAAGTTCGAGGCGTGAGGACGGATTGATGAGCAAATAGCTGTTGATGAAGCCCACGAGAAAAGGGGATGAAATCGAACCCGGCTGTTCAAAGGCGGTACGAATCGGGTGTCGGATCAGTGGAGGCGAGGCATTGATGAGGGATGATCAAAACATGAAGGTATTTGAATGGGTGGTGTCCTAATCTCATCTCACGTTATCGGCAGCGAGAGAAGCATACGAAGGCGCGGAGTTTATTGTTGGGATCGAACGACCCGCAATTTCCCTCATGGAGATTTCATACGGTGTCCTTCCACGGTGCTGGCGTTTAAAGGATATGAATGTTTTCGGTCAGAGACTCCACTTTGAGCGACATTATGGATGCGCGAGAGATGATAAGACGAAGATGATTGGGGTATGTGGGATGGGTAGTCTAGGCAAAACTATGCTCACCGTCAAACAGTGACTCAACAAGCTAAACAGAATCACATTCACGATAGATATCTTTATAGATGTATCACGGACTCGAGACTCGAAAAAGGCGAAGAAGGATTGCCAAAATTCAGCAAATAATTGCTGGAAATGTTGGGCTACCAATTTAAGGGAAGGATAGATCGCGGAAGCGAATGAACTTAGCGGAGACCTACGAAGAGAATCAATAGGAGAAAGAGAAGGAGCAGGAAGAGAAGCTTCTTATTATCTTGGATGACATTTGGAAAGAAATTAATTTGGAGAAAGTTGGAATTCCTTTCAAAGATGATCGAATGATATACGAGCTGGTGTTAGTCTCTAGAGACAGTAGGTCCTGTAAGACAGCAGAGTGCACAAAATGTTTTCAAATTAAACATTTACAAGGAGAAGAAGCTTAGCGTTTACTCAAGAATACAGCGGGTGATTTGTGGAGGGACCAGGTGCGACCCTGCTTAGTGTAAGGTATAAATAAATGTAGGGAGTCTGCCCATTTGCAATTATAACGATTGCAAAGGCATTTGAAAGATGGCTGCTGTATGGAAGAATGCATTAGACGGCGAGGAGTTGTACGCAATCAATGCTCGAAGAATGGATGAAAAAGGTATATAAATTACGAAGTGGAGCTACAATCATTTGAAGCGATGAAGTCAGTCAGCATTCTTACTTTGTGGTTATGAGCTATTATGGTGATATTTGATGGATCAAATGTTAAGGTATGCTATTGGTTTGGATTTCTTTGTCGACATCAATTCATTGGAGAGAGCAATAAATAAACTAGTTACATTGGTGAAAACCCTCAAAGCCTCGAGAAGCATTTGCCGACGATGCGAAGATGATAGACGATTAAGGTAGGAGCCTCAAGGTTGCTTTTCATGGATGGTGATCATAGGTGTCGGGATCATGATCTTTGTTCGTGATGTTGCTAGAATTATTGCATCGAGGATCCTTATCTTATCAATTTAAGGTTATGTGAAGGCGTTCCATGTGATGAATCTGAATGAATTGAAGATGAATCAAATTCATCTCTTTATATTACTAAGTTGTGGCAGGCTTTGTCGAGGCTAGTATGTTTGAAACTTCAATTTTTTATATTGCAGGGCAATAGTGGTGCTTTGAATACTATCCCAAACCGCGTTCTTTGAAGGGGGTTGAACCAACTCAAGTTTTAGCCTTATGCAGAATGCATTTCCCAACTTGGCTACCTTCAACTCTTGAATCCCTTTACAAATCTTGAACATTATGTCTAGATAGGTGCAAGTTGGGAGACATGACTATAATTGGAGAGCTAAAAGAAACTACAAGTTCTCTTAGCATGAGTAGGATTCGACATCCGCCTTTGCCAAGAGAAATGATGCAATTGACCCCAATCTAAGGTGACCGGATTTGAACTACGCAGAGGCTTAAAAATGTAATTCCGCGGGATATCTTATCAAGCTTGAAAATATAAGATTTGAAGTATTTGTTCATGAAATCTTTTAAGATGGCGATCGATGAAGTTTGTGATGGAGATAGCAATGCTTGTTTATCGGAATTGAATAATGTAGTTTGAGGACGATCGGGTAGAAATGAACTGCCCAGAGGTTAGTACCGAAGCGGATCATGTTTGATCATAACCTAACAAGTTATACAATATTTATAGAGCGGAGTTTTAATTCGATTGCGAAAACATATGAAGAATCAAGAGCGTTACATCTCAAAGGTGGCGGCTGACCTCTCTAGGGATGGAATTCATGAGTGTTGAGGACAATAGAATCTGCCCCATTATAGGATTTGGAAGTATGGGAATTCCTTGATTCCAGTGGAGTCTTTTGATAACCCTAAAAACATTGGTCGTGAGGGAATGTCATGGATTGAAAATTTACTCTTCTTACTTTCCACTAGAGTAGAGACCTTCCCCAACTTGAAGAAATGACAATAAAAGATTGCAATGAGATGCAACAAATAATGGAAGATATTGTGTAGGTTCAACTTGGAGTTAGTATTCCCACTAGAAATTAAAGATCCTTGAAACTTGATTCTCTACAAAGCTAGTGAACTTTAGCTGCCGACTCTGAGATGAAACAAGCGTGAAACAATGTGTTCCCAAAGCAATCCAAATATCCAATACCATTTCATTCACAAGTATGTTAAAGCAGTGTATTTAATTTCGATGAATTTTTGCTTTTACATCATTTTAATAAATAAATCAATGCAAAAACAAAGATTAAGCTAATCATTTATATGCTATTTTAGGAATTCCAACATGTGAAGAGAGAACATGAAGATAAGAGAGATTTTAGTATATCATTTTACTAGAAGATACTCTAGGTATTTAGAAAGATTTTCCTATTTAGATTTTAAAATCTTAAGATATTATTAATGTTTTATAAAGAAAAGAAATAGTAAAGGAAAAGTTGATTAAGATTTTAGATGGAGATATGATGAGTGAAATAGATATCTATTTTGTTCATTTTACTTGTTTTATTTTGTAAAGATAAAAGTTTTTGTAATTCTCTTTTATTGAAATATTAAGGAAAATATTGATGAAAATAAAGGGAATATCAAATTTTAGATAGAACAAATAAAATAATATATAATATATAAACATGCATATTATTGAGTAGTTTTTTTTTAAAGACTATTAGATAAATATTATGACACATATTAATATGAACATCCAATAATATATATATGAGTATCTATCGTTTATAAATGATATAGTATAAGTTATAATAAGCATAATTTTTAATGAGAAAATTCTTATAAAAGAAAATAGTGTATATTAAGTATAACCTTATTAAGTATAACCTTTACGTGAAACAAAAAGTATAACATTTAATAATATATCTTCAACTAAATTTGTTTTTAAAATACATGTATTTTCATTTTAATAACATTTCTAGCCTTGAATATCTTTAACCACAATAAATATAGCAGAAATGAAATAAATCCATATTATGAATAAAAATAAATTTGAATAAGTAGATTTTAATTATAAAATTAAAAATAATAATTGTCAAGTTTTTAAAAAATTTGAATTACATTTTATGAAATCTGAATTTACATTTTAAATTTACAATTATTTATTTATTTAAATAAAAAAGTAAATTTTAAGTTTGGTAGATTATCTAATTAGCCAGCTTTGAAATCAAACTTGATTTTTATGAATCAAAAATAAAATCTTAATTAAAAAATAGACAATCTTTTCTTTTGAAGGAAAAATCAATAATCTTAAATTATGTTTAAACATTTTCTAAATTTTTTAATAGAAAACTATAGACTCATTTTTTTAATATTTAAAATTGAAAGTCATTTTTTTCTAAAATTCTTATTCAAAATTGTCATTTTAAAGTTATTAACTCAAATTTTCTAGAAATAAAATTTAATTCTTCTAAATCTCAATTAAAATTTAATTTTAAATTAAATAATTATTTTTTGAATTTTAATTATGATTTAAAGAATTGAATTTGGATACTGAAAATTGCAATTATTAACTAATATAAATAATTTGAACAAAAACACAATCAAAAAATTTCTCAATTTTGAATATTCAAAAACATATTATTTAATTTTCTATCACAAATTTAAGATATGCTGTTATAATTTTAATTGTGAATTTTATTAGTATTTTAATTCATAAAATCAAATTTGCATTTAGAAAAACTAATAATTCGAGTAAATTACTAAACTTCAAAATTTAATTTTATTTATTAAATAATTAATTTTAATTTAAAAGTGTAAATTTAGATTTTAATAAAATTTTAATTTTATAAACGACAGTATTATTTTTGGATTTTAAAATTAAAATTAAGGTACCTCTAGAAACCACAAATATTCAAATTTATTTATTTTATTCATAACAATTTATTTATTCCGTTTTTTTCTTAAATTCTTAAGGTGGTATCAGTTAGGGATATCAAGGCTAAATGCTCTTAAAATGAAAATACATATATTAATTTTTTTTAATTTTTAGGATATAAATGGAAATGTGGTAGAAATTCATGAGGATTTAAATTTATTTTTCCTATATTTTTTTAAAATAAAAACTTTATTATTAAATAGATTGTAGTTTGTTAATAAAATTTTGTACAAATAATAATAATAATAATAATTTTTTGTAATTCTCAAGATCTTCACATGATTTTATAGCATATGAAAGAGGTTTATGGTTTAAAAATAATAACTAATTGATAGGAACTAAAATAACTTATGCTATTAGAATCCATATAATCCATGGTCATTAGAAATAGTACATTTTATTCAAGAAGTAGTTTATAAATTTTCTATTTGCAACTTAATTGTATTCTATTTGCATAAATAAAGTAAAGGATGACAACCTCTTGGAATTGATAAATTACATTTACTAAAGGAAATGTGTTTACATTTTTGCTAACTTTTCAATTGATGATATGATGTACTATTATTTTATAGAGTATTTTTCTCAATTTGGAATATTGCAACTCTACAAACTTCTCAAAATCGAGGAGATATGGCGCCCATCAACACTTGATTCTTTCTCAATTACGAATCCTAAGAGTGGAGCAGTGTCAACATCTATAATCTTATCCAGCGTCGCCAGTCAAGGCAGGAATTTGAAGAGACTAAGAATCTTTGGTGTAGAATCTAAGACATGTATTTGTTCGAGGATATAATGATCTGCAGGCATGTTAGGATCCTCTCGAAGTCGGAAGAAGCCAGAGTTAGAGCCACCTGAGTCGAGCGAAGGTATTAGTATATCACGATGATAAAAGAATGAGGCTGGGGAGGTTGTTTTATCTTGTTTTCTCCTTTCGGACTCTTTGAGCAGTTCAACCATCTTATGTCTCTCGGAAAAGACAATGATCAAGGAAATGTTAATATTTCAAATCAGATGAGAGTGCACTTCAGAGAGTAAGTTTTCTCAATATTCTTTTAGTTTCTCCTTATATTATTTTTAAGTGAAATGGCTATGAAAAATATTCCATAGAAAATTTAAAATATTATATAAATATTATACTCATGAATAATAATAAATATGCTTGAAGTAGATTTTTAAAATTTGATTTTGCATAATAAAAATGGTTAATAATGCTTTCTTTTAAGTAAAATGGTTAGTAATGCTTAGGTATAAAGGAATTGGAAAGAATGAATCTAAATCAAAATTTTAATCTTGAGCAATGGCGCTAGCCAATAAAGACCAGAGTTCATGTGGCTAGAGCTCAAGCTAGCATAGGAATGGAAGGGGTTAAGCGGGTTCGAGTCCCGATAGGAACAAATTTGTGAAAGAACAAAATACTATGATATAATGCAAAGTGAATAGATATTTATTAATTTCATCATTCCTGAGTATGTTTAATTTAATATTTTTACGTAAATTTTTTATATAAATTATTTACAAATAATATATTTAGGTCAGTCTAGTTATCGTTAAATTGTTTATTTATATTTATTTTGATTTTTATAAAATATTTTGTGTGGGTGTCGTTTACTTTACAAAATAAAATATATGAAGTGAAAGATGATAAATATATGTTTGAATGATAAGTCCTTTACGTTTACCTTTTATATTTACATTGAATAAAACAAATTTTAATTTTATAGTTATCAGATAAAAAATTAATTCACATCTTTTCAAATATTTAAATATCGATTTTTTTAAAACTATTTTGTCAAAATTTCTTATTGTTCTTCTTTCTTTCGTTTTTAGAGTAAAAAAAGAAAAAGAATATGCTTTCTTTTTTATTTTTATTTAAAAATGTCAATACTTGAAGACCAAAGCAAAATAAAATCCTATTTTTATTTTATTTTTTCTCTTCATTATTTCTTTGCTTTGCCCTACCTATCTTTGTAAGACCCGAGAAATTCTAATTTCTGGAAAATGGGCAAAATCGTAATTTCGGTCAAAAATCCATAATATATTCTCTAGATCTCGGATGACGAAACGGATTTCACCGTTGGAATCGTCTCGCGAAATCTAGCTAGTACATTGAATTTCGTAGAATTCCGAGATAGTCGAAGTTGGCACGTTTTTCGAGGCATCGCGGTTCGGGTGCCGTAAAACGATTTTCGATATGACAAAAGTCATATATAACACATACTCATGTGCCATAAGTGACATGAGTAGAGAGATAATGGAAATGGACGGGCCGGTATAGCGCCAAATGTCAAAACTGAGACTTAAAGGCATAGGAGGAATAGTTAAACAGCTAAATGACAAAAGAGCAAATAGTGCTCATCTTCTTCCCTCAAATTGAGACAAAACGTGGGCCGAAGGCGTGCAGGAGGCAAAGAGCTGCGTAAAAGGAAAAATGGAGGTTTTAGAGAGAGAAGGACCTCCTTCTCTCCAGATTTTCACGCGATCCGACCGTCAATTGCCAGACAAGAAGCAAAGCGCTCTATGCAACGAGGGCTTCAAGGTAGCTTGATTAATGAAGCCACAAAAGTCCGCGAGGCGGGTTTCTTCATTTAGCTCAGCACTGTTTAAGTGTATTTACGATGTTTGAGGCTGGGACGGAGCCGCGAGCGGCCAGCTTGATCGGTCCCAAAACTCTGGGACCGAAATGTGAGAATTTTTTCGAGCCTTCTATGTACCCTCGTGGGTGTTAAAAATGTTTGGGCATCCTTGGTGATTTTCTATTCTATAAATCATGTATTGATTAGAACAGGTTTTGAATGGTTTGAAACCCGTTCACAAAGTGAACCTAGCTGACAGATTTTCCTGAATAGTATCGAGGGTTTCACTATTCCTAAGAATAGTGTTCACAAAATAAATTTTGTGAATTAACGGTTTGGCCGAGTGATTCAGCCGAATTGCTTGTATTTGGATCATTAGCTCATGTGAGCTAATTTTTTGATGTGATGAAATGCGACTACGTAACATGATTGTGTGATTGAATTTATGAATATATGCATGTTAATATATTTACATGTGACATAGATCAGAATGGAATTGGCATCATGCATTCCATACGCACGAGCACCCAGACGATAGGAGTGGAGTGCATGAGGCGAGTCTGTAGAAAAATGGTTCGAAGGGTTGTCTAAAAATAATAATTATCGGTAGGTAGTCCACACTAAAAATATTAATCGTCGGAGACGGCCCAATTGATATACATCGGAGGGTAGTCCATAAATAATATCAATCGTCGGAGACGACCCAATTGATATATACACATCGAAGGGTTGTCCACAAACAAAATAACATAATAATTCTCATACGAGACTTAGGCGAGTGTGAGGGAGTCGGTGAGGACTCGGGTACGAGATGATTAGTTAGACATTCGAGTAGGATCATGCATTTGCTTTTAGGTAGTTTATTTTGGAGCATCAGACACTTAGGTGGGAGAGTAGCCCACTTAGGGATTCCACTATCGAAGATGGAACCACCGTCGGCGGATACTATTTTATAGGTATAGGGAGCGTGCGAGGGGACGGCTCGTCCTAGAGACTGAGGTTTAGAAGAAAGCCGGATTGTGGCTTTGGGTTATGAAGTATTACATGTATTAGAATTGTTTTAATTTTAATGTATGTTGTATAAGAGTAAAATTGAACCCTTGAACTTATGTTGGATAGTTGGATATCTATACATTGTAATGAATATTGGGTTTATGGGCCCAAGTACTGCTGAGTCATAGATCATATATTTGACTGCTTGGGACAGATTTTGTACAGGTTTGTATTCGTAGAGCTCCTTACAAAGGAGACTCGCCCCGATTTTCGTGAAAATGTCGGTCACCCGACATTCACAAGTATTCCATGGGTTGACGGTAGTCAACGACCTGCTCAGCGCCGCTCAAACTTGGTATCGAGCTTAGGTATACGAATACCAGGAGCTCTGTTTGGGTATCCATCACCACTCTGGGTGGTTTGATGTGTAGAGTATAGGTATATGTTCCAGAGATTATGACTTAGCTAGGCCATAGTCGGGTAAGAACATCAAACATTAGAGGGATTTGATATCGAAGTTTAGTATGAGATTACCTAGGAAATCACATGACAAAACTAAGACACCGCATATCTGCTGGTGTGTTTTTGTGTGATTGATTTTTGAAGTATGCTTGCATGTTTATTGTGCATAACATGAATTGTTAGGTGTTATGTGATTGAGATTAGATATGCTTGGTTGACAGCATAGGATGAAGGAAATTTTGAGCTTATGTTGTGTAAATCGTGAACAAGAAGAAGAATAAATTATAAAATTTATTTGGTTTAAGGACAAGGAAAAAAATTTAAATGAATTTTAAAGTGAACTCATAAAATTATTGAGTGTAGGAATTGCAGTGTTCAAGCCACTACATGTATGGAGTAACAAGAAGGCTACTGGAAATGAAAAAATGAAAATGAGATGAAAATTTTATCAATTATTGGATAATGAAATAAGATTTTAATAAATTTTATTTGGTTGGTATTAGGATCGTGAGGTTTTGAGGAAATTCTTGGACAACATGGTCCAGAATAGAAAGAACAAATAAATAAAAATAAATAAATTTTATGTATTTATTTGGTTTAGAGATGAAGAAAATTATTTTAAGGTTTTACAAGGTGAAACTCGAAGAAAATGAGAGAAAATAAAATTTTAAGTAAATTTATTTGAGTGTTCAAGAAATGAAAAAATATATATATATATATATATATATATATATATATATATATATATATATATATATATATATATATATATATATATATATATATATATATATATAATTTTTTATATTTTTCCAAATGAAATAATGAAATAAATGAAAAAAAAAATATTTTTTTTAAAATTAAAGTCAAATCAAAATCAAATAAAATTTTCAAAATGAAATTTTGTTGATAAAAAATGTTTTAAATGTATAATTGATTGTCTTGCATTACTCCGTGAATATGACAGCTGTGTATACACCATTTATGTGTACGAATAAGGTCTCGAGTACCGGTGTTTATGCCTTAGAGATACTGCATTGGATTTAACTGCCATGTTAATTGTGTAAATGACTAGTAGAGGACGAGGACGTAAAGGGCGTCCAAGAGGTACTGGTCAGACACCACCAATGTTTGATCACAGTTTTTATTGAGGGTGAGAGTCGCAAATGGCCAAGTATCACACGGGAAGCCGTATAGTTAGTGGACAGGAGGTCCTAGTGTAACCTCCGCAGGTTTAGGCTTTGATCATCCTCCCATCACAGAGGAGGAGATCATGGTGGCGGTACCATTGGTTCATGCAGATCGAGAAGGTGTTAGAGGCTATGAAGATTAGCTCTGACACTACTAGGATTAGACTAGCTATGTTCCAGCTAGAGAGTGAGGCCCAAATATGGTGGAAATGGGCAAGGACCTCTAGAGACCTTAGAGAAGCCTGTGTATGTGAGTTCTCTCCTAGGGATTAGGACGAGAATAGGGATGATATGTCGAGGTTATGAAAGGTTGGAGATCCGGACTCTAATTACGCAGACTCGAGATCATGGACATGTCGTAGTTCGATGTCATCCTAGTGGATGGATCGGGTCGACACCTACGTGTGGTCGTTATCGATTGTGAGCGTAGGAGGGTTACCGCCTACACGTAGGACGGTACTCGTGTGGTATTTCAGGGGGACAAGCATGATATTTTGCCCCAGATGATAATCAGTCCAGTGTCGGGATGCTTAGCGGTTGGCTAAATGAGCCTACCCTGTGAGGACGAGGAGAGACCCGTACTTAGAACTACCTCGAGTAGTGTGCTTAATATGTGGATGTTTTCCAAATGAGCTACTTGACTGGCTCCACAAAGGGTAGTAGACTTCGCATCGAAGCCAAGAATCTTAGTACTTCACCCATCTCTATGACTCCGCACAGATGGCAACGGCTGAGTCAGCAGGAACTCGCAAATCTAGCTAATGGAGTTATTGGACAAGGGTTCATCAGGACCGAGCACTTCACCATGAGACAATTCCTGGCTCTACTGCGAAAAGAAGTGCAAGACCCTTCGACCGTGCATTGACTACGCATACCGAACAGGTTGCCATCAAGAATCTGCACTCCATTATCGAGGATCGGGTGATTTATTTGATCAATCGAGAGGAGCGCGAGTTTACTCCAAGATTGATCTCCGTTCCGGTTACCATCAGTTGAGGGTTAGGGAGACAAGATATCCCAAGAAAGCGCGAGGGGACGCTGCGTATGTGCACTTAAATTTACTTCTGATGTCCTTTGATTGACGAATGCGCCAACAGCATTCATGGATCTCATGCACAGGATATTCCAACCCTATTTAGATCAGTTTGTCGTAGTCTTCGCGGATGATATCTTGATCTACTCCTACCGAGTGGAGCACGAGTATCACTTGGAGGACGTTTTTGGCGCTTGCTGAGTTGTTGAGAGACCATCACCAGACGCCTGCCCGCAAGTGCTAGTTCGCTTTCATCAAGTGAGATTTTTGGGACACGTGGTGTCAGCATCAAGAGTGTCAGTCGACCCAGAGAAGGTCGAGGTAGTGATGAGTTAGGAGAGGCCGAAGTCCGTCTACGAGATACGTAGTTTCTTGGGATTGGTTGGGTATTATAGGAGATTCGAGAATGGGCTGAAGTTGTCCATTCAAGGTGATCGTGAGGGACTTCGCCTGACGATATGGCCTCCATGGTCGACGACCGACCATGGGGAGAGATCGAGGATGCACGGAGCACTCGGGATGCGGGTGTTGGTAGCAAGAGGGAGGATCAGCCTTCTTCTAGTTCAGGGAAGAGGCAGAAGACTTCTGCTTCAATGAAGCCTCAGGACCAAAGTTCGATTGGGCAAAGGAGACAGATCGCCTTGTATACAGGATCCCAGATCTTTGGGACAGCATGGGGCTCCCGCTTAGTCAGAGAGCAAGAGAGAGCATGGGCTTCATTCTCCACACCCTAGTACGGTTAGAGGAACCAGCCAGCTGGGTGCTATACACTTCCGAAGAATACGATAGCCGTAGGGGCCGTGAGTGTGGGTCGGGTCGTGACGCACCGAGCTGCGCAGCGGGAAGCGTGGTGGACCTTGGGGTGGTGTATATCGTTGTTGGATGTCGCTTGACATGGATGAGCTGGATGCCCATCGTGCTGTCGGGCACTGAGACCTTAGCCGGTTGTCATACCCAACACGACTACTGGATTTGGGCTTAGAGGTTAAGGCCTTTAGAGGTGCCGTGCATAGATGTTCTCCCTAGGATGTAGGGTGAGCCGACCTGATAGTCGGGATCATGAGCAGATCTCCCGGATTCGCCACGTGACACGCTTCGAAGCCGGCGTGGGTGCACGGTATGGTCATTCACCACTGGTGAGGTGGGTTGAGTTTGTCTTTGGAACTACGTCTAATGAAGACTCATAGTTCGAATCAGGAAATGAAGTGTAATAGAAGTGTGTTGGGCAAAGCAAAGGGAGGGCTTTGTGATAGCCCGGAGTTAGCGTGAAGAGACCCGGAGATATCCCGAATTTCGCGGTGGGTGTAAGAGGTCTGGAGATATCCCAAATTTCGTGTGAATGTAACAGTTCAAGTGTAAGCCGAAGAATTAGGGGTTGCACGAAAATGAAAACATTTATCGATCAAGCATCACATAAACTTAGAGTCGAAAGTGATAGAGTCGTGGGAGTGACTCGAGATGAAAACACACCTGACAAAGTTATCATGTAGGCTTAAAGTTGAATGATAGGAGTCGGGAGTGACTCGAGATTTGATACCCATTGAAATTCGCGTTGGTGTTGGTGAGCCAAGAAGAGCTCCTAGAATGGATGTTGTCTGCGACATGGACTAGGTTGACGGTCCATAGGATTGTCATTGATTGTGACCTTGGGAAGGTTAGCGTTTACACACCAAACAGGGGTTGTGTAGGGTTATACGTTGTGCGGATTATATATAGGTGTTAGAGGACATGCTACGAGCATGTCCCTGGATCATAAGGAATACCAGTAATCGTTTAGTGGAATTCCCACAACAGTTATCAGGCGAGTATACAAATGGCACCATATGAGGCATTGTATGGGAGGCCATGTAGATTACGGTTATGATTAGACCGAGGTGGAAGAGGGCTCCATCACGGGTCCTGATCTGATTAGAGACACCTCGGAGAAGGTGAGCTTGATACGATTAACGCCTTCTCACTCGCCGTAGCTCTAAGAGCTACATGTGATGTACGACGCCGACCCTTAGAGTTCGAGGTCAGGATCACGCTTCTGGAAGGTGATTCCTAAGAGAGGAGGGCTGGTTCGCAGCTGCGGAAGTCGATTCATTGGGCATTTCGAGATACTCGAGAAGATAGGCACTATTACGTACCGATTGGTTTTACCGCCCAGCATGACAGGTGTCCACGAGGTATTTCACGTCTCCATGTTCGAAGTATACCCGCATCCAGCCTTTATGGTGGATCAGGATGATGGAGGTTGACACGATGAGGATTCCTTTGAGGAGGGACCAAGATGCATTTTGGATAGTCGTGACTGGGGTCATGACGCAAGACCGTGAGGTACAGCGAGAGTGCTATGGCGCACCATGGAGCCGATAGAGTCAACGCGGAGCCGATGACACGATGCGGTGCCACCTATCCTCTCTGCTTAGGATGAAGGCACGAGTTTAGCTGTTTAAGATTTAAATGATTGTTTACATGTATGATAGAGTGCACGTTGCATATGCATGTGAGTGATTGTGATTGTCTAGAATTTCGGGACGAAATTCCTTTTAAGGAGGGGAGAATGTAAGACCCGAGAAATTCCAATTTCTGGAAAAAGGGCAAAATTATAATTTCGGTTAAAAATCCGAAATTTATTCTCTAGATCTCGGATGACGAAACTGATTTCACCGATGGAACCATCTTGCGAAATCTAGCTAGCACGTCGAATTTCAGAGAATTCCCGAGATAGTCGGAAGGCACGCTTTTCGAGGCATCGCGTTCGGTGTCAGAACGATTTTTGATGTGACAAAAGTCATATATAACACGTACTCATGTGCCATAAGTGGCATGAGTAGAGAGATGATGAAAATGGACGGCCGAGATAGTGCCAAATGTCAAAAATCCGAGACTTGAAGGCATAGGAGGAATAGTTAAATGAGCTAAATGACAAAAGAGCAAATAGTGCTCATCTTCTTCCTCAAATTGGAGACAAAAACGTGCTGCAGAAAAAGGAAAAAATGGAGGTTTTAGAAAGAGAAGGACCTCCTTCTCTTTAGATTTTCGGGAGATCCGACCGTCGGAATTCGTCGGGACAAGAAGCAAAGCGGTTCTACGCAACGAGGGCTTCGCGTGAGTGCCGGATTTAAGGAGTTTCGACAAACTCTGCGAGGTAGGGGTTTCTTCCTACTTGAGTTTTACACTTTGTTTAAGTGTATTTACGATGTTTGAGTTGATTGAGGCCGTGAATGACCGTTTGATCGGTCCCAAAACTTAGGACCGAAATGTGAGAATTTTTCTTGAGCTCTCTCAATGCATTATGTGGGTGTTAGGGGCTGTTTGGGCATCCTTGGTGATTTTCTATTCTATAAATCATGTATTGATTGGAATGAGGCCGGAAATGGCCGTGAAACCCGGGTTCACAAAGTGAACCGACGACAGGATTTTCCCAGAATAGTATCGAGGTTTCTGCAGTTCCTTAAGAATAGTGTTCACAAAATAAATTTGTGAATTAATGTGTTTGGTTGAGTTATTCAAGTCTGAATTGCTCGTGGTTTGATCATTAGAACCATGAGCTAATTTTGATGTGATGAACATGATCATTGAACATGATTTTGTGTGGGATTGAATTTTATGTGAATATATGCATGTTTATATATTTACATGTGACATAGACTGTAATGGAATTGGCATCATGCATTCCATATGCACTTAGAGCACCCTAGGACAATAAGAGTGAGTGCATGAGGTGAGTCTAGAGAAAATGGTTCGGAGGGTTGTCTAAAAATAATACCATCTGAGGGTATCCATTAAAATATTAATCGTCGAGACGGCCCAATCGGACATACATCGGAGGGTAGCGTCCATAAATAGCATTTAATCATCGGAGACGCACCCAATCGATGATATACACACTGAGGTTGTCAACAAACAAATAACATAATAATTTCATACGAGGCTTAGGCGAGTATGAGTGAGCTTCAAGTGAGGACCCGCACGAAGATGACCGCTAGGACATTCGAGTAGGATCATGCATTTGCTTGAATGTATGTTTATTTTGGAGCATTGCATTGCACTTAGATGGAGAGTAGCCCACTTAGGGTGATTCCACTACTGAGCATTAGCTCACCCCAACAGGGATACTATATTTTACTAGTACAGGAGCGTTAAGGAAATTTCATTCTAGAGACTGAGGTTTGTAGTTGTGTCGACCAGGCTTTGGGTTATGAAGTATTACATGTATTAGAATTGTTTTAATTTTAATGTATGTTGTATAAGAGTAAAATTTGAACTCTTGAACTATGGTTGGATAGTTGGATATCTATACATTGTTATGAATATTGGTTTATGGGCCCATGGCCGCTTTTATCATGTGATCGTTATATTGACTGCTTGGGATGTTTGGTATTGTTTGTATTTTGGGTAGAGCTCCCCGTACAAAGGAGACTCTGCCCGATTGAAAAATGTCGGGTCACCCGACACTCACGAGTATTCCGCGGGTTGACGGGTAGTCAACTGACCAAGCTGTGGACGTCACAATCTTATCTCCTTTCTGCTTGAATGGAGTGTTCAGGGATTATCTCGCATTCAATTTTAAATTCCACTATATATACATGTGTTAAAAAGTTGATAATATAAAAGAAAAATAAAATTTATTATATTATTTTGTGAATATCAGAAAAAAAAAGTATAGGTTGAATAAGAAACCTAAAATATTAATAATATTTATACTGTTTATAAAAATACAAAAGGATGAAGTATAATTAATAAAGAAAAAAATTAATCAAATGAATTTAGATTTAGTAATTTTTTGAAATGTAAATGAAGATAAAAGGGAAAATAAAAATAAAATAAAAATTACATTAAATAGCTCATTTTATTTCGTAGAAGCGAATAAATTTATTAATAACTTATTTGGATAATTTTTTAAGACTTTACATGATTCTTTTAGTTAAGTTTTTAGACATTTTTAAAATATAACTAATGTCAATAGTTTGGAAATTGATGAATTACATTCTAGGAAATGAATATGTTTATATTTATTATAACTTTTCAATTGATGATGTCATAATGTGTGATATTACAGGTTTTATTCTCTAATTTGGAGAAGTTGGAACTCTTCACCGTTGGTAAATTGAGGGAGATATGGCATCACCTACTTCCACATGATTCATTCTCCAATTTACGAATCCTAACAGTGTATGCTTGTGAAAGCCTACTCAATATCATCCCATGTCATTTGATCAAAAGTTTCAAGAATTTGAAAGAGATAAAGGTGTATGAGTGTCGGAATCTAAAACATGTATTTGATCTTCAAGGATGTGATACATATGGTGAGATCCTCCCAAAGTTAGAAATTTTGGAGTTAATATACCTAAAGAAGTTAAAGAGTATTATTATATGCAACAATGAAGAGAATGACAACACAAGAGGCCTTTTCTCTCCTTCCATGCCTATAACTTTTCAGACCCTCAAATGTTTATATATCAATCATCGTAGAGGGAATGTGAAAGCAGATGAAGTGCTCTTTGGTGAAAAGGTTAGTTTTCTTATATATATATTTTTAAATTTTCTCATACTGATCTTTGAAAATACTAACAAAACATTCCATAAAAATTTGAAATATTATTTAAATGTTATATTTGTAAATAAAAGTAAAAGAACTATATTTAAATTTTAATTTAATTTTAATTTTTTACATGATACAATGGATAATAAATTAATTTTAAAAAGAATGAATCTAATTAAACAAAAATTTAAATTTAAAAACAATAAGTAATAATAAAAATATCACAATCAGCATTTTCTACATTATCAGATAGTAAGAATAGCTTAAAATAAAATGATTTAAATTTTTATATATATTTTAATTAAATTGCATCATCACTTAGCATGTTTACTCCAGTGTTTTTATAAATTTGTTATATATAGGATTTACAAATAATATCTTTAGGTAATTAATTACCGTTAAATTATTTATTTATTTTTATTTTTATTTTATAAAGTATTTTTATTAAGTGATATTTATTTTTCACAAATAAAAAAACAAGTAGAAGATTTTAAATATAAGTTTGTATGATAATTGAAACATTAGGTTGCTCCAACATTCAATTCCAATTCCACTTTATATATATGTAAGTATAAAGGAGAAAATAAATAGATAGAAGAAGATTTACTATATTATTTTATTCGTGGATATTTAATGTTTAAGTTGAATAAACAACCTTAAAATATTAAAATTTTATAAGTTCTATCAAAAATTCAAAATGATCTACAAGAAAAAAATAATCAAATGAAATTGGATTGATAATTTTTTTTTTATGTAAATTAAAGATAAAACCAATGGTCATTTTATTTATTTATTTATATGTTTTTGTTTTTTCTATTATTTTATTATAGGCTGTAGCGTAATAAGAAATACACAATCTTTTTTTTTACATCAATAAATACACTATCTTTTTTTTAAACAAGAAATACACTATCTTATTCCTTTAATAATTAACTTTATTTATTTATTTATCTAATTAAATTAAATAGTATACCATATAAAGAAATTTTTTGATGATCTATTTTATTAAAATATTGATGAAAATATCCATATTTATGAAAGTATTAATAAAACTAAATAAAAAATATGGAAATTTGAGATAAAACTTAAAACATTAACATAATAAGCAATGTATAAATATATGAATGATTGAATTAATAGAAAATATGAGCAAAGGTATAAAAAATCAGATAAAATAATTTTTTTTTTGAAAGCTAATCACTTTTTAAATGTATAAATATAGTAAAATCAAGTATTATTGGAATTCAACCCTCTCCTCCCAATGTTCCATTTCTAAACGCCTTTAACCAACTGAAAGCATATAGACAAATTCGTATAAACTATTTAATAATTGGTAACATAGTAAATAATATATTATATACAGATATGATTCAACTTATAATAAAAATGAACAAGTATTAAAAAAAATGAACAAAAATATGAAAATTTCATATAAAGGACAAAAACATGATAAGACAATAGCTAACATATAAAGATAAAGATGTCTTTGAGACTTGACTTAAATGGTAAGGGAGGGACATAGTACTACAACGATGTACTGCAAAATAAATAAGTGTAAAAAAACATATAAAGATAAATATGATCAAAGAAATATTTTGATTAAATTAATATTATTTTAATTTAATAATGGAGGGAAATGAGATACTACATTAACATTTTGATTAAAACCCAAGTCGAATAAGAGACTTTAAAAAGTTCTTATGTTTTCAAATCTTCCTAAAGAAATTGAAATAATATTTTGAAGGGAAAGTAATGAACTAAATTAAAAATCACTCCTAAAACTATTTTTTTAATAAAAATAGATTTAAAAAATGAATTTGTTAAAGTATGTTTATGATTTAATATGAAATAATAAATGGTCGTATGTGAAAAATAGTTATGATATATGAAATAAATGAATGATTGTTTATCTTTGCCAACTAAAGCTGACCGCCAAACGTGAAATATGATTCCTTTTAATTTGATTTGTAGAAGTTTATGACCTCATGTTCTCTACCTATGACAAGAATGAAGATGTGAATATTCGAGAGTTAATGAATTATGTTTGAGAAATATTTTTATATTTATCATAAATTTATGACGAATGATGTTATGTATTATGATGTGTCTCTATCAGAGTTTCATTCCGAACCCGGAGGAGTTAACACTCAACGGTCTTTCCATGTTGAAGAAGATATGGCATCCCCAACACAAATTCTCCAACAAATTACGAATATTAAGTGTAATTGCTTGTCCACGGCTAACCAGTCTTATCCCATCTCATTTGATACACAACTTTCAAAATTTGAAAGAGTTACTTGTGTATGATTGTGAAGTCCTAGAATATGTGTTTGATCATCAAGGACTTAATAGATATTTGAATCCTCCTAAAAATAGTAGTTCTAAAGTTGCGTAAACTACCTAAATTGAGGCTTACCTTCTACGAGGACAAGAATGACAATGTGCCATATCATTTCTCTCTTTTCAAGTTCACGCTTTGGAGCACATTAAGAGCTACATATCACTAACCTGAATCCCTTAGGATGAGATAAGGTTTTCTCCCATATTTTTTTGTTTTTCCTCTTATGCCACTTGAAATATTTAGAGACATTTACCATAAAAATAAATATTTTTTAAAAAAAGTATGAGAAGAGGACATTAATCTTTAATAATAATTTTATTAAATTAAATTTAAATAATAAACAATTATGAATAATACTTAAATTGGCTAAATAAGTTGAAAAATAAAATTTTTAAAGTGAAAATTTAATTTTAAAAGGATAAATGTATTAATATAAATAATATCTTTAAAAAGGTGAAAAAAAAAAATCGAAGTTATAATTATAGTTTAGAAAGAAAAAATATTAGGTGCTAATTTAAATATTTGCAATGAATTGAAAAGAAATTAGTGAAAATTTAATTCAAATAATTTATAGATTTAATTGAAATAACATTTAGGAAAATCGAGGTTAAGATGTTATATGATTAATATAACATTTTACTTTTGAAAATATAAAAAAGTAAATATATTTTCAGCATTTATAAGGAGACTAATTAATTTAATTTTAAAACAAATCACCTGGTAATAATTTTATAATTTAGTTTTAAAAACACTCGTGGATCATAAATAAAATATATGATTATTTGAAAACAAGAATAAAGTTACAATTCAATTTTTAATTGTAAAGTAATACTAATATTAAAAAAAAAAAAAAAAAAGGAAGCATTGTAAGTTTAATTAATTTAAATAAAAAAAGTTATAAATATAGCAATGAAAAACAAATTTAAAGGGGAAATTGTTATTTTTTTGTATTAAATTGCAGAATTTAAATATATAGACTCTGTATTTTAATGTTTATTACAACTTTAATTTACAATTAGATTATTGTTTTAAGATACTTAAGTTTAATTCTCTCCTAATTTGGAGGTGCTAGTTTTAGAAAGATTTTCAACTTGAAGAAATAGATTACGATCGAGCCAAAATTAAGAAAACTGTGTGAAGCTACCTAAGTTAAGCAATATTAAGGCAATAGTGATGAGTACCCATTAAGATATCACGTTGTCACCTTCCACGTTCAAGAATTTTCACAATCTCGAAGAGCTGGACATCACCAAGTGTGGGATGGAGGATAGGAGAGATGTTTATATTCCTGCTAATGGTGTGGAGATGTCTACTGAAATGGTTAGTTTTTTTTCCTTTTTTATTTTTAAAATTTTCTCTATACTATTTTCTTAAGTTCTTTAAA
The DNA here is from genome assembly GCA_016808115.1 of Tetrastigma voinierianum. Taxonomy (NCBI): domain Eukaryota; kingdom Viridiplantae; phylum Streptophyta; class Magnoliopsida; order Vitales; family Vitaceae; genus Tetrastigma; species Tetrastigma voinierianum. The sequence goes on along the minus strand of JAEQBH010000685.1, from coordinate 76,114 downwards.
ATAATGATTAAATTCTACATTTATTATCATTTTTTAATATTTTAAAAACATTAAATCCATATCTAGATAAGATTGGACACCAATTTTCTTTTTATAATTATTTTAAAAATACATATGTCTATTTTTGTGACATCAAAATAGATGAATATTTTCAAAGAAATATATTTTCTTTATGTCAAAATTATGTTTGTAATTTTGTATCCATATGGCAGCTCAGATTAGTAAGAACATAAGGCTAAACTTGGGCATCTAAGAGTGATTCTGTGTTTTGAGTATAATGGATAATTTATTATAATATAATAAAGTGATTAGTTGTCAAAAAATAATAATTAAATTTTCAATTCTTCATGCTTTTTTTAATGTTTTAAATTTAGTACTAACATTGAAGATATTAATTATCTATAGTTGTTTGATTACAGGAAATTATTTAGAATGAAAATATTTTATTAATGAGATAGAAAAAAAAACTAAAAATATATATATTTTGTGCTCCAAATTTTATTTTTGTCTTTTTGGTACATCTCAACCTTTCACAATAGTAAGAATTTTGGAAAAAATGACTTAATAATATTACATATTTAAGAGGTTATTACACCAGCATGTTTAATTTACAAAGCATGTTATCGTTTTCATATAAAGTACTCATACAAATAATATCAATACATTAATTAATTATTGATAATTTTATTTATTTATATAGCATTTAACTTTATAATATTTTCCTTAAATGGTATTTGAGTTTATAAAATAAAAAAATTGTCATCAAATATGTTTATCCCAAATGCAACTTTTCAACTAATGCTATTATAATTAATATTGTGTCTTTGCTCTGACTTTCATTCCTTAATTGGAGTATCTAATTATGAAGCTTTTGAATCAAGAGCTTCCGGTTCAACAAAATTATGGATGCCTTGAGGAGGCGATAATGTCTACTCCAGTGGGTAGTGGGAATTGAGGCGTGGGGCAAGAAACCACACTTGTGAAACAAGTTACGAAACAAGCTATGCAACACCACTTGTTCACCATGTATTTACTTTGGTTATCCTCCACTCGACATTCAGAAGTATTCTTGAAGTACAAGATATTCCAAGCGAGTGAAATGTTAGAATTTGGGAATCTGTAATTAGTACCAATATATGGTGTCAGGCAGTTGAAATGAAGAAGAGTGAAGAAGCTTGAGAAAGATCCTTATAATGATAGATGACATTTGGAGAGAGAGATTGATTTGGGCTAATGGAATTCCTTCTTGTAAAGGCTGATGATGTGAAGAATGCAAAATAGTGTTCACTTGTGAGATGAAGAGCTATTATACAAAGGCATGGGCGCACAAATATATTTTTTCAGTGGAGACTCTACCCGAAAGCTTGGACTTTATTCAACAAGACAGCAAGTGTTTGTGATTCCATGGAGGATAACCAAAAATCGAGATCCATAGCCACTCAAGTGGTCGAAAAATGCGAGGGTCTACCACTTGCGATTGTAACAATTGCGAGGCAACGAAGATGGGAGCGAGTGGTTGTATGGGAGAATGCCTTGAGGTGACTCAAGGATTGCGACAAGTAAGGTGATTGCTTTCGTGTCTAAATTGATTTATATACCCATTTAGGCGGGATGACCTTAAGTCGTTGTTATTGCTTTGTGGTTCATTGAGCTATGATGGTGATCTTTAATGGATCCTTGCTCAATATGCTATGGGTCTAGATTTGTTTGATGCGTGACTCCTTAGAGCAAGCGAGAAATAGATTAGCACATTGGTGGAAATCCTCGAAGCCTCAGTGGTTACTTGAGGATCATCGATCCTCAGATAGGAAGCAATTTTGATGAACAAAGTGTTCAAGTTTGCTCATTCACGGATCCTTATAACAAGTTTGTGAGGATGCATGATGGTAACATGATGTAGTAAGAAATTGCATCCAGGATCCTCATCCATTTGTAGTCGAGACAAGTTGTGTGATTGGAAGAATGGTTAGAAATTCGCAGAATCCACTTTTACCTTTCATCTCTTTTACATTGCAAATGGAGTGGATGAGCAGCTTCCTCAGCATTGAGTATGTCAGGAACTTCATTTTCTATTACATAAAGCTAGTATTCCTTGAATATACCGAACAAATTTTTCCAAGGGATGAGAAAACTCCAAGTTTTAGATTTGTCTAGAATGGACTTTGAAGAACTACCTTCATCACTCAATTCCCTTGCAAATCTTCGGACATTGCGTCTAGATTGGTGCTACAAGTTGAAGGACATAGCTGGAATTGGAAAGCTAACGAAACTACAACTTCTTAGCTTGGTGATTCACGGAATCAAGGATTACTGATGAAATGGTCACGATTGTCAATCTAAAAATTTGTTGAATTTGAACAATTGCAAGGAGCTTAATGTAATTCCACGGAATATCTTATCAAGTTTGTCCAGATTAGAATGTTTGGACATGACAAGTTGCTCTAACTCTCAATGGGCAGCGATTGAAGGTGATCATAGCAATGCTAATGCTTGTTTATTTGACCTAAATCATTTGTCTTGTTTGACAACTTTATCCATAACAATGCGAGATCTTTGAGTTGCTGCAGATATTCTATTTGACAACTTGACAAGATATGTGATACTTATAGGTAATTCTCGGGGTTGCAGAACCAACAAAGCATTGAAGCTCCACAGAAGTTAATAGAGGCTTAGATTTTGGAGAGATGGAATTATCAAGTACATTGGAGAAGTGAAAATAGTGTTCTACGAAATTAAGTAGTTCTAAAATTTCTTAGCCCGTGAAATAGAATGACTTTTCTGAAGCTAAACATCTTGATGTTAGAGTTTATGATATCGATATATCATTGATTCTTGGATCAACAATTTATGGAACAAGGTGCTTTTCCTCTATTGGGGTCATTGTTCCTTTGGGGTCTGTTGAAGTTGGAAGAAGTATGGCATGGCCCAATTTCGATAGGGCCTTTTGGTAACTTAAAAACTCTAGTAGTGTATTCATGTCCCAAATTGAGATATCTCTTTTGGCTTTCCACGGCTAGAAGGCCTTACCGCAAGTATGAGGTGGGAATTGTAAAGCCATGCAACAAGTAATCGCATGGAGGAATTCGGAAGATAAAATGGTGGGACTGACTTGGAGCTATTCCCAGACTTACTGACCTTAAGACTACGTAAATCTCTGACAGCTCATCGGTTCATTTCTAAATCCTACAAATGAAGGCGACCCACAGTTCCATTTTCAATTATAAGGTACGTTGAGGCTTTTGCTCCCCTCTCTCTCCTTTTATTTATATATTTCTTGATTTTTAATATGCATAGATTATTGATCATTAATAATACATTTCTTAAACTGGCTTGAAACTTTAATCTTAAATGATGTGAAATAGTGCTTGGCTTAAAAATCAGGAATTAGTTGACTGCCCGATCAACCGGAATACTCGTGTAGGGTGACGAGCATTTTCACGAAAATCGGGCAGAGTCTCCTTTGTACGGGGAGCTCTACCCAAATACAAAACCTGCATATAACATGTCCCAACAATCCAATATAACAATAACATGAGTAAAACGACCACTTGGGCCCATAAAACCAATACTCATAACAATGTATATATATCCAACTATCCAACCATAGTTCAAGAGTTCAAATTTTACTCTTATACAACACATATATTAAATTTAGAGAATTCTAATACATGTAATACGCCCAAAGCAATCCGGCTTTCTTCTAAACCTCAGTCTAGGACGGCGTCCCTCGCACGCTCACCATTACCCTATAAAGCCAGTATCCCTCGGCAGGGTGAGCTAATGCTTTCGATAGTGGAATCACCACAAGTGGGCAACTCTCCCCAAGTGCAATGAAATGCTCCAAAATAAACACACATTCAAAGCAAATGCATGATCCTACTTGAATGTCTAAGCTGATCATCTCATACCCCAGGCCTCAGGCTCCTCACACTCGCCTAAACCTTGTGTAAGGGGTATTATGTTTATTTGTGGACAACCCTCAGATAATATATATATCAGATGGACAGTCTCAGAGCCGTTGATGTGTTATGGACTACCCTCCGTGTATATCAATTGGGCCATCTCTCGACTGATTGATATTTTTATGAACACCTCGATAATTATCATTTTGATAATTCTCGAAACTAGTTTCTAGACTCATCTGTGCACTCACTCCCTATTGTTACAGGGTGCCCCGGTGTATGGAATCACGTGATGCCGAATTCCACATTCTGATCCCATAAGCAGCGTCGCGAATATATAAAGCATTATATATTCACTTAAAGTCGTACCTGATAAGTATTTATGTAATTTCGCGTTCGTCCCATCAAGGATAAGCTCACATGGGTTAATGATTAAACACGAGTAATTCTACTTGAATTACTCGACCAAATACATTAATTCACAAAATTTGATTTTCGTGTCACTATTCATGTGAACAGTAAAACCCTCGGGTTTACTATTCACGACCAACATCAAATCATCGGTTCACTTTGTGAACCCAAATTTCACGGTCATTTCCGGCCTCATTTCAATCAATACATGATTTATAGCATAATTTATGTCATTATCACCCAAACAGCCCCATCACGATCACTGACGGCACATTTTGGTTTCAATAAATTCAATCGGTCGGTCCCAGTTTTGGGACCGATCAAGCTTGATCGTTCAGGCCTCAAATCCATAGAAACATTATAAAATACTTAAATAAAGTGGCTTCCAGTAGGATAGCCATACCTCCAGGAGTTTGTCGAAACTCCTCAAAACCGGAGTCCAGCGTGTATTTCTGTAAAGCATTTCCTTCTTGCCACGAAGACTTGATGGTGGATTAAGCTTAGAGAGAAGTCTAACCTTCTCTCACTAAAACACCATTTTTTGGCTACTGGACCTATTCTAGTTCAATTCACGTTTTTTTTTGCCTTTTTGAATTGTGGGAGACAAACACTATTAAGTGTTTTGTCTTTTTCCTACTTAAACAATTCTATTAATACCCGTTATGTCTCTCTTTTCCCAGTTTTGACATTCGATACTATCTCAGCCGTCTATTTTTATCATTTCTCTACTCATGCCACTTATGGCACATGAGTACGTGTTATATGTGACTTTCGTCGTATCGAAAATCACTATGATGCACGAGCGCGATCTTATCGAAAAACGATGTCAACTCATTTGTCTTAGAATTGACCAGTCGACGTCTTGTTAGATTTCGAGACGATTCCAACGGTGAAGTAGTTTCGATCATCGAGATCTAGAGAATAAATTCAGCTTACTTGAAATAACAATTTTGTGTCGAAATTCTGATTTCTGCTTTTAAGAAATTGGAATTTTATAGGGTCTTACAAATAGTGAATAATAAATAAAATTCTTAGTTTTTTTTTAATCTAGTATTGGTTTTGAATAGTGTTTCTCAAAATAATTTGAAATGTTAATATGATTAATATAAAAATATTGAATAATAAAGACAATTTAAAGAGGTTGAAAAATAATAAGGTTATAAAAATTAGTTTTAGAAGTATTAAATATTATTAGTAACGAGTATAAAAATAATGGAAAAAATTACAAGTATTTACAGTTAATGGGAATAAACACGAAATAAATTCAAAACTGAAATTATTGAAATTTTATACAAGGGAAAGGAAACTGAAAAAAAAAAAATCATCGAATTTAATAATCGCCAAAAAAATAAAAGTAGGTATTGTGAAAATAATTTATTATTATGAATAAAAATAATTTAGGAATGAAAATCTCTAGTTGCTTCATGTGTTTTAAATATAATTAAACTTGTGAATAACTTAAGTTGATGAATTATATTTGGGGAATATATATTTATATTTATCATACATTCAAATTGATAATGTGATGTATTCATATTATAGGTTTCGTTCTCTAAGTTAGAGAGGTTGAAACTTCGTGATCTACCCAAGTTGAAGCCCCCCGTTATTCTCTAAGAATATATCATGAAAGATGTTTCCTCTTATTGTCAAATGGAAGACTTATAGAAGATCTGTGTACTACTCTTTTGTGAAAAAGGTTAGTCTTCTCCTTTTTTTTTTCTTTTTTTTTTTTCTCCCGTACTTTCTATTTTTCCTTATACTATTTTTTTAAATCATTGATACAAATATTCCATTGAAAAAATTACATAACAAATGGTAAGAGAAGATTATATTAATTTTAGATATAGTTTATATTAGAGATTAATTATCATTCTTTCAAACTATATTCAAAATCAACCTTTAAAAAAAAAAAAACATATAATTTATTTTTAGTAGCATATTCTATCTATTTGCATCCATATATAACAATTAACTTTCTTCTTATATCCAAAACCTTTGGTGATTGAAATTAGTATAGTACATGATGATGTTGTATATGTAATTTAATTATCTGTGAGGGCGGACTCAAGTAGGTCAGGAGGCCCCACTCAGTTTTTTTTTTTGTTTCTAAGGGAATCAATTGGGAAGAAAAATATATCCCCCTCAAATTAAAATGCCCCTTGACTCCCATTTGTTTTTTTTTTTTTTTTTGACAAATATTCATTTGGAATTACAACGTTGTAGTAATATGCTCTTGAGAAGTTTTAAACCCTAGTAACTCCCATCCCTATGTTTGGCCTTGCACTTTAAACCAATTGTGCTAGGGCTTATTCGCTCTCATGCCGATTTTTAGTTCCACATTTGTAAGTTTTAAAGTAATTTTATTTATATTTAATTTTCTTCAGAGCTATATTTGGTTCTCAAAAATTTCAAGGGAAAATCAAAGGAAAGAAAATAGGAAAGAAAAATAAAAGAAAAAAAAATGAAGGAAAATAAAATAAATTAAACTCAAATAAATTTTTTATTTGCCCTCAAATCATTTTATTTGTTCAAAACTTCGTCAAGATAAAGATTAAATAATTTTAAAATATTTAAATTTCTAAGAAATTTTATTTATATATGATTTTATTTTAAAAATATAAGACAATTATTTCTTAGCATTTTTTTCTTTCCTTAATAATTTTGAGAGCCAAACACAACCTTTTTTTTTACATCTATTCATTTATTTATTTTTATATGATATTTATCAATATTTTACCTTTTATAAAATATAATATTATAATATTTAAATATAAAATCTATTGAAAATTTAAAATATAACATTATATATTCACGATTTTTGAATTAGCAAATCTAATGCTTTTTTTTTTTTTGTTAGATTTATACAAAACTTACTGTGTAGTCAAGTGGTTAAGCTCAATACCACAACTACTCAAGACCCAAGTTCAATCCCCATTATCTACTAGTTTCACATGGGAAAGTGACAAAGGCTCATAGGTTTTCATATACCCATGTTTTGAAGTTTTTTTTTTTTTTTTTTCTTTTTTGAAACACATGTTTTGAAGTTATTAATGCAACAAATAAAGGCAATTGTTGTGGAAAGAGTGAGAAAGTAATTTTGAAATAAGCAACACAACTCATTATAAATTGGGGTGGGGCCCAACTAATAATGAAACTATTGAATACATGGATGAGTGAGCAGAGTTATTTGAATGAACCGTTCAATTCCATCAGAATTGGCGGTTTTGCTGGTTCGATGTCGGTTTCTGATCATTTTCAATTTTTTTAGGTATATGGGATTTGTTTACGTTTTGCTCTAATTTTGGACGAGGTGCAACTTTAGCCTAAGAGAAGGGTTTGCTCTAATTTTGGACGAGGTGCAACTTTAGCCTAAGAGAAGGGTTTGCTCTATTTTGGATGAGGTGCAACTTTAGCCTTTGTAAGAGAAAATTGTTAATGATGTTTGAGACAATAGTGGATCACCATTGCAACTTCTTCCATATGTTAGATGTTTTTAACATTTTATGCATTATGAAATAATTTTTAATTCAAGACTCTTTGTTATATGACAAATTTATGATATTGTTAAGAGTAATTTTATTTTATCTAGAAGTAATATTATTGCTTCAAAGTGAATTAAATTTGGTACCATACTTCAAAACAGTAACTATAATCTACTAGATGAATGATATTTGCATCATTTGATAGGATATTCATAGGTTAACTTGACATAAGAATTTAGTGAAATACATTCAAGAATGCCTAATAAAGATATTTGTTAATGTAGTGATCTTTTGATTTGTTAAATTAGTCTAATTAATAAGATAATTTTTTGGATTATATAGAAGATGTTTGGATTGGAAGGACTGAAAACAAAAAGGTAATATGAGAAAACATTCGAGACTCTTGTGTTGAGATGATTAGAAATGACAACTTTAGGATCCAGGCTTTATTTTATGCCCAAATTTGGGTACCAACTATCATTCCACAATTCTAGTCAGACATTGAAATTGCATGTTCCATTCTGATTTAGTTAAGGTTAATCGAATGTTTTCAAATCCATTCTCAGTCTCAACTTCAAATTGGATTTTTCCCCCTTATGTGAAGTTCCAAATCCCAGGGGTCCGTTAACAACCCATCAACCTACGGAAAATTCGTGGATGTCGGGTAATCTGATACCACACCATTAAGTCCATTTTTTTTTTCGGGGACTCGGGTTAAATAAGGCGAGTGGCTTTTTGCTCTGACTACCAAAATACAACATATTACAATTATATGCGCATGACCCAATATTATACAACGACCACATCGGGTCTACATACGAGTAAAAATGGCGAAATGAGACCCATTTATCATACTCAAGCTATGACACCCTATTAAGGGGTCGTTGACAACGAATCAACAGCGGAATACTCGTGAATGTCGAATAACCCGACACCACACCATCGTGTCCCATTTTTCGGGACCCATGATTTAACGAAAATCAAGCGGAATCTCCCTTTATGCGGAGACTCTGCAAAATACAACTTGTACAATTATGCAAAATGACCCAACTGTTATACATCGGGTCCATCACGAGTAAAAGAAATATTACCAGTATGGCCCATTTATCCATACTCAAACATATATAAGCATGTATAAAACCATGTCTGTAGAGTTTGAAACATCACTCTGCTACAAACAAATACAACCCATATATATTTACAAAATATATATCGCAGCCCTGATCGACTTTCTTCTCAATCCCGAAGCCTCTGGAAGAACATCTACAGTAGCGTCACGCTTTTGAAATGCGGTCCACAGAGGTGAGAAGCACGGCCCGATGAGAATAACTACCACAAGAGCTGCTCATGCAAATTAATACGTACAGTAATTCGCACAACCAAACATACATTGAAATGAAACCTTACATGAATATCGCATATCAATGCATAAAATGTCTTCATACCCGTATCAAGTCCTTTCGTGAAACTCCCTCACATTCTTTATGCAGTGTGGCAATGATCCTTCAGTAGTTCAATGACACATATACCAAGCCCTTATCGTCACCATTTTAATGCGAGAACCGATGGGCAACTAATCGAGTCAATCCAGGCTCCTATCACCACACGAATTTGGAAGTCTATGTATTTGATAACCATGATCAGTGTGCTTTTGACAAGCGGGGGCACCAGGAAAGCTTGCGCTCTGGTCTCTTACACCCATACGGAACTTTGGATCACCTGCGTGTCACCATGTTCTGGAAAAGGCACTCACCGGAGAGTACTGACCCCCTTCTTTACTCACCTTGACACACATTAATTTTATTTCACATATGCTTTGAGCAGTGAGGTCATTTATTCTTGGACGTCGTCCAATTATAAGCGCCATTCACCCGTTTCATCGACAATGATGATGGATGACCCCTGCCACTATCTGCAACGCACCGACTATGTCTGATATCTTTTTGTGCATATCTGATATTAATACTATTCCTGCCAAGTTCTCATGTTACATGTATGATACCTGCACTACATGGAACATTCTCATCGATTGTACTTCATGTGTTACCATGCAGCAATCGTAAACACATAAGTTGTGACGCCCCATTTCGGGGTCGTTGACTACCCGAATCAGCCGAATACAAGTGGACCGTCGGGTTACCCGGCGCCACTTGAATCGGGCGAGTCTCCTTTGTACGGGAGCTACTCCCCGAATCATCGCTGCATAAATATATCAGGTCTGATATATATGCAATATATATCCAATAGCAACCTTGGGCCCATAATAGACACTCAATATGCATATCCAAACTATATCCAATAGTTTCCAAGGTTAATAAACTACTACTCTATACAATACGTATATTAAACTTAAGGAGTTTAATACATGTAAACATCAACAAAGCCACATTAAAGGCTTTCTTCTAGCGCTAAGCCTCTGAATGGCCAGTCTCCCTACTGCGCTCACAATACATCTAAAGGGATCCTGGCAAATTGAATAAAGCTGATGGGAGAATGCATGCAAGTGAAATTTGCCCACTCGCCTTTAAGTGCGGTCTGATGTTTCAAAGTAAACACACACACATTCAAGCAATGCATGATCCTACATGAATGTACATGACCAACTCGGATCCAGAGTCCTCACTTAGACTCTCTCACACTACTTCAAAACTTCCATTATGAGAATATTAGTTTATTTGTGGGCAACCCTCAGATAGATATATCAATTATAGTGCCTCAGCAGTCAATATATATTAACTGTTTGTGGACTACCTTTCAGATGAATATATCAAGTGGGCGCTCGACGGTTGATATATTTAGTTGGACTACCCTCAGATAATTAACATTTTAAGACTACCCTCACAGAACCTTGTTTCTCAGACATCTCATGCACATTGCACTCATCTCCCCAGGATGTTCCGGTCACGCATATGAATACCTCTTGCGATTCCAGATGATCTAATCACATGCAAATATATAACCACGAATATATTCACATAATAAAATCACACAATCATGTTATGCAATTATACATTTCATCACATCAAAATTAATTAGCTCCCTTGGGCTATTGGTAAACACGAGCAATTTAATTTAAATCACTCGACCAAAGCATATTTTCATAAAAATATATTTAAAGAACACTATTTGAGAATAGTGAGCCTCGTTTACTATTCCAGAAAAATGCGGCTGTCGGTTCACTTAGTGAGCCCGCAATCCACGACCATTCCATTATGATATACCAAGCAAACCTTTAATGCAAGATAACACTAATCACACCCAAACAGCCCCTAACATCCGTGGAGCAGTCACGACTGCTTCATTTTCTCTTTCAAAAATTCTATCAATTCGGTCCCAAGTTTTGGGACCGATCAAACGGCCCCTCACGGCCTCATTCAACCGAAACATTAAGAAACATTTAACGGAATGAAACTCAAAGAGGGAGAAAATCCTACCAAGGAGCTTGAAGAAACCCGATCCCGGAGCCCACGCAACCCGTCCCTGGGCAGAACATTTCTCCTTCTTGGCTCAACACCACGGATTGATTTTCCGATATTCTTAAGCTCCCTCTAAAATCCTCTCAACAATGGCTATTACTGCATCTCCAATGGTTCCCACGTTTTTTTTGCTCTTTTGATTTAATGAAGAAGGTCAATATTTGCTAATTTGTCATCTAGTGACTTAAAATCAATTTTCATAATGACCATTATGTCCCCTATTCTGTGATTTGATATTCTACAGACTATCTCTCGCCGTCCATTTTCATCATTTCTACTCATACCACCATGGCACATGATGTTATGCATGTGACTTCGCCACATCGAAATCGCTTTATGGCACCTCGAAACACGACATGCCTCGAAAAACGCGTCACTCCAATCAGTTCTCGAAAATTACTTAAATTTTTACGCGCTAATTGATTTGAAGACGATTCCAGAACGGTAATAATCTGTTTTGTAATATCCGAGGTCTATAATACACTACTTTACTTTTAACCGAAATACAATTTTGTAATTGAAATTACGATTTCACTTCATTCCAATTGAATTTCTCGGTCTTACATTCTCCTCTTCCTAAAGAATTTCATTCCGAACAAACGATCACAATCACACATGCATATGCAACGCAAGACTCTTCCATGCACGTAAATGTACCATTTAAACTAAACTACCAACCACATACCTTCACCTGCAAACAAGCAGGATAGGTAGCCCGCACGTGTCCCGCTCCCACGCTGACTCCTCCACTCCACGCTGGTCGCCAGAGACTGATTTATTCTTCTGCCTCGCGCTGCAAGACCCGATCACGCTTATCAACACGCACACCGGTCCCTCCTCAAGGTCCCATCCGCGGTCAACCTCACCGCCCCCAATCCACCACGAATCCGGATCCTGAGATATCCAGCACGAGACGGAAACACCTCGTGACACCGACATACGGCCAAGAGCTCAACCGGTGACGATATTACTATCCTCTTTGTGCATCTCGAAAGGCTCAATAAACCTCTACGATAGCTTCTCGCCATTGCCGAACTGATCACTCTCTCTTAAAACAGACTTAATCGTATCAAGACTGCTGATGGAGCCCTTCCACCTCGGGTCCAATCATAATGATAATCCACATGGCCTCCATACAATGCCTCATATGGTGCCATTCATACACTCTATCGAAGAATCAGTTATTGTAAAGTAATTCCACTAAGGGCAATTAATCCTCACTTTTATGATCCGTGCAGACATATGTTCTAATATGCCCTCTAACACCCGTATGTAATCCATACACACATAACCCTTACACGACCGCAGTAAAACGCTTAACCTCTCCAAAGTCATAATCATCGACAACTAATGGATCAGCTTAACTTAATCCATGTCATTTAACTATTATCCATTTACCGAAAGTTTTTCAAATTTCACAACACCCAATGCAATTTCCAAAGGGTATTCAAATCCAGTCACCCTCGACTCTAATACTTAACTCTAAGTCTACGTGGTAACCTCGATAGTGTTTTCATCCTCGATTACATAATTCTTCCGCTTACACCGAGTCTGCTTACATTCACACAAAATTTGTGGATATTTCCGGGTCTCTTACACCCTAACTCCGAAGCTTCCTCACCCAGGGATTAACGGCCCCTTTTTCGCTTCATTTAACACACTTTAATTACTCCACTGCCTCAAACCATGAGTCTTCATGGACGAGGGTCCTAAAGACAACCAACCCATACCTCACCACAAGAGTGGTGAATGACCATATCGGCACCTAATAATCTTGACCACCCGATGTTACCAGGCACACGTAACAACAATGCCATACTGTGACAACCAATCCCGATTCCACCATGAGCGTGACCCAGAGACTCACTCACAATCTCACCCAACAGTCAACTCACCCAGATCCAGAAGAAACATCTACAATGCGGGTTTTCCAAAGGCCTAACCTCTAAGCCCAAATCCAATGCCGTGTCGAAGTATGACAACCCACTCAAGGTCTCTCACCATCGACAACCCGATGGTCACTAACTCATCCATGCCATACCGACAATCAACAACCAATATGTATACCACTCAAGGTCCACACTACGCTGGTTACAGAATCTCTGATCTCGCCCATGATCGACCACACTCGCCTCTTTGGCTAATCTCAGGTCATTGGTGAGTGTCAGATATCACCCCGAAACCGGAATCGGGTTCCTCTAACCTCGTACCAGTGGAGAATGAACTCCGTGATACTCGGGTTCTACGCTGAATCGGGACTGTGGCCGTCCCAAAGCCTCGGGGATCCCCGTCTCCGGGGGGAACCCCGCCACTCATGGCTCAACCCGGCCCTAGTCCCGAAACTAGTGAAGCGTAAGTCTTCATTCTTCCCAACTGAGAAAGCTAATCCTCCCTTCGCTACCAACACCCGTATCCTGGGGAGTGTTCCCAAGTATCCAATCTCTCATGGTTAGCTGTCCAACCATGGAGCTTGGTCCAGAGGCAAGTCCTACGCATCCTTGGGTCCTGACGTGATAACTTCAGCCCATTCTCGAATTTCCTGTAATATCCAGCCTATCCCAAGAGACTACGTATCTCGAGGATTGACATTCGGTCTCTCTCAATTCATCATTGCCTCAACCTTCTCTAGGTCGACTGACACTCCTGGTGCCACCTCACGTGTCCCGTGTCTCACCCCAAGCAGTTTCAAAACCTCGACTTACCAACTGGGTCATATTCAAATGATGGTTAATATTCCTTAATGAATGAAACAACCTCATGATGTCATGCTCCCACTGGATCGAGCATCAAATGTCATCCACCACTATCACGCCTAATAAACTATCTAGATAGGGTTGGAACACCCTGTTACGAGATCCATGAACAAGGCCAAGAGATTCATCAATCCAAAGGGCATCACCGCAAACACAAAGTGCCCATAACTCCCAACGGGCCGCCTTAGATATCCATTCTCCTAACCCCACCGATGGTAACCAGTGCGGAGGCCTATCTTGGAGTAGATTCGCACTTCTCTCAACTAATCAAATAAATTGTCAATCCCCAGAAGGTACCTATTCTCGATCGTAACCCCGTTCATCCTGTCTCAGAGCTAATGCACGTCGAAGGGTCTTGCCCCTCTTCTGCAACGAACCGGTTCCTCGCGAAGTATGCCTGGCCTAATAAAACCCCTTGTCCAAGAGCTCATGTGAAGCAGACTCAGTTCCCCGCAGAATCGAATCCGCGCCATCCTATGCGGTCATGAGATGGTGAATATACCGGTGTAACTCAACACCAAGCTCACATCCCTATGGAGGTAGTCCAGTAGCTCATTTGGAAAACATCCACACATTCGCAAACTACTGAGGTAGATCTGTCGGTCTCACTTTCGCCCCTACGTAAGGCTCACTAACAACCCGCTAACCCGCCCCTCGACGCTTGGACTCAGATACTCATCTCGGGAAAATATCATGTTTTGTCCCCACCGAAATACCATAATGACACACCCCGCCAGATAGGGCAAGAACCTCCTCCCGCGCCTCACAATCAATAACGTCCTCAGAACTATCGCCTAATCCATCCTCAGATGACCTCGAACTCGACACAACCATAACTTCTCGTGTCCACTGTGAGTGTGAGTCCTCGAGATTCTAACTCGCAACCTGACCTATCATTCTTATTCTCGCCTTAATCCTAGAGGAGACTCACGATAACTGCTCTAAGGTCTCTAGGAGGTCCTTACCCATTTCCAATCTCTATTCGGGCCTCATTCTCTGCCAGAACGCTGGGCTAGCCGAACTCGTTGTGTCGAGGTACCTACGCCTCACACCTTCCCGACCGATGAACCAATGGTCATTACCATCGGATCTCCTCCCGTGAATGTGAGGATGATGCGTCCCAAATCTCCGGGCTCGCTAGATCACCCCACTACCTCCGCTATGCTAGCATGTGCGAGCAAGGCATCAGAACACCCCACGGTCTCCAAAGGCCCGATGACTCAAATGCAAAGGCCGGTCAATTGCTCTGGGTGGTGCCGACTGGGCCCCGTGGACTCCTCTATGTCCCTGCCCCGACCAGCCCCTCTATACGCTCAATGGCAACAAGAGTCATTCACTTTCATATTTCACTAACTAGTAATGCAGATGCCAATTACTAATAGGACTGACAACCATGAAGTGACCCTGCTCATTTTCTAAGTGGCCCCAAATTCTCTCAACCACCCAATTATTTATTTCACTAGGTTCTATGCCCTTTGTTCATTTCATGATCCAAATCTCAAGGTCATTAACTCATAACCTTAGTATTTACCCTTCTATAATGATTTCACTACATGCATATAATTTCCTAAGAATCTACCGCAATCACGATTCAAATGGTAGTTAACCTACTCATGATTCTAAGGCACAACCATAGCCCTCAGACACTAATCATACACACATAAATCGTTGTATACACATTGTCCTTGCATTTACTAAGAATGCAAGACACCATTTTGCATTCAAAATATTGTTTTCAACAAACTTTATTTCTAAAATTATTTTTTTGAAAATTTTATTTTTCGAAATTTTATCAAATTTTATTTTATTTGATTTTTCAAAAAAAAAAAATTTCCGAAAATACTGCTCACAATGGACGGCCAACGCACGTTTCACTGATACTATTCACGGCTTACTGCTCATGGATTACTATTCACGGATTACTATTCACTTGATTACTGCTCACTGATTACTATTCATATATTTCATCGTTCATGGATTATCGGTTTCTATTACAATACAAAAATTGTATTGCAACACAATTTACCTTCTTCACTACTTTGCTACCTTGTAATACAATTTTCCAATCTCCTTTCCTTGCAATACACTCTTGTATATTGCACAATTTCTATGTTGTTTGCTTCCTCCACTATAATAAGTAAATATAATGTTGCAATACAATTTCCTCCTTCTGCAATGATAATCACTAGCCACTACACAACCAAGGTTGCAATACAATTTGTATTGCAACTCAACCTACACTATTCCTGCAATACAATTCAAGCTACTCAAGCCTTCTTCTCTACATTTCAAAAATTGTATTGCAATACAATTTCCTTTACTTTAAGCCTTCCTTGCAATACAATCCTGCAATACAATGGCTAGCCTACCTCTATTGCAATACAATTCTCACCCTACAAGCCCTTGCTGCAATATTAACTCAACCTTGCAATACAAAAAAAAATTTTGTTCTCACAATACAATACCTCAAGCCCTTCAAGCTTCCTTCCTCGTAATACAAAACTGTATTTGCACAAACTTTTTTTTTTTCAATATATTTGGGCAGTAGCCCAAAAACGATTTTGCCCAAAAATTAAATTTTAATTTAATTTCCAGAATTGGAAAAATCTCTAAAATCCAATTAAAATCATTTTTTTTTTTTCCATTTTCCATAATACATCAAATAAATTCATAAAATTTATTTTCTTCACTTTTCTTCAATTTTACACCATATAAAACCTTAGAAAATTATTTTCTCCACTTCTTAACCAAATAACAAATTTATAAAATTCTATTTTCTTTTCCAGCTTTTCCAATCGAAAAATTTTCCACTCAAATTAATTTATAAAAATTTATTTTCTATTTTCTTCACTCCCATCCACAAATTTATTAAAAAATTTATTTTCCTTCATTTTTATTCCCGGTTTTAAAAGCACTATACCACTCCAAACATTTTCTAAAATATTTCCTTAACTCATCTTATGTGCTAATCACCAAGCACACAACATTATAACACATTACAAACCATGTTATACACACAATCACCACTGACCACAAAATCACACAAAACACATCAACACACACATAGTGTCCTAGTTTGTCCCGTGATTTTCCTAGGTAATCTCATACCTAAACTCAACGTCAAACCACCTAGTGGTGATGCTCTTAATCGGCTATGACCTAAGCCCAAATTTTCTATCCATAGGTTCCCATAAACCTATACTCACACCATACCACCTAGTGGTGATTATACCCAACCCGAGCTCCCTGTAATGTGTCTAAGCCTGATACCAAGCCGTGACGCCCCATTTCCTGCAAATCCGATCATCCGTCAACTCATGGACATAAGTGGATCGCCTGCCACCCGACGCCATTCTCAGGAAACCCGCAGTCTCCCGTACGGAGCTCTACCCAAATACATCACCCGCATAAACTCCGTCCTAAAATACCAATATATGCAATATGAGACCAATATGCAGCCACTGGGCCCATAACAAGACTCAATATGCATATCCAAACTATATCCAACAGTTTCAAGAGTTAATAAACCACTTATACAATACATATATTAAACTTAAGGAGTTCTAATACATGTAAACATCAACAAAGCTCACATCTCGCTTCTAGCGCTCACCAGATTTAGCCGCCTCCTCGCACGCCCCCGTACCGTAGTGGGATCCTGACGACCTGGGCGAGCCAAAGCCCCTCGCAGACCGCCCCTAAGTGGGCTACCCACCACCAAGTGCAAAGGCAATGTTCCAAAGTAAACACACATCCAAGCAAATGCATGATCCTACTAATGTCTACATGACCAACCTGACATCCCGAGTCCTCATCGACTTCACACTCGCCTAAGCCTCAGATGAGAATATTCGTTTTATTTGTGGGCAACCTTCCGATGAATATATATCACTTGGGCCAGTTCGACGATTGATATATATATTTGCTCAGGGACTACCCTCCGATGAATATATATCAATCGGGCCGCCCGACGTGTTGATATATTATTTAGTTTGACTACCCCTCCGATAATTAACATTTGACTAATTCCTCCGAACCTTGTTTCTAGACCCATCTCATGCAAGAACTCCTATACTCTAGATTTAAGGCATATGAAATGCATGTATGCCGCCCAATTCAATTTAATCACGAACATATAACCACGAATATATTCACATAAATAAAATCACACAACGGTTATGCAATTATACATTTCATCACATCAAAATTAGCTCACTTGGGCTAATGATCAAACACGAGCAATTTAATTTAAATCACTCGACCAAACGCATATTTTCACAAAAATATATTTTGAGAACACTATTCCGGGAATAGTGAAACCCTCGTTTACTATTCCCGAAAAATCACAAAACATCGGTTCACTTAGTGAACCCGCAATCCACGGCCATTCCCGGCCCAATGCATACCAAGCAAACATTTAATGCACAAGATAACACTAATCACACCCAAACAGCCCCTAACATCCGTGGAGCAAACTACTACGGCTTCCATTTTCTCTTCAAAATTCGACAATTCGGTCCTGCTTCGATCGATCAAACTACTACTACCTCATTCAACCGAAACATTAGTAAACATTTAACGAAAGAAAACCTCGGGCAGGGAGAAAATCCTACCTCAAGGAGTTTGGAAGAACTCCCGATCCCTGTTCCTCACGTGTAACCCTGCCCCGTAACATTTCTCCTTCTCGTCAAGACCGCCGACTGGGCCGGATCTTCCGATATTCTGTATAAGCTCCTCTCTCTAAAATCCTCTCAACAATGTACTAGCTACTGCACCTCCAATGGTTCCCACGTTTTTTTGCTCTTTTGATTTAATGGTAAGGCGTCACTATTCGCTAATTTGTCATCTAAATGACTTAAAATCACTTTCATACGACTCATTACGCCTCATTTCCCAGATTCGATATTCCCAAGACTATCTCACGTCCATTTTCATCATTTCTCTACTCATACCACTTACGCGATATGAAAGACGCTAAGAGATGCTGACTTCACACATCGAATTCGCTTATTAAGACTAAAACACGATGCCTCGAAAAACGCCACGATCTAACTCGTTCCGAAAATTACGAAATTTTAATGCGTGCTAATCCAGATTTCGTGGAGACGATTCCAACTATATTAACCGCTTTGTCATCCGAGGTCTAGAGAATTAATTACGGATTTTTAACCGAAATTACAATTTTGTAATTGAAATTACGATTATGCCCTTATTCCAGAAATTGGAATTTCTCGGGTCTTACATAAGTTCCATATATTTCATGCCAATATATATATAGATATCGTATCAAGCATATTAACATCCATCAATCAATGACTAAACAAATAATGTTATATAGCCTTCCTTAGGGTAACTCATGGCAATCTTACCAATACAATAGCTTACAACATGCCATGCAATGGTCATGTCAAAACCCGGCTATTCACATCGACACAACCTGCCAACGGCACACTATTAGGTGAAAACATAGATTTTCGCAGTTATTATCACCCACCGCCTTCCACAGCAATACGGATAATCTGACCAACGGGCTTTCATAGAATCCAAGAACACCGAAACGTATTCGCACTAGTTGCCATGACACCTTTATTCAAATGTGTCGGCCTTTACTTCTACTTACACCGGAAATTGCGGATGCCCGATTTCACGGCCTAATCCATAATTTGACATTGGTTCTTTGTACTTATTTGAATATAACGCTCTTAGGTTCTTCTCCAACTGAATCACCCAAATTCCATCACCAAAACTCAAGATATATCTTAAACAACTCCGATTAAACCCGCTTTTCAAACGTGAACTGTGAACTGCTCGAACATACCCTTTGAATGCATTCCTGAGTCCAAAGGGGTTGGAATTTGGATAGACCTATTTCAAGGAAATAAGTTGTTCTATAAGTCTAACATTTCAAAATTGAATCACTCAATTCAGATGAGCGACACTAAAGCTTACGGCTAAAACATAACATGAGGTCTCAAAACGATAACAGAAAACTGGTTCGAAGATAACTCCACTTCAACGCATTTCTCTCGAGTCCAAAGGGGCCTAATTTGATAGACCTATTTCAAGGAGATATGTTCTTATAAGTCTAGTTTACTCAAAGAATTAAAATCACTCAATTTGGATGAAAGTGATGGTCAAGTGACGGGGCCAAACACACCATGGGTCGTAAGGAAAAACTAGACAACACCTCCCTTGGACACACACACATATGCCCGTAGACAGAAATTAAACCGAGTAGAAGAAAAATCCTACCTCAATTAGCTTGATTTCCTAGGACACCGCCTTTTCTCGGTTTCCGTGAAAACCCTAACCTTGGACTTTGGCAGAATCTTATGATTCCAATACGCACACGTAGCCCTCGTCGTGTAGATCAACTTTAACTCTCGGACTAACGAACTATGACCGACAAAATCCTATGAATCGAAGAGAGAAGCTTGACTTCCTCTTTTCTCTCTCTCTAACGTAAAAAAAAATTAGGGAATGAGAGATATATCTCTTTCAAAATATCTGTGACGCCCCAAACCCAAGGGTCCGTTGACTACCCATCAACCCGCGGAATACAAGTGGATGTCGGGTTATCCAACGCCACTTCAAAATCGTAGTCTCCTTGTACTGGGAGCTCTACCCAAATACAACACTGGGGATAAAAACCCGTCCCAAAATGTACCCAATATAAATAATCTCTATGATTAAAACGACTATCGCTCATAAACCAATACTCATAATAAATGTGTATATATCCAACTATCCAACCATAGTTCAGTGTGTCTAAATTTTTAATTTTATACAACACATATATTAAATTGTGAGAATTCTAATACATGTATACATCATAACCCAAAGCCAATCCGGCTTTCTTTCTAAACCCGCTGATCGAGCCGCCCTCAGACGCCTCCCCGCACTTGTAAAATAGTATCCCCGACGTGGTGAACTAATGCTCAAGAGCTGAATCACCCTAAGCGGGCTACTTCACCTAAGCGCAATGCAATACCCAAAATAAACACACATTCAAGCAAATGCATGATCCTACTTGAATGTCTAACTGATCATCTCGCACTGAAGTCCACTGACTTCACACTCGCCTAAGCCTCGTATGAGAATTATTATGTTTATTTTCAGGACAACCCTCCGATGTGTATATAGCACCGCCTGCCTCCGACGATCGATATTTTTAAGATGGATTACTCCTCCGATAATTAACATTTTTAGGGACAACCCTCCTAACCATTTTCTAAGACTCACTCATGCACTCACTCCTATCGCCCTAGGGTGTTACAGCAGATAAGGAATGCATGATGCCAATTCCAATACAAATTTATATCACACATGCAAATATATAAACATACATATATTCACATAATTCAAACACAATCATGTTATGTAATTACTCGTTTCATCACATCAAAATTAGCTCACATGGGCTATCGATCAAACACGAAAGCAATTCGACGGAATCAGCCGACCAAATGACATTTTCACACAAAAATATATTTTTGTGTCACTATTCACGTGAACAGTAAAACCTTAGGTTTACTGTTCACGACCACATCAATTTCATTGGTTCACTTTGTGAACCCGGGTTTCACGGCCATTTCCGGCCTCATTCCAATCAATACATGATTTATTCAATAATTTATCACACATGAAACCATAATAGTCCGTAACAGCCCCTCATGGTCACTAATTTCACAAATGGGTTTCAATAAATTAAACACCCGTCCCAAGATTTGGATGACAACTACTGCTCAAGGCCCCGCCAACCGAAACATTGAAAAACACTTAAATAAAGCCAGAAACCCAAGTGCGAGAAACTCCTACCACCTGAGTTTGTCAAAACTCCTCAACCGGTGTCCACACAGAAATTTCGGCCCGCGGCAAGTAGAGCAATTTTCTCCTTCTACTCCGAAGCACTTCCGACGGCCGATTTCCTCGAAACTTAGAGGAGAAGTACGACGCCTTCTCTAAAACGACCCCGCTGGCACGTTCTCCTTCACGCTCTTTTTTGCATTTGAGAAGACAAACACTATTCAATATTATTTTTTCACTTAAACTTCTTTCATTAATACTAATTAGCGCCATTTTTTCCCACACATTCCAGACTCATCTCGCCGTCAATTTTCATCATTTCTACCTCACGCCACTTATGACACACGAAAGTACGGCTTTTATACGCGACCCTTTCTATCGCAGATCGAAAAATCGCTTACTAAGACTAAATGTGATGCCTCAAAACGCAGGTCACTGACCCGACATCGCCTCGAATTCGACTAAATTCGACGTGCTAGCTTAGATTTCGTGGAGACACCCAACTAAGGAAACTGGGCTTTCGTGATCCGAGATCTAGAGAATAAATTTCGGATTTTTAACCGAAATAACAATTTTGTAACTGAAATTACGATTTTGCCATTTTCCAGAAATTGAAATTTCTCGGGTCTTACAATATCTCTTGCCCTTTTATACTTTGGACACGTGGCTCACATCGCTCCACATGTTCCCTTTACTTTGGTCCCTTATTTTCATGAAAATCTCGTTTA
This sequence comes from Tetrastigma voinierianum, assembly GCA_016808115.1. Taxonomy (NCBI): domain Eukaryota; kingdom Viridiplantae; phylum Streptophyta; class Magnoliopsida; order Vitales; family Vitaceae; genus Tetrastigma; species Tetrastigma voinierianum. The sequence continues at coordinate 53,556 of JAEQBH010000685.1, read as the reverse complement.
TGGAATTCACCAGATATCTGTCGCCTCGAAAAACGTGAAATTTTGACTGTCTCGGAATTAGACGAAATTTGACATGATAGCTAGATTTCGCGAGACGATTTCAACGGTGAAGTCTGTTTCATCATTAGAGATCTAGAAAAATTTCGGATTTTTTTACCGAAATTACCATTTTACCCTTTCTAAAAAAAAATTGAATTTTCTTGAGTTTTACACAAACATATAAGCACATGCCTATAAAACCATAGTCCATAAGAGTTTAAATTACATCACTTTTATACAAAACATATATCAAAATTAAGCATTCTAATACATGTTTTATAAAATATAAATCAAAGCCACAATCCAAATTTTCTCACATCTAAAAGATCTACGAGCTGCCTCCCCGGACATTCCTCAGACCGAAAAGGGGTCCTAGGACTCGGTGAGCAATGCCTAGCAGAGTAAAACTCTACAAGAAATTACTTCCCACTTAAAGTCAAGCATACGCAATGGTCATACAACAAATAAACATCCTTCCGTATGATGCCATCTTAGAATGGAAACCTACATGTCACGAATTTAGATGCGACTAACACGCCCCATGTACCGAGCCCTACCACTCTCTAACCCGATTCCCAACCCGACTCCCTCACACATGCTTATGCCTGGGAGGAGAAACCCACAATTGGTATTTCAATCAATGGTCCTTTATCCAAAATGTTTTTGCTTTATAAATAAAACATTGGCACCTCCGAAACCGCTTTAAAAAAAGCATCGGGACAATCTCCAAAACGCACTCAGACATTGGGTTCCAAGATCGAGCCCGCACCATCAACATCATACACAATGTTGATTTTCAACCATGAAGGCCGTATTTAATGACGTCATCCAATGATCGTTTCACCACCTGCCACCAAGAATGGTGAATGACAAGAACCATGCACACCCACCCGTTTGACGCGATGTCCCCGGCATGTGAAATGCACGCAAATGCGCCATTGCCTATTCATGCCATGCTACATATATAATGAGTGCTATATGCACATATGCCTACTCATGCATATTAACTCCATAACACTGACATTTATATCATCACCACATAAATTCCAATTTTAATCATACAATTCATGCCAACATACTTAACACACATACATTGACAGCTACAAGTCATCACCAATCGGATAATGACTTACTTTATACTCTAGGCTTAATTGTGACACCATGTCCACAAATAGCCTACAACCAAGCTATGCAATGGCCTCAATCATACACAAACTTATGCATTTCCCTAAGCTTCATGGATAATTATATCAACATGCATATAATTACCAAACAACATACACCAATTTTAATGTATTAGACCGCGCATATCATCACAATTACTTGCACACTTGGTGCTACAATCAAATTTTCAAAAATATGGGGCACCAAATGCCATTCATAGGTCCATACAGATTCTGCACTATGAGCCTTCTATGTACCCAAGAACACCAAATTTGGAGTCATAACAAAGGAGTTATGCAAGTTGCAAACTATGAATAAAATTAGCAGCATTGCAGCACCTACAGCAGTAGAGGCTACTATATTTCGTCATTTTCGGACATAATATAAGCTCAAATTGCATTAAGATATATATGGATGGATTCTAGACTCAAAGGGCTTTCCATAGAGTCCATGAACGTGTGAATCGAAGTTCAGACGAGAAAGTTTTGGTCGTCCGAAGTTCAACTTATTGATTTCGCATGAAGGTTGCAAAAATTTCACAGGGGTGTGCGAAAATTTCACAACCCATGCGAAATTTTTTGCACACCATCCCAAATTTTGCAAGGTGCAAAATTGGGATCTTACAGCCATGTGAATTTTCTCAGGGTGCCTTTCCATCCCTATCTGCTATGAACTGGTCTCAAAGCCTAAATCACCATACGCTTCGTCAGTTTAAGTAAAAGCCTTAAACACTGATCCATAACCATCTCGAAAACAAATAGCCTTCGGAGAACCAAACAAACCAAGAAACATGTCTTTTGACTGTCAAAAGCACAATCCAAATTGCCTTTGAACCAACCCTACGGTTAGGGCTGAACCCAATGGCCATTGAATGGCCCTTAAGCATGAAAATAAACCCGAGTAGGCAGGTTCTTACCTCTTGGAGAGAAGACGAAGCTTTCGAAGACCCAAAAGCTCGAAACCCACGGCCTCTCGAACTTTATGCTCGAATCTTTGACGAAAACTCTTGGTTTTGGTGTCCACGCGTTGCCTTCGACGAGTAATCCGACTTTAAGTGTTGGCCCGATGCGAGACGACCACCCAAGCTCCGTAGATCTTAGAAAAACCCATTTTGCCCTCCTTTTATTCCAATTAACTTAAGTTTGTTAAGTGGCCCACATCACGCCACGTGTTAACTCCGGTCCCTGCCCGCGCATGTCCCGAAACATTTATTTCTTTGGGCCAATTCTATTTTAAATAAACTTACCAAAACCATTTCTTCGACTTTTGAGATTTTCGTAAAAATCTCGCCCTAAAGTCATCGGGTGACTCACCACCCAAAATCGTAAAATTCTAATTGTCTCGTGACTGACAAAACTGGGTCACTAGATTTCATGAAGACGAATCCAACGACAGTCCTGCTTCACATATGGGACGAGAATTTCTAGGTCTCGAACCATTCTAGCAATTTTACTATTCTTGCCATTTTCTTAAAATTTTAATTTTCCTGTGTTTGATGAACTTTGGTCCATGAGCTCGAAGAATGGTTCTATGTCGATGCCTTGAACTTGTTCTCGATGAACCGTCGAGCATGGGGTGGCCCCAAATTTGACCTGCTATAACATTTGATTGATGAGTTTTTCAAGAAATGTGATCTGGCAAAGTAATGAGATTTCGAGATGTTAACAATGAGTCTTCTGTTTACCGAACATTTTTTTTTTTTTAACAATTAAACACTTTAGTTAACTGTCCTCATTGAGCTTGAACCCAGGACCCATCATATGTCTTGCCTTTCGAAACGTTGAGCGCTCTAACACATAAACTAGTCAAATGTTTTTTCTTATATTAATGGTATCTATAAATTTAGGAGAATGGTGAGGTTTTGGAGATTTGGAGTAAGAATGCAAAAAAAAAGAAGAAAAAAGAGCTAGTGCAGGATTTATTTACTTACTGTAATTTGATACATGGATTGTGTGAGTTGGGAAACTTGATGGGGCTATAGAATTTATAAAGCAATGGAGGGTAGGGTATCTCCAGACGTGGTTTTGTACGTAATATTTGCTTAATGGGGGATTGTCAGAGAAGGAGGATTGCTGAAATGTTTAATAGAAAGGTAATGGGGACGAGGGTTGCCACCTGCCATAGTATTTTCCATTACAGCACACTAATCACTAGCCAGGCGCTTTTGAGAAATGAAGGTGGATGGTAGCTAAATTTCACTCGGGAGTTCTTGCCAGAGGAAGCTTACTGTCCAGATTCCACAACTTATGGAGTCTTGATTCATGATTGTGTAATAACGGCTGCTTGAATAAGAAGCCATCAATATTAGAAGTAGCAGAAAATGGTAGACCTGATTTGGATGCGACGATACTGATGATTTAAGGTTACAGCAGAGAAGGAGAACTAGATGGATTTGTTGGTACCCTTCACTTCATGACAAAGCATGGCCGAAAGCCAAATCCTCATGTCTGTAATGCAATTGTTAATATCTTAATTGACTTCAAAACTTGAGGTTGTACTGGCCAGCAAGGCTTATTTCCAACTGTTGTCACCAATAAACCTATGTAAATGGATTATTTGAGCAGAAAGTTTTTGCGGAGCCCTCTATTCCCCATGAAGGAAATGGTGAAAGGGTGGAAGCCAGGCACTATTAACTTGTTGACTACAGAGAAGTTTATTTTGCCCTCAACTTAGTACTCAAGCCCTGGGGAAAGGTTTCTAGTACAGATGTGAAGAGTACAATGTTATACTTCATGGGCTCTGCTCGTCAGGAAAATTTGAGGATGCTTGGTAGCTAAATTAATTAATAATAATAATAATAATAATAATAATAATAATAATAATAATAATAATAATAATAATAATAAAATCAGGCAATTGAACTGTGTTCAGATCTTTTGACCCGTATCATTCTGCGAGGCTTTATAAAGTAGAAGTCTGCAAGAATTTGGACTGCATTTTTACAAATGGTCTACAACCAGGATATCTTTCATATAGTGCTACCCTAGAGGGACTTTGTTCTTACTGCAGTATCATATGACATTGAAATCTTGGATGAAACAATATGTCGTGGAGTTCTTCCAACTGAAATCACATTGAATATACTTGTGGGGACAGTTATTGATTATTGGGCTTTGCAATGCTTCTTTGGGCATTAAATGTCATGGGAGTAAATTTGTTTAGCTTCTCGTGTTTATTCTTGTCGCATATGTGACAAAAATTGTTGCTTTTGAATGCTATGGACTTCCACATATTCCTTTCACTAGTTTTCAAGAATGCATCAATCCTCAGGAGTAAATCTACATGGAGATATTTTATAACTCGTATTTATGTTTTTCTCTCAAAAGGTTTGTGACAAGCTCTAAGTTCTGTTGGGTGATAATTGTTTTGGGAAAGCATTAAGAAAAAAAGAAAATTGTAGAGAAAATATATCTTTTAAAATACAAAAGAAAGAAGCCTATAAATTTTTAAAGTATTTGATATTTATATAAGAGAAATGAGTTTGAAGTAGGATATAAAAATAATTTATTGACCTTCAATCTGTTTTTTTATTTTCTTGTGTATTTTTTTAGTTACTTTTCCTCTTTATTTTCTTTTCTCGAAATTTTTTTCAAAAACCAAACATAACCTTGATGTTTATTTGCCTTTTATCAGCTTATTTAAGTTTCTGAGTCTTTGAAGTCATTTCCTATTATGTCTATTCTTTCATGTTGATTTTGATATTTTTAAAATTTGTCGGATGTTAAGAATCAAGAGTCCAATTTATCCAGTTGATGAAATGAGCAGTGCAGTGTGATGGTCTGCTAAAACAAGAGTTCACTACTCTTGTTCGGTGCCATTTACGTACGTATCACCAGAGCTCAATTGAAAATTATTCTTGAACTATGAAGTATTTTGGAAGCTATATACTGTAGCACTTAACAACCTCAGTACTCCCAACTCAGAATCTTGTAAAAGATTACACATGTATTTAGTTAGACAGGAAGCCTTCCTTTGAAAATACATCGATCTCCCTTGTTAGTTATGAAGAAATGGAGTGAAACCATGTTGGCAACCTTTTATAACTTTATATCGTTTGGTCTATCTTGTGACTAAATTTCAAGGGAGGCAAGGGGGAGTGCATCTTTTTAAAATCGATGTAGAACTAAGTCCAACAAATGGGATGTATTCTTCAGGTTGAAACAAATAGCTTGCCAAGTTGGATGAGTTGAAGAAAATCTGTCTGCATATCATTAAGCTTGTCCATACAACAGAAATGGTGTCAAAGAGATCAAGATATGTATCAAAATCTCTTTCATCAATTTTTAAATTATTCTTAAATTGACATCACGGTCGTTCGATTCCGCTTATCGATCACGGTCTTCGAGACGACGCTCGATGACGGGCTTGGTATCTACGATACGTGAAATTTAAATAAACAAAGAGGTTACAAAATTATAAATTATTAGAAAATACATGTAATTAAATAAGTTAAAAATTAATACAATAAAATTTATTATATTAAATACTATTTAATAATTAAAAACATTCACTAAAAAAATTACAAAATTATAATATATTGTATTACAAAATTAGATGTTAATTTAAAAGTAATTTAGTCTTTATCTTCAAATTCATCTTTAAATTAATTTAGTCAATAATTTATTAATATAACTTTCGTCCAAAATTTGTTATAAAAATGACATAATTAAATAAAATTGAATATCATATCCTGATTATAAAAACATTAATATTATATTAAATATTAAATTTATTACCACTCAACCCAACTTCCCTATTTAATAAATATTTCTAATTTCGTGAAGTTAATAAATTTTCTACAACTCTTTCGTTGTTGTGTTGCCCTCCTTCATCTCTTTATCCCTCATCCCCTCCTGGGCTTGTGGTGATTCATCTTAGCAAACCCTAACCTCGCGAAATCAGCAACCGGTCCGATGATGGCAACTATTTATGTAGAACATGCACAGGACATTGTCATCTGCAGTGGTAGACCTTCACAATTTCCCAACAACTTCCCAGAATCCCTCCTGGTCTGGTTCATCTTGGTACAACGAAAAGTTTTGATTTTTGGCTATTTCAAGAGAATCTCACATTTCTTATAAAAATTGATTTTTTTGTTTTTATTAAAGTGTAAACTGAGCGACAATATATGAAATCTATTGCTTTTCTTCTCTAAGACTAGTTTGAATCGAAAGCACTTAATCTCGGGTCGAAACTTCCAGTTTGGTCATTCAACCGAGCTTACCATGAATCAGATCCTGGTCTCTACCGATCACTGGCCGACCTTCGAGACGGATACGACTCGGCTGATTCGTATCGAAATCGGCCGAGTTTTTGAACCCTGCCCTGACTAACATAACCCTATATAATGATGAAGCAGAATTCATCATAATGTGGTAACCCAGTTACCTGCAGGGTCTTGGTGATTGTGGAGTTATCACAAGATCTATGACATTGATGATGTAGCAAACTCAAGCAATGGATTTGCCAAATATTGTATCATGCTATATTGGTCCAAGATGATGGAAAACTGTATTTAATGAAATTAATTTACAGCATGAGTGAACAGAGAGAGGATTTCAATTCTTTTCTCTTCCTCAGTCTTTTCCTTCTGTTCTTTCAGCTGCTTCTGATGTCATTCTCTGCTCATAGATAAATTGAGAAAGAAAAGCCACTAAAATTCAAGCCCTTGGTGAACTGCAACTTTCATCCAATCAGATGAAGCGAGAGATCAAACTGTCATGATCCTGTTGACTACCGAAACACAAGGTAAATGTTCTTCCTGACTATAGAACCAGCATTTTCTTTGGTAAGCTCTTTTAATCTTTCCCTGCTTCCTCCTTGGCTGCTACTTTTATTTAGCTGTCCTCCTCAAGCTCATAGGTTCTGAAGAGCAGCCCTTCATTCCTTTCTTTCTGATTTAACTCTCAAAGTCTGCTAACTTTTCATTCTCCTCTATCTCCAGTCTGAGGATTCCTGAATAGCCTGCATCTGACTCTCCATGTTCTCCATGATCTCAATCACAAATGAATAAGAAGTGGAATTATCATCCAAGAAGACCTTGTTTCTTCATGCATCGGATGGATATATAATAGCAGCAGAACAGACCCCTAGTGCCAGCCTCTTCGAGATCTTTGAGCGTATTTTCTCCTATTTTGATCAAAGTCAGCATTGGCCTCTTCAGCAAATTGAGTTAGAACTTAGATATGCTGGATCTGTCATCCAAATAGTCAGTGAGACGGACTTTCTGAGCCTGAAGAAAGTACTTGCAAGAAGTTCCTGCTTGCGACAGACGACAGACACCATGTTTCCTTTCTCTCTTCTTTTTCTTTGAAATCTGTTAGAGCCAACTGCCAAGGAAGATGACAAAATACTGGTCCATTTGCTTGTGGGGCTATTTTTTATACTTTTTCCTTCATTTTTAAAGAAAAGTAAAATATATTTGTGTGCTGTTGGACCTTTGGGGACCCAACTAACAAAGCAAGATCACCATGTTAAATTGATGAATACCTATCAATATAAAAGAAAATAATATTTTTAGTTCTATATATATATATATATATATATATATATATATATATATATATATATATATATATATATATACTAAAAAACAAAAATAAAAATAAAAAAAAAAAAAGAAAAAAAGAAAGAAAGAATACATGTATTTAAGTCATTACATTTTCTTTGACAGTTCTCATGTTGAATATACGTAAAGCCTTTTAATTTATTTTTAGCAGAAAATGGTCGACCAAGAGCAGCTAGAGCACTCTAACCTGGCATGAGCAAACAGCAAGAAGGAAAAAAAAAATCAAGTAGTGATGAACCTCGACCTTCACATTTATGAATGCAAAGTGAGTTCACTATGAAAACAAGGTCTGACAATAAGAATATCGAAACTAATAAATTGACTAATACTTTATAAAGAAATAAAAAAATAAAAAGAAAAACCCAAATGCTTACAAGAACTTCAATGCTTTCCAAAGGAAAACAAAATGAAATCTCGGAGTTGAAACACTGTGTCCACAAGGACCACAGGCATATAAAGGAGATAGAATAACTAACAACCCAACAACATTGCTCAAAGTATCAACCAAGACGACTCTGTAACTCAAGTATACCATTTGAGATCCAAAGATAGCACAAGGAAGTTGAGTAGTACTAAGAATGGCCAACAACCAATAGAAATAGTCCAGATGACAGCGATTCATATTATCTGGAATCCACCCCAAATTCCCATTTCTTGTAGTCACATTATTCATAGTTGTTAATAGTAGCACGGATAATTTCCCAATGCAAATAGTTGTGAGTGAGAGAGTTGAGTACAAACTTCTCATGGCATCAGGTGCTTGGTCATAGAAAAACTCCAATTGTCCAATGAAGGTAAAAACTTATGCACAACCAACCAAGAAGTACTATGAGACTTGCCAAAATATTGACATGGGGATGTACTGAAGATCATAGTAGTTATGCCTCCTAACATAGTTGAGCCGGATAACCTCCAAAATGCCTGCAACAATCATGGCAATCATGGAAAGAACAAGCCCAATACCCATTCGTTGTAGCTAAGTGAATCCCCTGTTCATGTCCTGAGTCCTTCTAGCAATTCGAACGATGATTTGATCATAAAAGAGTGTCCAAAAGATAACACTAAGAGTGTCAGAGAGAGAGTGATGCTGATGGAATCTGAATTGAACGATGATTCAACTTGCACTGTGCAGAGTTTCCATGGGCTAATTGCCCCTGTACATGGTCACCTTCAACCCCAGCAGCCTTGTCAAAAAATCTGAAATTTGATCATTTTACATCAGATCCCAATTAAACTATCAAGAATCGAAGGTATTTATATCAATCAGAGACTGCATAGAACTAAAGCTGTCAAAGAAAAAAGCAAAACAAATGTTGCAACTCCTATATATTATCGTAGTTTTGAGGAACATGATACTACCTGATGAATTTCATCTGGTTTGCAGCTAGAGTAGTATTGTTCATGGAATTTCAACTTAAATAACTCAAAAGTAACATCTAGAATTATTCCACACACCTTAGTGTTTTGCTGTGTTCAAGTTTGCAGCTTCCTTTAATATTACTTTCTACATATGTAGTCTCATAAAGGAGAGTCTTGTCATCAGGAACTTTTACATGAGATTTCCTCATGGATGCAACCAGAACCTGGAAAATTCGAGTTATGAGACTCCCTCCAGGTTTTTGAAACCGGTATAACCTGCTTCCTGACTGCAATGAACATGGCAACTGCAGGGATCCTGAACCCCCAACCCCAACCCCAACCCCAACCCCAACCCACATTCATTTGTATCCAGACCAAAACTGAGGAAGCTACAAGTGCTCCCACGTTAATGGAAAGGTAAAATCAATTGAAGAAAGAGCTCTTTTTCTTCCTCAGAGCCTCATCGCTTGTATCAAATTGATCAACACCAAAGGATGAGACGTACGACTTGGATCTCCACCACCTAAAGAGCAATTAAGTAGAGTGCTAGAAAGCATACTACAACTTGTGATTTAGTTGGGTCACAACCATTTTCATCACATGATGGATTTAGTCCTTCAACAGAAGCAGTCATGGTTAACAACGTCATTCCCTACAACAGAAACAAATATTAACATTCTTTATTTGCAGATGACACAGCATTATAGTTAAGCTATCCTATTAAGCTAATTTCTATGCACTTTAATGTACACAATTCAAGATTTTCTTACACAATAAAGAGCAAGATAATTTGTCTTTTTTATAGGTAGATTTTTTATTTTATTTTATTTTATTTTTTTGTCCTTATTGGACTTGAACATGGAACCCCCATAACTTGTTCTATCCTTCATCATTTGAGCGAGGCCTCAAGGGCAAAAAAGAGCAAGATACTTATAAGCTCTAAAATAAACTTACAACGCAATAAATGATTGAGAAAATAGAAATTATCCAATATATGCCGAAATATGCATCATCCAAGAATGCTCCTATTAATGGAGTAATATGGCAAGTCTCAGACCAATTTGTGACATTGTTTGAGGCAGTAACATATCCCTGGTTGAGACGTATTTGGAGGTAGTTAACCAGATCAGTACTCATCCTATAGTATGCCAACCTCTCACAACATTCGTTCCTTGGAAAAATATATTAGATTAAACATGGTCGTCAGAGAAAACACCCAAATGGACAGAAACAAAAACTATTACAAATAAACCACTAGTAAATGAAAATCTGTGCATAATGTTAGAGTAAGAGATATAATATATATATATATATATATATATATATATATATATATATATATATATATATATATATATATATATATAAATGAGAACCATACCACAAATGAATAAGAAGTGGAATTATAAGCCATACAATGGAACTGATTATTGAGATTTGATTTTTGGAAAAAGTAGCCCCATCCTTCTTTTTTTTTATAAGCCGTGGCCCATGAGAATTTGTGGTCCCCTTATTTTGTTTTAATAATTATAATAATGAATAATCCATAAAATATTAATACTCTACATCTAAGCCGGGTATCATGGCGTATCTTATAGCTTTAACCACGATCTCAGCTCGAATAAATAAAATACAGCCATAAGATGCGTATAGACTTTATCACTCTTGCCTCTGAGTAAATTGAAAGGTAATATACTTAAAAGATCTTTCATACAAGGCATAAACCTACTCAAAGACACCTCACGATCCGATAAAAAAGAAATTATTTGCTTTTGTTGAAACCTAAAAATGCTTGAATACCTCTGTCTCTCGTATTAGCTAATGCTGTGACCATCACCTCTTCTTTACTCTTCACATCCAGCCTTACGTATTGTCATCACCTGATTTTTTTCTCTCTTACAAACATGATTCAAAGTCGTAGTATTGGTCATCGACTCAGAGGATCCTGAGACGTATCGGTCTTGATGTATCTGGCCATATTGGTCGATAAAATTAAATCGAACAGAGCTTAAAAATTATAAATTATTAGAGAATACATGTAATTCCAGATTCAATAAGAAGCCAAATTCCATGATTGAACTAAAATTTATTTTAAAAAAAATAATAAAAACAAGGAGAACATGTTGATTTCTAGTTTTTAGTGTTCTAATAACACAGAAAACATAAAAAAAAATTATTGAATTTAGGAAACAAGAAAAGTTTTCAAATAACACCAAAATGGTGTTCTCAAAGTTTTCAAAACCGTTGTCAAGAACAGTTTTCAAAAACATTAAGCAAACACGTCCTTATATATTTGTTCTCAAAAATTATTATTTTTTGTTCTAAGTGAAGTTAGTCCTGGATATATGTTTTGAATTCTTACTTTGATTACTTTTAATTGTTTTTGAAGGAAGTCCTTATATGCTTTGAAGTATACAAATGAGTAGTAAATATTTAAATTGCAAGAAAGGGACTCGAACTACGATCTTTTGTCATGCTTTGATACCATATTTAATTTCTCAATAATTAAAAATGAAAGAATCCATAAATACTTTGATAAAATATAATGTTTGACATATAAAAAAATTCAAGTAATCATCACATACACATAATGCTTATATGAAGACAAAAATTATGATCAAATTGATATGTCTTATGGTGTTAATGTGAGCATGGTTGATGTGTATGGACCAAATTCTGAAAAGTCTAAACCAATGATATTATTTGCCTCTTAAGCCCCCTGTGAAAGAAGTCATCCTGATTTACTTAAAATTAAAAAATTATAACGATTATATATATCACTATCGTGTCATTGGCGCGGCTTAAAACCTGGAAAAAATAACTTTGCACAGGCTTGTTTCTAATACCATGTTATTTGATTTCTTTCATATTGTGATATGTCATTGAGATTTGATTTGGGTAAATGCCTTCAGCTAATCGGTCCAGAATAAAGAACTTTTTCCTACAAATATTATTGACTCCCCACTTTAACTCAAATGACTATCTTACTGAATTGCAAGTCAATAAAATAAACAAATAAAAAAGACATCCCTTTTTTTTTGTCTCTCTTGAATCGAATTTCACGTTTATGGAATTAACAAATAAAAAAAAACATCCTTTTTTGTTTTGCCCGTGATGTGATTGCCATGGTTACGAAAAATCAAATATTATCAATTCTCATGGTTTCAAATTCGCTAATAAAAATGAATAAAACATATAAAATATAGAAAACAAATTCGAGAGCTTCATTGTCAATTAAAGTAGTTCTAATATATATTGCTAAATTATTTTAGGGGATCAAGAAATATTTATTAAGTCTAAAATAATTGATTAACAATCAAAAGACTTAATAAACATATTACATGATACAAACTTTATTGAACAAATAAGTATATTAAATCATGAGTCTTTAGCTAGTTAATATTAAACCATCTCATAAATAGTTCATAATTAATATGTATAATTATATAATTAAAATTGTAATATGATTATGTTTATTCCATAATTAATAAATTAATCAACCATTACAAGCAAAGAGTAACTCCTGCGTAAAATAAATTATAGAATAAATAATTGGTTTCATTACCTTTACACCTTTTTTATCTTCATACAACTGTGACTATTGGTGTGTGAAATGAGTTGTGCTTGGAGTGAGACGCATGTGATTAAATGAATGATAGACAATGGAATCAATTATTGAGATTTGATTATGGAAAAAGGCAGCCACATCCTCATTTTTTTATAAGGCATGAGAACCTGTTGTCCCCTTATTTAATAATTATAATAATGAATAATCCATACTCCATTTATTGTGAAATTAAAGCCATAAAATATTAACATCCTACATCTAGTGAAATTGTTGAAGTCTATTCTATCTTAATACGTGGTCTCAACTTCAAATAATGGAAATGGTGCCAGAGCATGCGACAAACTTTATCGCCTCTTGTAATCCTCATGTGATTGGCCTGAGGTAATATGGGTTAAAAAACACATTTTGAGTGTGCATAAAACCCGTTCAATATACCTCATAATCTAATAAAAAAAGAAAAATTATTTGCTTTTGTTAAAACCTAAAAATGCTTGAATCTCTCTCTCTCTCTCTCTCTCTCTCTCTCTCTCTCTCTCTCTCTCTCTCTCTCTCTCTCGTATTAGCTCATGTTGTGACTGTCATCTCCTCTCCACCCATCACATTTAGTCTTATTTATTGTTATCACTTGATTTTTTATTTTCTCTCTCGCATACTACGTCGCGATCACATCTCCTCTCCACCCATCACATTTAGTCTTATTTATTGTTATCACTTGATTTTTTATTTTCTCTTACAAATACGGTTCAAATTTGCAGTATCGATCACCGATTCGAAGGGTCCTAAGATGTATCGATCTTAATGTATTCGCTTGGTGTTGATCCATATGTAAATTAAAAAAAACAGAGAACTTAAAAAATTATAAATTATTAGAGATGTAATTAAATAAGTTATAAATTAATAAAATAAAATTTATTTTATATTTAATACTATTTAAATAATTATGTACACACTTCTCAAAAGAATTATAAATTATAATATACTTATTACAACACGTGATTATCAAACTAATTAATTTTATTTAACTAAAGTAATATATAACAAGAATATAATTATTGAAATAATTTATGATACGTTAGATGTTAATTTAAAAGTAATGTAGTTTTTATCTTCGAATTCATCTTTAAATTAATTTAATCAATAATTTATTATTTTAACTTTCATCCAAATTTTTAATATCGTGAATATAAAAAATATTAATATTATATTAAATATTAAATATATTAATGAAATAGACACTAAGGCCCTGTTTGATAAAATGAAAAAAATTAAGTAATGAAAAAATTAAGTGCTGAAAAATAAGTGTTGAAAAATTAAGTGCTGAATTTCATAAGTATTGAATTTTGTAATCAGAAAAACTGTGTTGGATAAGTTATCGACAATTGAATGTCAAGATAAATATATTGTTTGATAACAAGAAATGTTTAATACCGAAAATTATGTATTTTTACATATTTATTCTATTATTATTGTATTACTATATTATTATCCAAAATAAATAGAGTTTCTAATAATATTATATTTTCACTGCTGTTAATTATTATTTAAAAGAAAATCACTATAAACATATCCATAAATAAATCATAATATCCAAAAGACATAAATATGTTTAAAAATAACCAATAGAATCTAAAATTTTAAAACTATCCAAACTTTTAATATAAAAACAAAAATTAATGAGTAACTAGTTGATTTGCTATTTCCTCTTAAATTAATAATCATGAAAATCGATCACCAGTACTTCTTCCTCCTACTTGTAGTAGACCTTCATGATTATTTTGAGGCATTCTTGAATAATCATCATACTCATTTTCACCCTGCTCCAAGAAAGTATCCGCAATAGATAATTTTCGAATATAGTTATGTATAGCTACGCAAGCAATAACAATGTTTCTCTGTACTTGAAAAGGATAAGGTGCCATCCTCTTTAAGATTGGAAAACGAGCTAAAACACCAAAAGATCGTCAATGACATTCCTCAACTGCATGTGCATAGTTGAATGTCTCTTCAGCATTTGAGGGCGACACCATCGCGAAAATCAAAGTAACCAATATCGTGCATTACTTGGGTGAAGGCTCATAAACCTCGAAAGTATGTGGGATATGTGCAAAGATCACAAAGATAATATTTATCTACATAAAAAATTTATTTATAAATTACTTACGAATTTATTAATAATAGCCGAGAAGAGAATTATACTAACCTGGTGGAGGTATTGGAAAATTATTTTCTGGATTACGCATAGTCTCTGATAATACTCTTGAGTCATGTGCTACGCCTTCCCATCCAGCCCAAACAAATGTAAAAATCATATTGAAGTCACATATTGCTAGAATATTTGATAACATCTCCTCTTCCTTCCTCTTCCTATAAGAGACTTGTTTGTCGATGGTATCACAAGATGAACAAGCGTCCCATCAAAATTCAATAGCACCCTATTAATTAGACAAAATATCAATATAACAATAATAATAACAACAACAAGAACAACAATAATAAAGGTCCTATATTTATTTTTTACCTTAAACACTTCTAACCTTTGATGGGGATGATTTTCAGAATCTCAAGAATGTGGGTAGGCACACCGCCTCTCTTCCGAAGAGAAGCATCGTCTAGTACTTCGCGAAAGTAATGATGTATGGTTTGAGTTGAATGGTTGAATCTTCTTTGGTAAATACAATTTCACTTCAGATTTAATGTCATAAGGAACACGCCATTTTTCTTCAACTTCGATGTAACGCATCGTCTTTCAACCATGTTTTTATTTGAAATGCTCACAAATACGCAAAAATGCTTTTGCTTTTATTCATTCTTAAAATTTCTAGACAATGTGCTGGATTACCATTTAAATTTCTTGCACATATGCAAACCTTTCAGCAAGCCAGCCAAGATTCGTCTTCTTTCCAAGTCGCTTTTTTCTAATAATCTTTGACTAGAATCATCAGCGTGATTTTCACATTTTTGCTTTTCTTAACATTCTAATAATATGCAACATATGCAAATATAACAATTAGAAATAATAAAAGTAAATACAATTATAAGCAAAATGAACCACAAAATATTGTCATGAAAAGAAATAATGTCAATACAAACTAATGTGAAGACAAAGTATAAAAATAACCCATAAAATATCACATAAATTGCTTGCGTAAACCCCAACTACCTAAAAGAAAACTAAAGTAATCCTAATTTTTTGCATTCATCCGAACTAAGCACTCGACGTCGCTTTTTGTGAAAACATCATCCACCGTTCGTATGCTTTGCTTTCACACAATATGCTAGAAGCAAAAGAATGTACAATGGGTCATCCATGCAATGTCGGCAATCTCATCCAACCCTATTACATTCTTCTATGCTAGTCCATCTCGATTGTTCCAATGTATAAGAACAAATTTTAGCAAATTTGCATCTAGTGATCTCTTTCATTATTTTTCTTTTGGTACTTCCTTTGGTGTAAAGACATTTCTTTGATGATGAAGGGCTTTAGCTGGAGATTCAAGATCTATATCTACTTGTATATAAGCACTTCTACAAATTATTGAGCACTTGATGAATGTTTGTCATGACCATTTTTAGGCAACCCCGTCTGATGGACCCTATGATTCTGCCCAAAAGAGCCGTCAATGCCATCAAAGAGTGATCTCATCTCATCTCGCATATTGTAACCCCAGATATCAAAATTGTTTTGCATCCCAATTTTCGTTATTCAAATCATCAGAATTAGTCAATAAGAGCTTAATTTATTTTTCAAAATATGAACTAAAGAAAGAGCTATACCTTTGATATATTCTTCCTAATTCTTCTCAAGTCTACCAATTGTATTATTAATGGATTATAGCCATGCATGACTTTTCTCATTAAATGTGACCACACCGTGTATTTTTGTTTTAAATAATTCCATTGGTTTTTCAATTGCTTTTGAGTGTACTTAATATTTTTGTTCTCTTCAAAAGATTTTGAAATTTTATCCCATGATTCAACATGCAAGCTCCCTTTTCCCAATATGTTTTTCTGGTCAAGACATAAATGTAAAAAATATTTAACTAGTGTTGGGTCTTTCCAACTAACTCTAGTAGTATCAAGAGGAGCCATTCCTACATAAGATAATTTGAGACAATAAATTAATATTTGTACTGGACACAAATAAGAACAAATCTAATTCCAGCGCTCCGCTTGGTTCATGCACAACAAGAAAACGAAACAAAATAAAATATAAAGGCAAAGAAAGAAAGATCTTTTGCTCTCCAAACCCACCGAAACTAAACTCAAACATTTGTACTGGCCTCAATTAAACGTGAAATTCTGCTTTTCTTATCTCTCACAATGAAAATATTTTATTCAATTAAAGTGGCTGTGTTGTGCATATAAGATGAGCCAAGAATGGATAATGGGAGAAAGAGAATGGAATTATTCTAAATTATTATTTTAATTGTGCAAAATATTTTTTTATCAAATGAGGACGGGGGTGGAAGTTAGTGTCACCATCAGACTTATACTGAGGAAAAAGGAATGCGTATATATAGAAAATCCTATTGTCGCTTTAGAGAGAGTAGTTATCATTTTTCTCAAGACAACATTTGAAGTATCACTCAATTCCTGACAAAGTAAAGATTTCCAAGAGTAAGTGAATTGCTTTATTTTCTCTCTCTCTTGTCTGTTGTCTGCTCCGCACAAACCCAGCTTGAGAATTTGACTCTGCTTTCACATGAAAAATTGAGGTGAAATTGAAGAAAATCCGGTGATCAGGAAATGAGGCCTTTTTTATTGATTATGTTCTCGGGTTGTGGTGTTTTCGTCTTTTCCTTTTCATGAAGAACTTTTTCTGGTCAAGAAATTTCTTTTCACTTTTGTTTTTTTTTTTCAAAGCATTTTGGTCGCTTCAAATCTGTGAAGCTCTAAGTTTCAAGAACCCAATTCGCATTCTAAAAGCTTTAACTCGATTTTCTTGGAAATTCTGTGTTGGAGGACAAACCCAACTGAGAAATTTCTTTCTATTTTTCATTCAACCAAATTTTATCCAGGAAACGAAAAACAGAGAAAAAAAAAGAACCAAACCGGGCTGACGAAACTCCCTCTTATTCATCTTAAAAAAAAACCAGTAAACCCAGATCGAATTAGAGATCAAAGACACACCCCACAAAGAAATTGATGAGTGAGAAAACGTTAGCGTGAATGATTTAATATGTGGGTAGAGAACCGCATTCGGATCTTCGCAAGGCAAGTCAAAATAGATTTGGCTGAAGATTTCAACTGTACTCCATGATAAAAGCTTGCAATGGAAAGAAACAACGAGGTGGTGAAAGAGCCCTAAAACGGTCACTTTAAAAAAATGTTTTGTTGAGCGTGTTCTGCATTATACGTTAAGTAGGTCTCTATCTACTTATTATTTTCTAATGCTTTTTTCATTTAAAATTTCAATCATTGTCTTAAAATATTATCAACATATTAAAAAATTAAAATCATTGAAAATTTTCTTTTTCAATGGTTTGAATTTTTTCAATGGTTTATCAAACAGGGCCTAACTTCCTCATTTTAATAAATATTCCTAAGTTTAGGAAATTAATAGAACTTTCACAACGCTTCATTCCCTTATCTTCCTTTTCCTCGCCTCCCTTCATCTTCTCTATCGTCTAATCACCGCACTACTCCACTGACCGTTCACGGCCTCCCGTAAAGTATAGGATCGGGAATCCTAGGAAGTCCACTCACTATCGCGCATCTGAAGGTGGGATTAGAAACTGCAAGAAAGTGAAAAAGCCATTCAGGTACCAATAAAATTTTCACAACCCTTCTCCCTTCATCTTCTATCGCCTATTCGGCACTCACCATCGCAAGACGATACAAGGATTAAGTTTTGATTCGTAAACTGGTCTATCTCGTAAGTGAAAAGTTTTGATTTTTAGTTATTTTAAGAGTGAATCTTAGATTTCTCTTAGAAAGTTGGATTTTTGTTGATTTTGCTGTAATGGTAGAAATGAGTAAGAATATAATCACCCTTTTTTCTTCTTTCAAGAAGACCGAAGTTGACTTAATCTCACCCAAACCAGGCTTCCCGACTAACTCAAATTCATGACCGTTGCCCATTGCCCATTGCCATTTGCTTCAAGCAGATAAGAACCTGCTTCTACTTCTGTTTTTCAACAAACCAAATTCCAAAAAAAAAAGAAAAGAAAACATCGATCTGTTTCTGTATTCATCAAATTATGCTTTTCCTTCTCTTGTTGATTCGAAGTGCTATTATTTATTTGTTTGTTTTGGATCTTTGGCAGCAAAGAAAGTGGAGGAGGTAATTTAGTAATCAAAATGTGGTTTTCTTCTATTTTTCTTCATGTTATTGGAAAGGAAATAGAGGGTTAGACATATCAAAAAGGATATAGAGTCACCTCATCCTGACAAGTATTGCCGGAAGTTTCAACTACAGGTTTCTCTTGAGCAACCTTAGAACTATTACTATTTCGGATTAAATTAATAAATGTAGAATATTTTTCTTGTATAAAAAAGATTTAGTCTAGAATAAGAGAAAAACATTAAATGTTAATTAGAATTTTGCAAGCAAGATTTCTTGACAATAATGATTTGAGTCATAAAATTTTCGGGACTAATGAGGCCTAGATGTTTTTAGCCAAAAACCTCAGTGGGAGGTGAATGAAACTAACTCTAAATTTCATAACTGGGTAGAATTATAAAATTGCATAACACATTGGCTTTCCTAAATAGATTTTTTCCTTTACTTGGGACAAGTTTTTTGTGAGATCCCACTAATGTCAAGTTGCAACTTCTTACTAAGAGGGTTCAACATTTATTCTCGGGTCCTCGTAAACATATCATACAAGTTAGTGTACTTATATAAGGAGATTGGGGAGTTGGGACACTTTGATCTTGCCATTTTTCACTTATATAATTTACTTAGTTATATATTCGATTTATACCCTATTTTGGCCGAATGGAACTCAGCACTTTCTTTCTATATGTTTTCCTCAGCCTACTCTTCTTTTGAAAGTTCGTTACATTACTTCAAATCCAAATGGAGAAGTCGAATTTTTATCCTAATAGAATGTAGACTTTCTCCTTACTTTGGAAGAATTAGACTTGTAGTTGTTGCCACTCTAAGTTTGTTACGTAGATCGCAAGTGATATAGTTTTAAGATGTCTCATTTGTTTAGTTATGTCTTTTAATGGCAATAAAACCTAAGGATTTTTCAGGTTTGAAGTCTTTGTCTGTCGCAAGCCATCACACATCTTTTCTCGAATCAAACTTGCATCTTGTGTGTGGGATTAGTGATGGTCAAGTGTTGTATAAGTCAATCCTACGAAGCATCTTGAAACAGATTTGTGTCTCAATAATAGCATATATGTGGTATATGTCAATTTCAAAGTGGAAAGAAGAACAAATTAAACCGGAAACTAACATAGCCACTTAATCCACCACCACAAGACCCCTAGTGAAACTAGAAATCAACCACCTTACCATCATCATGCTGAAAATAAATTATTTTGCAAAGATGGGTGAATTCATAATATCCATTTTGAATTACAACTTATTGTGTTTTGTTAAAGTGCTAGATTTATGTTGGCAAGCCATATGATAAATTGTATACGCAAAATTGTTTCTTAAGTTGTGTTTGATAAGAAAATTCACAATCTGTGTAGAGGCATTCAATTTGAACACTTCGTCAAGCCATTTTCGGAGCATTCGTTCAAGAGATGAAATCCTTTGAAACTAGGATGGACCCAAAAATACACATAAGAAATATTAGGAGTAAAGCTCGCATTCCTTCGTTTTATTTCTATTTTTATTATAATTATAATTACCATTAGTAGTATTAGTGTTGATATATAGTTAATTTCTTTCTTTTTCTTTGTGTAGACATTTGAGAAGCACAACGACCTTCTTATGGATGCTTATAGATCAATGTCACATGAATTGCATAAACTTCAAGTAGTTCAAGTTTAATTATTTATGTCTTTCTAGAAATGCCTCATGATAAGTATACGATGGAATAACTTTGAAGAAACATCAAACAAGATAACCGAAATACTCAAATAAATTTCTTCGACATGGATTCTAACCATAGTTTTAAAGGCGCTAAGAGGTGTTAGGTTCAAGGTCAGAACACCAAATTATTACAATAGCTAAATATTATTTGTCCTTAAAAATAAAACGATAGAACTGGTTAATAATAGAGCTGCTGGTAATTAAGTAAATTTATTTCACTTGAGGACCCTCACAATGAGAAAGTCTAGTGGTCAATATATAAGATTGGGAATGATATGCAATAGAAAGAGTTAATGACTTAAAGTGCTATTAGTTGAAACTTAAAAGTCAAAAAAGTTGGTATAAGACAAAACTAGTCTAGCAAAAGGGTTAGTTCTCACTTGCTCAAATAGAGTTAGGAAAACGTGAAGAAGAGAGGTAAAAAAAAAGTGAGAAAAGAGGGAGAAGAAGAAGAAGAAGAAGAGAAGAAGGAGAAAGGAAGAGAAGGAAAGAGAGATTGAGCCAAAAAAGGTATGGTTTGGTTTGATTCTTGTAAGATGGTTCTTTTCTAGGTTTGGTTAGAACTTCCTAACCCTAGATTTGAAGGATATGGGTGGTAAAACCCAATCCTTGGTTATTTGTGTAAGGATTTGAGGATTTTTTGTATAGAGGGGTATGATTCATGAACTTCTTTTTTAAAGCTGTGGCTTCATCCTAACCTTAGATTGCTGAGGGATGGCTGGCAAAACCCAGATTCTTGTTTAAAGATGTGCTTTGGAAGATGTTGGGCTTAATAGGAGTGGCTTTGATGTGTGTTTGAGTGTTGGAGCGATTGAGTTGGAAACTTATGGAAAAAGTGGGGAAAATCATAAATTCTGGGCATTTTCAAGGCTGGAATTTTTCTGTTTGACCAGTGTTAGTATTTTGGCCATAACATGCTCATTTCTATCCAATTTGGGTGATTCCAGTTGAGAAGAAGCCCAAGACCTAGCCCTTCGAATATCTAGAAGCAAACTAAGAACTAAATCCTACCATAAGACCCTTTTAATTTGAGGTTGAAAGTCAGATACAGATCTCTGTCCCCTGTTCTGGAGCAGTTCCTGCTTTCTTGGAGTCATAAGTTGCTAGATTGATCCAAATGGGAGGATTCAAAATCCTTTCAAAGTAGCCACATAGGGAGTAACTTCATGAAAGATGGCCAAATTATGGCTCATTTGTTCATAATTTGCCTGGCAGGTAAGAGAGGCACAGATTCTGTCCCTAGGAAATAGTCTCAGGGACGTCAGAGTGTAAAACCATAACTCTTGATTTTGAGGTCCGAATGACCCGATTTAAGAGGATGTGGACAGCTAAGAGATAGGGGAACTTTTGGTTAGAAGACCACAGTGATCAAAAAGCATGTATGGCTGGTTAAAATTTGTAGTTGAGAAAAAAAAAAAAAGGGTCTTGAGATAGGTTAAAAAAAAAAAAGGGGTACAAGTGTTGAGTGTGTTGTTTGTAACCCTAATAAGGGGTGTTAAATGTTGATCCTAGTAAGTGTAAGAGAGAGTGCACTTGGGGGATCAAGGTTTATGTTGGAAGGTATAAGAATATATGTGAGTCGAGTGGTGATAAGGTAATAAACCACTTAAGTAATTTTTATTGACACGGATTGTGAGAGGCTAAGGAATCTTATGACTTGTTATTTGCGTATCCTTCGAGTAGCCTCAGTTTTGACTTCTTTTTGGGAGACTTTATGATTTTTGAATCCAAGGAAGGTAGGGATCTTATAACCTTCTCTCCCCGTTTCAGACGTGGTTTGGATGTTGTGGGAATTTTGGTACCATTCGTGTTTTTGACTGCAGGATTTTATAGTGATATATAAATTTATATTTTTTATATATATGGAAATCTTTTGAATTAACTGGTACATGATGTTTTTAAATATCCATGGTTGAATGCTTTGTGAATGTTTTAAAGCATGACATGGGTATGAGATCATGAGAGTCCTGATTGATAGTGGACACTGGACGATGACTAGTCCCTCGGGGTCAGAAGTCCCGTAAAGGTCACTGATATATGGGATGTGGGCATATCCCCTGGGTGGTAAGTCCCAACAATTTGTCGTTGTTCTGGGATGATCGGCTAGTCCCTGGGTGAAAGCCCAAAAAGAGTCACTGATGAGGGGTTGAGATGGTGGTAGTATCGCATTCATGTGTTTCCATCATCAACCTATTATTTGTAAATTGCTCATGTTTTGAGATATCTTGAATTATGTATAAATTGAAATGTTTTTATGAGCATGGCTTGTTAAGTGATTCTTACTGTATCGAAGGTTTAACTCACTCCCATTATTTCTCCACCTGATGCGTACGAGACCAAATTACAAGTGGGATATGGAAGTCGGACATGTGGTTTTGAGGATGAAGTTTGTATGCCAACCTTAGCTTGTCATGGTCGAAAGCATACATCTTGATGACTATTTAGTGTTATGTGGATATTCACACTATATTTTTTTGGACAGCTGGTATCTTTTGTGGACTATTGTATATTTGGCTTGTGTAGCCACTAGTTTTGGAACTTTGTGTAAATAAATGTTGTTTTGATCAAGTGCGGTATAGTTTTGGGTACATCAGGAATTAACTGCACCGATATGTGTGTATGTTCGAGACTCGAGTAGTGTTTTACTTTACATTTCCAGTGATTACTTTTTTAAAGTGGAGTTTAGACTCAGTTGTGAAAAAATGTGGTAAAATAGTAACATAAATCACACCTGGAATCGGTGTGACAAGTCAGACGAGCTAAGGGATAAATCCTGGGAGATGAAAGGAAAATTCAATAGATACACAAAGGATTCCTGGGCACACTTTAAGCCATGATCATGGGAGCTTAGATTTTAGTACTAGGCTCAGGCTATCGAGAGATGATATGGGCTTCATATATGGTATAAGGCTTCCTAGCAGTGATAGCTATTGAAGGGTATTTAAAGATAACATGTTTACATGAGACTATGTGATAACATGTTGGTGTGATTGTAAGCATGATATAATGAGTTTAGATATTATAATGCTTGTATGGATTTTTTTTCCATAGTGTTGGTTAGTGTGCAATGATTCTTATACCATGTGCAACTGTCCTGAATAAGGTAAGATACGTCAATAGCGGTAAAGATTGCATATCTATGGAAATTGATGTCGAGAACCCTTGAGTTATTATTGGTTCTTTGTATCATGATATCATAGTGGGATAACTAATTGTCTTTTTCCATATTTATGCACAATGATTGTAGGAAGAAGGGGAGGGTCACCAAGGGTCGACACCTGTGAGATCCTCTTCACCAGTGCAAGAGGATAGGGCTGGAGAGAGGTAGCGCACCGAGGGTCACCCAAG
Organism: Tetrastigma voinierianum; assembly: GCA_016808115.1. NCBI lineage: Eukaryota > Viridiplantae > Streptophyta > Magnoliopsida > Vitales > Vitaceae > Tetrastigma > Tetrastigma voinierianum. The sequence goes on along the minus strand of JAEQBH010000685.1, from coordinate 29,517 downwards.
AAGCATGGACGTGCAATTGATTAAGGATTTCAAGTCACTTGTTCCCTGTTTCGGGTGGTATCAACTTCCCTCGAGGTCGAGCATCGACTAAAGGAAGTGAAGAAGATTTTGGATGTTCCTGAAGTCCCCGAGGATGAGAGAGTATCTCAAATCTCTCCTTTATGTCGAGGGACGAGTCGACAAGCCAGGATATGGTTGAAGAGCACCCATGATGTGCCACACGGGTGGACTCACCGAGGAGTTACCCCAAGTATTTTCCCCGAGGCTGAGGAGCACACAGAGATCAGTTCGCAAGATCTCGCAGTTAGGGGGTATGATCAGAACTGAAAGTATGCCTCCCAATTTACTTCATATCTGGGTATGCACAACATATGGTGGCGCTTAAGCGCATGAGAGCCGAACGTTTCAAGAGGGCTCGAGGCCGAACATCTCTGCTCAAAGCTCCTTTTATGCTCTCGCACCTACAAGTGGAGCGGTGGTACCGAGCCCCGATTATCAAAGGAGCGTTGAGGCTAAAAGGAAAGAAACAAGAATTACAGGTTTGGAGACTTCAGGTCAAGGGATAAGAGGGCTAAGCGCCCAAGGATGAACGGTCCACAAAGAGCCGCCCATGCAACAGGCTGCCGTTGAGTACAATAAATACCCAGGGATTCCTGACATGTTATGAGTGTGGTGCGATAGGACACTTGAGGAGGCGGTGCCCTGTCGCTAAATGTAATAGAACACCCAAATTCTCCTCATGGCGCTTCGATCGCAAACCCATCTGCTGTTCATGAGGACAAATCTTCCAAGGGAGGAGATCCCAAGAAAGCGGAAGACTGCATCTACTGGGCCAAGGTCCGTGAGCAGAAGTTTTTGCTATGGCGTACTCTCGAGATCCGAGCCTAGTGTGCTGGAAGGTATGGTTTTATGTTATAAAGACTGGGGCACATGTGTTGCCTGATTCTGGGTGCATCCTGCTCATTTATGTCTACTTTTTTGCTTCTATTTTGGATTTAGAGATTGCACCACTTTCTCGTCTCTTTGTTCATTGAGACACCTACGGGTGGCGCGATGGAAGCCAAGGACGCATGGTCAGTGTGTGTCAATGTCGGGGGATACGAAGTCGATCGACTCTAAGACTCCTACGCATGACGTTGTTTGACGTGATTGTGGAATGGGATCACTAGCCCCACATCATGCGCCCCAGACTGCTTTTCAAAAGAAGGTGACCTTCCGTATCGGGCTGCGGGTCACGTGTCACTTATGCGGATCTGTGGGGTGGTCGACCGATCGCTGATGAGACGGAAAAGTGGTCGAGAAAGAATGAAGGAAGACTTCCTTTTACTATGCCGGGGGAGAGTAAAAGGAAGGTGACGATGGATTGTATTCCACAAGTGTGTGATTTTGCCGACGTATTTCCTGATGAGTCACAGATTACCTCTCATAGAGAGATGGATTTTCCATCGATTTGTATCCCTGCATCGATCCTATTTCAAAAGGGCTCCATTCCTGGGATGGCTCCAGCTTGAGCTTAAGGAGTTGAACCCACACTGCGTGAATTGCAGGTAAAGGTTCATCCGACCGAGCACCTCGCCTCGGGTGCTCCAAAGATTGTTCGTGAAAAGAAAGACGAAACGCTACGGCCAGGTGTGATTACCTGGTTGAATAGAGTAATATGAAGAACAAGTACCCACTTCTGCGCATTGAGGATTTGTTTGATCAGTTGAACTAGGGCTTGTTATCAAAAATTGATTTAAGATCCGGTATCACGCTTGAGAGAGTACGGACTGACATCCTTAAGACTGCCGCACGAGGTACGGACACTTCTCTCGAAGCTCATTGGTCATGCCTTTTGATCGACTAATGCTCCACCGCTTTATGGATCCGATGAATAGGATATATCGTCCGTATTTGGACGGGCTTGTGGTGTTGTTTGTGGACGACATCCGATATTCCAAGCGGTCGAGCCGAAAGATGAGCAACATTTACAGCTGGCGCTACAGTACCGAGAGCATCAACAGAGTGCTAAGCCGAAAAAGTGTGATTCGTTACAAGAAATCCGCCTTGGGCAATATGGTGTCTAAGGAAGGTATTTCTGATCCGACAAAGGTTGAGGTCGCGGATGCAACGGAGCGACTCAAGAGGTTCTCAGATACGTAGCTTCGTCGGGTCGGTTATTACCGTTTGGCTATCGAGAATCCTCCTTGACAGATGTCCTATGACTAGCCGACACGCAAGGGGAGTGAGCTGACTGAATGGCTGGGTGTGGGAGGAGTCTGTGAGCTGAAAAAGAGATCGACTACGTCACGGTGTTGATTACTCCTAAGGAGTGGGAAAAGTACACGGTTTTCGCGGATGCCTCGAGAGTCAGGTTTGGGTGTGTACTTATGCAAAGAGGTTGGAGGCTGCTCTTATGCCTCTAGGCAATTGAAGAAACATGAAGAGAATTACCCCACACATGATTTAGAGCTTACGGCAGTGGTGTTCATTCTAAAGTTATGGCACCACCAGACGGTGAAAGCTCAAGTGTTCTCCGACCATAAGAGTTTGAAGATACTTTATCGAGATTTGAATGCCAGGCAGAGAAGATGGATGGAGACACTTGAGGATTCTGACTTTTCTTTGCAATACCATCCGTAGCAATGTGTGGTTGCCGATGCCTCGAAAGTAGAAAATCAAGGAGCATCATTTCTGGGTTTGATGGCTTAAGGAGTGGAAGATGTATGATTACATCACGCAGTTCCACCCGTGCTTTGACGGGGATGAGCCTAAGGCATGTTTTTATACGCTGCAAATAAATCTACCGCTTTACTAAGAGTCATCGAGGCCTTCGTGAGGAGGACAAGAAGCTCGAGGGTACACGCTCACAAGTGGTAGTCGTGATGCACCTGGTTAAGTGGACTATCTATGCAAATGGAGGAATCTATTTCCCCTCAATGCATTGTTCAGCCTGGATGATGCACGCTTGAGAGATGTAGGACGAGGGAAGCTCATCACTTCCTGGCTCACTCAGACATCCCGGGGAGACGAAGATGCACCATGACTGAGGCGCTAATTTTGGTGGTACCGGATGAAGAGATCGAGCGAAGCTCTGTCTCTGCAAGTGCTCACGTACAACAAGGAAAGTCGAGCACCGTAGACCAAATAGGTCATGGCAACTGCTACTACGGGCAGAATGAAATGGGATCATGTGACATGGACTTCATGGATCGGTTTTCCCAAGACTCACCAGGTAAAGACAGGTGTGGGTGGTAGTTGACAGCCGACTAAATCAGCACATTTTTTCGGGCAATAAGGACCACCGACTCGCCTCTACTTTGAGCAAGTTATATGTGAGGGAGATCGCGAGGTCGCATGGTGCACCCCTCCATTGTTCTGTATAAGACGCGAGGTTTTACGTCCCTGGCTGAAGTCTTGCAAGACACTTTGGGAACAGAGTTGAGGTTGAGTACGCATTTCACCTCGGGATCGACTGACAACTGAGAGAGTGATTCGGGATTCTCAAGATATGCTTAGAGCATGTGTTAGACTCAGGAGTTGCGGAACATTTGCCTCTCGATTGAGTTTCATGTACAACGCTTCGTGAGCAAGATTAGATGGCAACGTATGAAGCTCTTGGAAGGCCATGTAGATCGTTTATGTAGCCGGACTCGAATCAGAGAGGCTACTTTGATTGGTCCAGAGTTGGCACAGGAAACGACAGAGAAGATAAGGGTGACTCAGGACAGTCAGTTGGCAAAAGACAAAGGTGCGTAAGTTATGTCACTAAGGAGGAGAGACCCTTAGAGTTTCAGTTGGGGACTATGTGTTTTTGCGAAAGTGTCGTCGCAAGGGAGTGTTTCTGCTGGGTAGGCAAGGGGAACCGGCCTAGGTACATCGTCCGTTTCGAGATTCTCCAAAAAGAGTCGGGAGAGAAGCCACGCTTAGCTCTTCCGCCGCAGCTGAGCTTGTATACACGACGATTCCACGCCTCCTTTGTCATGGCGTATGAGCGTATTTCGCATTACTCAGATTACAGAACTGAAATTGCAAGAGAATATGAAATATGAAGAGTTGCCAAGGAAGATTCTAGATGTACAAGAACTGTTATGGAACAAAAGTTATTCCTCTAGTAAAGGTGTTATGGGGAACACCACGAGTGGAAGAAGCTACATGGGAACTTGGGTTGATGTGAAGAAGCAGGGTAAATTTTAACCCTTCACTGTGTTAGTACTCGCTTAATTTCACCCAAATTCCTTTTAAGGGGAGGGAATGTAACACCCTAATTATTACAATAGCTAAATATTATTTTTCCAAAATAAAACGATGAACTAAGCTTAACATTGTGAGCCAAGGTAAATTGGGTAAATTTACTCACTGAGGACCCTCGGGGTCATTAATGAGAAAGTCTAGTGGTCAATATATAAGATTGGGAATGTGATATGCAAATAGAAAGAGTTAATGGCTTAAAGTGCTATTAAAGTGGAAACTTAAAAGCTTCAAAAGTTGGTATAAGACAAAAACTAGTCTAGCAAAAAGGGTTAGTTCTCATTTTTGCTCAAATAGAGTTAGGAAAAAACGTGAAGAAGAGAGGAGAAAGAGGGAGAAGAAGAAGAAGAAGAGAAGAAGGAGAAAGGAAGAGAAGGAAAAGAGATTGAGCCAAAAAGGTAAGGGTTTTTGGTTTGATTCCTCAAGATGGTTCTTTTCTAGGGTTTGTCAGGAACTTCTCCTAACCCTAGATTTGAAGGATATGGGTGGTAAACCCTAATCCTTGGTTATTTGTGTAAGGATTTGAGGATTTGTATAGAGGGTATGATTCACTTAACTTCTTTTTTTTTTGAAAAGTTAGGGTTTCATCCTAACCTTAGATTGGTTAAGTGATGCGTTGGCAAAACCCTAGATTCTGGTTTAAGATGTGTTTTAGAAGATGTTTTGGGTTGAATAGAGTGGCTTTGATGTGTGTTTGAGTGTTGGAGTTGGATTGAGTTGAAACTTATGGAAAAAAATGGGGAAAATCATACCTGGCATTTTCTGGCGCTGAATTCTCTGTTTTGACCAGTGTTAGTATTTTGGCCATAACATGCCTATTTCTTATCCAATTTGGGTGATTCCAGTTGGAGAATAGCCCAAGACCTAGCCCTTCGAATGTCCAGAAGCAACCAAGAACTAAATCCTACCATAAGGCCCTTGAATTTGAGGTTGAAAGTCAGATACAGATTCTGTCCCCTGTTCTGGAGCAGTTCCTGTTTTTGAGTCATAAGTTGGGTTAGATTGATCCAAATGGAGTGATTCAAAATCCTTCTCAAAGTAGCCACATAGGGGAGTAACTTCATGAAAAAAGTATGGCCAAATTATGGCTCATTTGTTCCCAGTAATGCCAAAGTAAGGGCAGGAAGAGAGGCACAGATTCTGTCCCTAGGAAATAGTCTCGGGGAGGTCAGAGGTAAAAAACCATAACTCTTGATTTTGAGGTCCGAATGACCTGATTTAAGAGGCTGTGGAAAGCTAAGAGATAGGGGAACTTTTGGTCAGAAGACCACAATGAACAAAAAGCATGTATGGCTGGTCAAAATTTGTAGTTGAGAAAAAAAGGGTCTGAGATAAGCAAAAAAAAAGTGGGCACAAGTGTTGAGTGTGTTATTCAGGTAACCCTAATAAGGGTGTTAAATGTTGATCCTAGTAAGTGTAAAGAGAGAGTGCACTCTGGGGATCAAGGTTTGGTGTTGGAAGGTATAAGAATATATGAGTCGAGTGGGTGATAAGGTAATAAACCACTTAAGTAATTTTTATCGATAATTTTATTTGTGAGAGGCTAAGGAATCTTATGACTCATATATTCATAGATCCTTCTTGAGTAGCGCCCTGGGTTTTGACTTCTCGAGACTTATGATTTTTTGAATCCACAAGGTAGGGATCTTATAACCTTCTCCTGCTTGAAATTGCGGGTTTGATGTTGTGGGAATTTTGTACCATTCCGTGCTTTGACTGTAGGATTTTATACATATATAAATGTATATTTTTTTATATATATGGAAATCTTTGAATTAACTGGTACATGATGTTTTAAATATCCATGTGGTTGAATGCTTTGTGAAATTGTTTTAAAGCATGACATGGGTATGAGACTCGTGTGAGAGTCCCAGATTGATGAGTGGACACTCTGACGATGACTACCCCCGGGCCAGTCCCGCAGGTCACAGACATATGATGTGGGCATATCCGGTGGTGTGTCCCAAAGAATTGCCGTTGTTCCCGGGATGATCGGCTAGTCCCTGGGTGGAAGCCCAAAAGAGTCACCGATGAGGGGTTGAGATGGTGGTAGTATTGCATTCATGTGTTTCCATCATCAACCTATTATTTGTAAATTGCTCATGTTTTGAGATATCTTGAATTATGTATAAATTGAAATGTTTTTATGAGCATGGCTTGTTATGGATTCACTACTCGAGTTGTCGAACCTACCCCATTATTTCCTCCACCTTAGATGCAGGTGTACGAGACCAGCTGCGGATACGGAAGTCGACTGCTAGGTTTTTGATGATGGGGAAGTTTGTGGAGTGCCAACCTTTAGCTTGTCGGGTGGTCGAGCATACATCTGATGACTATTTAGTGTTATGTGGATATTCACCATTTTCGACATTTGGTATCTTTTGTGGATCATCAGATATTTGGCTTCAGGTAGCCACTAGTTTTGGAACTTGAAATGTTGTTTCATCAAGTGTAAGGTATAGTTCTCGGGGTACATCGAGGAATTAACTCAGACCGAAGTGTGTAAAGGTTCGAGATCGGAGTAGTGTTTTATTTACATTTCCAGGTGATTACTTAAAGTGGAGTTTAGACTGCCAGAAAAAAAAATCAAAGGTAAAATAGTAAGTACAAAATCACACTTGAATTGGTGTGACAAAGGCATCATTACCTTAGCTATACGCTTATCCTTCAAGACATGTACAGCCTTATTGAGAAGTGCCGCTTGTAGACTATGCATCATTTTTTTACAAACACTTTTATTCTTGAAATTTCTATTGAAATTTATATAATTTATTCCTTTATTGAATTTTTATTTTAATCTCGAATTTTAAACTTTTATTAATACAATCATTATTTGGTATTCTCTTGTTCGTCCCGTGATCTGTTTGTTTTGTTTCTGCCTATTTAGGCTTTGGTCCCCCTCTCAGATAATGCGTTTCACTTTCTCAGAGTATGTCTCTATAGCTTCTTTTGACTTAATATATGTTATGTTTTCAATAAAATATATTCATGAACACGACAAAAGAATTCAAACATATTTCACTTCACTTAGGCACACCCTTTGTAGTGTGCCTTGCACTTATGCTAAGATAGTAAATTTTTTTTGAGAAATTCTAAGTGTAAATTGCTTGGGGTCTACTTACTATACTAAAGAGCCGATTACACCAGTTAATACTAATTTATTTAGCAACAATAATGTTAGCCATTTCTATACTTATATTGTTGGCTTCTTTGTTATGATTTAATTTAATCAGCGAGGTCATTATCTGGGCCCCCGACAATCATTAAAACCAATTGGTGGCATAAAAGACGAATCAAATGGAAGGAATATTAAGTGTGAACTTAGACATGAAAACCATATTTGTGTTCTGAAAAGATAATTTGTCATAAATAAAAATATAACGATGATATGTAGTCGCTTTCGTTTAGCTGTAATTATCTGCCTTTACGAATTTATGTGTGTTATGATATGTAGGTAGAAGAAGAAATGCTCATGCACAAGTTCTATGAATTTACAAAACAAGCTGAGCATCAAAATATAAAGGTATTTTTCTTCTCTTAGTTTTATTTCAATGGAGGACTTGCCACAATATTAGATATGTATGCATCTTAGTATTATTTTTGGGTGTTCCAGAAGAACTTTGAATTCATATCTCAACAAAATAAACTATATTTGATATCAAACTTATAATATGAATAATACACATACATCCAATGGCTCACACTCTAGATAGCATTCACTCCGAACCCACATTTGGGGCACCGGGTAGCTCTCTTCCATGTAGCCCTCTCCCGCTACGTACCGTCTCTCAATGAAAGCACCAATGATAGGTACCCAAGCCCGATGGAAGAGCCAAATCCAAAAGACTAGCCTATTAGGTAGGAGAACCTATCAAGCTTAAGTACCAATCCATACTCTTGTGTGCAACCGATGTGGGATCGTATCCAAGCCCGATGGAAGCACCAATGATAGGTACCCAAGCTTGATGGAAGAGCCAAATCCAAAAGACTAGCCTATTAGGTAAGAGAACCCATCAAGCTTAAGTACCAATCCATACTCTTGTGTGCAACCGATGTGGGATCGTATCACCTTCAATGCATCTTTTTGTTTTTAATGAAACTGTCAGAAGTTAATACAAATGCAAGACTTAATTTATTTTTAGTTTAAGTAGAATACTTCCATTATTTTAAACATACTAGATACCTTTCACACATAGAATTCATTCAATAATGAGCTTGTTTCTTGATTAACGTTTATATGGGAGTCCTTGACAACATCTCTTAAACAATGACAAAGCCCAACATTTAACTCCACTTCAACTGATCCACATAGACAGTGCAAGTTTGGGCTACTTCGCCTTGGTATAAACTTTTGGTTATTTTTAGTTTAATCATGGACTTTGACTTGTTCTGATTTTCTCCTGTCACTCAAAATTTGCCAACTAGAAATTCTGCTGCAATCCCTTGATGCTCATTTTTTCTTGTCACCACAAAGAAATTTAATAAAAAGCAACATGAGTCCAGTCTTTATTTCTAGATTGCCTTCACAGACAAAGCTTCCACAAAACCTCCCATGATTAGTTAGTTTCATGATCATAAAGTCTCCCCCAGTCAGCCAATTTATAAGAGCCTCACCAATAAACTCACGACCCAGATCTTTGAGTTCCTTTCCACCGTGTCAAACGATTGCAATCGCAGTAGCAACAACGGTAACAATCGAGACAAACCATAAATGGATGGGATCAAATATTCATTACGTGTTACGCAAAACATTCTTGGAGACATAACAAAGAGTCATTTTCGATTTGAATAACCGGTAACGGACGATCCATCCATGTCACAACCATCTTTTTAGAGTACGCAATGGAACGAAGAGAACGAAACGCAACAACGCACTTCATTATCGTGTAAGAACCGCAACCATCTTCCGTCTCGTTATGATGATAAACAACTGATCGGTAAACACCAATCGCAATGAGTCTCTGAGTTTCTTTAACTTTTTGCATTGTTAGCAAATAACGCAAACAGCAAGATCAGAGTCAAAAAACGGATTATTATAGATCCAGTCACGGAAAGCAAAAATCGGCAGAGCTAAACGTTAACTTCCGCACCAGCATATTAACGTGTAAACATCCTTCTCATTCAGCGAGAGAACCGACGGTTGACCTGCTGGATCCGTCGTGAGATTCGAACGCAACCTTACCACCGAGTCGCCGCCGAACCCGGACAGAGCTTCCGCGCCCTTCTTTATCATTCTTCCATCACGAATAACGCTGTCTCTTCCCGTAATCACAAACGAAACAAGGTCAAGATGAACCATCTTAGAAGAAACACTTCGAACCAAAATTAATAGTAATGAACGCGCCGATTGGCCAATAAATATAAGAACGAGAGATAGATACAAGACGCGATTCTTCTGCCGTGATCCCACCAACAATATTAGTTTCGCTCGTGGACACACTTAACCATGGACGTGCGGATAATCAGTCCAACTTTAGTGTTCGGAAGAATAAAGCAAGGTTTGATCCTGGGGTCTGCTTAGAGACTGTGAATGCCTTCCTGCTCAAGAACAAATGAAACACCTATATGTTCCTTCATTGCACTTCATGACGAAACTGATCCCAAAGAAATGAACAGCCACGAGAACCATATAAAACTGATCATCCGCATCACTGATTTACAGATTCGGTAAACATGAAAGCTCTATTCTGGATTTGGAAAACTGGAAACGACTTTATTGACATTACTAATTACTGGAGTTGACGTCTGATTCTGGTCGGCACTTTAATAAAGATCAGAATCTTCTTCCATTCTTACCCATGAATGAAAAATAAAAAAACACCATTAATGGCTGCAGTCAGTATTCTGCCTTCCTGAATCATCTTCAAATCTAATTCATCTTCCAGATGAGCATAATGTCACTTTTTTTGATCAAAAGTTTTTAAAGATATGTAGATCGTTGGTTGTAACCAAACAATGATAAGAGCATGATAAAAGAAAAACCGACTCTCACCAAAATCAATCAATATAACTGAACAACGAATGGCTAACAATAATTATTAATCCGAGTTCATGACCGCATGAAACATAAAATGTTTGAACTGAATGAGGATCTCATCTCTAAACCATCCATCCTTCTATCCACATTAACCGACGAGCAAAGATGATCGTCACGTTACGAACACTACACTCACAAGAAGATACGATAACCGACAGAACCATAAACAGATACAAAGAGATCCGATATGATTCCATTCGAATGATGAGCGGCGGTTACTGGCTTATTCATAACAATATTCATAATTAGGATCTTCTTGGCGGTCAAATCATCCTCCTTTCTGAAAATCTGATCTGGGGAACATTAATTCAAAGGACCCTGGTAAACTAAGAGGGAGAGTGGCTCTCAGCCACAGTGGCAATTGATCAAAACCAAGTCCAGACTTTCAGAACATCCTGAATGGGCAATTACCACCTGCGAAGAGTATGAACCTTCCACCAACACTCTAACGCAAATCGGCAGACCGACCATCCCCTCCTTCCTGAGAACTGCAAGATCCCTCTGATCTTGAAACGAAACCGCTGTCATCAGCGAAATCATCTGTGAACATGTGATTACCAACAGCAGAATCTTCCAGAACCTGACTACTGATCATATGGTCGGAGCCGGGCAAGTGGTCATTCTTCGATATCGTTAATGCGAATTTAGAGCCTCCCGATATCCCTAGTGTCAACCCCACCTTCCGGTCAACAACACAACGAGAACTCGTTAGTGAACTTTATCCAGCATGAACTCACGATCATTTTTATATCGGATGGGAACAACCACTTTGACCAAAGATTTTATAGCCCAGAGGATGGCGTTCTGAACGTCAATTTGCGCTCCAGAGGAACATCCCGGATCAAATGAATGTTCAAATGCGAAGCGAGATAAAAGTTTTACAAAAACAAATCAAGAATGATTGAATGCAGCGCCAGCGTTATGAAGATTCGACGCCCCGCGCAAGATATGTTACTGGAAAATGAATGGCGCCAGATTTGAACAAGCCTTTAATCCGTGAAGAGCTGCTGTCGCAAATCCATTTTTATTTAATTCACTGTCTTTGCGAAGATTAATAGTTGTAAAAAAATAACAAAGATGATAAAACAGCAAAGCGTTAAACTTTTATGAAACGTTATTTCTACCTTGCGTTCTGATACGCCCATTTCTCTGTGGCTTTGACACCACTGTTTTTCTGACAAACAAAAAGGCTAGATTTGAGCCAACCAAACATGATGTCTCAACAATGGTCACTGAACAACCAAAGATGCCCACTGACTCACAATTATATCAAGATTAGTTTAATAGTCTGCCAAAACTTGAACTGATCATTGAGATTCTAAGTCAGAGTGAAGATTTAAACCTGCGCAATGCACTAAGAAAGAACTTTGAAACATAATAAGATTGGTAGTTCTTCATATTAGTTTAGATGCACAAACAACATTTTTATTTTACTTAACTACTGTACACAAAGTATGCAGAGTAATAAGAAAAAGAAACAAAGCTAAAAACAAAAAATAATTTTTTTATAGTTTATTAGCACTATTGAAATAAGAGTAAACTGTATAAAAATTTTGTAAAATGATAATTGAATTTTTTGCATGTGATAGAAACGATTTAATGAATCCACCCAAACAATAGCAATAACTGATTATGATTAGAAGTTACACTGGTTAATCAATTTAAGAGTACAAATGTAGCATCATGAGCTTAGTTATCAAAAAAGATAAGAAACTGTTTAGATCCATATTATTTAACATAATCTTCCAACTTTCATAATATTTATCTGTTCATTACAACTATTGAACGTCTTATATATTTTTCTATTAATAGTAATGGGCAATGGACACGGAAAACCAGAGGCAGAATACCACTCTTTAAGAACGCAACTAACTAAGTTTATAATAGAATTTCGGGATAACTAACACACAAAGCCATGATTAACAATATAAGGTTTTTGCAATCCAAACAGCAGTTTGATCGATTCATTATATATAATCACGATTCATCTTTAATATTCAGCTTTTATATGGTAATTTTTTATATCCATTAAACAATATTCACTCCATAAACAGAAAAAAAGCAATTCAAACAGACTTTTCATTATTTTATATAATGTTTCCATACACTTCCAGTTTTAAGATCCAAAGATTCATGAGAATAAATGAAGTGAACTGTTATCAACGCCTTATTAGATCTGTATAATCTTAAATATTTTAAAATGTGAGAACTAGTTATTTTAAAGATCCACTGTTCAAAGTGTTTTTACTTCTTTGTTAATTCAAACTGTGAATATTTGAAGATTGGAAGTATGTCAATGCAATCATCCTCCAACTGATCCGTTGATCTCATCAAAGAGAACTGAGAGATATTTGAATCTTTGACAGCTTTCACTTCCAGTAGAAGAATCTTTCTGGTCAATTTTTCATAATGGTCCAAAACAAATAGCACGGTAAAAGTATCCAGTTCGCATACTTCTTCTTAAATACACATCATCAGCGTGAAAGTTATCATCATTTTTGGTACACCAGCCGTCGATCGTTAAAACGATTGATATATTCATCGAAAGACCGGCGCGGCAAAACAAAGAACGAGATCCGTAACCGATTTTGCACATTTCAACAACACGAGATTAACGATCGAGCGTTGATGACCAGTCGAACCCGGGGTAAATATGAACCGGCGGTAATACGGTATGAATAATCGACGTTGAACGTCGATCAGATTTTCAACTGAAGCGCCGTCATTGTATCGGTTTATCATCATCGAACCGCAACTAGCTCTTCGCAGAAATGCAAGATCTCGTTGCAACAGCGTCAACAAACAAACAACCAACCGGCCTTTTTTTAACAACTGAGTAGTATCCAAAGTGCCTCAATAAACAAAACCATACTGAAAAAAACCCAAATGATGGTATTGCACCTGGTCTTACTTTTAGAGAAATAATAGTATCCATCCTCCCTCTCCCTAGCTTGTTTACAGAGAATAAACTTTATTATCTTAAAAAACAAACAATGGGATGGTAGATTAAATTCCGAAAAAGAAATAGATGAGGTGAGAAGAGAGTGATATGGCGAAATGTGTTATATGTGAGAAGAGATAGAGAAAGAGATGGAGAGATAGCATGGGGTGATCCAATCGCTCACTGTATAGTCTGTCCATTCAGGTTATATAAGTGACTGTGGCAAAGAGAGTTGCTTCCCAAAACACCACCTTTTTTCCAGCTAAAGGTCTCCTTCTTATGCCTCACTAATTTCTTTCCTCAGAATCAAACCATCAAACTTAATCTAGATAATCCATCTGATCTTCAGATGGCCAAAACTGTCCATTAAACATAAGAACATGAATGGAGAAAAGGTATATATATATGGTGACAACACAATTTCTGAGGTTTAATTTAATAATGTAAGAAGGTATCTGAACAATAGTTCGTAAAAGAGGCAAGTCCAACGGGGCACAAATGAAAGGAACATTTAAAACAATGTGAAACATTAAAAAGATTTGATGTGAGGCCAGAAACTGTGCATCTCTGGAATGTCTTGTGTACCTTGGCTTCGGTGTTATGGCCTTGACTCGTGTAATTTTCTCTCGAAATTTTGATGAGTTTCACCTGATGTCATAGTTAGAGTAAGAGCTTAACACTGACAAAAGAACAATATTAAGGCGAATTGAACTGGTCCATCGGTAATGCGCGCTGATGCGCGAATATCAGATCAGGTTGGTAATGACAAACTAACTGTCCTGTGAAGAACAAGCACCTAACTGTGGTCCATTTTAAGAGTTGGTAAGATCCCTCCTCTAAGCCTCTAGTTGAACTGAAGTTGAAAAAGGTTTTTCACTGGAAATGTTAACATATATAAAAAGAACTGTTCGCACACTTCAAGCTATAAACACGCCACTGTTGTTGTTGCAAGATTTTAAAGATTAACTATAATAAGAGGAAATGATACCTATGAATAGGTGGGCAAAGTTGAAATGAGTTTAATAAATAATATGAGAAAAACTAACTTGAAGTGTCTTTCCAAATTTTAAACGTAATTCAAGAAGCCTTTTTGAAGATAGTGTACAAACCTCCCAATCTTCTTCGCTCTTACTCTATTCTTCGCGAGAAATGCAGCCAGCAATGGACCTTCTCCTGAAACAAACATACTCTTCACGCCAGTTCCTCCCTTGCTTTTCGCTGTGCCTTCAGGCGGCAGCGTTATCCGTTCGATTGGTAAGAAACCAACCGCAAATAATGACAGAACTGAACAGGCGCCACGCACAAACCAAACCAACCAACGCGAATCCGATGAACACTTCCGCACCGTCGGTTCACTTTACCGTCAATTTTACCATAACGTCGATAGAGAATCATTCAGAGAGGCAGAGATTATAAATCAACGCAAAGATCATTGATTGAAAACACCAACAAAGATTCATCATTTTTGCAGAAAACATTCAAACCATCAATCTAATAAGTTTCGCCAACCAAATTCGACACCAGAAAGTCTTCGCGGCAGATTCAAGAGATGTCTAAACAGCGCTGAAAGATTAATCGCCTCAAAGCCAAGAAAAAGGAACTTTAACCAATAAAACGTGACGCAAAGAAGCTCGCAGCGGTTCAAAGCAGTCTTAATGGAAACCCATGTTCTTCTGATCAGCTATCCTTGAACAACAAACAGGCCAAACAAAACATGGTTCTCAATATTTCACTCATATGTTCAAAGATGGTCTCAATTGTTGCCACAGATCGCCCACTCAACACCAGACTCATCACGGAAACAACCATACTCATCGATCGTCACGTCGCCCACCCCGCTCTTCGCCTGAGAAAGGTTCAGAAACACAGGTCGCAACATCACAATCCAGCGTTTCTTCCGTCTCTGAAT
The DNA here is from genome assembly GCA_016808115.1 of Tetrastigma voinierianum. Classification (NCBI taxonomy): domain Eukaryota; kingdom Viridiplantae; phylum Streptophyta; class Magnoliopsida; order Vitales; family Vitaceae; genus Tetrastigma; species Tetrastigma voinierianum. Next base: position 14,400 of record JAEQBH010000685.1, on the reverse strand, counting down.
ATTTGCGGAACAAACGATCAAAAATATCCATGTGCCCACTTAGATCAACAGGATGAACTGTTTCGTGACTCGGAACTGATTGACTGTGTGACAATACAGCTTCCGTCGGTTAACGCCGTCCGCGCGGCGATTATATCACCAACAAAACGTCGATGGCGCACGATCCATTTATCCCAATGGTGGCGTTAATTAATCGGTCTAAAACGAAACCATCCCCGAACCTTCAGTGAAGTCGCTTCTTTCATATCGACAGTTAATAAATGATCGACTCGACCCCGTCAATTTTGCAGCGGTTCCAGGTTACGCGCCGCCAACAACAGTTCAAACGAGCACGTCGAACATCGGTGATTCGAAACCAGTAATCCAGCTGAGTTGGCAAGATCTTCGCGGTCTTTCGTCCGAGTCCAGAATGGATGTTCCCTTCCATTCGCACGGCATATCCTCTTCGTTCAACTGACAATGGCGGCAAAGTCCAGCACACCCTCTTGGCCCCGAAACGCCATCGATATCGATTGTAATTTGTTTCGCAGAACAAACACATCACTCATATCTAGATCATAATATCCATGCAGTCTGACATAACAATGAATCTCCCAACAGTGACACCTATTGAACCCCACTTCATTGAATCTCAGTTAATCATAACTGTCTCAGTTAATATGGACCAATTCTCACGCAAGAAATTCAAAGTCACTGATATGCATCCCATCCTGAACCACTCCTTCCAGCCAAGATGTTAAAGAACTCAAGATCCTCTGTTTGAAACAATCATAGAAACAAATAGTATTATTCTTATTTTTTTCCATATTTTTAAAGAAATACACCTTGAACGCTCAAAGAGAATATATTAAGATATGTCCCATGTCAACAGTCAGTTAAAGTTAAACATCACTTGCTGGTGGTGCCTACAGGACTTTTGGGAATCACCCAATCTTTTTAGAAAAATCGTTCGGTAATTCCTTTATACAGGGAAAAACATTGAGTCAGTGAGTCCAACAAACAACACAGTTGAACAAAATGCAAAGACTCACTCAAAGCAAATATCATGATAAGATATAGGAATCATCTTCTTCCATAGTATTAATTTCGAGGCTGTCATAACAAGTCGATTACAGCTGAATCACCGCAGTTATCATTGAGAGTAATATATAAAGTGTCCAAATTAAAGATGAACCTTTGATGTCATTTATCGCCTCCCATATTTAGAACTTTTAATGATTTAGGTATGTTAATCAAGAGAAAGGTTATTTGTTGTAAACGACATGAAGCAGATGTTTACATAATACTTTTGGAAAGAGGTGTAGGAAAAGATATAAACCCACACTGTCAATCTAATGGCCGCCACCTTCCTACAAAGTTCGTTTACTTAGAATGGTACCCGGTTAGGTTACGCCGGATCGGCATATGAACCCAGCACAGGCACACAGGAACAAACCGGTACAACCAATCAGTGAGTCCCGGTCTTTATTACGTCAATACGCCAGGCGCCGAGATCTGTCGGAAGGAATGACGTGATGGTCGTACCGGGGTGTTACTTCGTAAAATTTCGGCTGAATCGGTCAATCCACATTTTGTTTTGTCGAACGAACGACCAATCTACCACGCCGATCTCGTTACGCCATTTAAGAACGATGGTTCATCGTCTCCAGAACTTTATTCATTCACATGATATCTATTCATAGTCCATTCTTTCGGTGTCTTTATTGAGTCTGAATGGTAAGATTAACGATTTAATCGTCAAAATGGTTCGGTCGAATAATTTCGTGAATCTTTCTCCCACGCTGAAACTTCCGACATTAAGATTTTATCGCCCACATAACGCAGTTATTCATCGTACTTCAATCAAATTATCGTTCCAATCGGTCTGCACTTAAGCCATGGTATGCTATGAAAATTCTAGTGCAGTTATGAATCAGTTGTTTGTTTTTTAACTTTACTAAAAGCCAGTCCATAAGAAAATCTATTCTGCTGAATCCATGCCAATGATATTATTAAACTAACAAAAGAAAAACCAAAATGGGTAAACAAACAATACAGCAAAGCTACGCGCCTAGATTTAGCTTTCCTTTAAACAACTTCGTTATTGAGCATTGTTAATTATTTATTAAGATGTTTATAATTTTGTTACATTTTTTTGTTGCATGGTTTTTTAAAGATAGAATTTAAATTTTATGCATTCAATTATATTTTGAATCATACTTTATAAAATTGATATGCATCCAATGTCACATTTCATTTCCCTCATGTGGGTGCATTGTGTTGCATCTTGTTGCTCTAGGTAAACTTTTGTGCCTTAAAACTAGAGTTGATTCCACCTATCAAAATAAAAATAAAAACTAGGAGTTGAATCCAGGGAATTTATTGGCTTAATTTTTTTGCTCTTTCATTTATGTGTTCAGGGTGTGAACACATTAATTTATAACATGGCTTAATGTCATTACCATGGCTTGTTCTAAGGATAACAAGAGTAGTAGAGAAGTGCTGTTACTTGTAGCATGTAACCAGAGGTGTGACAGAGCAGCTTATGGTTATGCTTATTTGTTTGTGTTTGACAGGATGGGAAGAGATATTGCATATGATCATCGAATCTCGTTGACTTGCTTTAGCCGCTCTTCACCGATCTGCATCGAATTAATTTAGAACATGTTTTTACCATTATGTTATGTCTTCATATAATCTTTACTGAATCGCTTATGTTTGGGTTTTGTCTATGTCATGGACTTATTTGTTATTACCGTGACGTTTCTCTCCTCTCTAGCACTCGCCCCAAATAAATGCATCTCAAAGGTTGGTGAATCTTTCAATTATAGTGTCCGCTTAGAGTTCTTTAGCAATCGAAAGTTCAATGATTAAAATATTGACATCCGCTGTAGCGAAATCGACTCTTGTTTTTCAACCCGCATCTTCATGGCTACTTGTGGTGGCAGGAGGTGCCATTGGAATGTTTGATATGAGAACAAGATCATCACTTGGTAGGATAGATGTCGTCGCACCCAAGAAGCGGATGGCTGATCGTAGCTATTCTACTTCCAACCAAGGGTCAGTTCAGGTTAATTGCTTTTCCTCAACAATGGGGAAGGGAAAGGTGTTCACGTACTTGACTTTGACTCGTTTTTGAAAAAGCCAGAATAGGGATTCATTTTTTTGCATGAACAATGGCCATTTCTTTGTATTGACTAGCTGGCCCTTGCAAATTCGAAGATGTTTTTAATAAATATGTAAATTATATTGCTTTGTCAGATCTCAACCCTTACGATGAGGAGACCTGGTTATGTTATGTACGTTTTTTTTTTTTAATTATTTTAACCATCTTGTGACTCAGTTCTTAGATTTGTAGATTGTCTCTGATATAAAACTTCTTTCAAATGATGAAAAAGTGGGAACAGTGAAATGCTTATCATGTCTCTCTTTCTTCCATGTCACAAATTCCACATCCCAGCAGAACCCGGATGGTTCCTGTTGGTCCATGATGATGTGATGATGCGATGATGCTATCATCATCAACATATTTCCACTCTATTAAAAGAAATTTAAAAAAAAAAAAATCAAGTAAAGAAAGATATTTTATTCCCTTAACAATTTTTGTCCTTCTCCGAAAGTAGCAAGGATAATCACTATTATTACTTCATTTTCCACTGTAATTTCTTACTATAAGTAATCACCTTTATGTAACATCATTGGAGTTTCCTAATGATTTCTCTTCCTTTCCTGCCAATATCACCATCATTTAAGCATCCTTTCCTCTAATGATTTCGCCAATAATTATGAGTTTCTCAGGTAACAACATTGTAGTTCTTGATATGATTAGACGATGATGACCAATTTTTCATCATCGCTTTCCTTTCCTACATCATCTTCAGCCATAATTATCATCATTATTTACTTTCCAATGACTTTATTGCATAATGCTAAATTTCAGAGGTGCCAACATTGGAGTTTGATGGAGATGGGGGCTTCCTCATGGTTGTTGGAAGTAGTTCAGGAAATGTATGATATCATTCATCTCAGCTTATAAAAAATTTGCATCTCCGTTAAAAAAGGTCAGTTATTGTTGGTAATATACTCATTCCTCCATTTATGCTCAAAAAAGAAAAAAAAAGAAACTCAAACATATTATAAGACTATGTTTGAAATGTAAAGTGCATTGTGATCTTAATTGTTTTTAAAAAAAATTAAATTGAATCAGTTCCAAGGTATTGAGACCAAACCTTTCTTGGATTTTGATCATATTATATGCAGCATCTTGAACATTTTATGTGTAGCAACTCACTGGGATATAGCCCAAATAGGCAATGTGAATGTAGGGAATTGTGGTCTCCATATAAAGGACATTTTCTCGTGTCCTTAATGTCATTTGTTTTTTAGCCTATTATTTTAGCTGTGGGAATTTGGTAATCTATGGGTTTTCTTTGCTTCCTTTCTTAGAGCTTACTCTGCTTTTGTTACATGATCAGAATCGCGATGTGATTTTTCTTCTCTCAACTTTGGGAAGAATATTTTCTGTATTTTATGCACAATCTTCATCATAAAGCATTTCTTCTTGTGGAACCTCATATGAATTATTCATTTGTGATATTTATCAAAAAAAAAAAATTATTCATTTGTGACCTTGTAATTTAATTGTTAATGTATGGTTTTAACTTTATGATCAGATATTCAGATTTTTAAATTACAACCTTTTGTTGCCATTTCTATTTTGAAACTCAGCTTTTACTCATTATTGCTATTGAAATGTGTGTCTGATATGGATTTGGCGCTTCTTCAGCATCCGCTGTATTTGAATTAAGGATCAGACAAGTATACCCTTTACCGATGTGGGGCATACACCTAGATATTCCCTAAAACTGGGAACAAACTTTCTTTTCTTAAACTTTCTTTTGCTTTATAGGATACAAATTAATACTGACATCATAGTATCAAACTCCTTAATCTGACCTAATCAAGTTGATTACTACTCGATGAACTATTGTTGTAATATTGGATCCTCGAGATCGTGAGCAATTCTCATACACAAATAATGCCATCTTTTTAGAACTACTTGTGTTCTTGACCATGACTAAGAAAAATCCTCCAATTGATCCATACACTTATGTCTCTGCTTCCATGAAGGTATTATTTTTCTACTCGGTCGATTTATGATGTCTAAGGAGTTCAAGATCGAAAACTTCCATCAGGCCCGATATCTACTTCATTTTATGCTATATTCATAGAATCTACTTTATTGCTAAGCACTAATATGTAATATTTGATTAGATATGTTTAAATGCACTCTTGGTAGAATATGGCACTGCTTCCACACTTCCCTATGGTTTTTGTGGACTAAGAAAGCAGTATTTAGTCGTTTCCTCCATGTTCTAAAAGGTGTTCCAAGAGTTCTAGAAAATGAAGCATCTGAGTTAATTTAGAAATTTAGATTACTTTTAGACTTGTCAGTGGCAATTAGTGAAGAATTGCAGTGATGTGTTACTTATTTTATTATACATGTATTGTTTAGGAAATGGATAAAATACCAAATATTAATCATACTTTCTCTGAATCCACGATCGGGCTAGTGAATAGTTTCAATCTGATATGAAAAATGTGGAGCTTTTGCCCATGTTGACACAAGGACACAGGGACCATAATTTTTTTTAATCGGTAACTTGTGTAACCATAATTGACATCAACAATTTAAGATGATTGCGGGATTCAGCCCTGGAAGTTTTAAGTGCATAATGTGACTAGCTGCAAAGATTATGTCTTGACTTCTTTTTCTTACTTTTGCTCTTCTAAGCATGTCTGGTGGGCATTTATGGTTGACTTCAACTTGTTTGATTTGCAATCGGATGATACCGGGCAGAAATGCCTTTAGCCAACCCCCAACCCTATTTTAGCCCAAATCCACTAATCTAATGATTTTATGTGAGAAAAAAATTGTCAAACAGATCATAATGTGCCTTTTGATGGATTAAAGGAATTAAAAGAATCTTAGCATGAACATTCAACAAATGGTCTTTGATTTTACCTTAATTGCTTTATCGCCAGTTCTAATTTCTGTCATTCATGACTTACAATTTTAATATGTTAAAATTAAATATGTTATATATTTTGTATCTTTCTTCCTTTATAGTTTATTGATCTTTCATTGGTTTCTTTATCTTCTTTATTGCCAATTCTAATTTATTTTATTCATGACTACAATTTTAATGTGTTTGAATCAAATGTGTTATATATTTATATCTTTTCTTCCTCTATAGTTTACCTGTTTTGATCTTTCATCGACATTTTGGTTGTTCTCGGGGATGGCATGACCAAAGATTGAACTAATCGGAACAATAAATGATATATGTGTGTTCAAAGTGACAAAGGGCTTAATGTTGTTAGCTTCTTGATGGTAGCGATACTCCTATACTTCATACTCCGCCTGGGCCTGCTCCCAAATGGTGTTCTTACTTGAAAATTTAACTAGCTTGATCTCATGATGTTACACTCGTTTCTGTACTCTGCCTCTCAAATTCAAATTCAATTTGACCTTGTTCCAGTGGTAACAACACCCTTTTGGCTTTGTTATTACAGGAAGAGGTGGAGGAGGGTGCACAAACAACTATATATGATGATTTCAAATTTTTGACAAAGGAGGATGTAACGCCCGTCCCGACACAGTGTACAGTACATGAAACTGTAGGGGCGTATACGAGCACCAAGTGACACATTTTGATATTTTTGGGAGTTATTTTAAGGATGAAAATATGAAATTATAAATTTAGTAAACCCGGAAGGTGATACTAGAAGAAAGGGCAAAGTTGTAATTTCCAAAAATGATATGGAAGTCATAATGTGAGAAGATAGGATGCCAAAAATTGAAATAAAATAAGTTGATTTGCAAAAATTAAAAGGATGAAGGACTTAATGACAATTAAGGTATAAATGAGATTATAAATGTGATGAGACAAACAAAAGCCAAACTCATTTTGTCTCACAAAAGCTAGGGCTCACGTTTTGGAGAGGAGAGAAAAGAGTAAGGAGAGGAAGAGGAGGAAGAAGAGGAAGAAGAAGGAGAAGGAGAAGAAGGCCAAACCAAGGTATGTTTTTGTCTTGAATTCTTGGGAGTGCTGATCTCAAGGCTTGGGCCTTGAGAATTGTTGTTCCTTTATCTAGGTTTTGCAGGTTGACTCAAACCCTTGATTTGTTGAGGTTAATGTGGGTAAACCCCAATTGGTGTAAAATTAAACATGGAATCATCATAATTTATGGTTTTGTAGGAATCAGGACCTTGGATTGAATTCCTTGGATTTTCACCTAGGGTTTGGTTTGCGAATTTCCAAATCACCAATTCAAGTGTTGTGGAGTTGTTTTGAGTTAGATTTCATGTGGTTTTTGAGGTATTATGGAATAGTTGTAAAAAAGGAGAATGTTGGGTTTTTAAAGGAATTGCTGTCAAAATTTTTGTAAAAACCCTTGTTTTTGTTTTGGCTATAGATTAAGTTATAATTATCCAAATGAATTGATTCCAATTGGTAAAGAACCATAAGATATAGGGCTACAAATTTATAGAAGGTACCAAGAGCAAATTGTAGCTCTAAGGCTCCCAAGTACTAACTGAAAGGGGAGCTCGTGTAGCTCACTGATTATGCTCTGCTTTGGATATGGTTGTAGTGTTTTGGCTATAAGTGGAGTTTCACTCATCCAAATTGAGTGATTCAAAATTCTGGGTAAAATATACTTCTATGGAATAAGTTAGCTGAAGGAAGTGCATGCAAATTGTAACCCCAAAGTGCCCAGAAAATTTTTCAAAGTGGAGCTATGTGCAGATTCTGTTCTGCCAAATTGAGTCATCTAAATGTAAAATAACATAATAAATTTGAGTTTTAGTGGATCCAAATTGGGTGATTCCAATTGGAGAAGAAACCTTATAACTATAGCTTCAAATGGAGTGAAGAAATCATTTCCAATTTATGGAGTTAAGATCCTAGGAAATCAAGGATAACAGTAGTGATTCAGTGAGTTAACCAAATTGGCATAAAAACATACAAATTGTAGTTATGGGTTGAAGGCTTTAGAGAAGGAATTTTAAATTAAAAATTTAAAGAGATGTCATTGATATATAAAGGGACTGATCTGAGAGTTTCATCATTTTGAAGACATTTTGGAATAATTTTGGGTAATAAAGTTCATAGAGTATTGCTGGTAAGGTTGCCAAAATGAGTGGTTTTTTTGTTAGGGTTTTTAGTGCGCTCAAGGGTAAACAGCAATTTTGGTTTTAAGTATGAATGTTGTGTGACCCTAAAGGACTCTTGGCGGTGAAGCACGTTGCTTCCACGCTATACGCAGGTGATTAATACGTTGCCGTATTCGTTGAGTGTGTAGGCTAAAAGTAAAGGCGGGAAAGTAGTGGAGTTGTGCTCAAGTTTCGGGAATAAAAGAGGTGAGTGTTCTAAACCTATTTTTCAAATACTAGTGTATTATATTATAAACTGTTTTATACTCGTATTTAATGGTTTTGATTGTAAACCATATTTGAAAAGCAAGCAATGAGTTTAACAAGCAAGTAAATGGTTTTGATTTTAAACCATATGTGAAAAGTAAATAAGCAATGATTTTGAATTATCAAACCATATTCAAAGCAAACAATGGTTTTGAATTATTAAACCATGTTTCAAGCAAGCAAGCAAAAAGTATATTTTCGAAAACAGGCCTAACTAAAATCCCTAGTTCTAAGCAAGCATATCAACATAGAGCTCTCAGACGCACGGTGGTGTTAGGATATCATTCATGCATTTTAGATTTGGCTCGGTCGGCAAACTTAGTTCACATTATGGCATTTAAAGGAGACCGTGGCATCGCATGTATATATAGGGTTAACGCTAACTAACTTATGTAAGATGAGACCTGCAAAATTCCACCATATTTACCGAAAAGGTGACGTGGGCCAAAATTCTTCCACCTAGGTGATGGACTCCAGGTCCTTCCACCGGCACTGGTTCACGCCTGTGCTCCCCGTGTTCACTAAGGTTCAACAAGGTGAACGACCTCTAGTGGCTGATGATTTATAAGAATGTTTTATACGAAGCTTTAAAGCACACACGGCAGCTTCGTCTCATTGATTTTCTAGCCTTGTGAGGTAAATCTACTGGGATTTCGAGGGCTCGCACAATCCCACTCCATAGTAAGGCGGTGACAAGGTGGTATCGTGAGCAGCTGTTGGTATAACCTAAGGCTTGAGGAGAAATAATCCCAAATACGTTGATAATAGAGCCGAGTCTTAGAAACCTATGTTATTAAGCATCAAGTTTTTGTTATACAATTTACACTACTAGCAACCATGCATTTTCCAATCTGTAAAGTACATACATATCAAGTATCATTAAACAAGCTTGATTTTTTTTTTTTTATACAACACTATATCAGGTAGAGGACGTCGAGGTCGTCCTAGGAGAAATATTCCAAAGGTGTCCGAAAGGTCCCGGGCACCAGAGGGATGAGCTACCGCCAGTTGGTTCCACTACCGCCTCTATGAATTAGCCACCAACAAAGAGGTCACCGGACCATCCGCCACCGTAAGGAGCCTCCAAGCTCCGTGTGGATTTCACTGGGCAGAGCAGTGGCAATGGGGACAGCAGATAGTAGCCATAGCGACGCTGCCAAATGCAGCCCACCACCACCTAGAGAGGTTATTGAAGAACCTAGGAGGTCGATAGAGAGAGTACAGAAGTTGGGCGCCAAACCATATGACGATAGTGGTGATCCGGAAGCAGCCTGGTTATGGCTAGACCGAGTAAATAAGGTTTACGGAGTTATGGGCTGCACGGATGAGCAAAGAGTCTTGTTTTCCAGTTTTCTGATGGAAGACAGGGCTAAGGATTGGTGGGATGCCGTGGAGAGGAGGTATCCTAATGGCATATCATGGGACCAATTTCAACAAGAGTTCACTGATAGGTTCTTTCCTCAAAGTCACAAGGATTCGAAGATTGAGGAGTTCTTCAGATTAGAGCAGAAGAACATGTCAGTATCAGAATATGAGAAGAGGTTCTCATAACTAGTTAGATTGGTTCATATATAAATGGCTAAAGTCTCAAGTGCAAAAGGCTTGATTACAGACCGGAAAGCAGAGTGCATTTGTCTGTGGTGTCTTTCGTAATAGATTTGGGGACTTAGTTGAGGTCGCTCTGAGAGTCGAGCAAAGTACGACGGCTATGTATCGAGCAGGCAGAAAGGAAGAGGAGGCACCGCACACTTCCCAATAGAGCCTCATAATACCTAGCAAAAAGAGAAGGCTAAGGGGCAAAGGTTACAGAGGCTGAAAGTGTGCCCAGAGCCGCCTAGTCAAGGATCGTTGAGGCCTCTGGGCTGTTAAGAGTGACACCCAGAGCATTCCTCCCGTTTGTCATATGTGTCAGAGGCGACACCATGGGGAGTGTAGGAGATATAGTACAGGGTGTTTCCATTCAGGCTGTAGGCTGCCATTTCCATTGTGAGAGTGCCCTCGCCTGATCGCGCAGAGACACAAGAGGCCACTTAGCTACCCCCACACCCGAGATGAGCACTCAGAGGTCTTCAGGGAGAGGTTTCCCAAGTAGAGGGGCCAGTGCAGCCGCAGGTAGAGGCGGCTGTGGTAGAGGCAGAGGTAGTGCCCCAGGGATGCAGACAGAGACCCGTACTGGCCAGGGTTTATGCTGTGACTCGAAGAGGATGCGTATGCGTACCCTGTATGGTTACTTGAAGGGATCCCACCCTGATTAACCGCAACTCGATCTTCAGACCTTAAACGGATATAGAAACTTTTCCTCAAAACTTCAATTTAAAATCTCATGGAGCTAACCCTTACAATCCTTAACATATCTTAAAAATAATGCGGAAATGAAGTGAAGTGGGTAAATTTTTTTTTTTTTTTTTTTTTTTTTTTCAAACACTTAGATTTTTCAGAAAATCTACTGTAGTTTCCTCTCGTTTTCTTGACTCTTCCTAAATTTATAAACCCATACATTAAAATACTTCAAATCTCAAATTCAATTTTATATTAGGACTCCTCGTCTACAACCAAATCAAACACAATAGAAGATATATGACATTTATTTACTTCAAATCATCAAAATATTCAAACCTTCTTCTATTCCATGCACATTTTTATCAAAGATCGGGCTTGAGCCGGCTTTAAGCCGTAATCGCCACGTATTCCCGTCCATCGAGGGATCAAAGCTCACGTAGTTCCTTTTCAAAATATATGGGCATATATAAATATATATATGATAAAAATCTCAATATATAATATGCAAAATATATATACAATGCAATTACGCGCCGTCGACATGGCTGTCTCGACTCACCGCTGCCAGGATGCCTCTATCGGCAAAGACCTGTCTCGAGTCCTGAAAATGTTTTTGAAACATACGGAAAAGAATGATCTAAAGGAGCCCAGTGAGTGTACATTTTCATTAAGATAACATTTTTAGTATATATCAAAGTAATAAATACTTATACAATTAAAAACCATTTTATGCTTTAAACTTTCTTTCTATGTGGAACCTGTGAGTAAACACACCTAACGCTCCAGGTATTGACGGTGAGGGACAAGCCTCAATCCGGCCATAAATCACCACATGAGGAACTCACATCTCATAGGCCTCAGTCATATGACCTTAACAATGCAAGCATGACACACTTAAAAATCTATTTCACTCCCTCTTAGTAACCCACTGTGTTTCCCCAAATCCTTACACGCTAAGGTACCTCAGCTGATATCACTAATAAATTATATGGGGTTAGGGGTAACCATTAGTAAAACATTTCTTCAAAATACATTTATAAATTCATTTAAATCCTTTACTTTATCATGAAAACACATATGTATCTTCTTACATTTTTAAACCATAATAATTTTTAACATATGCATACATATATTTAATATACATATATATACATTTACATTAAACTTTTCATTTTAACATTTAAAAATCTTTCACTTTTAAAAATCAGTTTTACACTCACCCTTTGTTTCCAGAGCACAATTCTCACTTATTTTCCGCCTTTGCTTTTAGCCTACACACCTCAACTAATACAACAACGTACACCGTCTCGCGTATAGCGTAAAACTAACATACTTCACACGCAATTCACTTTAGGGTCACACAACATTCATATAAAGCCAAATTAACAATTTACCCTTGAGCACAAAAAAACCCTAGCAAAAAAAAAATCACTCATTTTGGCAACCTTTTTCCAACAATACTCTATAGATTTTATGATCCAAAAATTATTTAAACGGTCTTCAAAAATTATGAAACTCTCCAGATCAGTCCTTTATATATCCAATGACATCTCTTTAAATTTTCAATTTAAAATTCCTTCTCTAAGGCCCTCAACCACATAACACTAGTTACAACATGTTTTTGATGCCAATTTGGTTAACTCACTGAATCACCTACTGTTATCCTTGATTTCTGGGGTCTTAACTTCATAAATTGGAAATTGTTTCTTCACTCATTTGAAGCTATGGTTATAAGGTTTCTTCTCCAATTGGAATCACCCAATTTGGATCACTAAAACTCAAGTTATTGTATTTTACATTTAGATGACTCAATTCTATAGAACAGAATCTGCACATAGTCTACTCCTTTTGAAAATTCTTCTGGGCACTTTGGGGTTACATTTTGGCTGCACTTCCTTCTCAGCTAACTTATTCTCATGAAGTATATTTTACTCCAGAATTTTGAATCGCTCAATTTGGATGAGTGCAAACTCCACTCCTATGGCCAAAACACTATAACCATACCCAAAACAGAGCATAATCAGTGAGCTACACGAGCTCACCTTTCAGTCCGTATTTGGGAGCCTTAGAGCTATAATTTGCTCTTGGTCCCTTCTATACCTTTGTAGCCCTATCTCTTATGGTTCTTTACCAATTGGAATCAATTCATTTGGATAAATATAACTTAATCTATAGCTAAAACAAAAACAGGGGTTTTTACAAAAATTTTGACAGCATTATCTTTAAAACCCCAACATTCTCCTTTTTACAACTATTCCATAATACCTCAAAAACCACATGAAATTTAACTCAAAACAACTCCACAACACTTGAATTGGTGATTTGGAAATTCATAAAACCAAACCCTAGGTGAAAATCCAAGAATTCAACCTAAGGTCCACCAATTCTTCTATAAACCATATAAATATGATTATTCCATGTTTATTTTACACCAATTGGGGTTTTACCTACAAAACCTCAACAAAATCTAGGGTTTGGGTGATCTCTTTCAAAACCCTAGACAAAGGAGCAACAATTCTCCAACCCAAAACCTGTGAATCCAAACACCCACGAATTCAAGACAAAAACACACCTCGGGGTTCTACTCTTCCTTCTCTCTCTCCTTCTTCCTTCTTCCCTCCCCTCTTCCCCTCCTTGCTCTTTCTCTCCTCCTCTCCAAAACGTGAGTTTCTTAGCTTCAGGAGTATTTCAAAACAGCTTGGCTTCTTTTTGCTTTGTCTCTATCACATTTGTAATCCCATTTATACCTTAATTGCCATTAAGTCCTTCATCCTTTTAATTTTGCAAATCAACTTATTTTATTTCAATTTTTAAGATCCTATCTTCTCACATTATGACTTCCATATCATTTTTTACACCTTAACTGCAGTGGTCCTCGATCACTTTAATATTGCAAGACAACTTTGCTTCTATTATGGCCCATCTCTACTCATTTAATGATTTTCATATCCCTTTATGGCAATTACACTTTTACCCTTGTTTTAATACCAAATTCCGGTTCCATAAATTTATCATTTCATATTTTCATCCTATTAATAACTCCCAAAATATTGCGTTCACTTGGTGTTCTTATACGCTCCCACAGCTATACGCACCGTACACTCTAGGATCTGGCGCATCGGGTATTATTTCTATCCTGATCATGATGCATATACATGAAGGACCCAGAGCTACGCATTCATTTGCATCTGCCTCAGATCGCCCGCATGTAGACCCAGCCATTAGAGGGTCGTGATGAGTTTCCCTTCCACCGAGATCCGCAGCTCCCGTACGTGAGTAGTCGAGATAGTAGAGTTCGATTGGGGACAAGAGTTCCCAATAGATCTGGTAGCTTTAGATACGTAGGGGGACTTTGATGTGGTTCTCAGATGGGATTGGTTGTCTCTCCATGTGTTCCCCCCATTAGATTGTCATAAAAGGAAGCAAAGCCTCTGACAGCCAGAAATTCAAGTAAAGTTCGTGGAATACGTAGAGAGTTATCTTCCAATATGATCTCCGCCGGCAACGCAGAGGATGTTGCGTATGGGTTGTCGTATATTCAGCTTATGCGGTGGAGACACTGCACAGGAATGGTGGACTCTGAAGTGGATGATTCCAAAGAGCTGAAAGTTCCCAGATGTATTCCCGATGATATCGCAGATTACCTTCGTAAAGAG